>CM019150.1:16195202-16198254 GCA_009733165.1 Naja naja | reverse complement strand
AATATAAACCAGGATCAAACACCTTTGAAAGGAATCCAACATTTGGAGTCTGTTTGGTTCATTCATTGTTTAACAACTTTATTCTATTTAAATAAACCCTGAATAAAGGCACATATACCTCATTTACATCTTGCCACACTTCTGACTCTGTAAAAATGACTCATAAGTAGAATAATAAATTTGCTGGGAACTTGGACTTCCGGGTTGAGCCTTCTCGAGAACAGGCTTTGTTGTGATCGCCCACGACCGCAGCCTGGCTCTTGCGCCGGAGAGCCCCATCCTGCAAGGTTCGGGCTGCTGCCTCGAGGGGCGGGAGAAAGGGAAATCTGCCAGCCAGAGTGAGGGGAGCCGCATCTCCCCCTTTTTGGTCTGGTCTTCCTCCAAGACGTCAAGAAGCGGTGGTCAAAATGGCCACCTCGAAGAGAAGGTCTCAACGGACTAAGATTGGTGCAGGAGGAAGAGAGAGAAGTCGACAGCAGAGGAACCGAGTATCGGATGGTAAGATCAAGGCACCCGGGATTAAGATAAAGATGAGTTTTTGAAAAGAGAAACAGAAGCGCAGTTCCAAGTGAAGAAAAAATAAGTAAAATATTTCTGACAGCTATAAGGGCTTCAACCGGAAAGGAAGAAGCCAGCGTAAGAACTTAAGTTTGGGGCTCGGAAAACTTTGATTATCAAAATAAAAGAAAGGGTTAAGACTCTGTGCAGAAAGTGCCACTTTGTGGAGAAAAATTGGAAGCTAAAGAAGTAAGAAACTATCTTGTTCCTTTGTGGATTGGAGTTACATTTTAAAGAGACGCAGGACTTATAGAAAGTGAAAGCTTGAATACACAAAGACGGATTGCCGACTAATTGGTAATATTGATATAGATTCTGGACCTGGGTTAGGATCATAGAAAATTTAAAGAAGAAGAAACAAGAAAATTAAAATTGGTGGTCATCCAAAGAATTAAAATGGAGTTTAAAAGTATGAAAGAACTGTTACAGGAAGTGACTGAACTAACTTGGCATGTTGCAGAAAATATGGGCATTCGGGTGCTGAATAAAGAAGAAGAAGCCGGAGAAAGGGTGGAGCCAAGCAGGAGAAAGCCATTTTAAAAAGACAATAATACAAAGATTAATACAAAAAAAGGGAAAGGAAGGTGTAAAAAAACGGAACCTAAGAAAGTATCTAAAAAGGGAACATTTACGAAATAAGCATGCCAGAAAGGTTCAGAAGGAAAGGAACAGAAAGGTAAAGAGAGAGAGAGGATTTAAACTGGATAGAGAAGGGGATCAGGATAATAGGGAGGAGAAGGGAGCCAGCACAAGCGAAAGCTATTTTAAGAAGACAATTAACACAAAGATTAATACAAATAAAAGGAAAGGGAGGATGGTCAAAAATGAAACTTAAGAAGGTAATTAAAAAGGGAACATTTATGAAACTAGGCATGTTAGAAAGGTCCAGAAGGATAGAGAGCAGAAAGGTAAAGAGAGAGAGGATTCAAACTGGATAGAAAGGGGATAAGGGATAAAAGAGAGAGAAGGAACAAAAACAAGAACAAAAGATAGAGAGATCACGGGGAATTACATAACAAAGAGAAACTTGTTTGCATAGAGACAATGGCTGGCGTATTTAAAAGGGTTCTGCATGAAGAAATGGTAATAGGAATCTATTGTAATTATAAAAGTGTAAAACAATAGGGTTACTGACAATTTTCACTGGTAAAAGGTCACATTTTTCATTTCTTATCCACAAAAGAAAGCTAAATGATGATTAGATGAATTGAATTAATTGAAATGATTTTAGAAAGTGCTTAAAAATGGGATTTGTCAATAACCAAGATTAGTTATTTTTATTATTATTTTGGAACCATAAATTAATTTTAGGGGGATATGTGTTGCAGAACCCAACGATTAGAGATATATTGTAAGGGAGCTTTTCTCCATTTTCTTTTTCTTTTTTCTCTATCTTTTGTTTTGAAGGGAATGACTATGATTATGTTATTATATTAACCACTGAGGTGTCACTTTCAAAGTAGTAAAAGGGGTGCAAGTCTAGGTTTTTTTTCATTCTTTTAGTGTTAACATGGGTATGGATTTAGAATTATGGTGAGAATATGTGATGAAAGGGCAAATCTGACGGACAAAAGAATTCTGTAAATGATAAAAGAGTATTAACAATGTGAAGATAATTAAAGGTTAGACATGGATGAACTTTATCTTTAATATGATGGGCAAATATATTGTTATTTGTAAGATTTATACATGAAGTTTTTAAAATATATATGTATATTTGCAATTAACTTGAAAATGAACTGGGGGCTATACAGAATGAGAGTAAGATTTGAGATTAGGATTAATTTTTTTGACCCTTTGTCCGCTAAAATGGAATAGAAGTGAAGTCAAATGTTTAAAAGGAATATAGATCTACTGTCACATTTGCATGTAAAAGTGATGACTCGGGAACATGCTGTCTACTGAAAAAAGCTGTTTTAAAAAATTGTTAAAAATTGAATAAAATTTGGTTAAAAAAAAAAAAAATAAATTTGCTGGGAACTTAAGGTTGCCTGGTTTATTCTTTCCAATTCCTTAGAATACAAGGACAAGTCTATAAACAATAAATCCTGAATAAAGGCACACATGCCTCATTTACATCTTTCCATGCTTCTGACTGTTAAGTAGAATAATAAATTTCCTGGGAATTTAAGGTTGTCTGGTTCATTCTTTCCAATTCCTTAGAATATGAGGAGAAGTCTAAACAGCAAACCCTGAATAAACACAAACAAACCTTATTGACACCTTACACTGTAAGTGTTTATACTGTTTGAAGAAATTTCCACCACTCTCCTTCACTGCCAAATGCTGCAGTTTGTAAACAAAAATGAGATCCTTACTAGGGTATTCCTGGTTGTGAGAAGGTGGTTGGAATATATCAGTCCATTTAAACTATGCGCTCAGCAATAGCCAACATTCCATTGTATATGCCTGCTTATTACTAAGCGACATTTTTACAAAGTCAGCTTATTGCCCCCAACAACCTTGGGTCCTCAATTTACCTACCCCGAGAGGA
>CM019150.1:16060202-16190202 GCA_009733165.1 Naja naja | reverse complement strand
CACAATGCAAGCGACACAAGCCTTGTGTTCCCACGGGCCATGTGGGCAGCACAGCCTTGTGTTCCTGAGCAGCCTGGATTAATTGCTTTGGGGGGTGCTTTGGGGGTGACATTTCGCTGAGGATCATCAAAATTGGTGGCTCAGGCTGTTAAATGCCTAGCACTTAAGTTCCAGCTGCCTGCAATTAGTGCAGGCTCGAATCCCACCAGGCTCAAGGTTGACTCAGCCTTCCATCCTCTCGGGGTAGGTAAATTGAGGACCCAAGATTGTTGGGGGCAATAAGCTGACTTTGTAAAAATGCCGCTTAGTAATAAGCAGGCATATACAATGGAATGAAGGCTATTGCTGAGCGCATTGGGTTGTATCCCAAAAATTGTAAGCTGCCCTGAGTCTTCGGAGAAGGGCAGGATATAAATGTAATTAAAAAAATTTTCCTCATAGACCACTGGTTGGCGACCCTTGCTCTATAGCGTCGTTTTGAGGGTAGGAGTTGAAACAGTTTATGTTCGGGATGTGAGGGGTTCTTGCCTGGTTGCTGTTTCTATCCCCCAAATGATCAAACTTACCCCCTCCCCCAAATGATCAAACTTAGTTTGCCCTTAGTTTCACACAGGACAAATCTGACAAATTTGGACCTGTGATGATGATGAAGGTGATCAAAATAGGATTTGTAGACTTAACAGAATAAGAGAATTGGAAGGGACCTTGGAGGTCTTCTAGTCCAGGGGTCACCAACCTTTTGGACCTCAGGGACCACTACATTCATAATTTTAAATTCCACGGACCACTAATATGAATTTTTAAAAAAGATAAATAGTATTTAGTGCAATATAAAAAATGCAAATAATTTTTCTGCCAACCACCAAAATTTTCTCGCAGACCACCAGTGATCCACAGACCACTGGTTGGTATAGTCCAACTCCTTGTTCAGGAAACACCCTGCTCAGGAAACCCTATACCAGTGGTGGTTAATCTTTTTGGGCTCCTGTGCCAAAAATTCTGCACGCACTTGCACACTCGCGCTCACATGCCAGCACCCACAAGGCAATGCCACGCCCCCTACGCATGCATGTGCAATCCCCACCCACCCACCCACCGCCACCCCCTTACCTGCACTGTGCCTGGTTTTCGACTGGTTTGAGACCTTTTTCAGCCCAGAGGCTTTAGAAAGGCTTCTGCAAGCTTTGCAGGCTGAAAACTAGCCCTGTTTTGTAGCTTCCGGTATTTTCGGAAAAATAGGAAGTGATGAAATGGGGCTAGTTTTCGGCCTGCAAAGCCTGCAGAAGCCTTCCTCAAGCCTTTGGGAAGCCAAAAAAGGGCCTCAAACCGGCCAAAAATCAGCTGTGAGGGGCACCCATGCGCAGTGAGGTAAGTTTGCCTGCAGCTCGCCGCCCTGAGTCCTTAGGGAGTAGGGTGGCATACAAGTCGAATAAATGATGATGATGATGATGAGCTCACATGCCGGCACAAATGGCTCTGCGTGCCACCTGTGGCATGTGTGCCATAGGTTCGCCATCACGGCCCTATACCATTTCAGACAAATGGCTGTCCACTTCTTTATGCAGTTAAATCTTCTTCAAGTATTAAGGCAATTCATGACTTGCAATTGCAAGATCAGCCAGGTTGACAATTGTAAGCTGGTAACTGGAAAATGGATAACGACAACAGAATTCATACGATTTCTGAGTTCATCAGTATTGACCCCCCCATTCATACCAGGTGTGGGTCTTTTTTGGAGAAGGTTCATGCTTTTAGCAAAACTCAGAGGCTGCCATAAACGATTTAAGATATGTTCAGTTATGACTATCTGACAGATCACCTCACAGATTCTCTGAATTTAGTGATGCCTCCATTGCCCCATGAAGTTCTTTCACAGTTTTTTTTTGGTCTCATCTCCATTGGAATAACAACCTTCCCAAAATTGCGCCCTCCATGATAATTTTTTTTCCAGATTTCTGGAAAGGTACAGCCTTCCATGGATCTCTAAAGGAAAGTGAAAAAAGGCAGTGTCTCAGTAGGGCTTTTCCAGGTCTACCTCTAGCAAGGGAAACTTGTGCATAGTATTTCAAAGTATTTATTTGTTTATAGTATTCAGATGCCGCTCAGTAGCAGAAAAGTGGCTTATGTTAATAGGAAAGTAAAGTAGAACAAAAGAAGAGAATACATGTATGTCAGCTTGGAATTCTTGTTGCTTTGTGAAGTTGTTTGTTTACTTGCAGATATTTCATTACCCAATTCATTAATTTTTTTCCAGTCCTGGAGTGTTTGGGATTTGCTCCCTGTTTATATACAGTAGGTTGCCCTGACAGTGTTAGTGGAGATTTGGTCTTATTAGTAGGTCCTTAATTATGGCATTGTTTTCTGCTTGTTTCTCCAGTATTTATTCATGCTTATCTGGATGTTGGCTGCTGCAGGGGATGTGTTTGAAGTCTTTTTGCTTTCTTCTTAGGTTTTTTAATTGTCTCTTTTTGAATGGTATGTAAATGTGATTTATCCCTACGTGTCTCTATAAGCTGGATTGCTGAGCTTTCAGAATTCCTTGGTGTTTTATATTTAGCTTGGTTTAATATGCTCACAGTTTCTGAAATTTGAAGCTATGGTTGAGGTTTTTTTTCATGTGTTGTCAGATTAAGGAGTTTCAGTTTTATCTTCTGTCTGCTAGCTGCCTTTAGCCCTTACATTGTAGATGACTTTTCTTCTTGGGCTATTGTATATTTTGGTTTATTTAAGATGTTTTGGAAGGCCAGCTTGGTTATATGCTATGGTATGTTGCGTGATTATAATAGTCTGTTAGCTTTTTCTGAAATATTTTTCATGTGTTGAAATGTTATCCTTTTCCGAGCTTTCATAGCTTATATTGGTTATTTTGGAGTGGGTCAGACCCATTTTGATAAAGTTGTGTGGGTATCAATTCTGGGGGAATATTTTGTATAGGAAATCTGCCTTCCTTTTCTGGTGTTCTGGGTTGTTGCAGTTTGTGTGCATTCACTTGAATAATGTTCTTCACAGTTCCTCTTTTTGGAGATTGGTTATTTTTGTAATGGATCATGTGGTTAATGTTGATTGGGATTTTTGTGTGTGTGTGTTAAACTTCTGTTTCTAAGTTGCTATTATTTCCTCTGCTGCTGAAGATATTCAAGGGAGAGTAGTATGTTGTTTTCTTCTTCCCTTGTGAACGTTACTTCCTTGAAGAGGTTGTTGATTGTTTCATTTGTCTTCTCTAGCTGTTCATTTTCTCTATGATGAAAGTGTTATCTACATACTGAATCCATACTGTTGGTTGTATCTGTGGGAATATTTTAGTTTCTAGACTCTGCACCTGCAGTCTTTGAGGAGTTTGGAGAGTGGTGAACTCATGGGTGTTCCTCTGATTTGTTGATATATGGTATTTGGTTTATCGTACACCCAGATTATGCAGAAATACATTTACCCCAGATAAGCCCATAGCAATAGCACTTAGACTTATATACTGCTTTATAGTGCTTTACAGCCCTCTCTAAGCAGTCAGAGTCAGCATATTGCGCCCAACAATTTGGGTCCTCATTTTACCCACCTTGGAAGGATGGAAGGCTGAGTCAACCTGGAGCCTGATGGGATTTGAACTGCCAAACTGTAGGCAGCTGGCTGCAGCAGAAGTAGCTTGCAGTACTGCACTCTAAGCACTGCGCCACAGAGGCTCCTATACCTAGATATGAAGTGATTAACACCAGACAAATATGCAGAAAATAATATCCTAATCAATGAATGATCATTGAGCCTATCATCTGCACAACTACAGGACAGACACAGACTTCAGAGAGTAATTAGGACTGCAGAAAAAACAATTACTACCAACCTGCCTTCAGTCAAGGACCTGTATACTGCATGAGTCAAAAAGAGGGCTGTGAAAATATTTACAGACCCCTCACATCCCGGACATAAACTGTTTCAACTCCTTCCCTCAAAACAACGCTATAGAGCACTGCATATCAGAACAACTAGACACAAGAACAGTTTTTTCCTGAAAGCCATCACTCTGCTAAACAAATAATTCCCTCAACCCTGTTCAACTATTACAAAGTCTGTGCTACTATTACCATTAATCTTGTCATCACTCCTTATCACCCATCCCTTCCCACTTGTGACTGTATGACTGTAACTTCGCTTGTATCCTTACCATTTATATTGACTGTTTCCTAGGATGATTTGATTGCTTATTGTACCCTATGACTATTATTAAGTGTCGTACCTTATGATTCTCGACTCTTGACGACTGTATCTTTTCTTTTATGTATACTGAGAGTATTTACACCAAGACAAATTCCTTGTGTGTCCAATCACACTTGGTCAATAAAGTATTCTATTCTATTCTACAAGGAGAAAATCACACCCTCACCAACACTAGTATATATTAACAGAGAGCAAACCCCACACTCACAAGCCCTGAGAATGTTACCGACTATAGTTGGGTAATGAAATGTCTGCAAGTAAGCAACCAAATTAAGAGAACACCGAGGACTTCACATAACCAAGGTTTCTCCCTCTGCCGATCCAATTAGAAACCATGTACTAACTATTGAGATGCCCAGAAAACCACATTGAACAGCTGTCCCCACATCCTCAAAATCTTTTGGAACAGCCATGTCTTGGTAGCTTTCCTGAGTGCCAAGGAGTTTAGTGCTGATGTGGCCTTGTTCCTAAGGAGAGGGAGCATTATTCCTAAGGAGAGGGGCAGCTACTGAAAAATACTGTATTATTTATTATTATTTATTTATTATTTAGACTCGTATGCCGCCCCATCTCCGAGGACTCGGGGTGGCTCACAATTAAAACCAGAACACAACAATAAATTAATTTAAAACAATATTAAACAGTAACAAGTCTAATTTAAGTTAAAACCCCAGTATACCATTTAAAATTTAACACCCCCCCAAGGAGATCAGCCCAGCCCAGCCTGTTCGAATAACCAGGTTTTCAGGTCGTGGCGGAAGGTGTGAAGGTCAGGGGCCAGGCGGAGCCCCAGGGGTAGTTGATTCCATAGGGCGGGAACCGCCACAGATTAGGCCCATCCCCGGGGCACCGCCAGCCAGCATTGACTCGCCGACACCACCCAGAGAAGCCCCTGTCTGGGTGCTCGAACAGGGCGGTTGGTACTCGATATCGGCAGGAGACGCTCCCTCAAAGATCCCGGACCCATGCCGTGTAGGACTTTGAATGTTAATACTAAAACCTTGAATCTCACCCGGAGGGCAACTGGCAGCCAATGTAAGTCGTGCAGGAGGGGTGTAACGTGGGAGTATCGGGAAACCCCCATCACCACCCGCGGCTGCATTCTGCACCAATGGTCCCTGATGATGTGAATCCCTCAAAGGCAGGATGATTTTCTCACCAAGTTTTCTTAGACTGGCTGAATCTGCCTTGGAAAGATGGTTCTGCAGATCCCTAGATCCTGTGCCATGTAGGGCTTTCAAAGTGGTAACCAGAGTCACCAAGACGAAGATTCTCAATCATCCAGGTCAGGGTTATCCCAAAGGTGCTTTTCCAACAGGCAACTGGATTGCCTTGGTTTTTTTTCCCCTTTGAAAACATTTCACTTCTCATCCAAGAAGCTTCTTCAGTTCTGAGGTCCTTCAGAGAACTAAAGAAGTGTCTTGGATGAGAAATGAATGAGTTTCAAAGAGGAAAAAAAAGTCTAGTTTCTTTTTGAGAAAGCACCCTTGGGATAAAATCACCCAGGTCTTTGTAGATCTCCACCTTTCCCCATGAATACGAACTCTGGTCCAGGCTTCCAAACCCAGCTTTGTCTCCAAACTGATGCTTTCCTGAACCCTTGGACTACTGGCCACTCCTCTTTTGGGCTAGGGAATGATGGGAATTGCAATCCAAGTTCAAGAGAATAAGTAACAATACAATGTCGAACTTTTCACTTTCTGTTTCATGACAAGGCAAACATTTAAATCAGGGGTGGGATTCAACCGGCATTACTACTGGTTCGGTAATTACTTTTTTAGTGCTTTTTCAACCTCAGCTGTGCCGCACAAAGCAACTGAGGTTGAAAAAGCAGGAAATAAAGGTCAGGTAAGAGCCTGGGCAGGCAGGTGAGCCAAACAGCAGCAGACACAGAACAGTTCTGTGTCTGCTGTTCTTCAGAGCTACCGGTTCTGTAGAGCTGGGCAGAACTGGTAGCACCCCACCCCTGATTTAATCTTTATAAATGACCTTGACTTTCACTCAACTGCAAAAAAAGATGACTTTTACCGAATCACACAAATTTGCAAGTTGGCTTGTAACTACAAATCAATTTGCACCTCAATTGCCTATGATTGCTTTTTTGCAGCAAACCAAGTATGTGTTTCTCTTTGTATTCATGGGTCTAAAGTACATTCACCTTTTCCTGTTAAGTCCAAACAACAGTTACTCATTTATAGAAAAGTAGTATCATTAATCTTTATTACACTATTTAACCAACACAAATCAAAGAACAAATATATAGTATTACTTTACTGGTTATATAGAATAACCCAGTACAGTTAGTGCTCGACTTATTTAGTGACCATTCGAAGTTACATTAGCACTCAAAAATGACTTGTGACAGGTGCTCACACTTATGACTATCACAGCATCCCCATGGTCATGTGATCAAAATTTGGTTGCCTGGCAGCTGGCATGTATTTTCAACGCTTACAGCATCTCAGGGTCATGTGATCATCAGTTGCAACTGCCCAGCTGGTTTTTGACAACCAATGTTAATGGGGGAAGAAGCTGGATTTCCTTCATTACAGTGTGATTCACTTAATAGCTGCAGTGATTTGCTTAACAACCGTGGCAAAAAAAATTGTAAAGTCAGACACAACTCACTTAACAACCATCCTGCTCAGCCGTGGAAATCCTGGTCCCAATTATGGTTGTAATTCCAGGATTATTTGTAGGATTAAAAAGAAATAAATGGTACATACAACAAACCAGTCAGACTAACAGCACACAATTATAACCTTAAAAATCAAACCAAAATGAATAGGAAAGAAATTAAGATAATTCTCAACTGATAAAAGAGGACAATGAATTTAATGGAATGTATTGATTGATATTTCCATTTTTAATTTTGGTCACCTCAAGATAGATACATAGTCAATGCTTCTGTCTTCCACATAAGAACTACCCTGTGAGGTGAATTGGGCTGACAGAAATTGACTGGCCTGTCTCCCAGCTGGCTTTCTGGCCTAAGGAAAACCTAAAACTCATAATAGCATAGTCCAAGTGTGTCAAACTCAAGGCCCGCAGGATCTGGCCTGTGGGGTGCTTAGATCTGGCCCACAGGGCCACACTGGAAACAGCAAAGGACTGGCCCACAGTGCCTCTGCCAGCTCAATGTCACTTGTGCCAGTTTGATGTCACTTGTATCTCTCCTGAACTTAATTTTTGGCTGCGACAGCCTCCTGCAGTGCTCTGCTAGAAAAATGGAGCTCAGGAGGGGTGCCCCCAACACAAGTGATGTCAAGATGGCCAGGCCCACCCCAGCCAGGCCCACCCAGCCCTTGAGGTCAAACAGAATCCTGATCCTGCGCTCAATGAAATTGAGAGTTTGACACCTCTGGCATAGTCTCTATATTGTAGGAGATAACCAAGCTGAGGCCGAGAGTGGGGTCAAATGCATCATCAGTTTGGTGTCTCTCTGTCCCCATAAGAGACTTTGAAGTCCATTGGCTCTTATCTGGCACCAATTCGCCTTGGCCGCTAGTAGTTCAGATTCTTGTGTATTTATTTATTTATTTATTTATTTATTTATTTATTTATTTATTTATTTATTTATTCGACTTGTATGCCGCCCTCTCTCCAACAGGACTCGGGGCGGCTCACAGATAAAAACAACACAATAAATTAAGTTAGCTAAAAAGGAATTAAATTACACAAGCCAAATTAAACTAAAAAATCCATAGTAAATAAAACACCCATTCCCCAAGGAGTCAGCACAGCCCAGCTTGTTCAAACAACCAGGTTTTTAGGTTGTGACGGAAGGTGCGGAGGTCAGGGGCCAGGCGGAGCCCCAGAGGTAGTTGGTTCCAGAGAGTGGGAGCCACTACAGAATAGGCCCTTCCCCGGGATACCACAAACCGACACTGAGTCACAGACAGCACCCCAAGAAGTCCCTGTCTGCGCGTTCGTACAGGGCGGTTGGTATTCGATGCCGGTAGTAGACGCTCCTGTAAATAACCCGGACCCATGTCTCGTAGGACTTTGAATGTTAATACTAGGACCTTGAATCTCATCCAGAGGGCAACCGGTAGCCAATGCAGCTCACACAGGAGGGGTGTAACATGGGAGTACCGGGAAGCTCCCATCACAACCCGAGCAGCCGCATTCTGCACCAGCTGAAGCCTCCGGATGGTATGCAAGGGCAGTCCTAAATAGAGAGCATTGCAGTAGTCGAGCCGGGAGGTAACAAGTGCCTGAGTGACAGTCGCAGGGCATCTCGGTCCAGATATGGGCACAGCTGGCGAACCAGCCGAAACTGGGCAAATGCCCCCCCTGGCCACGGCTCCCACCTGCTCCTCCATCCTGAGCCATGAGTCCAGGAGGACCCCCAAGTTCCGTGCCCTGTCCACGGGGGGCAACACCTCTCCCCCCATGACCAAAGATGGAATCTCTTGACTGGGCCGAGATGTCGGTATGCACAGCCACTCTGTCTTGGCCGGATTGAGCCGAAGCATGTTCCTGTCCATCCAGATCTGTACTGCATCCAGACAACGGGATACCACGGAGAGGGCATCACTGATGTGACCTGGGGTGGAGATGTACTGATGATACTTCACCCCAAAGCCACGGATGATCTCACCCAGCGGCTTCATATAGATGTTGAACAGGAGGGGCGAGAGAACTGACCCCTGAGGGACCCCACAAGTGAGAGCCCTCGGCACCGACCTCTGCCCCCCTGCCAACACTGATTGCGAGCGTCCCAAGAGGAAGGAGGAGAACCACTGCAATACAGTGCCTCCCACTCCCAACCCCCGAGATGCCGCAACAGGATACCATGGTTGATGGTATCGAAAGCCACTGAGAGATCTAACAGGACCAGGACAGAGGAAAAACCCCTGTCCCAAGCCCTCAGGAGATCTTCCACCAGTGCGACCAATGCCGTCTCCGTGCTATACCCGGGCTGGAAACCCGATTGGTATGGATCTAGGTAGTCTGCTTCCTCCAGGAAAAGCAGAAGCTGCTGAGCCACCACACTGTCAACAACCTTCACTAAAAAGCGAAGGTTGGAGACTGGACGGAAGTTGTTCAATTCGGCTGGGTCCAGGGCAGGCTTCTTCAGGAGGGGCCGCACCACTGCCTCTTTCAGGGCAGCAGGGAAGGCACCCTCCTTTAATGAAGCATTGACCACTGCCCGGAGCCAGCCGCTCATGACCTCCCTGGAGGCATAAACCAGCCAGGAAGGGCACGGGTCCAACAAACATGTGGTGGAACTCAGTCATCGCATAATCCTGTCCACTTCATCCTCAGAAACAGGATCGAACTCAGTCCAGATTATATTGGCCAGACCACTTGCACCCCCAGGGTCAGGCCCCTGCACATTAGAGTTTAGCCCTTCCCGGATCTGAGCAATCTTATCCTGCAGGTATTGTCCAAATTCCTCAGCTCTGCCCTGCAAGGGATCCACCACTGCCCCCGGATGTAATAGGGAGCGGGTGACCCCAAACAGGGCAGCTGGGTGGTTACCTGCAGATGCTATGACAGCGGAGAAGTAAACCCTCCTCGCCACTCTCACAGCTACCAGGTAAGTCCTAATATGGGCTCTTAGCTGGGCTCGGTCAGAACCTGAGCAGGGTGAGCCTCCATCTGCTCTCTAAGGCCCTTCTCCGATGCTTCATCTCCCTGAGCTCCCAGTGTACCAGGGAGCCACCCGGGATCTGCGCCGGGTAAGTGGCCGCATGGGGACAACTCTGTGAGGGCCCCGCCCCGCCTGTTGCCAGGCTGCCATCAGGGCCTCGGCAGAGCTGTGGGCCAAGGATGTAGGTAAGAACCCCAGTTCCGCCTGGAACCTTTCTGGGTCCATTAGGCATCTGGGGCGGAACCATCTGGATGGCTCCTCATCCCAGCAGTGTGGAGTAGCTTGACGGAAAGCCAGCCATAGGAGATAATGATCTGACCATGGGATGGGATGGACAGAAAAATCACCATCACCCAGACCATTTCGCCACTGCTCTGAGATAAAAACCAGGTCGAGCGTGTTTCCCCCCTGTATAAGTATTATGAAATACTTTTGAACTCTATCCTGGTTCCTGACTTCTTGATCCTGTCGTACATCAAACTGGCTCTTTGTTTAGGATTGTGGGCTTCACCTATGACTAGAGAATATGATTGAATAGAGATTGTAAATAAGAAAGCCCATTTAGTCTAGTGGTTAAGGCACCAGGCTAGAAAGCAGGAGACTGTGAGACCTGGTCTTGCCTTAGTCATGAAAGTTAGTTGGGTGCCTTAGGGAAAATCACCAGGAGGCTGTGAATTCTAGTCCCACCTTAGCCATGAAAGTCATAGCTAAGATGGGACTAGAATGGATGACCTTGGGCCAGTCAATCTCTCTCAGCCCAACTCACTTCACAGACTGGCTGTGGGGAAAATAGGAGGAGGAAGGTGTATTAGATATGTTCATCACCTTGAGTTATTTGTAAAAATAAAAGTGGGATACAAATACAAAAAATAAATAAACTAATAAACATCACAGGAATATAATGTAACAACTGACAAGGTAATACAATCAAACACTAGGCAACTGTGGGTTATAGGTTTATGTCTGCATCCTCATGTAACATTTAGCTAAGATTTTAACCAGTATTTAAACATCATGGTACTAAATGATAACATGATTTAAATCTTTTTGTTTTAATATTAGTGAGAATTCTACTATGGTTATGTGGCAATAAGGAGATTATGGCTTTTTTCAACATAGCTAAAATTTTCTGGATCAGTTTCAGTAGGGAGACTCAGTTGAAGAGATAAATCATGCACTTTATGGCTTATATGGACTAGCCTGTTTATTGTCTCATGATAGGTCTTGGTGTTAGACCCATCTTTGCTACAATAGCATTCTTACTTTACTTCTTTTTCCTATCCATTAAGGTTCTTGTCATCCATAACTTCCATTATACCCTGGGGAGCATTTCCAATGTAAAGCAGGATGGTTTCAAGGGATATAATCAGGTGGGTACACCATCAAATCCTTCAGTGAAGCAGATTCATTTAAAAGGTAAAATGAAATTTATAGTAGCGTTATGTTTTGTTACTGTTTTTCTGAATTGGAATACTCAGTGTTGTCTGGAGCGAAATATGGGTTAGATTCACACATGGATGGACCTAATCTGAAAGTTGAGTCAATGAAGTGCAATTTTCTCAAACAAGTAGACATATTAGGACAAAGTCATGGCTGGTACCCAATGACATTCCAAATCAACAGTGTCAGCATGCTGAGTGATTACAGCAGTGAATCTATAGCTGTATGTTGATAAGCTTGAGCAAATTTTAGGTCTGTGATCTTTACTCAATCCTCCAAATTCTGCTCCGATGCCTGTAGACAGCAGAACAGAAGAGAAAGAACAAAACACAAAGTCCTGCAAATAGAAATGGAATGACTGTGGCAAAAGAAAACAAAGGCAGTACCAATAGTCCCATGATGAGTTATTTGATGCCATGTCCTCCCTCTTGCAGTGCCTAGAGGCTGTTAGGGGTTGGATGGGGAGCAACAAGTTGAAACTAAACCCTTGCAAGACCAAGTGGCTCTGGGTTTGGGGTTCGTTGGCTAAGGGAGAATTGCCATCTTTGGTCCTGGTTGGGGTAGCACTACCCCCCAAACAGATCTGTGCATAATCTGGGGTTTTTCCTGGACTCACGACTCCTGCTCAAAGAGCAGGTGACAGTCACAACCAGGAGGGCCTTCGCACAACTGTGGGTTGTGCACCAGTTATGCTCTTTCCTGGACCAACAATCCCTACTCACAGTCACTCATGCCTTAATCACTTCCTGTCTTAACTATTGTAACACACTCTACATGGGGCTGGTCTTGAAGAGTATCCAGAGGCTCCAGTTTGTGCAAAATGCAGCAACCCACATGGTTTTGTGCAGACTCTGGTGTGCACATGTGTCACCTCTCCTGCTCTGGCTGCTGATTTGCTTCTTGGTACAATTCAAGGTGCTGGTTATCACCTTTAAAGCCCTTAATGGCTTGGGACCAGACTATCTGAGGGACTGTCTCTTGCCGGTCACATCTACCCGACCCATCGGAACAGGGAGTCAGGGAATGCTGTGGATCCCATCCCGGAGGAAGATACACCTGGTGGGACCCAGAAGAAGGGCCTTCTTCATGGTGGCTCACTCCCGCTGGAACATCAGTCCCCCAGACTGGTCCCCATTTTGATTCTCTTCTGGAAGGCGTTGAAGACCTGGTTCTGCCAGCAGGCCTGGGGAATGTGGAGCGGGATGGAGCCCATTAAATGGCTAGTGTAATCTGCTGTCACTGTGGGGGGAGGTGGGGGTGATTTTACTATATTTATTTATTTGATTTTATGAGTTTTACTGTTTTAAATTGTGGTTTTATATGTTGTAAGTCGCCTTGAGTCATTATGGCAAATAGGCAATAAATAAATAAATAAATAAATAAATAAATAAATAAATAAATGCCGATATCAAATGCCAACCGCCCTGTGCAAGCACACAGTCGGGCTTCTTGGGATCCCGTTGGCAAGTCAATGTTGGCTGGCAGTGCCCCGGGGCCGAGCCTACTCTGTGGCGGTTCCCACCCTATGGAACCTGTTATGTATGTAGGTTTAAATGTTATTGGTTTATTTGAATTGGTCTTGTAAAATGTCAAATGGTATTGGTTTAAATAGTGCGGGAAGAAACCCTGCACTCCCATTGGCTAGCAGCTACGGCTGCCGGCTATAAAGCAAGCCGTAGCCTTACCCGGACGGGTCCATTCGAGCTGTTGTCATTAATAAAGTCTTTTGCTGGAATTCCTCGCGTCTGACTCTTCATGCAAACATAACACTGGCGACGAGGATGGGATCTCCTGAAGAGAAGACGACGCGACGAACAAGCAACTGAGCGAGATGGCTGCGCTGAACACCCCAGCACCGTTCGATCGGCGACGGAAGACTGGGAATCGTATGCAGACCGGTTCCACATGTTCCTGGAAGGGAACGATCTCGCCGGCATCCCCGAGAGACGGAAGAGGGCGGTCTTTCTCACACACTGCGGTCCGCAGTTTTCAAAATGGCGAAGCGTTGGCGGAGCAGCAGAATTGAAGGTAATAGAATGGCCCGAATTAGAAAGACTTTTAAGAGCCCATTACGCCCACAAGTATCGTGCCTCATTAAGAGACACGAATTTTACCATCGGGATCAAGGGGATAGCGAGAGTGTTAATGACTTCGTGGCAAGTTTAAGGGACATTGGGGGTGCTTGTGACTTTACCAACGTAGAAGAGGCCATGCGTGATCGGTTTGTTTTGGGCCTTAAAGATAAGATCTTACAAAGCAAACTGTTAATGAAACCAAAAATCACGCTTAAAGAGGCTATTGAAGAGGCTGTTTCAGCAGAAGCCACCAAGTCCTCAGCTGCGGCCATGAAAAAGATTAACAAGGCCTCGAGCCAGGCCTCAAGCCATTCTGATGGGGAAAAATCCTCAACAACTCATTGCAAACAAATAGACTCTGATTCGGATAGCAGTGAGGAAGAAGAGGGGATTTTAAGCTCAGAATGGAGAAGAAAAGAAAAGACTCTGAAAAAAACAGGCAAGGATTCGTTTGCAGAGGATGTGGGGGGCCACCCGCACTGAATGCAAGTTTTTGACTCCATTTGCCTACGTTGTGAGAAACGGGGTCATATAGCCAGAGTCTGCAAATCATCCAGAACTCCACCATTCAGGAAGAAACTTCCTGAGGAAGATTTTAAGCCCAACAATTTAAGTGGAAAAATGGGGCGAAATTCAAAAGCAAATGGCAAGAGTGAAACTCACCAAACAATATCCATTGGTCATTCTTCACATTTAAATAGCAGAAAAGTACATGTGAAGGTGTTTATTGAAGGGAGACCGTGCCACATGGAAGTGGACTCAGGCTCTTATTTATCTAGGGTGTCATGGGACACTATACACAGACTCTTTCCAAGAATTCAGAAAAAACATTTCCAGAAGCAAGCACTGACCCTCAAAGACTACCAAGGGAACAAGATTCCAGTAGTTGGAGCGAAATTCAACGTGCAGTTTAAAGGCCACACCAAACGTTTGCCACTGACCATCGTGGACAAGGATCGCCCAAGTTTGCTGGGACTTGAGTGGTTCAAGCCACTTGGCATCGAGGTGACTGGCATCCATCACGTGAGCAGTTCTGACTGGGAAGAGTCCTTGAAGTCTGAGTTTCCAGAGGTCTTCAGCGAAGGACTGGGCAAGTATATGGGGACCCCTATTGCTTTCAGTTTAGACCCCAAGGTGCCCCCAATTCGTTTAAAGCCCAGGAGGGTTCCATTTGCTTTAAAGGAGAAAATTGATGCACAATTAGATAAACTCATCGCCCAAGGGGTTTTGGAACCTACTGACCACTCCAGATGGGAAACACCCATAGTCACACCAGTCAAGGCTGATGGGTCAGTGAGAATCTGTGGTGACTACAAGGGGACACTTAACCATGCTGCAGCAGAGCGCATACCCTGTACCTGTTGTGCATCATCTGCTCCATTCCCTTGGCAGGGGTACAGTATTTGCTAAACTGGACTTAGCTCAGGCATATCAACAATTAACAGTTGATGATGCCACTGCAGAGGCACAAACAATTGTGACTCATAGAGGTGCCTTCAAATGTAAAAGACTACAATTTGGAGTAAGCGTGGCACCTGGCATTTTCAAAGTCTTATGGAAAGAATGTTGCAAGGACTGCCAGGGGTAGTGCCTTATTTTGATGATGTGTTAATCTCTGCTGAGAATGACACTCAGCTTCAAGAGAGACTCAGAGAAGTCCTTACCAGATTCAGAAAAGCAGGTTTGAAAGTCAAGGAAGATAAATGCACTCTCAAAACAGACAGAGTTGAATTCCTGGGGTACATGATTGATAAACAGGGCATCCACCCCACTGATGCCAAGGTTAAAGCAATCAAGGAAGCCCCTAAACCTCGTTGCAAGTCAGATCTGCAAGCCTTCCTTGGCCTTATTAACTTTTATCACATGTTTCTACCTCACAAAGCATCTATTGCTGAACCCTTACATCGTTTACTTGATAAGAAGGCTGCTTGGATCTGGGGGCGGAAGGAACAGTCAGCATTTAACAGTATTAAGAGACTAATCACGTCTGATGCTGTGTTGATTCAATTCTCTGAGAATTTACCTGTTGTTCTAACTTGTGATGCATCCCTTTTGGAGTGGGAGGGGTTTTGAGCCACAGGCTTCCCAATGGCCGGGAAGCCCCAATTGCATTCTACTCTCGCACGCTGTCCAAAGCAGAGAGGAACTACAGCCAATTGGACAAGGAGGCTTTAGCAGTTGTTGCAGCTGTTAAGAAATTTCATGAATATCTGTATGGCAGGTCATTCACCATTGTTACAGATCACAAACCTTTGCTTGGCATCGTGGCAGGAGACAAACCTACACCTATTATCCTGTCACCAAGAATGCTGAGGTGGACTGAATTTCTTGCAGCCTACTCCTACAAACTGATTCACAGGCCTGGCAAGGACATTGGACATGCTGATGCACTGAGTCGTTGCCCACTACCTTGCCACAAGGAGGACTGTGAACTTGAGACTCACACCTTTTTCCTGGAGACCGTTGCTAAGCTTCCAGTCCATGCTGCTGAGATTGCCAGAGAATCTGCCAAAGATGCTGTGTTGGCACCTATTATGGGCTGGATTAAAAAGGTTGGCCTCTTCAAGATCTACCTCACTTTGCCCAACCTTTCAAATCCAGGCAAACTGAATTATCTGTATTAAGAGGATGTATTTTGTGGGGTAACAGGGTGGTTATTCCTGCAAAACTGCAAAGGGAGGTTTTGGAAATGTTACATGAGGGTCATCCTGGGATTGTAAGGATGAAAGGTTTGGCCAGGAGTTATGTATGGTGGCCAGGTATTGACAAAATGGTTGAAAACTGGGTTGCCTCTTGTCCCAATTGCCAGGTAGTCAGGCCTGCCCCACCTCACGCCCCCACACAGGAATGGGAATGTCCTAGGGGCCCATGGTCTAGAATCCACATTGATTTTGCAGGCCCTACAAGAGGGCACACGTTTCTAGTAATTGTAGATGCATACTCCAAATGGCTAGAGGTTATTCTCATGACTACTACTGAGGCTGTTATCAAGCAGCTCAAAAAGCTCTTTGTAACCCATGGGTTACCAGATGTCCTTGTCTCTGACAATGGCCCTCAATTCACGTCTAACATTTTTGAATCCTTTCTAGCTCAACAGGGCATCAGACATGCCCTTACAGCCCCTGGGCACCCTTCCAGCGGCCGGGCTGAACGTATGGTGCGCTTTACCAAAGAAAAGCTTCAGCAGCTGGGTCCTGGGGACATCACTGAGAAGCTTGAAAAGCTTCTTAGTGTTCAACACATCACTCCTAGCCCATCAACTAACTTGTCCCCAGCAGAGTTGTTAATGGGCAGGAAACTTAGGTCTTCCCTTGACCGACTTCATCCCACTTATGCACCCAATACACCACTGGATTCCACTTCCAAAGTTCGTTCTTTTAGTGTGGGAGATTCTGTCTATGCTAGGAACCTTACAGGTGAACCTTTGTGGATTCCTGCTGAAATAACTCACATCACTGGCCCTCTTTCTTACAGGGTTCAAACAGAGGATGGCCTCCTCTGGAGCAGGCACATTGACCAACTTAGATCCCGGTTCACTCAGGAACATCGCCCCTGTCTCTCTCTAGGTCCCTCACCTGATGTCTCTTCTAGGGGAAGGGGAGGAACAGGAGGAATATCAGCAAACAGGAATCAACCCTTTGTGTAACGAGCCATTGCGACAGGAACCATCCGAACCCTGTCACAATGCCAAGATCCATCCTTAGAAGTAGAGTCATTACGACAGGAACCATCCCGAACCCTGTCACAATGCCTAGATCCATCCTTAGAAGTGGAAGATTGTACATCACTACCAGACTTGGGTGTTGACATTGGAATGGAGATGGGTTGGGAGGAGAGACCAGATTCTAACAGTCTAACAGGGTCTTCTTTCACAGGAAGTCCTAACAGGGAAATGTCAGCAGACACATTTCCCCTCTCACTGGGTGAGAACAATAAAGATTCTGAACCACGAAGGTCTCAACGTACACGTAAGAGCCCCACCTATTTAAAGGAATACATTAGATAGGTTGGGGTTTGGTATGGACTGAACCTAGTGGGGAGGGGTGTTATGTATGTAGGTTTAAATGTTATTGGTTTATTTGAATTGGTCTTGTAAAATGTCAAATGGTATTGGTTTAAATAGTGCGGGAAGAAACCCTGCACTCCCATTGGCTAGCAGCTACGGCTGCGGCTATAAGAAGCAGCCGTAGCCTTACCCGGACGGGTCCATTCGAGCTGTTGTCATTAATAAAGTCTTTTGCTGGAATTCCTCGCGTCTGACTCTTCATGCAAACATAACAGAACCAATTACCCCTGGGGCTCCGTCTGGCCCCTGACCTTCGCACCTTCCGTCATGACTTGAAGACCTGGTTATTTGAACAGGCCGGGCTGTGCTGACCTCCTGGGGGAGGATTTTTTTTAATTTAATTTAATGATATAAATATTGGGCTTGGGTTTATTTAATTCTCTTTTAATTATTTATTGTTGATGTTTGGTTTTAGTTGTGAGCCGTCCCGAGTCTTCGGAGATGGGGCGGCATACAAGTCCAATAAAATAAATAAATAAGTAAATAAATAAATAAATAAATAAGAAGAAACAGACATCCTGCGATCTCCGGAACTAAAATTATATTTATTGTACTTACTAAGCTTTCATCAGCCACTGCTGACATCGTCAGAGTATTAAGCTACCATTACAGAGATCAATGCCTTTATATCATTAATCAATTTAGCCCTTGCACATGTAATAGGCCCTTCCAACTGCCTCCCATCTGTAATTAACTCTGTTGTTTTTTGCTTCAGTCATGTTAGTCAAAGAAAGTTTATCTCTTGTTGTTTCCTCTCTTGTCAGACCCAGCCTGGAATGCTTATCTCTAAGAAGTGATGATAACCTGCCAGCTATTGCAATTTGTTGCTTTGCTCGTGACCTTGTGGTCGGCCGGCTCATTCTTCATTATTCCTGTCTGTTATAACTTGAGGCAGCTCTGCTGGGCTCCTCCTGCAGGATTTTTCCTGGTGTCTCAATGCTTGGTATTTGAACAGGTCTGGCTGTGCCTTCATAGGATGAATCCAAATGCTCAGGGATGGGGGGTGCCATCGATCCCTGCTCCCCGATGGGAAGTGGTCTCTGCTCCTCCTGCAGGGTCTTTCCTGATGTCTCAATGCTTGGTCCTCCCTTAGTTATATCACGGATATTCAAGGAGGAGACATCTTCGGTGGTTTATCTTACCACATCAACTGTAGTGACTGTGCAAGCAATTACGTAGGGGAAATGGTCAAGTGGCTACAGACCAGAGTACATGAACATGAAGTGACTATCCAGCACAAAGAACAGTGCTCTCATATCTGGGCACATATGCAGGAGAGTAATCACACATTCAGTTTTCAAGAGGCTGAGGTTGTTGCCCGTGATATAAGTAAAGAAGGACGCCTACTAAAAGAAGCCTGGTTTTCCAATAGCAATTCTATCAATAGGCATTTTTTTTTTTTTAAATTACATTTATATGCCGCCCTTCTCCGAAGACTCAGGGCTTACAATTTTTGAGCACAACCCAATGCGCTCAGCAATAGCCTTCATTCCATTGTATATGCCTGCTTATTACTAAGCGGCATTTTTACAAGGTCAGCTAATTGCCCCCAACAATCTTGGGTCCTCAATTTACCTACCCCGAGAGGATGGAACTACCACTGGCCTACCAAGCATTGAGACACCAGGAAAGACCCTGCAGGAGGAGCAGAGACCCCATCGGGGAGCAGGGATCGATGGCACCCCCCACCCCTGGGCATGTGGATTCATCCTATGAAGGCACAGCCAGGCCTGTTCAAAACCACTAATTTAGAGCCTGTGCTGAAAAGGTTATTGGTATAGAAATGCATCTTAGTTGTTCTGTCTAATTCAATACTATGAACACTGATTGATGGGATCACTGCAGCATTGCAGGCAGAATCCTCTCCAATTTTACCTAGAGATACTGAGGACTATTCTGAAACCTTCTACATGACCTGCAGACCTTCTGTCTAAAAGTAGCAGTTGCTTGTCCTCAACTTCTGATCTCCAACAGCTTTCAGCATGCTTCAGGACGTGACCTAAAGATCTTCTGCTCAGTAATTTCGATTGCAGAAAGGCATGTCATAATAATTGAATCCTTTCATTCACAGCATCCACTCAACAGTCTTCATTCTTCACCATCGAGGAAATGGTTCAAAAATTTTGCTGAAATTAAAGAAAGAAAAGATATATCCGAAGAACTGATTGGATGGGTAACAATAAAAATGTTGACTATTTATTTTTTTGCTTGCTTGCTTGCTTGCTTATTTATTTATTTATTTATTTATTTATTTATTTATTTATTTATTTATTTTGATTGATTGATTCATTTATTCAATGGATTTATAGGACCACTGAACTCAAACAGTGTGACTCTGGGTAGTTTACGACTTATGTTTAGTTGCATCATCATCATCATTATTACTATTACTCTCACAGTCAGCCAGATGTTCAGACTGAGTTTGGCATTTTGTCTACCTATCGAGTCCTTTCCAAGGACCTGGGATAGGCAAATCTGGATGTTTGATGGTGTTACAGATATCGCCGCAGGATGGAAGCTGTTCCAAGTAAAGTTGCCTTCTGCAATTGATTATTATTATTATTATTTTCTAATTTTGCTACTTCACACTACTGCTAAGAAGACTGATAGTTCCATGATTCCCAATCTTTCAACCCCACCCTTTTTTGTTGAATCTACATGCTTGCTTAATTTGATGATTTTCTTTTAAGTAACTTTGCAGATGATAAATTGTTTATTTTTTAGTATTGTAAGCTGCCCTGAGTCCTTCAGGAGATAGGGTGGCATATAAATATCATAAATAAATAAAGGCACTGCTGACAATCAATGAAGAGAGTTAAAATAATGCATAACCAGGTTAGAGGGAATTCATTCCTGTAAAACCTGGTAATGATGATGGCCAGTAACTTGTATGGTATAAAGTGTAAGAGGGTTAAATAAATTCAGAGAGGACAGGTCTGTCAAGGAGTATTGATCTTTCAGATTCACAGTAAGCCCTAAATACAAGTTGAAGAGCAACGATAGCAGGAGAAATTAGATTTCTGTCTCTTGCTTGTGAGCATCTGTTTGGCCCCTCAAACTCCTGAGTGGACAAAGTTGGGCCTCAACCAGATCCAGCAAGTCTCTTCTTAACAGACAGCCACTTTAAAAAAAACAGTGAATGAATTCTATGAATTCTAATCTTGATGTAAATATGCAGCTAGTTTGGGATGACTTTGGGCCACTCACCCTCTTTAGGAAGAAGACGAAGTCAAACAAAATAAGCTGCCAGGAAATGGCTTGGAGGTCTCCATCCAGTTGCCAGGAGTCAAGATTGACTCAAAGGCAAATATATGATAAATTATCATATTTAGTCAAAACTCCTATTTGCTGGCACACATGCAACATCGTAACAGAAGCAGTTGTTATGTGGACCTAAAATGAAAGAATCATTTCTACCTCAGCCACAGTTGGAATATAACAGTATATTTTTGCTAACGGAAAAGGCATGAGATTCCTCTATCAAAACTCAAACTGGAAGGGCCTCCAAGGAAACACAAGAGACTGCCTGAGAGAGTAGAGGAAGGAAGAACTCATTTCCATTCCCAATAGTTTGCATTATTTGCATGTCTCTCTGTCTTTCTGTCTATCTAACATCTCTCTCTCTCTCTCCCACACACACACCCTCTCTCAGGAAACTTTTGGATTATTTGCATAGATAAATAGATAAATAGAGAGAGTATAGATTATTTGCATATACCATATATACTTATTATTTTTAAAATAATATATATGTATATTTATTATTACTTATATAAGTTATATATATAATTTTTTAAATAATATGTGTGTGCATGTGTGTTTATATATATATATATATATAATTAGAAAACCTTACTCAGATATTGCAATCTGTTTTTTTATAGGTTTTCAATGATGTAGCCCAGATGGGACCTGTCACTTATTCAATTCACGTGGATAAAAATCCAAATGTGCCAGTGTTTTCTGTTAAAAAGACCTGTGGATTTGTATATGTGCATTATCCCATCGATCGAGAGAAGACGCCTTTTTTTTCAGTACATATTTACTTATTTTGCACCTTCATTAAACAGAGAAAAAGTCCCATGAAGCAATTCCCAATGAACCCAACTTTCTTTTGAACCCATCACAGCATCCCAATCAAACTGGGCCAAAGACTTACAAAAAACAATGAGGGAGCAGTCAGAGACACCTCTGAAGAGGGATAGGTCCATAAAGTGGAAGCTATTATTGAGAAACCCTGCTAGCTTGCTCATAGCTTTTGACATCTTGCCCCATATACCTGGGAAGGAGCAGCATCCTTCAAAGAACCTTCTCAGAATAACTGAAACAGGGTAGACAGGGTAGACCAGGGGTGTCAAACACAAGGCCTGGGGCCCGGATCCAGCCCACGGGGTGCTTTGATCTGGCCCACGAGGCTGCCCTGAAAACAGTGAACGACTGGCCAGCGGTGCCTCTGCCAGCGAAAACGGAGCTCGGGAGCTCAGGCCATCACAGGCGCCCCCAACACGAGTGATGTCAAGCTGGCCACACCCATCCCAGCCCCTTGAGGTCAAACACAGTCCTGATGCGGCCCACAATGAAATCGAGTTTGACACCTCAGGGATAGACAGATTCTCCTTCAGTCTGTTGCCTGATATAAACTGGCAACCCTAAATTGGTCTATGTAAGGCTTTAAAGCAGGGGCGTCCAAACTCAGCAATTTTAAGACCTGTGGACTTCAGCTATGCTGGCTGGAGAATTCTGGGAGTTGAAGTCCACAAGACTTAATGGAGGGATCAGCGTGATTTGGGCCTAGAAATCTCTTAGTTATCAGTGCAACAACTTTAAAGTAAGTATTCTTCTGCACTGAGGGGGAACAGACAACACTTAGGCCATTGGCAGCCCCAGATTGATTGTGTCAGAATAGCTGACTGAGTGACAAGTACAGCCTGAGTTACTGTTGCCAGGTTATTTTGGTCTAAGGGCCATAAACTGAATTGTCAGCCAAAGCTGGGTGAAGACTTTGCTGTCCTTGGGTTCCATCTGCTGTTTGTATGATGATACAAAAGACAATATCCTAAATAAAAGATATGCTCACTCAACCTACTTTCTAACTACCAATTAAATTACAGCTTCATGATCTGGCTTACAATTTTTATATTGTCCACCTTGAACTGCAAAAAAGCACACCCATGCTAACTGTACTCTGCTTCATTTCATAGTACTTATGCCTTTTGCAGGTAGCCTGTTAAACTAGATTTAAAAAAACTAACAAAGTTTCTAGGCACAGTCACAGAATCTGTGACTTTTAATAGCCATAGGAGGCAAATTGAAGATGCTAGATTATAGAAGAGAATATTTACATAGAAACATAGAAAGCTGATATTAGTAAAAGATCAAGTGGTCCATCAAATCTGCCCTTTGAGATGTTTAAAATTTTTATTAAAAATTTTATTTTTTAATGTTTGTCAGCTGATGGACATGTGTTTATACCAATCATGTTTAAATTCAGTTACTGATGATTGACCCATTACCTCTGTTCAGGGGTGGGCTTCCAAAATTTCAGTGATGGGCTCTCTGCCCCGTTGCTGGGCAGGTGTGGCCATGGTGGGTATGGCCTAGTTGGCCTTTTGCACCATGGCGGGGGTGGTAGTATTTTCGCCTTCCCCAGGCTCCGGAGGCTTTCCTTGAGCCTCTGGAAGGGCGAAAATGGCCTCCTCTGGGCTCTGGAGGCTCTCTGGAAGACGGAAACGGACCTGTTTTTTGCCCTCCCCCAGCCTCCGCGAGGGCCCTGCACTTACCTCGCACCCAAAATGGGCCACGTGGAGACTCCTGGAAGGGGAGGGGTGAGGCGGGATGAGAGGGGCCAGCCAGGGGTGGGATTTGGAGGTTCTCTGAACCGGCCATAACATTAGCTACGGGTTCTCCTGAACCCGGGCAAACCTGTAGCAGTCCACCCCTGCCTCTGTTGGAAGTTGGTTCCACACCTCCACTATTTTTTCTGTGAAGTAATACTTCCTAATATTATTTTTGAACTTGCCTCATGTCACCCCAAGTCCTTCTTTTCACTATGCTAGACATACCCATTTCCCACAACTGTTTTAGCCTCCAGTTCCCTAATCACCCTTGTGCTCTTCACTGCACTCTTTTTTCTTCCCTTTTTCTTACAAGTAATGTAGCTTAATATATCTGGAGGCCTAGCACAGTTTTTAAAAACCCAGAAAACCTCTTTCACAACAGAACTCAGCCCTGCTTGACAAATCCTGATCATCAACATGGATTAATGACTCTGCTATCTGTAATATTAAGTAGGTTTTCCAGCTATCAAAACCTTGCTTAATGCCATTTTGCTTTGTCTTATAATTGAACCTGATTTCCTCATTGGTTATCTTTCATTCAGATCACTTTTGATGTTCATAACGCAACTAACAACAAAAGACTAGCAGAATCCTTAAATGTCATCATTCAGATTCAGGATATAAATGACAATGCACCTCAGTTTTCCCAACAGGAATTCAATGTCATCATCAAAGGAAATTACCACAAAGGTGAGTAAGTAACCTTTAAAATCTGGGCAACATCAGATAGGATTGTACCGGGTAGATTCCTGTCCTTTTTTCTTCTTTCTTTTTCTTGCCAGCTAAGTAGAAAAACAGATCCATTCGTACCTAGATATAAAAGAAAAAATTCTCTTCTAAT
Source organism: Naja naja (assembly GCA_009733165.1). Taxonomy (NCBI): domain Eukaryota; kingdom Metazoa; phylum Chordata; class Lepidosauria; order Squamata; family Elapidae; genus Naja; species Naja naja. Next base: position 16,166,135 of record CM019150.1, on the reverse strand, counting down.
TACATTGTGTGCATTTTTATAGGCAGCTAATATGGGTTTTTCCAGAGGTTTTCAATCATTTTCAATTTCTGGGATTTTTCACTGTCAAAATAAATTTAAAGTTCCTTCTGCTGAAATCTATATCTCTCCCTAACCCCCCCGCCCCGCTACAAATGACACAATAATGCACATTCTGTACTGTAAGCCACACGGGCAATATCCACTGAATGCATTGTTTGGATGCACACTTCAAGGTGCATCTAATTTCTTTCCTAATTTAACAAGGGGACATAACAAAGTTCCTTTCCACAATCAGCTATGGATCTGTTTTGGTACTGCAACTGAAATAATTACCAATATTCTCTCAGCTTATCTTCCCTGCATAACAGAATAACCATTCTCATAGCAAAATATCCAACAAACAACAATGAATGTTCAATATAGTGATGTTTCTAAAAGAAGTATTAATGGTATTGTAAGGATTGTAATTTATTATTGTACTTAATTTTCACATATGCACCCTTTTTACATAGTAATGAGTGTCTTTATTTTAGACTTTATTACTTGTATACTTGATACTTTATCTATATATGTTAAACCTGGGCATTTTCAAATACCCCCTATTTATTTACATGCCTTCAAATCAGTGTTTACTCCTGGAGACTGCCTGGACTAGACCCTACAGTTGTTTTGGCCAGGTTTTTTTGGAAGTGGTGGTGCCATTGTCTGCTTCCCAGGGCTGAGAGAGGGGAACTGACTCAAGACCACCCAGCTGGCTTTGTGCCTAAGGTGGGGCTAGAACTCACAGTCTCCTAGTCTCCATGTCCTCCACCACTATATTTCAGATCACCGATGCCTTATGGTCACTATAGTCAAATCTAAGTTCTCTTATTTTCCTCTTACATGAAGTCAAAATCTAAGACTAGATTTTCCTTTAGAGGGCAAAATTCATACGGTGGTCTTTTCTAGATGTATCGTGTAGGTTATACCTTTGCAATGGACACTTATGAAAAAAAATTCTCGCCATAGACTCCGATTAAATTTATGATATGTGCTTCGATTTTTCTATTGTAGGTCAAAAATTTTACCGAATGACAGCATTTGACTCAGACCAAAAAGGCACTGCAAATTCTGAAGTGGTATATTCTCTGATTTCGCAAACACCTGAACTAAAGTTGCCTCTCTTCTGTATTGATCCCTCTAGTGGCTTCATGAACATTACACAATGCTTGGATTATGAGGTACTGTCCTTAAAAACAAAGTTTGTCCTTAGAACACAAAGTTTGTTGTTAGAAACAAAGTTATAATTAGTTGTATGAGTTCTGTATCTTGGCATAAGTGTGTTCCAGTAAAACCAGGTTTGGGATACTACCGGTTTGCACAGGTCCAGGCAAACTGGTAGCTAATTTTATAGCCAGTTTGGTGAGCTGGCAAATCCCACCCTGGCTGGCCCCGCCTACCCCTCCCCTCCTTTCCCAAAAGTTTCCATGCAGCCTGTTTGGATTCCAAATAAGTTCAGAAGCTCCCAAGTTCAGAAGGCGGAAACTCCAGACTGCCTTTTTGCCCTCCCAGAGGCCGAGCAAGCCCAGGGAGGGTGAAAACGCACCCCCCATTGCCCATTTTCGCTCCCAAGCCAGGGTGGTGCAGGAGGCCAACTATGCCATGCCCACCACATCACGCTCAACCAGGCAGAGAACCAGTTGCTAAATTTTTTAAGCCCACCCCTGAGTAAAACTATCCAATAAAATTTGATTGTTGATTTTGTCTTTTAGCCTAGCATCTAACATTAATCCACCACCTTAAGCTAAATGCTTATCTTAGTTCTTTTGAGTGTTGTGGATGAACAATTTAATGAAATGGTAAGTTAAAGGATAGAAATTGTATTTGGTGGCAGACAATTGGATAAATTTATTTGTTAGTGAGATAAAAAGTTATCTAAATCCATTTTCTCCTGGCTGACACAGCATCACTAGTGAGTTGGATGGATGAAATAAGAGGTTAAACCCAACTTTTGGCACATACATCTTGCAGGATAAGTGAGTAGAAATGAGTATAATTTTTTTTGTAATGAACTTACAAAATTAAACACAATAATACAGCAGATCACTTCAGTTTACCCAATAAAATGGTTCTCCAGCAGATTTTAACTTGTGGCTATAGAATATTATTGTAGATACAGGACATTTATTTTTTATTTATTTATTTATTTATTTATTTATTTATTTATTTATTTATTTTATTAATTGGATTTCTAGGCCGCCCCATCTCCCTATGGACTCGGGGCGGCATACAATCATAAAAGACAATACAAAATACTATACAGTTAAAAATAAGTAAGAAACCCAATCAGCTTAAAACCATAAAAACAGATCACTAAAACTCCCATCCCCCTGCCTCAGTCCAGGTCGATGAGTTGGAATAACCATGTCTTCAAGCCACGACGGAAGGAGCGTAGGTCAGGGGCCACCTGAAGCTCGAGGGGCAGTTGGTTCCATAGGGTGGGTGTTCCCACAGAGAAGGCCCTACCCCTAGGGGTTGCCAGCCTTTGTCCATAGGGGCCCTGCATCCGTTGCTGGCAGCAGGGTCTCCTGTGTACCCGGCCATGAAGGGCTTTGTAGGTTAACACCAGCACCTTGAATCTTACCCAGAGGGCAACTGGTAATCAGTGCAGCTTGCACAGGAAGACTGAATGCATGAAATTCATACGTTGATCCATGAATCAAAGTGATGCTTAGATGTTAGATGTTTGAAGGAACAGAGACTATATGTGTCCCAAAGGTGCTTTGTTGAGAGGCAACTTTATGGGTTTCTTTTTAAAAAACATTTAACTTCTCATCCAAGAAGCTTCTTCAGCTCTGACTGGATGGTGGGGAATGGAAGGATTTATATTCCTTGCAGACAGCTGGTCATTTGTATTCTTTTAGCGAGTCGTTAAGGTCACCTGGAGGTTTATCTGTGTCCTCAGGGCCACTTGAGTGATGCAAATGGGTGCAGAGCCTTCTTAGAACAGTTGAAAGGACCAGCTGGTTTGAAAGAGGGGTCAAAGAGGCCATCTATGTCAAAACTGAACAGCCTTCTCTTAACAGAGGGGGAGGGATATGAACATCATCTATCTCCAATTTATAACACAGTCCTTTCAACAGTTCCAAGAAGGCTGACCTCCAGATGATCTTTTTTTTAATAAGCTTTATTGAATTTTATTACATTAAAAAAACACATAAAGCATAAAAAACATAAAAACATAAAACATAAGAACGAAAAAAAGAAAAAAAACATAAAAAGTATATCAGTATATCAGCAGATCCAGGTGATCTTAATGACTTGCTAAAAGGATGCAAATGACCAGCTGTCTGCAAGGTGTATAAATCCTTCCATCCCCCACCATCCAGTCAGAGTTGAAGAAACTGATTGGATGAGAAGTGAAACGTCTTTAAAAAAAAAACCCAGAAAGTCCAGTTGTCTCTTGAAAAAGCACCTTTGGGAAAACCATGACCTGGATAACTGAGAATCTCTGTAGACAGAGGCTGTATGTATTAAACTTGGGTATCTCATGCAGTCTGCTTAATTGTGTTCTTACGTATTACCACTATTTGGAGGACTACATTTTAAAATAGGGATAACAAATCAATCTTCTAATTTTGTAAAAGCCCAAAAGGATAATGGTAATGTCCAATTTATTTTGATAAAAAAGACCTTGTTTTTTTAAATGTTATTGTCTTTAAGGCCAGTAGGAATTTCAGAGTTCTGATCATGGCTTCAGATCTTGGACCTTCACCCCAGTCATCAATTGCAGCCATGAATATTACTGTGGAAGATTCGAACTACTATTTGCCTGAATTCACCCAAAAATATGTAAGATGTTTATGATACCTACTAACAGTGTGAGAGAAATTATGCTGGTCACAGTCACAAAGAGTAAAACTACCTTCCTTTAACTCACATTGTCAAGCTCACAGAACAAGATTTATATAGCATGGTTTCCTTCTGATGTGATTCCTTTTGTGATGAATAAAAGGACCTGCATTTTTTGAGATGCAGCTGAAATACAATTACAAGAGTTCTGGCCAATATGGCCATTGATGGAGGATCCTGGAATCTGTAGTTCAGCAATATTTGGAAAATTATATATTGCCCACCTTGATATGCCATATTATATGATTGGGGTGAAAAAAAATAAAGATTATAGCCCTAATATTGTTCCTATAAACAGTGTATGGGAATACCCCACTTGCTATGGTCATATTCTGTGACATTATTAGTGAATTAGAGTCAGTGGTGGTATTCTACAGGTTCGGCCTGGTTCGGGTGAAATGGTAATAAAAAATGCTACTGTTCAGCCAAACCGCTAGTAAAAAAAAACATCTACCGGTTCAGCCGAACTGGTATTTATTTTTCTTTTTTTCCCTCCCGACAATCAGCTGATCCGATGATCAGCTGTCTGGGATCCCCCTTGCTGTCTTACTGCTTTCCCCAGGAGGCTTCCCTGAGGGCCAGGAGGCAACCCCCCCCAAAAGCAATGGAATGCAGGGAGGTGCTGTGCACACCCCCCGCTCTGTTTTTTGCTTTTGGGCCTCAGGGAAGCCTCCTGGGAGCAAAAATAGCCTCCCACGTGGCTTCCCTGAGGCCCAGGAGACCCCCCCCAAAAAATGGAGCGCTGGGGTGGGTGGGTGGTGCACAAAAAAGAAGCCACGCCTACCCAGTCACATGGCCACTCCCACCTAGCCATGCCCACAGAACCAGTAGTAAAAATATTTGCATCCCACCCTTGCTTAGAGTTCCAGCTATGAAGGTATACAACATGGAGACTCTCTTGATTTTTCTTCATGGGGAACAGAACAATGGTAATTCCCACCCCCTTAAGAATATGGTTTTCCTGGGTCAGCAGAATCCATAGTAACCAATTAATTTAGAAAAGAATTCCACCATTTGGCAATGTTACTGGAGTGGAGGTGCTTCACTTTTTGCCTTTAGTCATTTCAAGCTCCATGTACCTTCTGCTTGCATAACCCAACTTAGTCTTTTGTCTCTTAGTCATGCTATTGCAAGACAGGCACAATGCCAGAAATTATCTTTTATGTGTCAGAGAACCCTTTCTGTGTCTTCCAAGTATCATGCAGCTGTCCCAAAAGGCACATCTGAAAGCAACATCCTTCGCCTTAAAGTGAAAGACAAAGATACTCCTAATACACCTGCTTGGAGAGCCAAGTATACCATAAAAACAGGAAACGAAAGAGGAAACTTTGTTGTAATTACGGACTCTATAACTAATGAAGGCATTTTACGTGTTGTCAAGGTAAGGCAGGCTGGCAAAGATGAAGATAAGATTTCTAGAATCTAGAATTGGCTATACTGACTATGATGAGAAAATGCTAGAATAGATATATAATGGAAACTTTTGTGGTTTGTTTCTCCCCCCCAGCCTTTGGTCTACAGTAGTCTTTCTGTGAGGAGACTTGTCATTGTTGTGGAGAATGAATTGCCCTTCTTTTTATGTGAAGGAGGCCTTCAGCCACCATTTTTTGAAGCCTCAGTGAGCATTAATATTACTGATCAAAACTATCCCCCTCGATTCATTCCTGCAATTCTTCATTTGGAATATCAAGAAGGGGTCAAAGCTGGTACTATACTAAATAGCTATATAGCTCACGATTCAGACACAGCACAAGATAAAATCAGGTAAGTGCTTATGGTTGGTGTTCCTTTGTGAATGTTATTGGAGGATTGTTGCTTCCTTACATTTCTTCCTTATGTTGGAAGAAATATCCATCTGGTTCAGTTCCAAGCTGGGAGAAAGGCACCGGAGACAAAATGAAGGCTGGAGGCTGATTGGAAAGAGGGTCCATTTATTGATGAAGCAGAACCACCAAGCACATGTGATTCTGGGTATCTGACCACATGAAGTTGAGAATGAGGGCTTTTTATACCTTCTTTTGGGCTTTGCACCTGAGCTTCCTGTTCCTATGCAAGAACATGTATTCTATTGTCAGACTCCCAGGGTGCCATGTACAAATTCTAGGAGTTTGTCTGACCTAAGTTTGGTAGAGGTTTGGGCTGGTGCAACAAAGGGACTTGTTGGCAATTCCTATTGTGGCTGAGGGCTAATCCTAGCTTTGTTCAGACCTTGCTGCAGGGAATTTGCTTATGAATAGAGCTATCTATCTGTTTATCTCTTAAGTGCTGATATAATATTCTTCCTTTTTATTATTTCTAAAAATATTTCATTCTTCTAGGAGAGGGGTTGGTCCTAACTTTGTACACTTAGAAAAAGCTTGTTCTAGACCAGGGATGACTCTTTACAGTATGTAAGCTTTTACTCCCAGACCTCTGGAGCCAGTCATGCTGGTTTAGGAATTCTGGGAGTTGGTCCACTGGTCATAAAGGGATCATAGTTCTCCATCTATGTTCTGGACCATATCCTTTTCAGGATAGTAGCCAAGCAGAACCTGGGCACTAAAAATGATTTCCCCTCTATAAGCTTCACCAGACTTTTTAACTTTTAGACAGTGGAACTTCATCACTATCACCATCATTTTTTTCTTTATAAAACATGAAAACAAATTGCAATATTTTGGGTCTTCAAGTCAAATCTATATGGGCCTAATAATTTAAAAGCCAGATAAAAATACTAAATTAGGGCAACTTTACTTTGTATGTTTGGGAAGGAATTAAAGATGCTGCTTAACTTAATTGAAAAATCTACAAGTTTTACCCAGGAGATATTACAAATTAGCATAGAATCCACTCCACTAAACCTTCTTGTATGGGAAGTGATTTCCTATAATTATACAGTACAGGTGAACACACTTTGCCTGCTCAAATAAACTTTCATTTGTTCTTTAAAAATTTCAAGATTAATCTCTGACACTAAAGATTGAAAATAACAACAGGCTTAATTTCCAGTCGGGTGCAGGGTAACTCTGTTTGGCCTACATAACTATCCATAAAGTTTATCATTCATGTTTAAAACATTTGGTTTTTTTTAAAGATACAAAATTGGGTCCGATCCAAGTGGTTGGCTGACGATCAGTGAAAATTATGGAACTGTGACAATTGCAAGAACTCTTGGTAGAGAATCTCTATTTATGAATAAAACCATTCTGATTCACGCCATTGATGATGGTGAGTGCCTTCTTCCTTTTCAATCAAGGGCAAGGTGAAGGCTCAGCAAACATTCCAAGACATCCCTGTCTAACACACTTTCAGAATTGGTTCTCTTCATGTGTGATGTAAAAGTTGGAGAGTTTCTTTTTCAGGCAGGAACTTTTCTAGTCGTGGTGCAAGGATTGATAGGTTCCTTAGGGTGTGAAGGCAAGACAGCATGGAACACATGGCTGGATTGCCAGAGATGATAGAAGTTACATCCTGTGCTCTGAGATGCCTTTGGAACACTTTTAGCTGCAAGATTTAATTATCCTATAGAGGAAAATATGAACAAATTGATCAGGAATTGAGATCTCCATCATTGGCAAAGCTAGTTATGTTGTTGAGGTGTTCATCCAGTGCCTGCAAAGTATGAGCATCTGTAGGGAAAACAACTATCTTCAACAGTAGCTGTGGGATATTACACCCTGGTCAGAGGAGGTACACAACTTCAGAATCCTTCTAGAGCCATGGTTCCTGCTTAAAGAGGTGGGCTTTGGCAGACATCTGTCTTATGCACCATTTGCATCTGTTCTAGGTCAGGAGGCTCTGCTCGTAGTCACTCATTACTTAGTCACAACCAGAGGTGGTATTCAGCAGGTTCTGACCAGTTCTGGAGAACTGGTAGTGGAAATTTCAAGTAGTTCAGAGAACTGGCAAATACCACCTCTGACTGGCCCCGCCCCCATCTATTCTCTGCCTTCCAAGTCTCAGCTGATCGGCTGGGCCTTCTTTTGTTGCCCTGCACAGGAGAACAGAGCTGGAAAGCAGGTTAGTGGGGTGGGTAGGGAATGGGATTTGCAGTAACCTTCCCCCAGGAGTGGGGAAGGAATGGGGATTTTACAGTATCCTTCCCCTGCCATGCCCACCAAGCCATGCCCACCAAGCCACGCCACACCCATCAAGCCATGCCACACCCACCAAGCCATGCCCATAGAACTGGTAGTAAATTTTTTTTGAATCCCACCACTGGCTGCAATATGGGCTTATCCCAGTATAGGTGTGATTTCTATTGTGAGCCTATTAAAAGGTGTCTTGTTTATGACATTATTTTAATTGCTCTTGTATTTTGTTGATAGACATTTTGTGTATATGCCTGTGTGCTTGAAAGATTGTTGTTGGCAATTCAGGGTGATGTTGTGTATGTAAGATAGGCAGCCATGCATATTTCAAAAATAACTAAAATGAAATCCACCATTAAATTCTGGAGCATGCTGTGTTTTTTTTAGATCATTTGTTCTGGTCTGTTATGTGAGGTGTTGTGTGTATGGCCAGGAAAGAAACTATTAAACAGATGGATTTATATTTATTTCATTAATTGAAATACAATTAATACAATTCATCTTAATAATTCAACTTTCCTTATTTTATGGTATTGCAAACTTGATGGCAACTTGCAGCTGCCTCTACAGTTTTAGGGAGCTGCATACAGACCTAAACTATATGGTCTTCTCTTAGTTTGAAGGCTCCTTCCTGCTTCCATACACGGTTTCTTAAAATTAAAATACTTCTTTCTTTCCCAGGTATTCCACCATTAACTGGCACGGGTACCATCCAACTTTACATCAGACCTTCAGAACTGATTATAGTACCAAATTTGAGGATATGTGAGGGAAAAGGACTGGGTCCTTTCCGTATAACACGTGAAGTCAAAGATTATGATCTCTATGCAGGATCTTTAACAGTCCAATTGGAAGATGCTGCAAATCTCTGGAGACTGGAAAAGAGCTCTGGTAAATGGCTGCTAATTGGGAATTGGGAATTGACATGTCCTTTGATTTCACCTCTGGAGAAGATTTCTCCTGGGAATGGAGAAGAATCATTGAGGATTGTCAGCCCTTCAAAGCAGGCCAGGTCAAAAAACAAGCATCAGTTGCTCTCTCTGAATGTATGGGATGGACAAAAATTTTAGGGGATTCTTCTGACAACCAAAGGCAAACTAGGTAATAACTAGCAGATTTTTTATTACAATGGATATCAGAGCCACAGTGGCACAGTGGTTGGAATGCAGTACTGCAAGCTAACTCTGCCCATTGCCAGGAGTTCGATTCTCAAGGTTGACTCAGCCTTCCATCTTTCCGAGGTCGGTAAAAATGAGGACCCAGATTATTGGGGGCAAGATGCTGAGTCTGTAAACTGCTTAGAGAGGGCTGCAAAGCACTAAGGAGTGGTACATAAGTCTAAGTGCTATTGCTATCAGCACTGTTTTTCAGCTAGACCCACAGTTTTGTTTCCCATAAGAGTCCTTGTTTGATTTGATCAGGAAGGAGGGGTTAAAAAAAGGTAAACATCAGAACTGCTTTCTCTATAGACTTCATATTGTGTATCAGGCAAAGGGACTGTTGCTGTATGGACATATTTCTGAGCTCTGGAACCTATGACTATTCCAGGATGCTCCCTGACTACTCGAAGTATGATAAAGAAATGTCCACCAGAAACTTGTGCTCTTGTGAAACCAGCAGCTTTCTGTGTTCTTGCACATGGAACTGAAATTTCACAAGATGTTGATATTTCCTAGCAATTTCTGCTTTTTATATGTGCATGTGACATTAAGTGATGGATCTCATGATGTTCCTTTTTACATCTTAAGAGGATCCTGCCACTCGATTATACATGGTCCTCTTTTGGGCATTTAATTTCCTTTGGGAGCTAAGGAGTTCCCAAAGCAACTAAGGAGTTAGTAAGATCATACTTGGAATACTGCATTCAGTTTGGGTCACCACACTATAAAAAAGATTTTGAGACTCTGGAAAAAGTGTAGAGAAGAGCAACGAAGATGATTAGGAGCCTGGAGACCAAAACATATGATGAACGGTGGCACAGATTGGGTAAAGTTAATCTACTGAAAAAAAGGACCAGGAAAAACATGATAATAATGTTCCAATATTTAAGAGACTGCCACAAAAAAGAATCCTATTTTCCAAAACAGCAGAAGGCAAACCTATTTTCTAAAGCACCAGATGGAACTAGTCAAAGAGGCCTAGAAGTTTCTCCAACCTTAGTTGTCCAACCTCTCTCAGCCGTTCATCCAGCGTTTGGAGCAGGAGAAACAAAGTCATTCACTAATGCCACGAAAGTAAGGTTTATTGAGCCTTGGTGGCTCAGGCTGTTAAATGCCTGCTCTTAAGATCCAGCTGTCTACAATTACTGTAGGCTCGAATCCCACCAGGCTCAAGGTTGACTCAGCCTTCCATCCTCTCGGGTAAATTGAACCCAGGACCCAAGATTGTTGGGGGCAATTAGCTGACCTTGTAAAAATGCCGCTTAGTAATAAGCAGGCATATACAATGGAATGAAGGCTATTGCTGAGCACACTGGGTTGTATCCCAAAAAATTGTAAGCCGCCCTGAGTCTTTGGAGAAGGGCGGCATATAAATGTAATTTAAAAAAAAATTGTTCTTCTACATCTCCAAGTTGGGTAACAACGAGTAAATTACATTTAAAGTCAGCTCTGGCATTGGCGAAAGTAAGGTTTATTGTTCTTCTACATCTCCAAGTTGGGTAACAATGAGTAAATTACATTTAAAGTCAGCTCTGGCATTGGCGAAAGTAAGGTTTATTGTTCTTCTACATCTCCAAATTGGGTAACAATGAGTAAATTACATTTAAAGTCAGCTCTGGCGCTTACCGCAGCCACAGCTGTATTTATACAATATGTCAACTCTTAATTGGGCTAACAACCCTCCGGTAGCTGCTGTTTCTCAATATCCAGTAATTATATGGAAAACGCAAACGTAGCTTATCCTTCTTCTGCCCACAACTCCCACACCCATGGAAAAATAGCGATCACCTCCACCGTTTGTGCACACCCATGCCCCCCTGCCCCCTTGCTCATCAACAATAACATTCCCAGTCCACATCTGTGCTGTGGGCATCTTTCAACAGGCTGGTGTCTGACGTTATTGTCACATGTGTGGCAGCCACCAAATACAACGTCGGGTGTTAGCGCAACAGGGAGGAATGGTAAGACTTCCTATGTTGGTGTCGCGGCTCGATGCATGACATGTGGAGTCGTGACACCTACTACTTGGAGGCTGACACTAGTGCTAAGGAGAAATTTCCTGACAGTTAGAACAATTAACCAATGGAACATCTTGCCTTCAGAAATGGTAGGTACTCCATCGCTGGAGGCTTTTAAGAAGAGACTGGACAGCTACCAGTCTGAATTGGTATAGGGTCTCCTGTTTGAGCAGAGGGTTGGACTAGAAGACCTCAAAGGTGCCTTTCAATTCTGATATTCTATGAGTGTTCAAAGTATGTAGGAAGGAATGGGTCCCTGGGATGAATTTCTTTGGTATTATGTCAGCAGTCCCATTAAAGCAGGGCTGTCAAACTCCCAGCCCGTGGGCCGGATGCGTCACATGTTGGCCACGCCCATGCCTGGTTTCGCAAAGGGGGAAAAACTCCTGATACATCATGTGACACCACCGTGATGACAGCCCTGCATTAAGGGCTTCTAAACAGTGGGTGTTAGAATTCATTTCTTCAGAAGTATTCAAGGCAGGCTGGGTTTAGCTAATCCAACTTGTATGAGTTTTCTCTGGAACTTTTATTTAAAAAAAAACTCCACCAGCTCCGAACGTTGAAAGTATTCTCACTCCTGTGGGTAGCACATGAAATGAATCAAGCTGCTAGTCTTTATTGAAATATTAGTGCAATAATCTTAGCAAGGATGTGATTGTTGGGGCATGATGGATGTTTTTTGTTTCTTTCTTCTGTTTTGTAGGTAACTTGGTTGAACTTTTTATGCTGAAAAACCTCTCTCTTGGTGATTACCCGGTGCCTCTCCGTATACAAGACTTTCAAGGGGTTTTTAGGCAGCAGACTCTGAATGTCCAAGTATGCACTTGTACAGATGGGATCAACTGTGATTTCACAAAGCGGATCATAGGAAAGCCCCTAACTGCATCAATGGGACCAGGTGGCATAATTGGCATAACTGTGACTATATGTCTGTTACTGATATGTGAGTAATGTGTTTATATATTGCTTAGTAGAAAACCCTGTGCCATTTTGTAATTGTGTGTTATGCATCTACTGTGCATAGGTCCTCTACTTTAACTCAAAATCCTGCCTTTAACTTTTCTGAAAGACCTGAATTATGTTGTCGCTTCTGGGTGTCAACCAGCGGTGGGATCCTACCTGTTCCACTACCAGTCCGGTGATCGTGTGGGTGCAGCTAATGCGCGTGCACCTAACATGCACGCGCAGCGTTCCTCACACCTGCTGAGGCCTGAAGCACCAATTAGCTGAGAAGATAAAAAAGAGAAAAGCACAGGTGGGGGCGTGATCCTGTACTTTTCTTTCTCCTCTGACTTGACTGTCTGAGGCTTTTTTCCCCTTTCTCTCAGCTGATCCTCGAAGGCTTGTTTTACTACCGGTTTGGCCGAAGCAGTCCTAGCTGGTAGCATACCACCACTGGTGTCAACACCGGGAGGGTGGGGCTGCTCCAAGTTCTCCCTTGCTCATCTTAGCAAGCACCTTTGACTTATGATGCTTTGGTTATGGAATAACTCTCTGAAGTAAGTGCATCTTACCTAAAAGTGAATGCTTGGGAATCTATTCATGATACAATTAAACCTATGGCTGCTTCAAGTACAAAATATTTTTATGAATTCAGGATGATTGCGGTTGAATTAATACATTGAAGTGTCATGCTAATCATTCTCTTTAGAGCCCACCCAGCTATAACAACTAAAACTACTAGATCTGGTCAACAAAAGTCCAGATGGAAGTGAAGACAGTCTTTGGTACCTGTTTGTGACCATCCAATGGTTGTTTTGTTTCTGTAGCTTGGTGAATATTTTTTTCCTCTTAGTTGATGAATTTAAGCTATTGACATTAATAGAAACTAAGTTAATTTCTTCATCCATCCTACTTTGTTTTTGTTATTTATTGACACCTGTTTGCTCTTGTGTCTCTTTGGTGCCTTGTTCTTACGCCTTCTCTTTTTTGTCTTTCGGCTTCTTCCTGTTCTTTTTCGTCTTGTTCTATTTCTCTTTCCTCCAACTGTTGTTCTTCCTGGCTCCTACTCTCCACTTCTTCTTTACTAATTATTATTATTTTTTTAATTACATTTATATGCCGCCCTTCTCCGAAGACTCAGGGCGGCTTACAATTTTTTGGGATACAACCCAGTGTGCTCAGCAATATCCTTCATTCCATTGTATATGCCTGCTTATTACTAAGCGGCATTTTTACAAAGTCAGCTTATTGCCCCCAACAATCTTGGGTCCTCAATTTACCTACCCCGAGAGGATGGAAGGCTGAGTCAACCTTGAGCCTGGTGGGATTCGAGCCTACAGTAATTGTAGGCAGCTGGAACTTAAGTGCAGGCATTTAACAGCCTGAGCCACCAAGGCCCTTTTGATTTACATAGCCCACATTTATTCACTAAACAGCTCCCAAAGCTTCCATTGGTAGTTTGGTTCACAGTGAACTCCAAATGGGATCTCTGATAACCTGCTTTCTTAAAACTCTGGATATTAAAATCAGAATAATCTTGACTTGTTATCATAACCTGTGGGAGAGCAGTAAGGCAGAAACCATGGCTTGGATGAAGACCACACAAATCACAAATCAGTATTCTTTACTTTGTTTAGCTATTCCCATTGTTAGGAATGATCAGATCTCATCCACCATCAAATTTAATCTCAGTCAGTCAGATTTCAGGGGAATTGTAATCATTATAATGTGTAAAATAGAGTCTGTCATTTATTTGATTATAGTTTATTTTTATGCTATAATCTTATATACCAACATTCATATCCTATATAGTATTCTTAGAATCGTTTTGTAGGTTTTCTTTGGGTTGTTGCATAGCTGTAAACAGCTAGCATGAGATATTAAATAGATCTTGCCTGAATTTGCATAATAGTAAACCAGAAGTTTTAAAACCTGGGTTTTTGATCAAACAGTAATGACCTTGATTAAAGTTTATATAATTCTAGTACAATAGATTAACAGAGTGGGTTGATACTCATGTAAAGCTAAAAATAAACCAGCTTTAAATGGCTTAACTCAGGCGTGTATATGGATTGTCATGTGACATAGGGATGTGATTTTGAAGCAAGCCAGGATGAGCAAATATTGAAGTTCCACAAGTTGGTTTACTGATTCTAAAGGAACCAAGATCCAGATATCATTTTCTATACAACTGGTCAAGATTAATGGAACCAATCTTTATTATTTTCCTTAATCTATGTTTCCTAAGGATTCTTTCCAGTTAGTTGAAAATAGAGAACTTTGTGAAAGTTTCTTCTTCCTGGTATGATATAAACCCCATAATTGTGCAGAGAGACTTGATTTAATACATGTTTTCTACTTGATTCTCACAAGCCCACTCCAGTAACACCATTGGTTCATGAGAAATGCTATCTTATCATGGTCAATACAATCAATACAATCCCAATATTTGTTCCCATAGTATAGCTGGTATTCTTTGGCATGATTGGTTACATGAATCACACTAAATCACAATTTGTTTAACTGATTTGCTGGATAACCCATAAATGGCTGGCTCCAACTCTTATGTTGGGTCTTAACCTATGGCTTAGAAGTGATGAAACCTGGGTTCACCGTACATGTTATTCTAAAAGCAAATAAACCATATTATTGGAAAATATTAGTCAAAATATATCAAGAATATATATACACATTGGTAAAAAAAATCAGTACACGAAATACAAGCCAGGTGGATATGACCTTGTTGATGATCCTCACTCTGTCAAGGACTTTGGAGTACTCATATCAAATGACCTAAGTGCCAGAGCTCACTGTAACAGCATTGCCAAAAAGGCAGGGGTGGGATTCTACCGGTTCTATCTGGTTCTATAGAACCCCTTGTTAACTTTCTAAGCAGTTCGGAGAACCAGTAGTTAGAAGCAATCTCCGTTTCTTTTTTTCCACCCTTATTACATTTTTGGCAGAAAGCCTAGATTTCCTGTCTCCGGAGCTTGTGAGGTTTGGCTTTCTTAAAGGGGAAGGGTTGTTTTAAGATTTTTACACTGCTGTTGGGAGGAAAGGCTTCGCTGGACAATCAGCACTTTGAAGAAATAATTGAATAATGAAGCAAAACTTTTAGTGACAGGAACCAAGATTAGTGATATTCAGCAAGGCTTCTTGGCTAGCTAGAAGGATTGACATTCAAAAGTGAGTTTACATACTCTTTCTGAGTTTTGATCTAAAAGTGTTTTTTGGTGAAGGTTAATTCTGTGCTTGGTGAAGTTTAATCCTGTGTTTATTGATGCGATAATTTCCCCTATTCAGCTTCAACAAGGAACAGCTACTGTTGTGATTTAATTATTTGTATTGTGTTTGAATTTTTTCTTGCCTCATGGTTGCTTTTTCTATTTGTGGAGGGGGTCTTCCTTCACTGCTTTAATACTATCTGGCACTGTCCTTTTGGGGTATACTTCCAAGAGGCAGGATGCAAGTTTGGCACTGATTTTTTTTACTGCCTTTCTGGGGCGCATGTGACCTTTCCTTAAATCTGGGTGATTTCCTTAGGATATCTTGTGAGGTGAGTGAGACCAGCTGGTATTTTTAAGTGATGCAAATGGATCTAAGGATTGCTTTTCCTGGGTGTGCTTTTTCTGGAGAGCTTAAATGACCTCTGTGCTAAAGGGTTTCACTTTATGAGCAAGAGATTGCTGCTTGATAGTTATCACTGCATTTTAAATATTTTCATTTCTCAAGGTACTCTGGCACCCTGCCTGATTTGTAACTCCAGTTTGAAGGTATTTTTAATCTAATGATTGATATTTAGGGCAGCTTTTTGCAAGCAAAGAAGCTTTTTGTATTTTTCTACAGGTAATCCTTGACTTACAACAGTTCATTTAGTGACCATTCAAAGTTACAATGGCACTGAAAAAGGTGGCTTATGACCATTTTTCCCACTTATGACCATTGCAGCATCCCCACTGTCATGAGAGGCCAGGCAAGGAGAAGCGCCCCTTGACGTGAGTGATGTCAAGTTGGCCACGCCCACCCAGTCACATGACCACCAAGCCATACCCACCAACTAAGCCAGGCCCACAGAACCGGTTGTTAAAAAAACTGAATCCCACCCCTGTAAAAAGGCATTAAGAGTTGTAAATCTAATCTTATGAAGCTTCTCCTCTGGAAATATTGAATTGCTAACTAAAGCATACAAAACTTTTGCTAGACCAATAGTCGAATACAGCTCATCAGTCTGGAATCCACACTGTTTATCGGACATTAATACAATTAAGCGAGTCCAGAAGTATTTCACGAGAAGAGTTCTAAACTTCTCTGCTCGCAACAGAATACCCTATATCACCAGGCTTGAAATTTTGGGTTTGGACGACCTTGAACTATACCACCTATGGCTGGACTTAAGCATATACACAAAATTATCTGCTGCAATGTCCTACTAGTCAATGACTACTTCAGCTTCAACCACAACAATACATGAGCACACAACAGATACAAACTCAATATAAACCACTCCAAACTTGATTGCAGAAAATACGACTTCAGCAACAGAGTGGTTGATGCCTGGAATGCACTACCTGCCTCTGTTGTTACATCCTCTAACCCCCACTCCTTCAACCTCAAACTATCCATTATTGACCTCACCCCATTCCTAAGAGGCCTGTAAGGGGCGTGCATAAGTGCACAATCGTGCCTACCGTCCCTGTCCTATTGTCCCCATTTATTCGTACCTATTTCCTGTATTCTTACTCATGTTTATACTTACCTATTATCTTGTAAGCGATTGACAAATCAAATCAAATCAATAAAATAAAATAAAGAATACAGTCAAATGGCTCTCTAATCCTCCTTGTTGGCAATTTCATTATACTGTATAGTAAGCCAGAGTGTTGCTTTATATCCTTCGAATGAACTTTCTGAATTGTCTGAGAATCATCTATTTTGGTTATGCTATTGGCTGATTATAGATCTTAAACCAAGTAAATATTGTAAATCAGCTATGTGCTTACACTATGCCATGTAAAAGCAACTACTTTCTCTTTCCTGGATGCAACCACTGACAAGGGCCGTCAACCTAAACATCCTATGCAGTGGTGGGATTCAAATTTTTTTACTACCGGTTCTATGGGTGTGGCTTGGTGGGCATCACAGGGGAAGGATACTGTAAAATCTCCAGTCAGAGGTGGTATTTGCTGGTTCTCCAAAGTACTCAACATTTCTGCTGCGGTTCTCCAGAACTGGTCAGAACCTGCTGAATACCACCTCCGATCCCATGCCACCCTTGTATGAAATGGTTTGATCCACCCTTCTTTCATGGTCCCAAGGACTAGCAATCAAAAGGCAGCTATTCTGCCTTCCCCACCTTCCATTCCCATATGTATATTTATGGTAAGAAAAAGAGCCGGAGGAAAAGGCAGGAAAACAAAGGAATGATCCCAAGAAAAACCTTCAGCTGAAACTATTTTGCTAAACTATCTTTTAGATTCATCTAAAATGTGGACAGCTAATAAGAAAAAAAAATACTTGAGAAAAATGTTGTGGAAAGTTGGTGACAGTTTTGTTTCTCCCTTCCTTTTATGCAGCCTTTCTGGGTATTCTGTTTCGGTATTCCTTCATCTGCAAACCAGATGTAAGGATTCCATTTGTTCCATATGAAGGAGGCAACCAATCCCTGATCCATTACAATGAGGAGAGTGAACAAGTTTTGGTGAGAAATAATATCATTGGCTATTTTCTGTAATACTTTAGAGATAGGTCCTAGATTTCTAGCATAAGCCTGTGGATCGTACTCTAAAGGAGGTTTCACTGAGTTCATTAGAACTTATGCCAAAGCAACTATTGGTTCAAGTCTTCCAGATGTTAATGTTTTGTCAATCGTAACTATCCAAAGAGACTTTCTTTTGCTGCTGCTTTGTCACTTTTAGAATGCAGCTGCCCTGGGGAACCATGCAACACCACCCTTAGTGTATCAAAAGAGCTTGAAGGAAAAACAAATAATGAAGGAATAAAGTGTCACACTTCCTTCAGATGATCCAACAGAGATTATCCAAAATAAAGGGTGATGTGCAACAGCCAGAATGAAATGAGTGGGGTGATTTCATATTTATGCTCTTGTAACAATATTACTAATAAGGAAAGGAATAATTGCATCACAGAGATATTTGATTTGAATAATTTCTGGTACCCCTTCTTATAATAGTCATTTCTAAAATATGACTTGTTTTATGACGATACCACTCCAAACACCAGTGTCCCCTTCCCACCTTTATCCAACACTCACTCTTGGTAAAAATGTTTTGACACATTTCAAGTTAGGAAAATCATTCTGACCAAGATCATTTAATAGCTCAGGGTGTCTTTACACCTTCAATTATGTTTGCCTATGACTATTCGTTTACCATTTTAAATGGTTTATGGCTAGACATGGGTAAGTTCTAATATTTTTGACAGAGACGTGACAAGGATGTGAGGCCAGAAGCTTTAATTCACCTACCACTAAGCACAAGTATACCAGAATTGAAATTATTTCTTATAGAATAATTCTTTTAATTTTGCAGCTGTATCTAAGGATGGTTTATCCTCCATCATTCATTCATTCATTCATTCATTCATTCATTCATCCATCCATCCATTCATTCATTCGTTGTTCATTAATTATCTCCTCTCTTCCTCTCTCTACACACACACACACACACACACACACACACATGTGGTTGTCATAGCCTCCTGCTTGGGTGGGGGGTTGGACTAGATGACCTACAAGGTCCCTTCCAACTCTGTTAATCTGTTATTAGGGCTGAGAGAAAGTGACTGACCCAAGGCACCCAGCTGGCGTAGTGCCTAAGGGGTGACTGGAACTCATGGTCTCCCAGTTTCTATCCTAATGCCTTCACCACTGGACCAAACTTGCTCTCTTCCAATGATTCTAGATCACAAAACATCCAAGCATTAAACAGTGTTCTATAATTTAAGCCCTGCATTTCCTTCCTTTCCTTTAAAGAATCGCTCTGTGACAGACATGATACGACCAACCGTGGATCTTCCGGGAGGTTCACCTTTTATCAGGATCTTAAACCCCAACCCAGTCAAACCTTGGGAAAAGGTTAGATAACCATTTGAATTGGAAACTTATTGATGGATGGGGGAGGCAAATAATAATATTAATAATAGTAATTTTTTGGAGTCTTTATGAATTTCAAAGCAGGAGGGACAACATTACGGAAGGGAAACGGGGCCAGCTGTGCTGGATGAGTTGATTTTTGTTTTAGAAATGACTAAGCCTATGCTAAAGGGATGCGGTGGCTCAGTGGCTAAGACGCTGAGCTTGTTGATCAGAAAGGTCGGCAGTTTGGCAGTTCGAATCCCTAGCACTGCATAATGGAGTGAGCTCCGCTACTCCAACTTCTGCCAACCTAGCAGATTGAAAGCATGTAAAAATGCAAGTAGAAAAATAGGGACCACTTTGGTGGGAAAGGTAACAGCATTCCGTGCGCCTTCGGCATTTAGTCATGCCGGCCACATATCACCACAGAGATGTCTTTGGAGAGCACTGGCTCTTCAGCTTTGTAACGGAGATGAACACCGTCCCCTAGAGCCAGAAATGACTAGCACAGTGGTGGCTAAACTTTTTGGGCTCCTGTGCCAAAATTGAGCACAGTCCTAAACTTGCGTCCAGCAAAAAGGCGCGCACACCACCCCAGAAGGCAATGCACACCACCCCATGTCACCTATGCATGCGCATGCAATCCCCCACTACCCCCCACCCCCGCCATCCCCTTACCTGCACTGCGCCTCACAGCTGATTTTCGGTGGGTTTGAGGCCTTTTTCGGCTTCTCAAAGGCTTGAGGAAGGCTTCTGCAGGCTTCTACAAGCTTTGTAGGCTGAAATCTAGCCCTGTTTTGTCACTTCCTGTTTTTCCGAAAACACCGGAAGTAATGAAACGGGGCTAGATTTCGACCTACAAAGCTTGTAGAAGCCTGCAGAAGCCTTACTCAAACCTTTGGGAGGCCAAAAAAGGCCTCAAACCTGCCGAAAATCAGCTGTGAGGTGGGCACATGTGCAGTGAGGTAAGTTTGCCTGCAGCTTGCATGCCGGCACAAATGGCTCTGCGTGCCACCATCGTGCTAGTCTCACCACCATGGGACTAGCACCTATGTGTGAGGGGAACCTTTACTTTAAGCCTATGCTACAGTTTGAATGTTTTTTGTCTCAAGATGGCCCAGAGTTGGGCAAATTGAATTTGTCAACTTGGAGTAGATTCTTGGGATCTCAGGGGGGGGGGGATCAAGACATTGTTCACCTCTGTATTACATAAATAAATCTACTATGGTTTCTAATAGTTTTCAATGCATCAGTTGAGAATGTTAGCTAAATATGTGTTTGAAGTGGAAAGACCTGAATGGATTTTGAGGATGACTGTGAACCTCTCTGTTATGTTAAGAAGGATCAAGCCAAACAACTCCATATAATTAGAATCAGAATATGTGTTTTATTTATTTTCCAAATTAATAAGTCTATCCTTTTTATCTCATTTCTATGCACATTGTATCACTGGAACACAGACGAGACAGGAGAGCAAAGTAGTGGTTAGTACCTTTTGTATCAGGTGGGAGGGGTGAGGTGGAATATTGCATCATGAGACATGTAGTTTAAATGGAATATATCATATTGATAATGCTTATTCTATATTAAAACATCCTGGTATTTCATCTTAACACTCTCTTTTTCCTCCTGCCTCCTTTCTGTAGGTGATCCATCAGTCAAATTACAACACAAAAATATCGGAGTTTTTGAAAACAGTGGAAGTTACATTGAAACAAGTAAGCAACTGGAGGGCAAACTGAGGATTCCCTTTTCAAAATACTTGCATTGCGCTAGGGTTCATCCTACAGACTTGAGATTTCCTAGTGACTTCCCTGACCCACCCACCCCCCAAAAATATGGGGAGTGATGTTTTTCCCCAGGCTCTGAAAAAATGACAACTCCAGGGGGTGGTTAAATTGGCCAGAGATGTGGAACTCTGGCATGGATGCTTGTGTGTAAGTCAGTAGCAAGGAAAGAAAGAAAGAAAAAAGGAAGGAAGGAAGGAAGGAAGGAAGGAAGGGAATGAATGAATGAATGAATGAATGAATGAATGAATGAATGAATGAATGAAAAAAATGACAACTCCAGGGGTCAAGGGCCAGAGATGTGGAACTCTGGCACGGATGCTTGTGTGTAAACTGTCAGTAGCAGAAGGACAGAAAGAAAGAAAGAAAAAGGAAGGAAGGAAGGAAGGAAGGAAGGAAGGAAGGAAGGAAGGAAGGAAGGAAGAAAGGAAGGAAGGAAGAAAAGAAGGAAGGGAATGAATGAATGAATGAAAAAATGACAACTCCAGGGGGTGGTTAAATTGGCCAGAGATGTGGAACTCTGGCATGGATGCCTGTGTGTAAACTGTCAGTAGCAGAAGGACAGAAAAGGAAGGAAGGAAGGAAGGAAGGAAGGAAGGAAGGAAGGAAGGAAGGAAGGAAGGAAGGAAGGAAGGAAGGAAGGAAGGAAGGAAGGAAGGAATCTCCTCTTAACTTTCTGGGAGAAAAGTATGTTTCTGCTGGGCTGCAGCTGTTTTCTTGTCATGCAGTCAGCAATCTCCGCTTCACTTCCTCACCATACTGTATTGGAAACCTCTTTAAAAGGCCTCCTTGGACCTTAAATATTCCTAGGTGTAAGTAAGGAGTAAGGCTGAATTTTTCTTTCTTTCTTAGAAATGCAAAGAAATCAACAACCGGGTGGACAACATGGTTTCTTATACGCCTCATGTTTATGCAGAAGAAGGACCTTTGGAGACAAGCAAATCTTTATTGTCTCTGCTTGGTCGAGAGGAGAAAAACAGCCTCCCTAGCAATCTCCTGAATGACACGGGATCTATATTTGACCCTCTTAGAAAAATCTACAGCAAATGATGACTTCTTTTGTCATGTACTCCGCTCAATTCATCTGACAATGAGGTTTTAAAAAAATATACTAAGAAATACGCTCTGCAAAGTATCCAGAGTGTTTCAATATTTCTCACTTCCAGATTTTAAAAACATAGATGGCAATTTTAGCAGAGAAGGGATAACATCCATTTTATGATTTGATTTATGTTTGCAGAATGCTGTTTGCTTAAAAAAATGGGATTCTACCTGTGCAAAATTTGCTAGGGACTGGAGATTGGTAGGCAGATAAGATAGACAAGCAAGTGCCTATTAGACATCCTTTGCGATGCCAGATTTTATATGTTGGGATAGTTTGTTCAATAATAAATCCTTTTTATAACATTTCTTCTTACGGAAAAATGTAACAGCTCCAAGGGGATTTTTCTGTTGATCTTTCTAAAGCATTAGGATCAAAAGCATGGGATTATACCATCGTCCCACAGGACTTTTGTGAGAGGGCAGTCCTGATATATGACTTTGGACCTCCCGGTAGCTGGTTAATTGGACTCCATTGGGTGTTGCTATTACCATTTTTAACATCTTTAACACCAGTAATGGCCAGACTTTTCTTCCAACCACGAACTATCCCCCCAGATACTCCATCACTACAAGATCCAGACCTATTCTTCGACAGAGCTGCAGGCCTTAAGGGAGCGCCCTCTCTCCTGGGTTTGGCCCTTTGGACTCTCGATGGTCTGTCTCGAGGATGGGTTATGGAACCCTGAGAGATGGCACAGCGCAGGGAAGGGTTGGGGTCTTGGGAGGGGCAATAAGAGGGCTAGTGGGGCTTTGTTGATTCAGTTTTTAGACCATTTCTTAAGGGGTTAGGGAGGGTGGGTTGTAAGGAGGGGACTCAGCGCAGCCCAGATTGGGGTCATGGTGGGGGTGCCGGGGTGCGGTGGGGCCCGGAGGACAGGGTGGGAGCAACGATTTCCAGGGTGGTTGGGTTCAGCAGGCAAGGCGCGGGCCAGATCAAGTTAAGGGAGCACGCCCCCGATGTCTTTATGCGGTGGCGTGACCCGATGCCTCTTCCCAATGCCCTGGGGACCCGGGATCTAGGGCCCCTGGACTCCGGCTGGTGTACTTTAATGCCAGGTCCATGGCTAATAAGGCAACCCTCCTCCGTGAGGTAATTGAGGAGGAGGCCGCGGATCTGGCCTGTATCACTGAGACCTGGGTGGGCCCAGAGGGGAGTCCCTCTAGTCCATCTATGCCCCCAGGTTTTTGGGTGTTGCACTGGCCATGAGCCCAGGCAAGGGGTGGGGGGGTGGCTATTGTTATTCGAGAAGCCCTGATTCCAAGGGAGGTCTCTGTTGCAGAGATAGGTGGGTGTGAAGCCCTCCTTTTGAGATGCGGGTCTGAGAGTCGGATGGGCTTGCTGCTCACATACATTTCCCCCAGCTGTGTGGCAGCTGCCCTGCCTGGGCTGCTTGACGCCATCTTGGGCTTGGCGGTGGAGTTCCCAGGACTTATCGTCCTGGGTGACTTCAACTTGCCCTCCCTCGGGGTGGCGTCGGCTTTGGCCCAGGAATTCATGGCCTCCATGGTGGCCATGGATCTGACTCAGGTGATTGATGGCCCGACTCATGAGGGGGGCAACATGCTCGACCTGGTTTTGTCTCGGAGCAGTGGCGTAATGATCTGGGGAGTGGTGATCTTATTATCCACCCCATTCCATGGTCAGATCATTATCTCCTATGGCTGGCTTTTCGACAAGCTGCCCCACACTGCTGGGATGAGGAGCCTCTTAGCTGGTTCCCCCAGGCCTGATGGACCCGGAAAGGTTCCAGGCAGAGCTGGGGTTTTTTCCTACATCCCTGGTCCACAGCTCTGCCAAGACCCTGGTGGCCGCTTGGCAACGGGCGGCCACGGGGGCTCTTGACAGAGTTGTCCCCATGCGTCCCCTTACCCGTCGCAGATCCTGTGTGGCTCCCTGGTATACCGAGGAGCTCCGGGAGATGAAGCAACAGAGAAGGGGTCTAGAGAGCAGGTGGAGGTCGACCCGCTCCGAGTCTGACCGAGCCCAGTGGAGAGCCTATATCAGGACCTATCTGGTAGCTGTGAGAGCGGCGAGAAGGGTTTATTTCTCTGCTCTCATAGCATCCACAGGAAACCGCCCAGCTAGCTGCCCTGTTTGGGGTCACCCGCTCCCTCCTCCATCCGGGGGCTGTGGTGGATCCCCTGCGGGATCGAGCTGAGGAATTTGGTCAGTCCCTGCAGGATAAGATCGCTTGGATTCAGCGGGGGCTGAACTCCAATTTGCCGTGGTCTGATGCCGAGGGTGCAAGTGGTCTAGCTAATGTAATCTGGACTGAGTTCGATCCTGTTTCTGAGGATGAAGTGGACAGGATTATGTGATGACTGAGTTCCACCACATGTTTGTTGGACCCATCCCCTTCCTGGTTGGTCTATGCCTCCAGGGAGGTGACATGCTGGCTCGGGCAGTGGTCAACGCTTCTCTGGGGGAGGGTACCTTTCCCGCTGCCTTGAAGGAAACGGTGGTGAGGCCTCTCCTGAAGAAGCCTGCCCTGGACCCAGCTGAATTGAACAACTTTTGTCCGGTCTCCAACCTTCGCTTCCTAGCGGAGGTTGTCGAGAGTGTGGTGGCTCAGCACTTTCTGCTTTTCCTGGAGGAAGCGGACTACCTGGATCTGTACCAATCGGGCTTTCGACCCGGGTATAGCACGGAGACGGCATTGGTCGCACTGATGGATGATCTTCTGAGGGCTCGGGACAGGGGTTTTTCCTCTGTCCTGGTCCTGTTAGATCTCTCAGCGGCTTTCGATACCATTGACCATGGTATCTTATTACAGCATCTCGGGGGGTTGGGAGTGGGAGGCAGTGTGCTCCAGTGGTTCACTTCCTTCCTCTCGGGATGCTCGCAATCAGTGTTGGCAGGGGGGCAGAGGTCGACTCCAAGGGCTCTCACTTGTGGGGTCCCTCAGGGGTCTGTCCTCTTGCCCCTCCTGTTCAACATCTATATGAAAGCGCTGGGTGAGATCATCCGTGGCTTTGGAGTGAAGTATCATCAGTATGCTGATGATACGCAGTTATACATCTCCACCCCAGGCCACATCAGTGATGCCCTCTCCGTGATGTCCCGCTGTTTGGATGCGGTACGGATCTGGATGGACAGTAACATGCTTCGCTCAATCCGCTAAGACAGAGTGGCTGTGCATACAGACATCTCGACCCAGTCAGGAGATTCCATCTTTGGTCATGGGGAGAGGTGTTGCCCCCATGGACAGGGCACGGAATCTGGGGGTCCTCCTGGACTCACGGCTCAGGTTGGAGGAGCAGGTGGGAGCCGTGGCCAGGGGGGCCTTTGCCCAGGTCTGGCTGGTTCGCCAGTTACGCCCATATCTGGACTGAGATGCCCTGCACGGTCACTCAGGCACTTGTCACCTCGCTGCCTCGACTACTGCAACGCTCTCTATCTAGGACTGCCCTTGCATGCTTCAGCTGGTGCAAAATGCTGCCGCACGGGTTGTGATGGGAGCTTCCCAGTTCTCCCATGTTACGCCCCTCCTGCGTGGCCTGCATTGGTTGCCAGTTGCCCTCCGAATGAGATTCAAGGTTTTGGTATTGACATTCAAAGTCCTACGAGACATGGGTCCGGCTATCTACGGAACGTCTACGGGCATGGAATACCAACTGCCCTGTACAAGTGCACAGGCAGGGACTCCTTGGCGTGCCGTCTGCGACTCAATGTCGCTTGGCGTGACGGGGAGGGCCTACTCTGTGGCTCCCCCTATGGAATAAACTACCTCTGGGGCTCCGCCTGGCCCCCGACCTCCGCACCTTCTGCCACGACCTGAAAACTTGGCTATTTGAGCAGGCTGCGCTGTGCTGACTCCTCTTGGGGGGGGAAGGGGTTTGTTTTATAATTTGTTTTAGTAATTTGGCTTGTCGGGTTTAATTCTATTTTAGGTAATTATTTATTGTGTTGGTTTTAATCGTGAGCTGCCCCGAGTCCGTTCGGGAGAGGGGCGGCATACAAGTCAAATTAATAAATAATAAATAAATAAATAAATAAAAGTGGCAGAGAGGTGCTAACACTGGCAATGTTGAAGGAATTGAACAGGAAGGCTGTTTGATCTGGCACCTGGGGGAGTGGGAAGAATATTATGTTTTTAATCTTTGTTTCTATGAATTGATGTGAACTGCCTAGAATCAATATATGAGATAGGCAGCTATATGATAGTATGGCATTGCATTTCATTTCATTGCATTGCATTGCATTGCATTTCATTGAATAGCATTGCATAGCATAGCATAACATAGCATTGCATAGCATAGCATAGCATAGCATAGCATAGCATAGCATAGCATAGCAAAGTAAAATAAAATAAATAGTGCTACATATTTTTTTGTTCATGCAGAAGCTTCCTTGACTGCTTACACTTCCCATTTGTAAAGAGAATGACAGATGACCTGTTTTCTTCCTTGTAATTTAATTCAGTTTGGTATGAACCTCCAAGCTGGTCCCAGGTCCCTTACAACGCTACTATTTTTAACCAAGGCAGTATAATATAGTCGTATCCATAAGAGGTCACCAGGCGTCTCGGAACTGTATTGCAGACTGCATTTCTTTTTCTTTTTCTTTAAAAAGTTGAGGCTGTAATGTTGTTGTGTTTTTTCTACTGCACTGAGAAGAGTCAGAAGTTAATGCTTTTCTTTCCCTTTTTCTTCTTCATCCTACATGTCCCTCTAGCCCCCTTTCCCATTATTTTCATTTTCTGTATAAATTTTCTTTATAGGATACTGATTTTATTAGTGTAAAGTTCCTTTGCCAAATCTCTTGCCAATCATCTAAATTTATATTATAGCCAAAAAATTTTGCCCATGCTATCATCAGTCCTTTCACAATTTCCTCACCTAAGTCAAATTCTATTAAATAATTGTATAGTTTGGATATCATGTTCTTTTCTGGGCCCAAGAGGATTTTATCTAGTTGTGTATTTTTTATTTCTAATCCAAATTCTTTTGCATCCCTGTCATACCTCATTGCTACTTGAAGATAGGACCAACGATCAATAGATAGTCCTTGAGCTTCTAATTCATGAAGCGATTTAAGTTTTCCTTCCTTTTTTAATATTTGATTATATTTAAGCTTTTTACTAATGTCCATTGTATTAGGATGGAACATTGCCTCCATTGTTGATAACCATGTCGGGATTTTAGTATACTGGTTACTCCTAATACCTGACCAAGTTTTTATCAAAGATTTACGAAGGGTTTGCCTCTGAAAATAAGTGTGGCTTTTAATATTTGGATTCCACAAGAAAGCATGCCACCCTGTTTGTAAATCGTGACCTTCTAGTGTTAAAACTCTTTTATTTTCCAATTTAATCCAACCTTTTATCCAGACTAATGCTGTTGCTCTGTAATAAGTCTCCCAGGCAGGAGTCCAAAGCCACCTCTGCTTTTATTATCTTGTAAATTGATCTTTTTAATTCTGCTTTTTGCCAGCCCAAATAATATTTTCATTTTCATTTGTATTTTATACTCTGATAGGTTTAATAAAATGATATTTTAAAAAGACTGATTGTATCTGAAGTCTCTTCACAGCAGACTTAAATACAGTATGTTGTAACAATCCAACTGCAAATAACTAAGCACGTGTCACCAACCTGATCTCACTAGGAATAAATGCTTTCTAAGCCTGGAGTTATTGTTAGAAAATTAAAATAATTGGAGATTCCACCCTTGTGGTCTGTGGGGAAATGTGCTCCCCTATCCAGAAAATGGAAGCTAGAGAATATTCCAGAAAGCTGGAGGTAAAGGTGGGAACAATTTCAGCAGTTTTGGGTGGTTCATTATTGATCATAGCAATAGCCCGTTGACTTATATATTGCTTTATAGTACTTTACTGCCCTCTCTAAGCGGTTTTACAGAGTCAGCTCCTCATTTTACCCACCTCAGAAGGATGGAAGGCTGGGGCAACCTTGAGCCTGGTGGGATTTGAACTGCCAAATTGCAGGCAGCCGATAGTCAGCAGAAGTGGCCTGCAGTACAGCACTCTAACCACTGCGCCACCAAGGCTCTAGTAAAGGTGGGAACAACTTCAGCAGTTTTGGGTGGTTCATTACTAGTCATAGTTTTATGGGACTATCCAGAAAGTCCTCTCTCTATTCCAATTCAAACAACCTGAAAAGGTTGAGGCATCTGAGTGTGCTGTTCCATAGGGTTGGGGTAGTGATAGAGAAGGCATATGTCCCCAGTTCCACAAGAAAGAGCTAGAATGTACTCACCTGCCTGATGCAGAAACTTGTTCTGACCTTTCCTGAGACATTAACAAACACACTTTAGCCCCAAAAACCTTTTGTTTTATTTCAATGGCTGTGAATTATAGTCATTCACAGCCTGTACTGAGTCTCAAACAGTTTGTAAATAGTCCCACAGAAGTCCTTCGGGGTAAGTCTGATAAACATACACTTTTATCTTTCTTGAAATGCTGCCAATGACTAAGTTGCCAATTAGTTGTACAAGACCAAACGGAACACAAATTCAACACAGAGCTTCAGGTTTCAAACCGACCAGTACGAACAAAGTTGCTTTCTTTGCTGTTCCTTTATGTCTTATGGGAGGGCCAATCACCTTCAAGTCTTACTCCTGAGTTGCCCCTTTTGTCTTAACTGTTCTTGCCTTCTGGCAGCTCTGTACACGCACTGGGAACAGGTTTCCCCCGATCCTCTGCCTCGCTGCTGTCAGATTCTGGAGGCTCTGGAGTCAGCACATAACTCCCAGATGGCCCTGGCCCCAACTCTGTATCAGATGCAGAATCCTCATCCAAGTCCTCCCCAGACCCCTGGACTGGTGCATGTTCCTCCCCACTGTCTGACTCTGCTGCAGTCTCCAGAGGCTGCCAGCGGAACACAACAAAACTATTGAAGATAGATGAATCTTCAGTTAACCAGGTCCTCTGCCATTAAGGATTTTATAGCAATGAGGCATTCCCATTGCCACCCACACTGCTGCGTTTTGAATCAGCTGTAGCATTTGGGTGATCTTCAATGGGATCCACAAGTGTATTGCAATAGTCCTGTAGGAGATGACTAGGCTGAGCCTGAGGGAGGGGTCAAGCACATCATCAGTCTTGAGTCCCTTTGTGCCCACAAGATATCTGAGTCCAGCCCTCCTTAAATTTCACTGACTCTTATCTACCACCAATTTTCTTTGACCATTAGTAGTTCAGATTCTTGTAGAGTGTGTTGGCATGCAATAGACCTGTATTCATTTGAACTGCCTTGACTCCTGATTCTCTGCGCTTGACAAGTCCACTTGTGAGATAATCTGGTTAAAGTGCATGAAATTTACTGTGCAAATTCTAGACATAGCTTCCACTTGCTCTTTGAGCAGTAGCTTCGAGTTCAGAAGGACCCCTCACAAGTTGTATGCCAATCTTGAATGGGGAAATAAAACCCCATACAAGATCAACAGTCAAAATGTCCAGACCTGAACAGCTTCCAGACACTGGGCTAGTACACTGGAAACTTTCTGTCAGACTGGGTTCAAATGATGGATGATGTTACTCAGCGTACACTAGATGTTAAACAAGAGGGGGAGGATTCAGCCCTGAGATATTCTACAATGAGGGGATTCAGGTCAGTGGTGGGATTCAAAATTTTTACTATTGGTTCTGTGGGTGTGGCTTGGTGGGTGTGGCATTGCATGGTGGACATGGCATGGCATGATGGGTGTGGCAAGAGGATTCTGTAAAATCCCCATTTCCGCCCCATCCCACTAACCTGCTTTCCAGCTCCATTCTCCTGTGCAGGACAACAGAAGGAGACCCATCCGATCAGCTGGAACTTGGAGGCAGAGAATAGATGTGGGCGGGGCCAGTCAGAGGTGGTATTTGCTGATTCTCTGAACTACTCAAAATTTCTGCTACCAGTTCTCCAGAACTGGTCAGAACCTACTGAATACCACCTCTGATTCAGGTGCAATCTCTCCATTCCAATCAACACCCCCTGGGAACAACTACTGAAGAAGGAAATAAACTACTACAATATGCCCAGTCCCAACTCCTGCAGTCAGCCCAGAAGCATACAATAAGGAACAGAACTGAAGGTTGCTGAGAGATGAAGGAGCTCAAGGATGGATGCCTCACCCTATCCAAGTTCTGCTAAAGGGCATCTACACAAAGTCCCACCTACATAAAGAACTCTTAAGGAGAGCTGAAGGACCAGGGAGATGGGGTGTAGGGGTCAGTGGGTAACTTTGGACTTAGCCTAATTCAACTGAAAGGTGAAGATAAAATTAGGGCAAAAGTCAGGTGAGTTGCATTGGGATATCAGAAAACTATATGTTAGAAACCATGGTAGATTCATAGATTCCTTACCAAAGTAATAGCTGAGTCATAGCCATTCATATCCCTGGGGACAGGAAACTTGATGGATATTGAATTTTCTGTTTAGAGATTAATAGAGGTGTGTACTTGTGAAGGATTACCTCTTAGAATAGACAAGGCCAGTACAAAGAAATGACTGGGATTAGCAGAAAATTTCACTTAGATTTAATTTGATCAGAACTAAAATAAATTGAGGGAAGTTAACATGTTTGCCCTTACATTTTAAATTTTTTTCTTAAAAATGACAATTTGGAAGAAAAATTATACTTGGTCTCCGGGGGCCACCAAAAACTTTCAGGGCCACCAACAGAACTGAGTGTCAGTTATAATTGTAGACAGCAATTGCAGCATAAGCAAAGGATAAATCCTGGGAATTGAAAATAATTACACACTCATCTTTCATTTTAAATACTTTCAAATTATATCTATAATCTGCAGAATGTGAAAGCAGTAAAATTCTCATTGTATTAATATTACTGTATTGTTTATGTTATCATCTGAAGATGTCTTATGTACCCTTAATGACACTATAACTTATATATTTTTTTGTTTTGCTGTTGTTATTAACTATTTGAACAGTCTATTTCTATGGAAAGAAAGGATACAGAGAGATGATTTTAAAAAACACACAATAAAATGCAGCATGGGAAGGCAAAGGAATGGGAGCGAGTCAGCATGTTCAAGAATTTTTTGAGATTTGCAGAATTGCAAGCAGACCTTAAAAAAACAGGGAAAGTAGGGGAATGAAAGGGGGTGGGCCTAGGGGAGAAGATCATAACATCTGGCTGGTACCTGTTTATTTTTTTATCTGTGTTCTATCTGTAACATCATGTTCTAGTACAATCGAGGAACAGAAAGATTGGTAAACTGCTAAAACAGCAACTCCAGATGTGTTAAGCCTCCAACAGATAAGCAGAACTAATTGTATATATCTGTAGCATGCCAAGACATCAACACAGTGAAAAATGTTGCAGTTTTCAGATAGGAAAATATTGAGTGCTGGGGCACAAACTATATTCATAGGTATATTTTTCTCAAAAAATTATAAAAGCAAAAAATTATTGCTCATTCCAAAAATCTGTTGTTAGTGTATTAATTTGCTATTATTAATTGGCATATTATTATTAAATATGATTGATTTTAAGTAATCGTTTCTTAATAGTATTGCAGACAATTTTGGTAGACCCATCTACAAAGGAATCCTTTGAACTATAACTCTTCTAATTCTCAGTAGGTATGCTTAGCTGGGACTCAGAGCATTGAAGATAGATGATCAGGGTGTTATGCTGAGGGTGCTGCTTTATGGTTGCCCAGAAATGAGCCTTGCTGGTTCACAGCAAGAAAGTGACATCAAAAAGAAATGAGAAAATCCCGAGGAAGTTTCTTCTCTGTTAATATCTGAATATCCCAAAGGCCCTATGATTAGAAAAACGTAATTTTCTTATAAGCTGTAATACAACAGCAGAGGGCATTCTGAGTACAGGAATTTGGCAGAGGTTATTCCTTTGTTTTCATTATGGCAACGGATACAGTTTAGAAAATTCTGTTTGTAGTTTGAATGTTTATGAAAACATTTTCTTTTCTGGGAGAGTAGAGATGAAAGGCAGCAGATTACTGTGTGTCCATCCATCAGCCAGAAGAAGAACAAGAGGGATACAGTCAAAATCAAGTGACGTTCTAATACCACTCTATAAAGCCTTAGTAAGGCCACACCTAGAATACTGCATCCAGCTATGGTCACCACCAGTGGTGGAATTCAATTTTTTTTTACTACCGGTTCTGTGGGCGTGCCTTAGTGGGCATGGCAGGGGAAGGATACTGTAAAATCTCCAGTCAGAGATGATACTTTGCCAGTTCTCACTACTCAAAATTTCCACTACTGGTTCTCCAGAACTGGTCAGAACCTGCTGAATACCACCTCTGGTCACCAAATTATAAAAAAGATGTTGAGACTTTAGAAAAGGTGCAGAGAAGAGCAACCAGGATGATTAGGGGACTGGAGGCTAAAACATGCAATGAATGGTTACAGAAACTGGGCTTGGCTAATCTAGTGAAGAGAAGGACCAGGGGAAACATGACAGCAGTACCCAATACTTGAGGGGCTGCCACAGAGAGGAGGGGGTCAAGCTATTTCCCAAAGCACCCAAAGGCCAAACAAGGATCAATGGATGGAAACTGATCAAGGAGAGATTCAACCTGAAAATAAGGAGAAATTTTCTGACAGTGAGAACAATCAACCAATGGAACAGCTTGCCCTTGGAAGTTGTGGGAGCACCATCATTTGGGACCTTCAAGAAGAGGTTGGACTGCCATTTGTCAGAAATGGTGTAGGATCTCCTGCTTGGGCAGGGGGTTGGACTAGATGACCTACAAGGTCCCTTCCAACTCTGTTAATCAGTTGAAGAGCTATCAGAACAAGGGACAAGCAGCTGGGCCTGAACTGCATTTCAACAAGAACACTTGCTGTTTCTTTCTGGTCAAAATATTTGTCCTCCTGCCTCCACCTTGTCATCTAACTGGTATCAAGATTTTTTAGATCATCAGCCTTTGTCTCTTTTAAATTGTTGTCCATCACTTTGGGAGAGAATGAGTGTATAAATATAGTGATTCAGGAAAGGAAATAAAGTAAAAATTTTATTTTTATGACAACAGACCAAGTGTGCTTAATAAGCACAGGATGGAATCCGTTTGCCATCCGCTAGCAAATTAACGTTAACAATTTGGAATCCTTTTTTAAAAGAAAATGAGGATTGGGAGGTTACGGGGCAAAATTGAATGCCTTAATTTTGCATGTGCTAAATTCACCCATTTATGACTTCAAATTATTCAATTCTAAAACATCAATTTTAGTGAGTCACAAACATCTCAGTATGGCCTTTTAGCTGCTAGACCTTGTTCAGCTCTGCAAACCCCAGAAATAAGAGAAAGGAGCAATAAAATTAGTATGAAATTCTTGATGGAGTTTTGGATTTATTTCTGCCAATTTGGACAATTCCAATATTCCAAAGCACCCTTTCATAAGAAGCTTTTTTTAAAAAAACAAGTTTTATTCAATTTTTAACGGTTCAAATAAGGCTCCTTTCAGTAGACAGCATATTCCCGGGTCATCACTTTTACATGCAAATATGACAATAGTTCTATATTCATTTTTGACATTTAACTTCCTATTTTATCCCATTTTTACTTCCATTCCATTTTTTGGCAAACAAAGGGACAAACAAATTAATCCTAGTCTCAAATCTTAATCTCAATCTGTATAACCCCCCATTTCATTTCAAATTAGTTGTAAATATTTTTTAAACATTTATATATCTTAAAAATAACAATATGTTTGCCCATCATATAGAAAATAAAGTTTATCCATATCTATCCTTTAACTATCTTCACATTGTTAATACTCTATCATTTACATATTTCTTTTATCCGTCAGATTTGCCTTTTCATCACATATTCTCTCCATAATTCTAAATCAATACAAGCTTTAACACAAAAAGAATAAAAAGAAAACCTAGACTTGCCCCCCTTTACTACTTTGAAAGTGACACCTCAGTGGTTAACATATTAACATAGTGATAATCATTCCCTTTAAAGCAAAAGATAGAATAAAAGAAAGAGAAAAGAAAAGCTACATAACATTATATCTCTTTTCAATTGGGTTCTGCAACACATATCCCCCTAAAGTTTGTTTATAGTTCCAAAATAATAGTAAAAATAACTAACCTTGGTTACTGACAAATCTGGTTTTTAAACATCTTCAAAAATCATTTCAGTTAATTCAATTTATCTAATCAACATTTACCTTTCTTTTATAAATAAAAGTAAAAGTGTAACCTTCATCTAATAAAAATTGTCAGTAACCCCTCTATTGTTTTTCATTTTTATGATTACAATATATTCTTATTACCCCTCTTCTCCATGCAGAACCCCCTTCTTAATACATTAACCATTATCTCTATGTAAACAATTTCTTTCTTCATTATATAATTCCCGTATTTCTCTATCTTCTGCTCTTGTTTCTTGTTCTCTCTCCTCCTTTTATCCTGCTATATCCCTTCTCCATCCAATTTGAATCCCCTCTCTCTTTGCCTTTCTGCTCCTTTTCT
This sequence comes from Naja naja, assembly GCA_009733165.1. Lineage (NCBI taxonomy): Eukaryota > Metazoa > Chordata > Lepidosauria > Squamata > Elapidae > Naja > Naja naja. The sequence goes on along the minus strand of CM019150.1, from coordinate 16,131,647 downwards.
TCTGACCTTTCTAGCATGCCTAATTTCATAAATGTTCCCCTTTTAATTACTTTCTTAGGTTTCGTTTTTAACCACCCTTCCTTTCCCTTTTATTTGTATTAATCTTTGTGTTAATTGTCTCTTTAAAATGGCTTTTCCCTTGTGCTGGCTCCTCCTTTCCAAGATTCCTTCTTCTTGTTCTTTGTTCATTTCCATGCCCATGTCTTCTGCAACGAGCCAAATTAGTTCAGTCACTTCCTGTAGCAGTTCTTTCATACTTTTAAATTCCATTTTAATTCCTTGATGGCCACCAAAGTTTTATTTTCCTTATTTCTTCTTCTTTAAATTTTCTAAGATCTTAGCCCAAGTCCAGAGTCTATATCAATATCACCAACTAATCCAGCAGTCTGTCTTTTATTTTAATTCAAACTTTCACCTTCTATGGGTCTTGCTTTTTGTTTCAGTGTCTCTTTAAAATTGTAACAACTCCAATTCACAAAGGAACAAAATATTTTCCTTCTTCTTTAAATTCCAATTTTTATCCACAAAGTGGCACTTTCTGTTACACGAAATCTTCTCCCTTTTCTTTTATTTTAATATTCAGGATTTTTCAAGCCCCAAACTTAAGTTCTTACCGGCTTCTTCCTTTCCTGGTTCAAGCCCCTTATAGCTGTCAAAGATATTTTACTTATTATTTTTCCTTCACTTGACACTGCGCCTTCTTCTTCTTTTTTAAAACTCATCTTTATCTTAATCCGGGTGCCTTTGTTGATCTTACCATCCGATACTCCCGGTTCCTCTGCTGTCAACTTCTTTCTTTCCTCCTGCACCGATCTTAGTTCAGTTGAGACCTTCTCTTCAAGGTGGCCATATTGAGCACTGCTTCTTGTCGTCTTTGGAGGGAAAAGACCAGACCAAAAAGGGGGGAGATGCGGCTCCCCTCACTCTGGCTGGCAGCTTTCCCTTTCTCCACCGCCCCTCCGAGGCAGCTTCAGCCCCGAACCGTAAGGATCGGAGCTCTCCAATGCAAGAGCCGGGCTGCGGTCGTGGACAATCTCAAACCGCCGCCTGTTAGTGAGAAGGCTCAACCCGGAACCTCATATAAGAAGCTTTTATTGTACATATAATCTTTATGTTCTTTGTTCAGCAAAGGAGTCTTGATTACTTGCCAAAGATGCAGTTTACCCAATTCTGAAGTGTGTGGGAAAATCTGGACGCCCCATATGTTTGAGAAGAATTTTAAAGTTTAAATATAAGATTATCTGTCCAAACACTATGCTTCTTTTTTACAGCCATTATTTAAGAGAGATAGTATTTCATCCTGCACATATGTAGGTTGAGTGAGGTTCATTCAGTGTTTGTGACAATCATTCAGTAGCCTGTTCCCAATCACTCAGCATCAATTATTTCCTCATCCTCATGATGCGATTTAAATTTATTTCCAGTTGAACGGCTAATGCTGACATTATCAAGATCACTAGCTGGTTTCTGCATTTAAAGGGCATCCAGAAGGTGTTGGCACTACAGAATTAAAAAGAGCAAATTAAATGGTAGGGTGAACAGGCACTTTCCGTGCAATTTTTTTCATAAGGAAACCTAATCAATATGGTTACTAAAGTACCTCATTTTCTGAATTTCCAAATACATTGAGTGAAAATGTAGAGTTCAACACAGCACAGTAAACCACAAAAACATGAGCCATATTAACACTAATAAAACTTAGCATACCATATAAACTTGACAGATCTTAACTTGATGTGCTTTATATAGGTAATGTAAATTAACTGAATGTAACTACTTGTTCATTCATGCCAAAGTGGATTTTGATTTGATTTGTTTACTTAATGGAGATGGCAGATACTGCATGGCATTGCCAGAATATTCTCAAATTCTATCTCACAATTTCCTGAAACTACAAGAACCACACAAACAAAACTGATCATGTGAGCCCTTTTCTTAAGGGTGGAAGAATAATGCCTTTACCAATGTTGTTTTGTAGAAAATCTGCTCCAACAAGTCCAGGGGAACAGTTAGTTGCAACCACTATTGGCTCAGGTTTGAAGAGTCTTTGAAAACAACTGACTATGAAAGATATATATGGGGAAGAACAGTCTTAAAAAATAGAGGCTTAAGGAACATTTCTTGCTTCATACTAATGCTGTGGACACAAAGCTAAAAGTGTTTTGGCTTGCTGACAATGCTTGAATTAAAACCTCATGAAACACACTCCCTTTGTGAAATTACTTGCCTAGTTATTTTTCAGCCACTGAAAGCAGAGAGTCCACCAGAACAAAGGTGTATAGTCATATTTCTGAGATTTGGTAGCAAAACACCCAACTTTTGATGGAACCATTTGGGCCGTTTCCAAGTAGTTTGAAAGGTTAAGATGCAGAGATGTGTCATGGGTTCTTTTGGGTTGAATATCAGTAATCTGATTGACCCAAACTTAGCAGACATAAAACAAAGGAAACAGGAAAATGGGGTTTTTGTATCTCCTTTCAATCATTTCACATGCTAGCAAGGTCATGCTCAAAATCTGACGAGGTAGGCTTCAGCAATATCTGAACCAAGAACCATGAGAAGTACAAGGTGGGTTTGAAAGAGGTAGGGGAACTAGAGATCAAATTGCCGACATTGGCTGGATTATGGAGAAAGCAAGGAAGTTCCAGAAAAACACTTACTTTTGCTACAGTAAAACCTTTGATTGAGTGGATAACAACAAACTGTAGCAAATTCTTAAAGAGATGGGAGTAATCTTGGACACCTTCCCTGTCTTCTGAGAAACATGTATGTATGCATGTATGTATGCATGCATGCATGTATGTGGGTCAAGAAGCAACAATTAGAACTAGACATGGAACAACTGATTGGTTCAAAATAGGAAAAAGAGTATGACAATTGTCATCTTGCTTATATGCAGAGTACAACATGTGAAATGCCGGGCTGGACAAGTCAGAATTAAGATTGTCAGGAGAAATCTTGACAACCTTGGATATGCAGACAATACCTCTCTAATGGCAGAAAGTAAAGAGGAACTGAAGCTCCTCCTGATGAGGGTGAAAGAGGAGAGTGCAACAGTTGGCTTGAAACTCAGCATTATATAAATTAAGATCATGGCATCTGGTCCCATCACTTCCTGGCAAATAGAAGGGGAAGAAATGGAAGCAGTGGCAGATTTAATTTTCTTGGACTCCAAGATCACCGCAGATGGCGACTGCAGCTGCAAAATTAAAAGACACTTGCTCCTTGGGAGGAAAGTTATGGCAAACCTAGACAGCATATTAAAAAGTAGAGATATCATCTTGCCAACAAAGGTCTATATACTGTAGTCAAAGCCATGGTTTTCCCAATAGTAATGTATGGCTGTGAGAGTTGGACCATAAGGAAGGTAGTGCAGCAAATAATTGACGCTTTCGATTGTAGCGTTGAAGAAGACTTGAGAGTCCCTTGGACTGCAAGGAGATCAAATCAGTCAATCCTAAAGGAAATCAATCCTGATTGTTCTTTGGAACAAGAAATAGTGAAGCTGAAGCTCAAATATTTTGACAACCAAGTGAGAAGAGAAAAAGACCCTGATGTTGGGAAAAACTGAAAGCAAAAGAAGAAGGTGACAGCAGAGGATGAGATGTTTAGATACCAGTAGTATCATCAACACAACAAACATGAATTTGCGCAAACACTAGAAGACAGGGGTGTGTGTTGTGGCCCATGGGATCATGAAAACTCAGACATGACTTAACAACTGAACAATGTCTCCTATTAGTGGCTGGGAGGGGGACTTTTATTTTACACAAGCAAAGTTTAGCAAATGACATAAAAGACCAAAGGAATTGTAAATTATAAATGTCTTCAACTAGTTCATAAATAATACAATTGTTTTCTGTTTTAACTATTTTCTACACTCTCTTTAACTATCCATTGTCTTAATTTCTCTATATGTCACTTAATTTCACCATAACATTCTATTCTGTATCTCTAACAGATTGGTTTATAGTTATTTTTGATATTTCTATGGGCACTCTCTCTAGAGATACACTCCCTTTTTCTACAAAGTTCAATCTGTCTTTCATGTTTTTCTGGTTTCTATTTTTTAAATTTCTGTTCTGTCAAAGCTTTGACTTTTTTCTTCATCTTTTTTTCCTTTTTGCTCCTGATGAGGCTTCTTGTTTCTTTTCCTCTTCTCACAAATCTTTGTTCCATCTGAGGGAAACAGCTTGAAGAACTGTTCTCTCAAGTCTCAAGAAAAAACAGGTCTCTCTTTCCTTAGTGTTCTCAGTTGCTTCTCCTTTCCAGCTGCACCTTTCTCATTAGGGCAGTCGATCTTTTAATTTCCCTCTTAATTTGATTCCTGGGCTTTGGTCTCTTTTTGTTTTTAATCCAACCTCTTTCTCATGAGGCCTATGGCTACAGAGGTCCCAGGCAGCCATTGTGTACATAAGTACAATATGCATGTAATATATATGCAAGTTTTTTATTTATTTTCCGTTTTTATTAGTTTTATAAATAATTCAAGGCAGTAAACATATCCAATATAACTTCCTCCTCCTCTCCTGACTAATGCTCCAGTTTGATTGGTGGATGGTTTTGACTGGCAGCTGCTATTTGATTGGCAGCTGGGTCCTCTTGGCAATGGGGAAGAGCCAAGAAAGGAGGGAAGAAGGAGCACAGGTGCTTATTATGTCTTCAGGCAGCCATCTTTCCACAGAATATTCCTTCTGAAAATTCTCCCATCTTCATCCTTAAGACCTATTAAAGGGACAAAAAATGGCCCATGTTTGCACATTTGGAAAGAGAACGAGAATGAAAATATCAGCCATGCCTACATAGAATAGAATAGAATAGAATAGAATAGAATAGAATAGAATTTTTTATTGGTCAAGTGTGGTTGGACACACAAGGAATTTGTTTTTGGTGCATAAGCTCTCAGTGTACATAAAGAAAAAAAATACATTCATCAAGAATCATAAGATACAACACTTAGTGATAGTCATAAGTTACCAATAAGCAATCAAATCATACTAGGGAACAATAAAACAATATAAATTGCAAAGATACAAGCAACATGATTATAGTCACAAGTTGGAAGAGATAGGTAATAGGAAGGACGAGAAGAATAATAGTATTATAGTCTTACTAATTAGTTTGACAGTGTTGTGGGAATTAGTTGTTTAGCAGAGTGATTGCATTCAGGAAAAAACTGTCCTTGTGTCTAGTTGTCCTAGTGTGCAGTGCCCTATAGCATCGTTTTGAGGGAAGAAGTTGAAACAATTTATGTCCAGGATGTGAGGGGTCTGTAGATATTTTCACATTTATAAATTTCACATTTTCACTCTTTATTCTAGAAAACTGTCCTTCAGATTGATGATTGATTGATTGATTTTCTTGGTTTTGCTCTTGAATTTTCTTTTGGAAACCAAATACCACCTCTTACTGCCCCCCTGCCCCCATCTATTCTCTGCCTCCTGAGTCCCAGATGATCGGCTGGGTCTTCTTTTGTTGCCCTGCACAGGAGAACGGATCTGGAAAGCAGGTTAGTGGGGTGGGGAGGGAATGGGATTTTGCAGTAACCTTCCCCCAGGAGTGGGGAGGGAATGGAGATTTTACAGTATCCTCCCCCAGGAGTGGGGTGGGAATGGAGATTTTACAGTATCCTTCCTCTGCCACACCCACCATGCCATGCCCACCAAGCCACATCACGCCCACCAAGCCACGCCCACAGAACTAGTAGTAATTTTTTTTTAGTCCCACCACTGCAAGGAGTGGGCTCTTAACACACTCAGGAACACAGACCTGGGCACACAACTAAGTCTTCATGGCCTTACGAAAGGCCAATAGGGCCCCGTTCACCCAGAGACCTAAAGGCAGTACAGAGCAGGGACTATGGTAAAGAATATAAATGCTGCCATGAGGTTCTGAATGAAAGATGAAATTTAAATCAAATAAATAAATACAATAGAATCAATCTGAAGTTCCCAACTGAGCTAATTGCAAATTTGAACCTGGTCTTTATCCATTAACTCAGTCTTAAGTTTGAATTCTGTGTAGGTCGCAAGATACAAGTCTCAATGTCTTGGATCCACTTTCTTAGAAGAGGCCTCACAGGATTATCAACCAGACTCTATTGATGATCGGGTGAGAACTCTCAGACCCAACCCATGATAGCCAGAAAGAAAGAGCCCTAACTTTGGTTTGCAAACTCAAGCATGATGGTGGTGGAAATGTTCAATGTCCACCCGGATAAGCTACCTTTTTTTTTGCCTGGGGACCTCAACTTCTGCAGTAGAGGCCACTTTCGGTGGATTGGAAATAGGTTGGCATTATTCTTCCTACCTTTATTTCATCAGTTTTTACCTGAAAAGCATGCTGCTGAGTTTTGGCTATTTGGTTATTTCATTTGAAGAATGAAATTTAGCTATTTATTAATGTTTTGTTGTATTTTGTTTGATGTTGTATGCCTTCCAGAATCCTGTGGGACTGGAGAAGGTTATATAAGCACTGCAAAATGAACAATTACTTTCCTTGAATCCAACAAAATCTGAGCAACAATTCCCCCCTACAGTAATCACATTAAAGACACATCACCTTCTCTTTCATAATCCATTACAGATCAATATTTTTTTGATGGCTCATCACTAATACGGTTCACCCTTAGTGCTGTCCCTTTGGGGGTCAGGTAATTCTACTGATAAATATATAATCATTTATGTTAGAATTTTAACATGATCTACTAGCTTCCAATATAAATTGAAAGGGAGATGGGTGGTTAAGAAATATGAAATATAAATAAATAAGTAAATATATAAATGTCTTCAGAGTAGCTCCATACTTAAACAGGCACATTATACAGAGCAGTAGCAGTAAAATTAAATAGTGTTGAAGAGCAGAGAAATGCCAGCAGCAATAAAGGTACCACTTTCTCCCACTATTAAAGTGCCTACCTGGTCAATTTCCAGTTGAGGTTCAGGTGCCTTGTGACTATTTCTGTCTGTCTTAGTGACTCCTGCATGCTAAGGTCCTGGATATAAATCAATTCCAAATGGTTCTGAAAATAATCCTACATTTGGAGTCTCTTTGCTTCATTCATATCTCAAATGCGTTTTTCTGTTTTCTTGGAATTTAAGGGCAACTATAAATTAACTTTACGTAGAGACAAACTTATCTCACATACATCCTGTCAGATTTCTGAAATTGTAAATGATTATTGATTAAGGATATTCGCACTTCCTCTTCTCACCCTCTAGTTCACCCCCACCCCCAACAAATCTTTCATGGAAGTTTGCAGCAAAAACGAAACTTTAATCAAGTTATTAACTGGTAGTGACTAAGTGCAATTATGCACATTCATTTTCATGTTCACCTTTGCTCTGCATGAGATAAACACTCTTTTATGGGAATTATGCTACTCGGGTTTGTAATGTCAGACTATGAATATATTGAAAAGGAATGGGGAAACTATAATTGTTTCCATATCTAAAGAATAACAACTATGTGGGAAAGATTTTCCTGGCTGCTCCTTTTGAACGGCATTGAACCGTGTATTATTAATATATCATTGCACTTGGTTTATTTTTCACACAGGCAGGCATACATGTTGAATAGATGAAAATCATGCTTTAAATGATCTAGAATTTAAAGCCTTTTCTAAGAAAGTGTTAGGGTCCATTCAGGGTGGGTAGAATATATTAGCAGTAGCACTTAGCCTAATATACCACTTTAAAGTGCTTTACAGCCCTCTCAAAGCAGTTTACAGAGTCACGTATTGCCCGCAACAATCTGGGTCCTCATTTTACCCACCTCAGAAGGATCGAATTGCTCCTTATTTGCCTAGATTAGCAGTATACCTTTTTAGACAATTGAAATATATGGAGAACTACTATAATATCAGTTATTGACTGTATATAGGTATGTATGTATTTAGTTATTTAAACATTTTTGTGGTTGACAAAATCAGAAATGAGGAGGTGATAAGTCAAGGGAAATAATCAAAACCATAAAAAAGTGAAAGTTAGAATATTTTGGACATGCGATGCGATACCCAGAAAAATACTACATACTTCATTTAATCCTCTAAGAAAAGATTGAAGGCAAACATCCAGGCAGAAGAAAAACATCATGGCTTCAAAATCTAAGGGACTGGTTTGGACAAAACTCAACAGCACTTTTTCATGCAGTTGTTGATAAAAACATGATCGCCAATGTCCAATGATGAATATGGAAGAAGAAGAAGAAGAAGAAGAAGAAGAAGAAGAAGAAGAAGAAGAAGAAGAAGAAGAAGAAGAAGAAGAAGAAGAAGAAACAACAACAACATTTTTGTTGCCATTCATCTTGTAAAATAGAACTCTGAATGGCTCCCAACAATAATACAATTGCAAACAAGACAAAATAACAAAAGAAAAACAACTCTGGTGCTTAATCCATTATCTTCATTAATTCATCTATGTTGTCCTCAAATTCCAACCTTACTATCTCAATGCTTGGGGAATTTACCACCCTATAGCAACTTGCTCTAAGTTAGCTGTTTTCAGATACAATGGACTATTACCCTTGCCGTGGTCAATGTTGTTGTTGTTGTTATTATTATTATTATTTTATTAGACGCCCTCTCTCCCTAAGGACTCAGGGCGGCGAACAATAAAAACCCAATACAATTACAATAAAAAGACATTAAACGAACACAAGCCTCATTGATCATTAAAATTTAAATTAAGACAAATAAAACCACCTACATCCCCGGAGTCAGTCCAGACCGGCCTGTTGAAATAGCCAGGTCTTCAGGTCCTGGTGGAAGGAGCGGAGATCGGGGGCCAAACGGAAGTCCATGGGGAGTTGGTTCCATAGGGTGGGTGCTCCCACAGAAAAGGCCCTACCCCTGGGCACCGCCAGTCGACAATGCCTAACCGACGGTATCCCAAGGAGGCCCCGCCTATGGGAGCGTACTGGGCGATCGGAATGTGATGCTGGCAGGAGGCGTTCCCGCAAGTACCCTGGACCCAAGCCATTTAGAAATTTATAAGTTGTTACTAGCACCTTGAAACTAACCCAGTAGGCAACCGGCAACCAATGCAGGTCGCGCAGGAGGGGTGTAACATGGGAGTATCGGGGCACCCCCATCACAGCCCACGTGGCCGCATTCTGCACCAATTGCAACCTCTGGGTGGTCCGCAAGGGCAGTCCCATGTAGAGAGCGTTGCAGTAGTCAATTCGGGAGGTGACGAGCACATGAGTGACTGTTCGTAGGGCATCTCGGCTCAGGTAAGGGCGGAGCTGGCGAACCAGCCGAACCTGGGCAAATGCTCCCCTGGCCACAGCTCCCACCTGCTCCTCCAAACTGAGCTGTGAGTCCAGGAGGACGCCCAGATTCTGCGCCCTGTCCACGGGGGGCAACACCTCTCCCCCCATGACCAAACATGGTACATCATGAGAAAACTGAGATGCCGGTACACACAGCCACTCAGTCTTGGCCGGGTTGAGTCGGGGCCTGTTACTCCCCATCCAGACTTGCACCGCCTCCAGGCACCGGGACATCACGGAGAGAGCATCACTGATCTGGTTTGGGGTGGAGATGTAAAGCTGGGTATCATTCGCATATTGGTGATACCTCACCCCAAAACCACGGATGATCTCACCCAGCGGTTTCATGTAGATGTTAAATAGGAGACGAGAGAACTGACCCCTGCGGCACCCCACACGTGAGGGGCCTCAGGGCCGATCTCTGCTCCCCTGCCAACACCGACTGCAAGTGGCCCGAGAGGTAGGAGGAGAACCATAGTAAAACGGTGCCCCCCACTCCCAACCCCCAGAGCCACTGCAGAAGGATACCATGGTCGATGATATCGAAAGCCGCTGAGAGATCCAAAAGGACCAGGACAGAGGAAAAACCCCTGTCCCGAGCCCTCCAGAGATCATCCATCAGTGTGACCAATGCTGTCTCCGTGCTGTGCCCGGGCCTAAAGCTTATTCAACTATTCAGGCCAGGTATGTTTGCAACCCAATATCATTCCAGAAACTCAATTCCACATTTAGGAAGTAAATAGCAGCAGAAGCTTCTCAGGTTCAACACCACTAGATTCATTGCTTTCTTGAAGCCAGGAATCTAGATGGAAGATCTGCTGAGTGCAGAACATGGAGCCAAGTCTTAGATATTAGTCTAGGTTTTTTCTTCCATCTATTTAAGTCAATGGAATTTTGGTTGTTTGATGCTTAGGTAGTGGAGCCATCTATTAAAAGATGGCAAGAGAGGGCATTTCTTCCAAGTTAAATTCCAGGAGGAAAAAAAAAGAGGACATGGACTTTGAAAGTGCAGATGGAAGGACAGGTCCAAGGGAGGTTTAGAACCCAAACTTGGCACTATCTCTTCCTTCAAAGGGAGCCAGTTTAAGAATATTTGGATATGCTTGAATTGAATGAATGTAGTGAATTTATAAAACTAAATCTGTTTAAAATGCATGTTATATTATTAAATAAATCAATTTGTTCCTTGGTCTCTGGGCTAACCAAAGGTCTTCATCATTTCCATGTTCTACCCAGTTATGTAGCCTTACAGACTTAGGAATTTTACACTAATAAAAGAGATTAGTGATGGTGGCAGCAGAAGAAAGAATAATAATAATGAAAAAACAACAACAGGCCATTTTACTTTCAACCTCAAAAATTGGGGACATCTAATCAAACAATTTAGTCTGGAGTGAAAAATTATTACTTTCTCAATTGCTATCTTCAGCCACTGCTGTGTTAGAGTGACAAGTTTGAGTATGGTGTTTCTGATAAATCATGGGTGGACTATTGTTGGTGTTTGAAATAAGATCCAGAACTTGTGTTACCAGGTGTTGGCACCATTCACCTTGCCAAGGCACTTAGCATTAGAAAGTGGTGTGATCTACTTTGCTTAGCAAATCAACGCAAAATGGTTTAGGAGGAGCCACTAGGAAACAATGAGGTGAGGCAATGAGGTGAAGGGCTTTTTTTTCCATCTCTCAACTCCACCCTAGATACTGGTTGGTGGTGCCCAGGGGTAGGGCCTTCTCTGTGGGAGCACCCACCCTGTGGAATCAACTCCCCTTGGAGCTCCGGCTGGCCCCTGACCTCCGTTCTTTTCGCCGCGACCTAAAGACTTGGTTGTTTCAACAGGCCAGCCTGGACTGAATGGGGTGGGGTGGGGTTTTATTGTTTTTAGTTTTTAATTGGATTTTAATTTTATTGGGCTTACTTGATTAGTTTAATTGTATTTTAATATTTGTATTCTTGTTTTTATTGTAAGCCACCCTGAGTCCCTCGGGAGAGAGGGCGGCCTATAAATCCAATAAATAATAATAATAATAGTAATAATAATAATAATAATTGGAGTGACAATCTTTAAAATTTCAATGAGCAATTCATCTGTAAAGATAAAATGATGGACATAAACATCAAACATTATCTATGCTATATATTGAAAACAACAAATATAAATTCCAGTAAATTATGCAAACTATCTTTCCAACACAATGGTATTCAAAACTGCCTGGTCCTTAGAATCACTCTGATTTAAGAGCAAATGTTCTCACTTTTTTTCTACATAATGTTCTATCCCAAATTTGGATGAGGCTACTGGCACACTGGAGAAGAGACTGGGATCAGCTAGAATTTTGTGAAGATACAGATTTGTAAATGGATGAATTCAAATGTGACTGTGGTAGCCACTGAGGTTCCCTGGATGACACTAGTAGCTGGCAGCACACTGCAGCCTGGTGGAGGGGGCCTCTTTTGCTATCCCATGAGCTCATCTTCTATTCATTCTCTTATCTGTTGGGATGGGGATGGGATGTCTCTGATTTTCCAGGTGTACAGGTGATATCATTTACTAACATCACCACTAACTTCAAGGATTGGTTGAGGGGTTATGCCAATGTGATTGAGGGGTTTTACCCATGTGGATCTATTCTCCAATCCCAATGCTGTATCTATGCTATTCTTTTCTGCTTGTAAAAATGGTATAAAAGTAATAAACGCCATGTATGTGGTCAGACATCTTTGGACACTGAAATGACTGGTTATTGAATCCCCACAAGTGGCACCCGAACAGGGACTACAACCCTCCGGGGTAGGCAACAGCCAACGTACTTACTGCCGTCTGAAATAGACCCCACAGTGCACTGTCGTCCCAAGGGACCCCTTCAGTGGTAAGTATGGGTTGCAATCTGTCTCAGCATCAGCAGAAACATGTTCAGGAACTTAAATTCCTGTTACATAAATCAGGTGCAAAAGTACCTGAGGCTGACATAAATAAGCTGATTGTGGAGATAGGAAAACATTGTCCTTGGTACCCTGAGCTGGGGCGCTCAGGTTGCAGGATTGGGTAAAGATAGGGCATACCCTACATCTTGAACCCAGGGCTCCTGTTCAAATTTTACATAGCTGGTTTCAATGCCGCCACACAGTGGAACAATTTGGCTCTGATGTCTCAATGGGGCAAAAATTGACCACCAGCCCCCCTCCATATTATGATCAAGTAAAAATTATCACCTCAAAATTAAATTTAACTGACCCTGTAGCTCCTTCTGCACCTACCATTCCTTCTGCAGAGATTAAATCTTCTGCTTCTTCCCAGCCAGTCTACACTCCCATAAGAAAAATGCTGGAAGAACAATTAGATAAAGGTGTGTGTGGGGGGGGTGTAGAAGAAATTGTAGATATGCTTTCCGTGTGTCCGGTGCATGTTATAGGACAGGTAGATCAAAACGGAGCTCAAATAGTGGAATATCACCCTCTGTCTTATGCAATTTTAACAGAATTAAGAAAAGGAATTAGAGATATGGGACTGGGAAGTACCTATGTGCAGGGGATGTTAGAAGCTACTATGAGAAATCATATTTTAGTACCTGAAGATTGGAAAACTACTTTTCATATGTTATTGACTCCAGCTCAATATGTGGTTTGGGATAGTGAATTTAGACATCAATGTGCTGTGTGAGCTCAGCATTCAGGAGGGGCTTTTATTCCTGAGCAATTGTATGCATCTGGCAATTTTGCTCTGGTTGATAATCAAATTGTTTTACCAGCTGCAACTTTGCAGGTTTCTTCTGAGTGTGCTTATTGAGCATTCTCAAAAGTGCCTGTCTCTGGCAAGCCTCATCAAGCTTTCTCTAACATCAGACAGAAAGCTAATGAGCCGTATCCTGATTTTATTAACAGGTTACAGGATGCTTTACGGTGACAAATAGACAATCCCGAGGCTCAGAATGAGTTATTAATGAAATTGGCAAAAGAAAATGCTACTTCTGAATGTAGAAGGGCAATTATTAGTCTTGGAACTAACCCTGATTTAGCAGAAATGATTAAAGCATGTCAAGATGTAGGAACAGCCTCTTATCAAACTAATTTGTTGGCAACTGCTCTATCTCAAAACGGCATGATTGCAGCTGCTTTGACTCAAAACAGCGTAGTTAAAGGGAAATGTTATAAATGTGGAAGACCTGGTCATTTTAGATGGCAATGTAAAACTTCAGGAAAAGGATTAAAACCCCTCCTGCGCGGCTTGCATTGGTTGCCGGTTGCCTCCCGGGTCGCCTTCAAGGTATTAGTTACAACTTATAAAGCCCTTAATGGCTTGGGTCCAGGGTATTTGAACTCCTGCCAGCTCACTTTCCGTCGCCCTGTTGCTCATAGGAGGGGCCTCCTTGGGGTGTCCAGTCAGATATTGTAGGCTGGCGGTCCCCAGGGCTAGGCCTTCTGTGGGAGCACCTGCCCTTTGGAATCAGCTCCCGTCGATCTCCGTTGGCCCCTGACCTCCGCTCCTTCCGCCGACCTGAAGACTTGGTTGTTCCAACGGGCCGGCCTTGAATGACCGGTTTATTTTAATTTTATTTGGCTTGTTTACTGTTTAATTTTGTTTTATTGTAAATTTTTCTCTGTTTTGTTCACCGAGTCCTTAGGGAATAGGGGCATACAAGTCAATAAATAAATAAATAAATAAAAACCAAAAACTAAATGCCCAAAGTGTCACAAGAGTTATCATTGGGCGAGTGATTGTCAGTCGGGAAACTGCCAATCGGCCGGTCTCTGGCCCCAGTCCAAACAGAGACAACAAATCAACAATAGAAAATACTCCTGCAGCTACCAGAGGTAGTGCTGGTATTGATTTAATCTTGCAGGAGGAAGTAAATTTTAAATTTCCTGGGGAGGTTCAAGTTGTTCCATCACAATTATCAGGCCCCCTGCCACAAAATTATGTAGGGCTTGTCCTACCCCGGTTCAGCATGGGGAAAAAAGGTATTTCTGTTATCCCAGGAGTCATAGATTCAGATTATACTGGAATTATTTATGTCCAATTATGGACTAATTTTCCTCAAATTTTGCCCATTCATCCTAGTCCTGCTCAACTCTTGCATTTGCCTTATTTTGTCCCGGCAGGGGGAAAACCAAAAGAAAGAGGGGAAGGAGGTTTCGGTTCTACTGACCCGGCCACTTCCATCATAGCTGCCATTACCACCCCGATTACATTTCAACGGCCCCATCAAATCATTGTATTGCAGGGTAAGCCCTTTGAGGGAATTTTAGACACTGGAGCGGATGTTTCAGTGATTTCTGCTAGGCAGTGGCCTGAAGCCTGGCCAACTGAGCCCTGTCCTAGTGTATGGGGTGTAGGGGGTCGTCAACGTGCACGCCAAAGTGCGAAATTTATTTCAGCTCATTTGCCTAATTCAGATTTGGTTATACAGGTCCGTCCTTTTGTATTAGATATTCATGTCAGCCTCTGGGGACGTGACCTGCTCAGTAAATTGGGTGCCACCCTTACTTTGGAAGACTAAGCCTACTGCTCTTCCATTGACTTGGCTGGTAACAGAGCCAGTATGGATTGATCAATGGCCCATGTCAAATGAAAAATTACAGGCCCTTCATCAGCTAGTGAGTGATCAATTGCTTGCTGATCATATTGTCCCTTCTAATAGCCCATGGAATACCCCTGTATTTGTCATAAAAAAGAAAAATGGCAAGTGGCGCTTATTACAGGACCTTAGGTCCATAAATTTGGGTATTCAACCTATGGGTCCCCTGCAGTGTGGGACACCTAACCCTAATTTGATTCCTCAAGATCATGAAATTATAGTAATTGATTTAAAGGATTGTTTTTTCTCTATTCCTTTATGCCTCTCTGATCAAGAAAAGTTTGCATTTACTGTACCTGCAGTAAATAATTCAGAACCCAGTAAACGTTATCATTGGACAGTTTT
Organism: Naja naja; assembly: GCA_009733165.1. Taxonomy (NCBI): domain Eukaryota; kingdom Metazoa; phylum Chordata; class Lepidosauria; order Squamata; family Elapidae; genus Naja; species Naja naja. Next base: position 16,116,459 of record CM019150.1, on the reverse strand, counting down.
GCCACAAGGCATGTTAAATAGTCCTACTTTATGTCAAATTTATGTTGCTGCAGCATTAGCTCCTTTTCGCAAACGTCATCCTTTGGTTTTGATCTATCATTATATGGATGATATTTTAATTGGCGCACCAAAGATACAAACTAATTGGCTCTCTGAACTAAAAAATGATCTCAGTGTCTATGGATTGCAAATTGCTCCAGAAAAGGTGCAGTTGCACTCTCCTTATCTTTATTTATTTTTTATTTTTTTTATTTTTTAATTACATTTATATGCTTCTCCCAAGACTCAGGGCTTACAATTTTGGAGCACAACCCAATGCTCAGCAATAGCCTTCATTCAATTGTATATGCCTGCTTATTACTAAGCGGCATTTTTACAAAGTCAGCTTATTGCCCCCAACAATCTTGGGTCCTCAATTTACCTACCCTGAGAGGATGGAAGGCTGAGTCAACCTTGAGCCTGGTGGGATTCGAGCCTACAGTAATTGTAGACAGCTGGATCTTAAGAGCAGGCATTTAACAGCCTGAGCCACCAAGGACTCTTATTTAGGCCATAAAATGTTGCAATCTTATTCTGCTCCAGCGTTTCCTCTTTTGAAGTTACCCAAAGTTATTTCTTTAGTTAATTTGCAACAATTATTAGGCACTCTTAATTGGGTTCGTCCATATTTTTCTTTGCCTACACATTTACTTAGCCCATTATTTGATTTATTAACTAAAGGAAAACAACCTGCAGATCTCATCAAGGTCACACCTGCTGCTCTTTCTGTGGTTGAGCACATTAATAATCTTTTAGGAATTCAGTTTGTAGATCGCATCCCTCACAGAAATTGTCAGCTTACTCTTTTGATCTTTCCTACTAATAAATTGCCTACAGGAGTGCTCGCTGTGTTAGAAGAACAAAAAGTTTATTGTATTGAATGGCTTTATTTACCTCATACCCCTTCTCAAAATGTTTTGCCATTTATTCAAACTATTTTGGAACTAATAATTTTAGGACGCACTCGAGCTTCTCAAAGAAATGGAACTGATTTAATAAATATTATTCTTCCTATTCCAAAGTCTGATTTTCAATTTTATTTTCAAAATAATTTATCTCTTCAATGTGCTTTAACTGACTATGTAGGCAGTATTGCATATCATTTGCCTAAAGATCCTAGGCTTGCTTGCTTAATGACTTCTTCCTTTCCTGTTTGTCCGTTACTTTCTCCTACTCCCTTGCTTCAAGCTCCTACTATTTTTTCAGATGGTGGACGAACAAGAGGAGCGATTGCTTATAAGGATGGTGATACCTGGAAAGTGGTCTACACTGCAGTGCAATCCTCACCTCAACGTTCAGAATTAGCTGCTGTTATTTTGGCATTTCACACCTTTTCTCAACAACCTTTCAATTTAATCTCTGATTCTCATTATGTGTGCCAACTTATTTTCAATCTTCCAGGTACTTATATCACCCCCAGGATTGATCCTAATCTTATGACTTTATTTTTAACTTTGCAGCAACTGCTTTAGGATCGTAAGCAGTTTTACTACGTAGCTCATATACGTAGTCACTCTTCTCTTCCTGGACCTCTGTCTGAAGGCAATAGTTGTGCTGACTCTGCTGTTCATATTTTACCTACTTTATTTTCAGATCCTTTTTACAGTCACTCTTTTTTCCATCAGAATGCCAGAGGTTTAGCACAAACGTGTCACATTCCAATTGATCAAGCTAAACAAATTGTTTCATCTTGTCCCAAATGTACTGGAGCATCCCCAGTACATAGGTGTTAATCCTCCTGGCGTTGCCTCTAATCAACTTTGGCAAATGGATGTTACTCAGGTTCCTTCTTTGGCTCCTTGGAAATATATTCATTTATCTATTGATACATATTCAGGAGCCATTTGGGCCACTCCTCAGCGAAGGGAAACAACTAATCATGTCATTTCACATCTTTATTCAGCTATTACTGCCCTGGGCAAGCCCTCTTCTCTAAAACTGATAAGGGCCAGCCTATTCTTCATCCAGTTTTTACAATTTTGTACCAATTGGAATATTGTTCTGACTCATGGCATACCATATAATTCTTCAGGGCAGACCATAGTAGAACGAGCTAACCGGTCCTTTAAGGACTGTCTCCAAAAACAAATAAAAAGGGAAGGATCCAGGAGGGTCCCTAATTTGTCATGGGCAACTCAACATGTTCAAAAAGTTTTATTTACCCTAAATCAATTGAATGTCTCTATGCAAAATTTGACTGCTTATCAGAGACATTTTCAACAAAAAACAAATTTGCCTCCCCCTATGGTGTATTATAGGGCCTTGCCAGATAAAACATGGCTAGGGCCAGTTCCTTTAATTACTTGGGGGTGAGGATATGCTGCTGTGCTTACTCCTACAGGACCTTTCTGGGTTCCAGCTCGTTGTGTTCGTCCTGCCAAGGATGTCATGGCACCAGCCCCCAAATCCACTCCCGGAGATGACCAGGATGACAGTGCAGACAGCACAGTGTCCAATCCGGTCCCGTCGTGTCCACCGTGCAGTGACATGGGGAGACATGAAGACCTTAACTCACAAAGCGCAAACATTGTTACAACATCAGCAAGTAGAACAAACACCCGAGAATTTACACGCTGCCATTTTTGCAGTTTTAACTGCAAATTCCTTAGCCATCATTTGCTTATGTTTCATTGTTCACAGTTGTCCTTTGGCATCAGCAGCTGTCATTCCACCTAAATACACACTTGAGCAATGAATGAAACAAAACCTATGGGTGCAACTAGCTAACATCACACAAAATGATGCCTTTTGCTTATCTGAAGCTTATGATATGGAAAATTTGCTTTCTACATGTTTAGTTCCTGTTTGTACTCCTCCTACAGTGATTCAAAAGTTTACTGGCTTAGGCAAATATTTACTCAAAGGACAATTTAACTATGGGACTATAGCTAGTTGGGGATCCGCTGCATATTATCCACCCCTTGATGCAATTGCTTTGCATACTTCAGTGGTAGCCGTTCCAGCAAATATAACTTGTGCAAAAATTGTTAACTGTACATCTTCAAATAAAAAACCTCATTGTCATCGTATTAATTCACCCACTTTAAACTGCACAGCCTTTGAAGAGACTTCTTTTCAATTTGCTCATATTTGGCTGCCACAAGGATGGTTTTTTACATGTGTTAAAGAAACTTTTAATTACATTCCTGCTAATCTTAGTGAAGTACATTGCTGTCTTAGTCGGCTGATTCCTGTTTTGCTTTCGAAACAGCAACTCCATCACTCAAATCAGTCTCGACGAGGGCTTACACTAGATGACACTTGTGATCCTGAAGCAACCCTACTTAATAAAGCAGAATATGTAGCACTAGCTGTGTCTATGGTGGGTGTGCCTGCACTTGCTGCCCGTGCTCATCTTAACATTAACTCTGTTGCATGCAATTTAGCAAAAACCATCAATGCTACTTCTACAGCTATTTCAGCAATCAACCATGAGATGCAAGAATTAAGGAAAGCTATTTTGTAAAATCATGCTGCTATTGATTATTTGCTTTTACGTCAACATTTGAGTTGTGAAAGTTTCCAGGGGTTATGTTGTTATAATCTTTCTGATGAATCTAAAAATATTCAACATCAACTTAACATTTTACATAATTTGGCTTCAGAAATTAAAATGGATGTCAGATCTTGGTGGGAAGGGTTTTGGGCTTGGCTACCCACAGGTTTAATGGGAAATATTTTATGCTATGCAGTTATTATTATTGCTATTTTAATTAGTGGATGCTGCCTTATTCAATGTCTTCCTTCCCTTTGCAATATATGTATCACAGCTTTTTGTCCCAAACCCTCTCTTACCTTGCCTAAAGCTCAAGTATATGCCCTATATAAACAACTGCAAGCATGCTCTTCTAATGATTATGAATCCTCTCCTAACTCCTTTTATGATTCGCCTTTAATTAATTAAATTTAAAATAGAAAAGAGTGAAATGTGGTAGCCACTGAGGTTCCCTGGATGACACTAGTAGCTGGCAGCACACTGCAGCCTGGTGGAGGGGGCCTCTTTTGCTATCCCATGAGCCCATCTTCTATTCATTCTCTTATCTGTTGGGATGGGGATGGGATGTCTCTGATTTTCCAGGTGTACAGGTGATATCATTTACTAACATCACCACTAACTTCAAGGATTGGTTGAGGGGTTATGCCAATGTGATTGAGGGGTTTTACCCATGTGGATCTATTCTCCAATCCCAATGCTGTATCTATGCTATTCTTTTCTGCTTGTAAAAATGGTATAAAAGTAATAAACGCCATGTATGTGGTCAGACATCTTTGGACACTGAAATGACTGGTTATTGAATCCCCACATGTGACGGTTTCCAAACTTTCAAAAATCTGTTCTGCTTTAGCTGCATTGGATAAAAATACTACCTAACATCTATGACTGTATCTGGTTTTCTCTTATGGCTGCATAGAATCCACAACTGATCTTACATGTGATATATGGTGTGTGAGTGTATATGTCTGGTTTACTTCTATCAGCCTAACTGTGACAGTTTTAGTTGGATTACATTTATTGCTTATTCCAGTCAAATAGCTGTATCCTCCTTATCTTGAGTAATCCAGTTTTATCCAAGTAATTGAATGAATTGATTGCATCTGTCTTATCTTAAATCTTCTGAATAGATTTATTATTTCTTTTATAAAAGCAGTGAAGGCAAATTACAAAACAGAGGGAATCCTGTGTTATCTCCCTCATAGGCAAAATCATTCTACTTAGTTCAATATATAAAATTATTCCCAGTTTTATCTAAAGAATGACACAATATATTTTTGAAGAATGTTAAAAACAAGGTGTTTTTCAATAGAATTATTTATTATGTGACATTACAGTAATGTGCACTGTAACAGTAATGAGATGTTAGTGTTTATAATTAAGATCAACTACCAACAGTGAAGGAAATACACTGAACAGTGAAGAAATGCACTGTAGACTAGCACCCAATACAGCACGTATTTAGATCAGAACTGTGAAAGTCTTCTCTGTAACACTGTATGGAAGCAAAAGTCAGAATATAGGATTGACATTTTTGAACTTGGTACTGGAGAAGACCCAACTCTCTGGAAAAGGTTGTCATGATGACAAAGATGAAAGAAAGAGGAGAAGATGACTGCAGCAACATGGATAAACTGTTACAGTGGCAATGAACACACCACTGGAAGACATGAAAACCCAGATTAGGTATAGAGCATATTGGGAGAAAATCTATTTTATGTGGCCGCTAGGGTTAAAAAATAACTCCATGGCATATCATCAATCAACCAGAAAAGTTTAGTTTTGCATGGATAAATACTAGAGAACTAAATTACTACTGTTTAGTAAAATGGAAGGACTGTCTGCTCATTATGCTTTTTTTCCTGTAAAAAAACCGAAAAAGGCTACTTCCCAATGATTTGTAAATTTCTAAATCGGTTTTACTTTTTAAAAAAAAATTACTTACTTTCCAATTTTTACTCGCAATTTTACTTGATTCTTGCTTTAACCCAAAGCAAACAACAAGAAGAACCTGCCAAATGGCTGTAGTAGATTCTTCAGTGGGAAGGCGGAGTAAAAAGAAGCCGAGGTACTACATTTCCATAAACCGTAGCTGATACCAAGGCAATCAGGCAAAAGGACGGGGTGGGGCACGATCCTTGAGTCCGGCGAGCAGCGTTCCCCGCCCCTCTCTCTGTTCCCCGCCCCTCTTTAGCAGGTGCCCAGTTTATAATCTCAGCGCACCTTCGTTGACTCTCCAGTTGAGCGCGCTGCCCCGGAGTATCCGCCAGCCTCTCTCGGCCTCCAAAGCCCAGCGGTACCACGATGCTGGCTTCGCCCCGGCGCAAGTGGGGCTCTATCGCCGCGCGTTTCCTCCTGGCGGTATGGAAGGGGAAGGGATGGAGGGAGGCGGGGAGGGAATCGGGGAGCAGATCCTGATGCTGGAGCCCCATGATTGACAGTTTGCCCGCCGCAGCTGCTTGTGTTCTGGGCAGCGCCAGCCAGGGGGTTCCCTTGTGGGACACGCGAGACTCTGGGCTGAGAACCTCCTTTTCCAGGCAAAGTCTCGGCTAGCCGCAGGTAGCTTCCTTTCTTTCACTTTGTGCGCTGTTGACCTTGGCAATCCGGGATGAGAGTCTGTAGAGATTCTCAGTCATCCAGGTCATGGTTGTCCCAAAGGTGCTTTTTCAGGAGGCAACTGGACTTCCTTGCTTTTTTCTTTTTAAGAATAATATGTGAATTTAAAAAAAAATGTCACCCCTAGTCCTTCTTTTCATCAGACTAGACATATCCAGTTCTGCAACCATTCTTTATATATTTTTATGTTTATATGTTTTGGCCTGCAGTCCCCTAATCATTTTTATTGCTCTTTCTTCACTCTTTCTAGTCTCAACATCTTTATTACATCATAAAATAACAAAGGGTAATGATTAAACCAAAACAAAAGAGAAAGAAATTAAGATAATTATTAAGTGATAAACAAGTAAAACGAATTAAAGATAATGTATTTTTATATTCTCATTTTTATGTTGGTCACCTCAAGTTAATAATACATAATCAATGTTTATGTCTCTGTTTTCCCCATCAAAAACATCCTGTGAGGTAATTTCGGCTGAGGGAAAATGACTGTCCCGTCACTCAGTGGCTTTCTTGCCTAAGGGAGACCTAAAACTCACAGCAGCATAATCATTAAACCAAACTGGTTCTTCTTTAGTGGGCTTCACTTATGAATAGGTATTTATTTATTTTTATTTATTTATGCATTTGTTTGTCAAACATGTACAAGGAAACAAGTATAAATATGAACATAAACAAGAACAAAGGAAGTAAATATAGATAAATGGGAACAATAAGACAGGGACGCTGGTGCTCTTATGCACACCCCCTTTATGGACCTCTTAGGAATGGGGTGAGGTCCACAGTAGACAGTTTAATAATAATAATAATAATAATAATAATAATTTATTTGACTTGTATGCCGCCCTTCTTCCTAAGGACTCAGGGCGGCTAACAATAAAACAGCAAATATTTACATAGAATTTACCCAAAAACAAATTAAATCTAAACAAGTCAAAATATACAATAACACCTTAAAACCTTAAAATTAAAACAATTTAAAACCCCCACCGGGTCATTCCAGGCCAGCCTGTTGAAACAACCAAGTCTTCAGGTCCGGAGGAGCAGAGATCAGGGGCCAGATGGAGATCCACGGGGGAGCTGGTTCCAAAGTGGCTCCCCAGGAGAAGGCCTAGCCCTGGGAACCACCAGCCGACAGTGCCTAACCGGCGGTATCCCAAGGAGGCCCCTCCTGTGGGAGCGAACAGAGGCGTCGAATGTGATGCTGGCAGGAGGCGTTCCCGCAAGTACCCTGGACCCAAGCCATTTAGGGCTTTATAAGTTGTTACTAGCACCTTGAAACTAACCTGGAAGGCAACCGGCAACCAATGCAGGTCCGCAGGGAGGGGTGTAACATGGGAGTATCGGGATACTCCCATCACAGCCCAGCGGCTGCATTCTGCACCAGTTGTAACCTCGGGTAGTTAGCAAGGGCAGCCCCATGTAGAGCATTACAGTAGTCGATTCTAGAAGTGGCAGGCGCATGAGTGACTGTTGAAGGGCATCTCGGCTCAGGTAAGGGTGAAGCTGACGAACCAGCCGAACCTGGGCAAAAGCCCCCCTGGCCACAGCCACCACCTGCTCCTCCAAGCTGAGCTGTGGATCCAGGAGGACGCCCAGATTCCTCGTCCTATCCACGGGGGGCAACACCTCTTCCCGCATGGCCAAAGATGGAACATCACCAGAAAACTGAGATGCCGGTAAGAACAGCCACTCCATCTTGGTCAGGTTGAGTTGGAGCCTATTTCTCCCCATCCAGACCCATACCGCCTCCAGGCACCGGGACATCACAGAGAGAGCATCACTGATCTGGCCTGGGGTGGAGATATAAAGCTGGGAATCATCAGCATATTGATGATACCTCACCCCAAAACCTCGGATGATCTCACCCAGTGGTTTCATGTAGATATTAAACAGGAGAGAGAGGACCGACCCTGTGGCACCCCACAAGTGAGGGGCCTTGGAGCCGATCTCTGCTTTCCTGCCAACACTGACTGCAAACAGTCCGAGAGGTGACTGCACCGACTGCAAACGGTCCCAGAACGGTGTCCCCCACCCCCAACCCCCGGAGCCGTCGCAGAAGGATACCATGGTTGATGGTATCGAAAGCCGCTGAGAGGTCTAATAGGACTAGGACAGAGGAAAAACTCCTGTCCTGAGCCCTCCAGAGATCATCCATCAGCGACCAATGCTGTCTCCATGCTGTGTCCAGACCTGAAGCCCGATTGATACAGGTCTAGATAATCAGTTTCCTCCAGAACAAGGGATTGCTGCACCACCAGCTCTCAACAACCTTCACTAAAAGCGAAGGTTGGAGACTGGGCGATAGTTATCCAGCGGCTGGGTCCAGAGCAGGCTTCTTGAGGAGGGTCTCACCACCACCTCCTTCAGGTGACAGGGGTTGGAGGAGGTTGCGTGTCACCTGCTGGAGGCACACACCAACGAGGAGGACACGGGTCCAATAAACACTGGTGGAGGACAACCTCCGCATGATCCTGTCCACTTCATCAAGGGAGACCAGGTCAAACTCAGCAGGTGGAATCAACCAGATCTGCCATCACCTCATCATCAGACCATTGCCAGTCCGAGTCCAAGCCAGCCCAAATCCAAGTGACCTTATCCGCCAGATGTAAACTAAATTCCTCTGCTCTGCCAAAGACTTAAGCCTCCCTCACTTGGAGGAGGGAACGGGTAACCCTGAACAGGGCTGCAGGGCGATCATCGGTGGGCGCAATCAGGGAGGGTAAACGCCTGCCTCAGCCCTGATCGCTTCCAGGAAAGTCTAATGTAGGCTCTTAACTGGCCAGTTGAATTGAACGGCTCGTCCTCCACCTGCTCTCTAGGCATCTTCTCTGCCGTTTCATCCCGGAGCTGCTCCGAAAACCAGGAGCTTACCGGGTCTGCGGCGAGGAAGAGGCTGCAAGGACAACCTGGTCGAGTGCCCTTGAAGCGCCTGTTGCCAGGCGGCCGCCAACCGACTGGGTTGTGGTCAAGGAGAGGTGGGCAAGGACCCCAGAGCCATATGAAACCTCTCAGGGTCCATCAGGCATCTGGGGCGGAACCATCGAGTTGGCTCCTTATCGCAGGGATAGCCCCCTGAAAGACGCAGGAGATAGTGATCTGTCCATGACAAGAGTAGAGTAGCGGAGAAGCCACCCCGATCACTATGCCAGTGTCTGAGATAAAAACAAGGTCGGCGTGTTCCCCTCATGAGTGGGTCCTTGAATCACCTGGGTCAGGTCCATGGCTGCCATGGATGCCATGAACTCCTGAGCCAAACCCGGCGCCCAAGAGAGGGTTAAGGTAGGTCCTGGGACCTGGGCCTGGAAAGGGCCACCAGCAAGAGGCAGTCAAATGCAGTCAGCAACAGCTGGGGACAGGCCCAAGGGAGGAGTCACCACCTGATGAAGAGTCTCACACCCGCCTATCTCGAACATTGGCCTCCCTTGAAACAGGGTCTCTCAACAATTATGGCTACCTCTCCGCCCCTTCCCTGGGCTCAAGACCGATGTAGCACATGGAAACCAGTGGGGCATAGATCACACAGAGGGACACCCCCCTCCGGCAACCAGGTTTCCGTGATGCAGCCAGGTCCAGCCTCCTCCTCAATAAGCTCACAGAGGAGGGATGACTTAATAGCTACGGACCTAGCATTCATGTAGATCAGCCTAAGCCCAGGGGCCACACCTCCCGAGATCCCAGGGAGCGGGCAGAACCCTGGGGGTCAGAGCGCGGCTTGTAAACAGCGCACTCCCATAACAAAATTTGGCCCCCGGTCTCATCCCCCCCTGCCATAATCGATCACCCTTGGAATTGCCAACCCCAGTTGGACCCCAAGCCCCCAGCCCCCATGCGGGACGGTGCCAGCCTAGAAGGACGTGTTGACCCAAACCATAATTACCCTCCCTCCTCCCTAACCCCTTAAGACAACAAATTAAAAAATTTAAGTTTCCCCTTAGTGCCAGATTTAAAATTTAAACTCTTGGTCGTGGCATGCCACCTCTCGGGATCCCAGGATCCGTCATTAAGGTAAGCTCTCGGTAACCCAGAGGGCCACTCCAAAGACACAGGGACCATCTGGAGGGCCTGTAATTCCAGCAGGGAGTAGGTAAACATAAAATATCCTGTTTCAGAGCAAATCGGTACAGCAAGCTATTGGCAAGATGGTAACAACTGCAAAGATGAAACATGTGCAGTACAAGGGCGGGCGATCGGTAACCCAGAGGGCCACTCCAAAGACACAGGGACCATCTGGAGGGCCTGTAATTCCAGCAGGGAGTAGGTAAACATAAAATATCCTGTTTCAGAGCAAATCGGTACAGCAAGCTACTGGCAAGATGGTAACAACTGCAAAGATGAAACATGTGCAGTACAAAGGGCCGGGCGATGGTAACCAGAATAATCCATAGTCAGCAGCTCCCTCACAGCTGCCGAGGGCCAGGATCAGAATGGCCCAGTCACTGCTGTCCCACCGCAGTGACTTGTGGCAGTTTGAGGTTGAAGCTGCGAAGGTTTGTTGCTGAAGTCTATTTTCTGCAATTGAATTTGGAGCGATTTACCTTGAGTTTGTATCGGTTGTTTGCCTGTGTATTATTGTGATTGAAGATGAAGAAGTTGTTGACAGGCAAGATGTTACAGCAGATAATTTTGTAAACTATGCTTAGATCAGACCACAGGCGACACAGTTCTAGATTGTCCAGGCCCAAAATTTCGAACCTGGAGGCATAGGGAATTCTATTGTGAGTGGAGGAGTGGAGTACTTTTCTTGAGAAATAACTCTGAACCTGCTCAATCGTGTTAATATCTGATATACAGTGCAGGTTCCAGGCGGATGAGCTGTATTTGAGAATTGGTCTGGCAAAGGTTTTGTATGACCTAGTTAACAATTCAATGTTGCCAGAGAAGAAGCTTTGCAAAATAAGGTTAACAACAATGTTTTTTTGGCAATGCTTCTACAGTGAGCTCTGGGGTTTAGATCGTTTGAGATAAGTACTCCCAAACATTCCTGGTATATAATATAACTGACAACTGATACTTTTGTGAAATTGTGGGCTATGGATCACTTATTCACTATTGGCTAGGGAATGATGAGGGTTTGCAGTTCAAAGTGTCTGAAAATACAGGTAGTCCTCGACTTACAACAGTTCATTCAGTGACTGTTCAAAGTTACAACGGCACTGAAAAAAGTGAGTGATGATCATTTTTTTACACTTACAATCGTTGCAGCATCCCTAAGATCACATGATCAAAATTCAGATGGCAACCGGTTCATATTTATGATGGTTGCAGTCAGTGATGGGATTCAAATAATTTAATGACCAGTTAAAATACACCTGGTATTCCATAGTAGCCTATTAAAACCCGTGGTCAGATCAACACTGAGGCCCCTACTTCGTGAGCCTCCAGATCCCATGGTCATAGGAGGCCAAACCTATTATGAGGTGCAGTGAATCCGCAATTCAAGGTGGCACAGGAGACAACTCCAATATTTAATCAAGTGGAAGGGCTACCCCTTATCAGAGGTGTCATGGGTAAAGAATAGGAACATCCATGCCGACGCCCCCTTGCAGCATTCATCATGCCGAAAAGCAGTCCAACCAAGCCTGGGGGGTTTCATGAGCGTAAGCCTGGGCAATGAGTTAAATTGCATTTTGTGTGTGTTGTTTACAGGTCACCTTCAAGAAGTGAGGGAGGGAAATGTGTCAACTCATAAAACATTTTGTATACACGTTTTAAAGTTGACAAGAGAAAGAAGGGGGGAGGTTCAAAGAAGAGGGCAACAGGGAAATTTTGAAAGTACATTCCATTCATATTTTCTTCTAAGATGGCTGAAGCTTCTGCCGGGAAAAAATCTAATTAGAGAGCATGATTGATGACTTGGCTATGGACATTTTTTCATTGGATGATACACCCAGAGGGGTGGGGGGAAAACCAGGATAAAGGGTGATAGTGAATCACGTATCTCAGAGTTGGCTATGCCCAGATTAGTGCCGGACGTAGATTGTTACCTTCAAAAAAATCCTCTTTAGTTTTGGGAGTGTGGCTCAAGGCTCATGATTTAATTGGAGTAACTGCCGGAACCCTGGCACTCTGCCCAATGTTAAAACCCGGTTCTCCTGAAATGATGCGAACTGGCTGAATCCCACCGCTGAATCCCTCCCTACCTGGAGAAGAAGGACAGACTTCAAAAGGAACAAGCTGTTTCGAAAGACCCAGAGAAAAATGACTGGTTCCCTCCCCCTCCCCTGGCATTTCATCACTCCCAGAGAATTTTGAGGGTCCCCCAAGAGGACCTGTGACTTGGGGGGGAATGGGAATTATCTGCAGATTAAAGGTAGGGTTAATTCCCACATGGAAATGAGAAATCAGAGGGGAGGGGGCAGTGGTGGGATTCAAATAGTTTAACAACCGGTTCTCTGCCCTAATGATTTCTTTCAACAACCAGTTCACCAAACTGCTCAGAAAGTTAACAACCGGTTCTCCCGAAGTGGTGCGAACTGGCTGAATCCCACCACTGGTTGCAGTGTCCTGGGGTCATGTGTTGAGCTTTTGCGAACTTCTGACAAGCAAAGTCCATGGGGAAGCCAGATTCATTTAACCACTGTGCTACTAACATAACAATTACAATGATTCACTTAAAAACAGTGACAAGAAAAGGCGTAAAATAAGGCAAAACTCAACTAACAAATGTTTCACTTAGCAACATAAATGTTGGGCTCAAGTGTGAACATAAGTCGAGGATTACCTGTAAAGATGAATACAGTGCTGAACTTCTCACTTTCTGTTTCATAGCAAGGCATATATTTAAGATAGCACAGTGATTAGAATGCAGTATTGTAGGCTAATTCTGCTGACTGCCAGCAGTTCAGCAGTTCAATTCCCACTGGCTCGAGGTTGATTCAGCCCTCCATCCTTCCGATGTCCATAAAATGAGGACCCAGATTGTTGGAGGCAATATGGTGGCTCTGTAAACTGCTTAGAGAGGGCTGTAAAGCGCTGTGAAGCAGCATAAATCTAAGATCGGATGCTATTGCTATATATTTGATTTTCATAGTGGGACGCATGTATCAATAATTTGACTTACAGAATAACAGAAAATAGAGTTGGAAGGGACCTTGAAGGTCTTCTAGTCCAATCCCCTGCTCAATCAGCAAAACCTATTCCATTTCAGACAAATGGTTGTCTAATCTTTTCTTAAAGCCCTCCAGTGTTGGAACACCCACAACTTCTTGGAGGCAAGTCATTCCATTGGTTGATTATTCTCACTGTTAGGAAATTTCTCCTTAGTTCTAGGTTGCTTCTCTCCTTGATTAGTTTCCATCCATTGATTCTTGCTTTGCCTTCTGGTGTTTTGGAGAATAGCTTGACTCCCTCTTCTTTGTGGCAGCCCTGCAAACATTGGAACACTGTTATCAGATCATCCTTCTTATATTAAATTAGATGGCAACTCTAAAAAGACCATAAAAATATTTTATGAGTGGACTGACTCATGATTTAACTGGGGTAATTGCCGGAATCCTGGAACTAGACATACTTCTTTAGAACTGTTTACATTTCTAAATCAGTTTTCCTCAGAAGTTTGCACTATAAATTCCTGACATAAACAATGTCTTGGCATGTCCTTGTATTAATATTTGGATAATGTTTCACCCACATTACCCGCTTTTAAGTCACCAAGAATAGGTTATATATTCATAAAAGGCATGAGCAAATAACATTAGAAATGTTTTTGTTTCCTCCTTCTGAGTAGTAAATAGCTCTGAAGATCATTTTCTTATTTTTGCTTACATGGAGTAGGTTCCAGGATCTGCAATGTTTCATATTGCTCTACCTAAGAATGGGTAGCTTTTGTCATTTTTTCAGAGCGTTGGTTTTTGTGAATCGTAGAATGGAAGAACACAGGGGTGGGCTTCAAACATTTTAGCAAGGGGTTCTTTGCCCAGTTGCTGGGTGGGCGTGGCCTAATCAGCCTCCTGCACCACGCCCGGGCTCCGGAGGCTTTCCTTGAGCCTCTGGGAGGGCAAAAATGGCCTCCCCGGACACTGGAGGCCCTCTGGAGGCCAGAAGCGGGCCCATTTATGGCCTTCCAATACTTCCGGGAGGCCCATTTTTCACCCTCCTCAAGCCTCTGTGCACACCCTGCACTTACCGTGTTTCCCCGAAAATAAGACACTGTCTTATATATTTTTTGGCTCCCAAAAACACACTAGGTCTTATTTTCAGGGTAGGTCTTATATATTTATGGTGCCAAATAGTGGGTGTGAGTGTGTAGGGGGGGGTGTTTCACGGGTGCATGGTTGCTCCCTGAAAAGTCTTCCTGGAACTGGAGATTTACACTAGGTCTTATTTTCGGGGTAGGTCTTATTTTCGGGGAAACACGGTACCTGCATCCAAAACAGGCCATGTGGGGACTCCTGGAGTCCTGGGTGGGGTGGGCAGGGCCAGCCAAGAGTGGGACTTGGGGGTTCTCCGAACTGCACAGATTCTTAGCTAGGGGCTCTCCCAAAACCTCTGTGAACCCCCAGCAACCCACCCCTGGAAGAACATAACAATGGCTCTGCTGGATGAGGTTAAACTCCATCTTGGTTTCTCACAATGGCCAACCACTTACCTCCAAGATACTTACAACTAAGAATAGAGACATACTTTTCTTTAGGTGGCGTTCCCTGATGCTGTGTATGAACCATGTTGCTCCCACACAGAAGAAGCATAATTTATGAAATACACATAAAAAAATAAACAAGGTGGCAACAATCTTCCCTTTTTAAAATAATACCCTGTGAACACCCCTGATAGAGCCCTAGAATTAATATCACTGGAACTGTTGACCTCACCCCATTCCTAAGAGGTCTGTAAGGGACGTGCATAAGTTCACCAATGTGCCTACCATCCCTGTCCTAATGTTCCCTTTTATTTGTATTCATTTCATGTATTCATAATTATTTTTATACTTATATCTGTTATCTAATACATGCTTAACAAATAAAATAAATAAATACATAATACTGTAACACTACTGATTTCTTTATACAAAATTTCTTCATATTAAAACAGAGACTTTAAACAAGAAATGAAAATGTTCCTTTTTTAAAAGATATACCATGAAATGAAGAAATAGTTAAGAAGTTACTAGATTGTGTAGAAATGGATAGATTATTGAAAATTTAGCAGAAAGGCGATGTAGAATATTATCAAACATGGAATTTATTTTACCAATGGTTGGAAAAAGGGGTAGAGATTAAGAATGTAATTTGTATTGTTAAGCAAATTAAATACCTAGACAACACAGTGTTTATAAAGGACCAAGAAATGTATTTAATAGAAAATCAATTAAAAAAAATCCTTTACATCACCCGCTCAACTATGAGCATGGAGATTTGCTCTTTTTAGTTTTGGATTGATTATACAACATGAAGGCAATGTCTGAACTGAGCAATTATACAATTAGACATGACCATTATTGTATTATATATCAGTGAGCTCAGTTTTTGAAAGCTATATCAAGAAGTTATTCTAAATGATTTTACATTCTTTCTTGGGATAGGACAGATGCTTGAATTAAAGTGCAGGAACTTTGTCACGCAGTTTTCTGTTCTGTTTCTGTTTGGCATGATGAAATCTTGCATTCCTAAAGTTAGAAATGCACCATAGCAGTTCATTTCATCATTTGGTATCAACCTAGGATTTATCTCGTATAAACAACCATTCCTTCCAAAACTCAGAAAAAAAGAATATTGTAGAATGTGTCTAAAGTACAGGGCATACTCATGGCCTTAATGGAAAAGCTGTTTTTCCTTGACTGAGCTTTAAAATGCTGAACAGGTTAGTACTTGGATGAAAAACACCAGGAAAATTAAAAAATAAATCAGAGCCAGTTTAGTATTGTGGTTAAGATGCCAACTTAGAAACCAGAAGTATTTTAGTCCGGCCTTAGGCATGAAAGCCAGTTGGGTGCCTTTGGGCCAGTCAACTGTTTCTCAGCCCAGCTCACCTCACAGAGGGAAAATAGAAGGCAGAGTGAGTATTAGATATCTTCACTATCTTGAGTTATTTATAAAAACAATAAATAAAAAAATATCTAAGGCTTTACTAGGCCTAGTAGGAAACTGACATATCGGAAGAAGGCTGTGGCAAATCACTTTCATAACATAGCCAAATGAATGAAGGAATGAAACCTTATAGTAACAGCACTTAGACTTACATATCGCTTCACACTGCTTTACAAAGGCGGTTACTCTAGGCAGTTTACAAAGTCAGCATATTGCCCCCAATAATCTGAGTCCTCATTTTACTGACATCAGAAGGATGGAAGACTGAGTCAACCTTGAGCCTAGTTGAGATTTGAACTGCCAAACTGTTGGCAATTGGCAGTCAGCAGAAGTAGCTAGCAGTACTGCCTTCTAACCACTGCCCCACCACAATTCTTATACTGTGTAACATGGACTAGAGGGGAGCACTAACTTAAGAGAAACTTTACTTTTTCTGTTTCATGAAAAAGATCAGTGGTGAGAACCTAGATTTATTGCCATTAATTTTATGTTAAATGGCTAAGAATTGTTTATCCATGTCCTTTTTCAAAACTTTATTTTCCATCCAAGGAAATCTGAGCTGCATACGTAAACCTTGAGAAGTAGGCTAAGATAGTCAATGATCTGGTTAGCCAGTTTGACTTCAGACTTCACATGAGAAAGATGAGGCTGGTTTGGTACAAGACAGAGAGCATATTCAAGGTGATGAACACAAGTGCTTTGTTAAATATGTAAATCCCAATTCATATCGGTTTTAGCCATAAGCATAGAAACATGGAGTTGTGTTTAGAAAGTCTGAGAGGGCACATAGAATCTCAGTTAAGTGCCTTTCTGGAAATCTTTCACCTAGGGGAAAATACTTTTGTTGGGAGATAAATGTAATTTCATGGAGTAAGTTATCATCACTGTTTTAGTTGGGAGTAGTCCCCTATTCTGTTCCTTGGACTTTCAGAAAACATAATGTATGGAATTGTGGTAGGACTCTTGCCTCCTTAAAATGTTAGATCTGGCAGGTGTACAATACTTAAATGACTAAGCCACAATGAACACATCTATTTATAAAAATGATTAAAGTAATTTCCTTACTACTGACTTACAACAGATTTTAGAGTCCTCGGTAATGGTGATAGCCTTTTTAAAATGTCAACAATGGTTAGATGTTGTGTGAAGTTTCTATAATTCATTAGTGGGAAAGTGACTGAAGGAGAATACATCCCAATTGACAATTGGGAAAAACATTATATGGGAAGCAGAAATGTATCATACATTTTTCATAAAAATATAACCTAATATGTCTACCAAAATACATTAAATAACTATTCTTTCTTTCCATTGGAATGGGTGCCAAATAACCTCCTTCCTAAATTGTGTAGAGTCTTTCTTTCTTAGTAATGTTTTAGAAACATGTAGATAAGTGCTTCAAGACCCGATTTAGAAGTACAAGGTCAACAGTGTAGTAATACAACAAGTTAAACAAGCTTATTGTGCTCAGTTAGACAGAGTGTTACTAATTGACAATTGCATTGTAGTTCATATAATCCTTTTAAGAAATGTAGACTCCTTACTAAGTCTTTCTTGCCAAGGAAGATTGTTGGGGGACTGACACAGAACAGGAAAAGCTGGTAATGTGAACAGACCTGACTCTACTTGCTAAGATCATAGAAACATAATGTATGTCACAAATATTGAGGAGGAAGTAAATAAATGGGTTTTGTTCTCGTTCACGGTTGAGAAAACCAGGAGTCCAGTCCTTTTAATACCATTTCTACTTTGAGTTTTCAAACCAACAACTAAACAATCAATGATTCAAAGCAGTTTTCTTTTTCTTAACAAGCAAGATACCGTAACTATTGTGTCATGTTGTAAGTCCTGTTAGGTAATACAATACTTGATTATAGGTCATTTCTAAAACAATTTCTTTTCCTGTGAAGCGGTTAGGGCATTACATTTACAAGGAAGTTGAATATCAATTTATACTGCATTTCAGTTTAGGGAAATGGAATGAATCACCTTGCTTCTTCTATCTTCTATCTCTTTTCCTTTCTTATCTCCTGCTATGCATTCATTTGATGGTGGTATAACACTGAGTCTTCAATAGTACAAATTAAAACTAACCATATCCCTGTAATGAGAATTTTAAGCCAAAGCTTGAAAGCATTTAAGCATGCATCATGGTTAGTACCTAGACATGGTGAAGGTTAGGGTGAGAACTGTATCAGTAAGGTTAGAGAACTGTATTAGTACAGCATCAGACGTGATTAGTCTTTTAATATTGTTAAATGCTGATTGTTCCTTCCTGCCCCAGACCCAAGCAGATTTTTTGTCCAGTAAACTGTGTAATGGTTCTGCAATGGTTGCCTTCTGAGGTAGGAACATGTGATAAAAGTTAATAAGTCCAAGGAATGCTTGCAAATCTGTTTTGCATTTTGGCCTAGGGGCTTCTTTGATTGCTTGAACCTTGGCATCTGTAGGGTGGATGCCATACTTGTCAATCATATAGCCCAAGAACTCAACCTTGTCAGTTCTAAGAGTGCCTTTTTCTCCCTTGACTTTCAACCCCGCTTTCTTGAATCTGGTAAGGACTTCTCTGAGTCTCTTGTAATTGAGTGTCAGTGTCATTTTCAGCAGACAACACATCATCAAAGTAAGGCACTACCCCTGGCAGTCCTTGGAGCATCCTTTCCATAAGGCTTTGGAAGATGCCTGATGCCACGCTTACTCCAAACTGTAACCTTTTACATTTGAAGGTACCTCTATGAGTCACAATGGTTTGGGCCTCTGCAGTGGCATCATCAACTGTTAGTTGTTGATATGCCTGGGCCAGATCCAATTTGGCAAAGACTGTACCCCTGCCAAGTGAATGTAATAAATGATGCACCACTGGAACTGGATATGCACTCTGTTGAAGTGCATGGTTCAATGTCCCCTCATAGTCTCCACAGATTCTTACTGACCCATCAGTCTTGACTGGTGTGACTATGGGTGTCTCCCATCTGGAGTGGTCAGTGGGCTCTAAAACTCCTTGAGCTATTAGTTTATCTAATTGTGCATCAATTTTTCCCTTTAATGCAAATGGGACCCTTCTGGGCTTTAAACGAATTGGGGGCACCTTGGGATCTAGATTGAAAGTGATAGGGGTCCCCATATACTTGCCCAATCCATCGCTGAAGACCTCTGAAAACTCAGACTTCAAGGCCTCCTCCCATTCAGTGTTGCTCACGTGATTGATGCCAGTCACCTCGATGCCTAATGGATTGAATCATTCAAGTCCCAGCAAGCTTGGGCAATCCTTGTCCACGATGGTCAGGGGCAAACGTTTGGTGTGGCCTTTGAACTTCATGTTGAATTCTCTTGTTCCAACTACTGGAATCTTGTTCCCTTGGTAGTCTTTAAGAGTCAGTGCTTGCTTCTGGAAATGTTTCTTCTGAATGTTGGGAAGTAGCCTGTGAATAGTGTCCCATGACACCATAGATAAATAGGAGCCTGAGTCCACTTCCATTTGGCAAGACCTTCCTTCAATTAGTACCTTCACATGTACTTTTCTGCTTCTTAAGAGTGAAGAATGACCAATGGTGACTGTTTGATGAGTTTCATTCTTCCCATTTGCTTCTGTGCTGCCCCATTTTCTCACTGAAGTTGTTGGCTTGAATCTTTGTCAGGAAACTTTCTTCTGTGGGGTGGAGTTCTGGATGATTTGCAGACTCTTGCTAGGTGACCTCTTTTTTCACAACGGAGGCAGATGGTATCAAGAAACTTGCATTCAGTGCAGGGGTGGCTTCCCCCACAACCTCTGCAGTAAAAATCTTGCCTCTTTCTTCCTCTCCATTCTGAGTCTATAAATTCCTTCCTCCACCTCACTACAGTCTGACTCAGAATCTATTTGCTCGCAATGGGTTGTTGTGGACTTTTCCACATCAGGATGGCTTGAGGCCTTGTTAATTTTCTTCATGGCTGCTGCTGAGGACTTGGTGGCTTCTGCTGAAGAGGCCTCTTCTATTGCTTCCTTCAGCGTGATCTTAGGTCTCATTTATAACTTGCTCTGTAATACCTTGTCTTTAAGGCCTAGAACAAATTGATCGCGCATGGCCTCTTCTAAGTTGTTAAATTCACATGCACCCCCAATGTCCCTTAAACTTGCCACGAAGTCATTTACATTTTCGCTTTCCCTTGATCGACGGTAAAACTCGTGTCTCTTAATGAGGCACGATACTTGTGGCGCGTAGTGGGCTCTTAACAGCTTTTCTAAGTCGGGCTAGTCCATTACCTTCACATCTGCAGCTCCCGCCAATGCCTTCGCCATCTTGAAAACTGTCGGACTGCAGTGCGTAAGAAAGACCGCCCTCTTCCGCTTCTCGGAAATGTCGGCGAGATCGTTTCCCTCCAAATACATTTGGAAACGATCTGCATACGACTCCCAGTCTTCTGCCGTCAGATCAAACGGGGCTGGGGGGGTGTTCAGTGCAGCCATCTCGCTCTCCTTCTGTTCCGCGTTGCCGTCTTCTTCAGGTGAATCCCACCTTCATCGCCAGTGTTAAGTTTGCATGAAGAGACAGACGCGGAGTGATTCAAGCTCTTAGTTTATTAGTGACTACAGCTCAGAACGGACCCAATTTGGCTGGGCTGCGGCTGCTACTTATAGCCAGCAGCCGCAGTTGCCAGCCAATCAGAGTGCAGGATTTTCACGCACTTTTTAAACCAATCATTCCTGACATTTTACAAGAACAGTTCAAACTAAACCAATGACATTCAAACCTGCATACATAACAGAGCATAGGAGTGGCAGAGAGTGGCGGGGGCAGGACCAGTGAAAGGACGGATGGTTGGGGGAGAGAATGTGTCAAGGATTGCCATGCATGCATGAAAAATGTCACACATACCTAGTAAAAAAACGGGTTTTGGAGCGTAGGAGCAGCGGTGAGTGGTGGGGTGGGGCCAGTGAAGGGAGGGGTGGGCGGGGGAGAGAATGAGGCAAGGATTGATGCCATGCATGAAAAATGTGGCACATGAGCAGTAAATAAACCCAGTTTTTGGCCCATAGGAGCGGCAGAGAGGGGCAGGGCCAGCCAGGGGTCAGTTTTACCAGTTCTAAGAACTACCGGTGATATTAACAACCAGTTATATAGAACTGGTGTGAACTGGTAGAATCCCACCCCTGGTGATAAGCTACTTTTCCAACAATTAAAATATTAACATTAATATTAATTGTAATAAATATTAATATTAAATATTTATTACAATTAAAATATCCTGGGTTGGTTCAGTAAGGAGACTCAATTGAACAGAGAAATAGACACACTTGTGGTGTAGTGTCTTGTATGGAGTTGGCTTGCTTGTTTTCTCATGAAAGGTCTTGATGTTAGGCCCACCTTTGCTATAGTAGCATTTTTACCTTGGTTCTTTTTCTTGTCCATTAAGGTTCTTGCCATTCATAACTTCCATGATACCCTGGGCAATGACATCATTGTACATAAGGATCAACCCAAGAGAAGCAAGCAGGTGGGTACACTATTAAATCCTTCAGTGAAACACATTCATTTGAAAGGTGAAATAAAACTCATAGTAAAATTATATCTCATTCTTGTTTCCTTGAACTGGAATGCTCATTGTAGTCTGAAGTAAAATATGGATTAGATTCAATCAAAGATAAACTTAATCTGAAATCTGGATCAGTAAAGTGCAATTGTTCTGTTTTTCTGAAACAGACATGATGGTTGGTTCACTATCATGGCTGGTTTCTCATGACTTTCTGAACTACGACTTTAGCATGACAATTGACTACCGCCAGTGAATCTCTGGCAGTATGCTGATAAGCTTTAAAAGATTTCAGGTCTGTGATCTATGATTTACACCCAACCTTCTAATTTTTATTCCCAAAATTCACAGTCAAAACCCATTGATTTGGGGAAGTTTGATTTTTTGGTTGTTGTCCTCATTTCATCACATCTGCTCCCTGACAAAAGATTAAAAATGGAGGCTTAGTGGATTTCACATATCTATTTTGCATTTTTAAACTTCACAGGTTTATTTTTAAAAGTAGAATGTTGCTAGCTTCATTCCCTCAGTTATATCATCTTGCAGAAGGACGTATCCTCTTACTGCTCCTGGAAGCTGCTTTTAAATTCCTTTGCTTCATCAGAGAGAACAATACCAGCTCTTCTTCTGCCTTAGGAGGTTGCACTTGGCTGACCTTGTCTGGACCTCAGTGGTGAGAAGAGTTGGACCTAGTTAATATTTGGAGGGCAGATCATCAGGGAATCCCAAGATTAGGCTAGTCAAGGGAGTCAAGGACTATCCTAGAAGAAGGCAATAACAGGCTGTCTTCACTATTGCCTGGAAAACTGTGTGAATAATGTGTCAAAGTTCAACTTGAAAGATATCATCTGTACCTGCTCTTGTTTCAGGTTCTCAGTTATACATGCACACATCATTTAGAGCAGGGGTGTCAAACTCAATTTCATTGAGGCCACATCAGGGTTGACCTCAGGGGGACCAGGCGGGCATGGCCAACTGGGTGGGTGTGGCCAGCTGGGTGGGTGTAGCCAACTGGGTGGGCATGGCCAACTTGACACTACTCCCCAAACTGCTGGCCCGATCTTTCCTCTTCGCATTGGGTAGAGTGTGAAGCCATGCTGGCCTGATCTTTCTTCTTTATACTGGGTAGACCAGGCTGAAGCCATGCTGACTTGATTGTTCTTCAGATTGGATAGATTGGGCCAAAGCCACACTGGCTGATCTTTCCTCTTTGCATTGGATAGACCAGGATGGGCTCATAGGCCGGATCCAACCACATCATGGCAGAGGTGGTATTCAGTAGGTTCTGACCAGTTCTGGAGAACCAGTAGTGGAAATTTTGAGTAGTTCAGAGAACCAGCAAAAACCACCTCTGACTGGAGATTTTACAGTATTCTTCCCCTGCCACTCCCACTAAGCCAAGCCAACAGAACTGGTCGTAAAAAAATTTGAATCCCACCACTGCATCATGGGCTAGATGCAGCCCATGGGCCTTGAGTTTGATACCCCTGATTTAGAGTATATTGTATAATGAAAAGGTGGCTCTGTATCAGTGTAGAAATGGATGGGGTTTTCTGTTTAGCTCAGCACTGTGGACCCTATTGGAAGCATCTCTGCAGGTTTGCAGGCAGATTCCTCCCCATCCTTACCTGGTGATGTTGAGGACCTATCCTGCAACCTTCCTTCTGAGCAGCAGACTTTCTGTCCAGATTTATATCTATTTGTGATTCCGTGCTTATAGAATGGGATGGGATGGGATTGGTCTCATTCGAGACAATGACGAATCTGCATACAGATGGGAGGCTGTACAACTTGCCTCATGGTGTAACTGGAACAATCTGGAACTGAACACATTCAAAACTGTAGAAATGGTGGTAGACTTTAGGAGAAACCCTCCCATACTACCACCTGTTACAATACTAGACAATACAGTATCAACAGTAGAGACCTTCAAATTTCTTGGTTCTATCATGTCACATAAAATGGACACCTAACACCAAAAACATCATTTAAAAAGCACAACAAAGAATGTTTTTCTGCGCCAACTCAGAAAGCTCAAACTGCTCAAGGAGCTGCTGATACAGTTCTACAGAGGAATTATTGAGTCTGTCATCTGCACCTCTATAACTGTCTGGTTTGGTTCTGCAGCCCAACAGGACAGACGCAGACTTCAGAGAATAATTAGGACTGCAGAAAAAACAATTACTACCAACCTGCCTTCAATCGAGGACCTGTATACTGCACGAGTCAAAAAGAGGGCTGTGAAAATATTTACAGACCCCTCACATCCTGGACATAAACTGTTTCAACTCCTTCCCTCAAAACAACGCTATAGAGCACTGCACACCAAAACAATTTCTTTCCTGAATGCCATCACTGTGCTAAACAAATAATTCCTTCAACACTGTCCAACTATTTAAAAAGTCTGCATTACTATTACTGTTAATCTTATGACTCCTTATCACCCATCCCCTTCCACTTGTGACTATAACTTTGTTGCTTGTATCCTCACGATTTATATTGACTGTTTCCTAATATGATTTGATTGCTTATCGTACCCTATGACTATTATTAAGTGTTGAACCTTATGATTCTTGATGAATGTATCTTTTATGTACACTGAGAGCATATGCAGCAAGACAAATTCCTTGTGTGTCCAATCACACTTGGCCAATAAAGAATTCTATTCTGCTCTGCTCTGCTCTGCTCTGCTCTGCTCCGCTCCGCTCCGTTCCATTCCATTCCATTCTATTCCATTCCATTCCATTCCACTCCACATTTTCTTTTCTATTCTATTCTATTCTATTCTATTCTATTCTATTCTATTCTATTCTATTCTATTCCATTCCATTCCATTCCATTCCATTCCACTCCACATATTCTATTCTATTCTATTCTATTCCATTCCATTCCATTCCATTCCATTCCATTCCATTCCATTCCATTCTATTCTATTCTATTCTATTCTATTCTACAAACAACAAAATTGTAGTCATAAGATACTAAAGGAATAGGAAAGGAAAGATGAGAAGGATAATAGTAATACAGCCCTTCTACATAGTTTCACATTTTAGACTATAAGACAACTCAGAGTATAAGACAGAGTATAGGTTGTGGTAATTAGTTATTTAGAAGAGTGATGGCATGGGGGGGGAACAACCTGTCCTTGTGTTTACTTGTTTCATTCATAGGATTGGGATCCTTCCAGTAGTCTGCGTCCATTGCGTCGTACAAAACGGAGATGGGTGATTACTACTATTGAACTTGAAGAAGAAAGCAGAGGACCCTTCCCCAAAATGATTGGAGAGGTAAAAGTGAAAGTGCTGACTTCTTAGCATTACCAACATTTTTTTTTCTCTACTATTGAGCTTTGCTGATAGTGAGGCCAAAGTAAATAAACAGCAAATAAAGGCACATAGGAACTGATGACTCAGTCCCACATTTGGGATCTATTATCTCCAGCATATTTCTTCGTGACCAGCAGGCTCACCTGATTTATTCACTTTTTTTTAAATTACATTTATATGCCGCCCTTCTCCGAAGACTCAGGAAAGCTTACAATTTTGGGATACAACCAATGTGCTCAGCAATAGCCTTCATTCCATTGTATATGCCTGCTTATTACTAAGCGGCATTTTTACAAGGTCAGCTAATTGCCCCCAACAATCTTGGGTCCTCAATTTACCTACCCCGAGAGGATGGAAGGCTGAGTCAACCTTGAGCCTGGTGGGATTCGAGCCTGCACTAATTGCAGGCAGCTGGAACTTAAGTGCTAGGCATTTAACAGCCTGCACCACCAAGGCTCTTTTTGCATGTTTTCAATTCAAAAATAAATAAACAAAAAGGTAACAAGCTGCAAAGCGAAAAGCCAGCTTCAAGTATAATCTCTATTGCCAAAAATATTTCTTCATCCTATATGTGCCCAGTAGTAATAGTATAGTAGCAGTAATAGTATAGTAGTAGTAGGTCATATTAATAATAGTAATGATTTTCAATTAGAAGAGTTAAGAATACTTAGAAATCTTACTTGATATTTCCAATCTGTTTTGTTTGTAGCTCTTCAATAAAGCATCCCAAAATGCATCCATAAAATATTCAATTAGTGGACCTGGTGTGGATGAATTTCCGGAATATGGATTGTTTTCTATCGAGGATGACGCCAGAGGCCTTGTATATGTGCATTATTCCATAGATCGAGAGAGGACGCCCTCTTTTCCAGTACTTATGTATTTTATAGTGTTTTTCATCTGTTTCAGTCTTGAAGAACTCTGAACAAAATCCTTCAGTTAATTGAAAAAAACAACATTCTAAAGGAATCCCAACTAGTGCAACTTTCTCTTCAACCAATCACAACATGCACAATAAAGTTTGATGAAAGGTGTAATAGATGACCTGCTTCTGAAAAGCGAGGAGGGAAGGAGTCACACGTACCTCTGAGTGAATGATGAGTCTATAGAATGGGAACTATTCAGCAGTAGGATCCTACCTGTTCCACTACCGGTTTGGTGATCCCGCATGCACACCTAATGTGCGTACAGCTTTCCACACACCAGCTGAGGCCTGCAGTGCCAGTCAGCTGAGAGGATAAAGAAGACAAAAGCACAAGGGTGGATGAGAGGGCTAATCTTGTGCTCTTCTCTGCTTTCTCCTCTCAGCTGATCAGAGGTTCTTTCCCCTCCTCTCAGCTGATCGTTGGAGGCTTTTTTTACTACCAGTCAGCCTAACTGGTAGGAATTTTTGCTACCGGTTTGGCCAAACCAGGCCGAACAGGTAGCATACCACCACTAGAACTATTATTGGGAAGTCTTGGTTATAGCTTTCTATATCTTGTTCCATATATGTGGCATAGAGGCGGTATTCTCAGGAAGCCTTCGTATGATGACTGTTCAGGGTAGGCAGATTTTGTTTTGTCAGTATATTGCCTGGTGTATAACCCAGCATCATATTATGTGAGGCTTTAAAGGTTGGGATCAACATGATTTGGGCCTAGAAATCTATTTAATCACCATGCAGCAACCTTAAGAATTCATCTTTTGCACTGAAATGGCGGCCAGCAGTTTAACCACTGCGTAGCAGCGCCTGGGTTGATTGTGTAAGAATAGTCCAATTCAGTAGTAACTATGGTGTGAGTTAGTGTTGGCAGATCAATTTGGGCTATGTAGAGCCATAATGAAGCACAGGAAGTCCTCAAGTAACAACAGTTCATTTAGTTGTTTTGCCGGTTTCAGGTATGGCTCAGTAGGAATAAAGACAAAGTCCAGGTATTTGTCTCAGTAAGCTTTGATTCAGCTGAATAAAAATGGGCTCCTCAAACCAAGAGGGAATCCTGAACCCACGGTGACACTCATATTTGTATGCTTGCTGTTTACTTCATTATACAGAGAAGGTTACACTCTATACTCTAGACACTAGAAAAAGTACAGAGAAGAGCAACCAGGATGATTAGGGGACTGGAGACTAAAACATATGAAGAACAGTTACAGAAACCGGGTTTGGCTAGTCTAGTGAAGAGAAGGACCAGGGGAGACATGATAGCAGTCTTCCAATATCTGAGGGGCTGCCAAAGAGAGGAAGGGGTCAAGCTATTTTCTAAAGCACCTGTAGGCCAGACAAGGAATAATGGATGGAAACTGAACAAAGAGAGATTTAACCTGGAAATAAGGAGAAATTTTCTGACAGTGAGAACAATCAACCAATGGAACAACTTGCCTTTGGAAGTTGTGGGAGCACCATCACTTGAGACTTTCAAGAAGTGATTGGACTCCCATCTGTCAGAAATGGTGTAGGGTCTCCTGCTTGGGCAGGGGGTTGGACTAGATGACCTTGTTGGTCCCTTCCAACTCTGATTATCTGTTATCTATAGATACAATAAAAAATCAGACAAGTACCACAAGCACCTCCCTTGGAGGTCTTTCAAGGATATTGGGTGGTGGTACCCCAGGGGCATTGGGTGTTTCCTGAGGTAATTTCTATTATCCTGAAGGCCTGCTGAGGTAATGGTGCCAAATGCACACAGGTCTTCAAGGCTGTCATTAGAATGATTCAATTCCCAATTAACATAATAACCAAAGTTGCAACAGCATTGAAAAAAGTGACTTATGACTGTTTTTCACAGTTACGACCTTTCCAACATCTCCATGATTATGGGATCAAAATTCAGATGCTTGGCAGCTGGTTCATACTTATGATTGTTGCTGTGTCCCAAGGATCTCCTTTTGCAACCTTCTGACAAGCAAAGTCAATGGGGAAGCCAGATTCATTTAACAACTGGTCCAATTTCTTTTTAAACTGTATATTATTCCAATTTCATTTTAAATCGTATTTTATTCCAATTTAAATTGTTTTTATCATATTTTAGTCATCATTTGTGTCTGGAAGTCTGCACTTTGATATGACCCAAGGGCTAACCAATAAAGTAAACTAACTAACTTAACAGTTGGGTTATTAACTTCTCAGCCGCAGTGATTCAGTTAATAACTGAGGCAAGAAAGGTCATAAAATGAAGCAAAATTCAATTAACGAATGTGTCATTTAGCCACAGAAATTTTGGACTCAATTGTGGTCATAAGTTGAGGACTACCTGTGAAGCAGAGTGAAGATCTCCCTAATCCTTGGTCTTCATTTGCTGCCTATGCATAAAGCCAAAATCCTAGGGATTCCCAAGTTACAAGCCAGCTCCTTCAGAAGGAGTGTGACTCCCATCATTTCAGAACAACTAAAAGTGATGCTGGGTACTGTGCTTTTTTTTGGTGAACAGCAGCTTTATCTTGCAGAGATTTTATCTGAATTATTTTTACCTCATCCAAATCCTCAAAATTTCCAACCATCAATTCAGGACTTTCCTGGCATCTACAGATTGGCCTGGGTAGGGTTATGGAGGTGGATATCATCAGCATAATGAGGATACCTCACCCTGAATTGAGAAATGGTTGAACACTTTCCTAACTTCTCTCCCAATGGAAATATTTTCTATTATTTCATCTTGGGTTGGTCGATAATTCCTAAGAGTTCATTTTCAAGAGTTTGTTTAGCGGTGTGATTTTGCAGTAGTTATGCAGTAGGGTATGCCTGTTGACCAGTGTCAACATTTTGCCTTCTGGCAAACCTTTATACCTTAACAAATGTTGGTTTTGACCTTTTGCTCAGCCAACTTGTGTCAAACAAACAGAAAAAGTGCTAAACATGGGTTTGCTTAATTATCCTTAAAGGTCAAATGTGGTTGTTTCTAACCTCAAAAATATACAGGAGCAACGATACATTTCCCTGTTCCTGTTTAAAAAACCAAAAATTCTCTATTCAAATCACTGAAGTGCTAAGTGTTCAATTATGGTGACAACATTACCTCATTCTCAGGGGTGGGCTTCAAAGATTTTAGCAAAGGGTTCTCTGCCTGGTTGCTGGGTGGGCGTGGCATGGCGCATGGCAGGGGGGTGTTTTTGCTACGTCCAGGCTCCAGGGGCTTTCCTTGAGTCTCCAGGAGGGCAAAAACAGTCTCCCTGGGCTCTGAAGGCTCTCGGGAAGTCAGAAACGGGCCCATTTCTGGTCTTCCCGAATTTCCAGGATACCCATTTTTCACCCTCCCCAAGCCTCCTCTCGCACCCTGCACTTAACTGCATCCAAAACAGGCAGTGCGGGGACTCCTGGGAGGGGCAGGGTGGGATGGGCGGGGCCAGCCAGGAGTGGGATTTGAGGGTTCTCTGAACTGCACAGAGTCTTAGCTAGGGGCTCTCCCGAACCCCTGCGAACCCCCAGCAGCCCACCCCTGCTTATTACGGTTACTAACACCCTTATTATTGACCTGCAAGTGAGATTAAGACTTTAAAAGGTAATTTTTGGTCACCTTCTAGAGCATGGGTGTCATACAATGGAATGAAGGCTATTGCTGAGCGCATTGGGTTGTATCCCAAAAACTGTAAGCCGCCCTGAGTCTCCGGAGAAGGGCGGGATATAAATATGAATTAAAAAAAAAAAACTTGTGGTGTCACATTGCCTTCATGTGACTTATTGACATTTTCCCCTTTGCGGAGCTGGGGTGGGCGTGGTCTATGCATCTGGCCCGTGGGCTGCCAGTTTGACACCTCTGTTCTAGAGGATCATTTTCTAGGATAGTTACTAATTGATCATGGGAAAAAAGGAAATAATTTTCCATAGTTCATTTCATAATTATATAACAAGACTATATCTTAGTACATAATCAATTTGCTTGCACATGCTACTGTCCAGCTATTAAGTTACGAATGAAGTATTCCTGGTCTGTACTGTTTTTCATTTCATTTGTACCCATTATTTTGTATCTTCTTAAGCTAGATTATTAAAGGTAGCATAGTTTGTAAGGATAGTTGCAAAACAGCCAATCTTTTGGTGTTTACACGGAGTAGGC
The DNA here is from genome assembly GCA_009733165.1 of Naja naja. Taxonomy (NCBI): domain Eukaryota; kingdom Metazoa; phylum Chordata; class Lepidosauria; order Squamata; family Elapidae; genus Naja; species Naja naja. Next base: position 16,086,413 of record CM019150.1, on the reverse strand, counting down.
AACCCATGGTCATCCTTTCAGAGATATTTTCTTACCTCAATGCCTTCAACAGTGGCAGAGCTTTTAAAGTATTTGAAAACTTGTTAAAAATCCAGGGAGACATTTAGAGATATATCTGCCATGAAAGTAGTCCATGGTTAACTGGATAGCACAATTGAACGTTAGGAGTTGACCACAGGAAATGTTTGATTACTGTTTGCACTATGTCATAAAATGCATTATAGAACAGTAATGTTTATGTCATAAATATTTTATAAAATTTGCCAAATTTCAATTCCACGGGAGTTGTGGTTTAAAAAGATTTGCTGTATGATGCACTGTTTCACCCAGTTAAAGGTTATAGACATAGTATGTAAACTGTGAGCTTTAGGAGAAAAAACTGAAGAGGCTAGATTTTATATATAGCAAAAAGGATGATAATTGTCATCTGATTTCATCTAAACTCATCTAAATCTCAGCCCTTGTATGCTGAGCTTTTAAATTCATGATACTTCCCCCCAAACTAGTGGCTTCAAGGTATTTGAGATTGGAAACCTAATCATGAAGGCTAGGACTGGCTAGTTCAATTAATTTATTGATTATATTTTAAAGCACAGTTCCCTGATATACCTTGGAGGCTTAACACAGATTTTTAAAAGCATATAAATCTTCCCTCTGAATTCAACCAACTTTTGACAAATCAAGGCCATACCCACATATATAGCTCCCCTTCATTTGAACTATTTAACATGGCTCCCAGTGATTGAAAGCTTGTCTGTCTTTATTATCAACAAAAATAATTTTTGCTGTGTCTTATCACTTTTAACCTAATTTTCTTATTGACTATCTACTATTTAGATACGTTTTGATGTTCACGATAGAAAGACTGGAGCAATACTAGACAATTCCTTGTTCTTCAACATTCAGATTAAGGATATAAATGACAATGCTCCTGAATTTCTCCAAAAGGAATTTAACATTGATATCAAAAGAAAATCACAACAAAAGTGAGTATCCTTGAAAATCTGGGCAGTATCAGGTAAAATCGGATCCATTGTTTTCACTTTTATATAGATTTTACATGTTTTTCTTTTCTTGGCTATGTTGGGATCTACATAACAAAATCTGAGGAGATGTCTCACAATATACATGAATAAATACATTCATCCTCATATACATTACATATACTTTCCAGTTTCACTATTTTTTTAGACTAAACACGGCCCTGTATTATGTCATGCCACTGCCTTGAGAGAAGGTTGAACAAAGTTTTCCAGTTTAGATCTAAAACATGTTCTTTTTTTCACCTCAGTTCATCTCACCTCACTTCACCTCACCTGACTTTATCTCAATTTGAACCCCTCTCCTCTCCTCTCCTCTCCTCTCCTCTCCTCTCCTCTCCTCTCATGTTGGAAGGAGACCTTGGAAGAGGAATTCTACTGTCCTGTATTGTCCATTGTACATATGGTTTCTTGAACCTTTCTTGCTGCTTCACTCATTGTTTTTTTTTTACTTTCCAGGATTTTTTCACTATTTCTTTACAATTTTTTAAAATTGTCATAGTACAATTTAAAGTCCCTTTTGATGAAGTCTACATTTTTCCTCTTTTTCATTTCTACTTACAAATGCAACAGTAATACATGAGCAATACTGAGAGCCCTACAGGGAATATGCAAATGAATGCATCGCTCAGGTGCATGCTTCAAGATACATCTTATTTATTTCCTGATCTAACAAGGAGACATAACCAAGTTCCTTTCCACAATCAACTACGTATCTGTTTTAGTACTGAATCTGAGATAGCTACTCATAAATGTCCAGCTTGTCCAATCTATCATCCCCGGAGTCGGAGAGCAGAATCGAATAACCCCTTTGATAGCAAAATATTCATATTGCCACCAACAAACAACAATGCACTTTTTAATAAGTGTTCAATCTGCTTAACGTTTCCAGGAATACAGCTGAAATGGCTAACCCTGTTTCTGTTGGTATCAAATGCCACTAGAATCAGCTGGAATTTTCATACTCAAAATTCACCGTCTTCAATTATCATACCTTACTCCCATCCTTTTTTTTGTTTTAAGGTATTAATTGAATGAATTATAATTAATTTTTATTGTATATTGTATATGGAACCTTGGTCCATATATTTTAAGCTGTTAGGCTTTTCCTGTAATAAAGCCCATCCATTTGTCCTTGCAGCCCTTTCTGAAGATGGGAAAAAAGGAGATTAATGTTTTATTTTCTTCATATCATATCCTTGTCTAGTAAGATCTAAGACTAGATGATTGTCTAGCTGGCAAATATGGGTAGAGGGTGACCTTTCCTGGACAGAAACACTAGGTATGGGTAATGTCCTTGTGATATACACTTGAAAATACATATTCCATCCATTGATCTCAGTGAAATCTATATATATAAAAGTGAAATACCACTCATGTATCATCACAAAATCTCCAGAACAGTAAAGCCTACAAACTTGAAATTTGGCATGTATGTTCCTCTTAGCTTCTAGGTGGTCACTAAGAAAGGATTTTTCAAAATGACCATCAGAGTATTAGTATTTCCTATATTATTATTAACACACTCTGATGCTAAGGAGTTCTACACCCCCTCCCCACCTGAAAAGAAGTCTGTTCCAAATGCAAAACACAAGCAGAGGAGTTTCACTTTCAGTTTCAGTTCCACAGCACCAAGCAGCTTTAATACAGAACAGTTGAGCTAATCCACGTCCAGGCTCCTTGCTGTCTCCTTCACACAGCAAATACTGTTTCAGTTTCCAAACAGCTCTCATCTCTCACACACTGACAGGATGCTAGCCAGATGAATACCAATGGATGCTGGTAGGCAGAGGCAGAATCCCCCCCCTTATTTCCCTCCCCCAAAACTAAGCCCGACCACATAGTTTTGTAGCGAAGCACGGATATCAAGCTAGTGCACAATATTGTAATATGCTTCAATTTTCCCTGTTGCAGAGGAACCTGTTTTCAAAGTCATAGCAGTGGATAAGGACCAAGAAGGCACTGCAAATTCTGAAGTGGTATTTTGCCTGGTCTCACAAACCCCTGAACTAAAGCCTCGTCTCTTCACCATTGATTCCACTAGTGGCATAATACACATTACACAATGCTTGGATTATGAGGTACAGTCCTTACAAACAAGCTTACAATGATGCTTACCTGAGATCTGTATCTTGGCATGCATACTTTCCAGTAAAACCATCCAATAAAATTTATCTGTCGCCAGTGCTTGTTGATTCTGTCTTCCAGTCTTGTAGCTGAATTGCTAATGTTAATCCATCACCTTAAACCAAATGCTCATCTTAGCTTTTAGAGTATTGCGAATGAACAGTTTAATGACACAGTAAATTGAAGGAATGTGGATAGAGCTGGTATTGCAGCCAGGAACTTGGCTAAATTTAACTGCACGTTAGCAAATCACAGAGTTATATTGATCTATTTTCTTCTAGCTGACCCAACTTCACAACATGTGAGTTGGAAGATAAAATAAGAGGTAAACACCAATGTCTGGCATACAAATCTTCTTGCAAGATAAGAGGCTAAAATGCATATTATTTATACAGATGTTACAACATAACATTCCAATTTGCCTAACACAACGGTTCTTCACTGGGGTTTTAACTTATGGCTACAGAATATCATGCAGATACAGAATATATTTCAGAGTGAATGCATGAAACGGATACTTTGATAGATGAATCGAAGTGGCGGCAGCGCGGGTTGTGATGGGAGGCTCCCGATACTCCCATATTATATCCCTCCTACGCGAGCTGCACTGGTTACCAGTTGCCCTCCAAGTGAGATTCAAGGTGCTGGCACTGACCTATAAAACCCTTTATGGCATTGGACCAGGATACTTGCGGGAGACCCTACTGCCAATAACAACCTCCCAACATCCCATGCGCTCTCATAGAGAGGGCCTCCTCCAGGTGCCATCGACACAACAATGTCGACTGGCCGTCCCCAGGAGTAGGGCCTTCTAGGTGGGAGCACCCACCCTTTGGAATCAACTCCCCCCGGGGCTCCGGTCAGTCCCCAACCTCCGCTCCTTCTGCCGTGAGTTAAAAACCTGGCTATTCCAACTAGCCTACCCGGACTGAGGGAGAACGGAAGAGGGTTTTGAACATATTTCAAATTATCCTAACCAGCATTAAGATCTCGACTTCATCAATCATTTGTTTAATTGTATTAAATCTATTTTAATTGTAAACCACCCTGAGTCCCTCAGGAGATAGGGCGGCATATAAATCGAATAAATAAATAAATAAATAAAGTGATTCTTAGCTATTTGACAGAACAGAGACTTTGTGTATTAAACTCTAGCATCTCATGTAGTCTATTTAATCACGTTCTTATATTTTACCACTCTATCATTATTATTCGGAGGACTGCATTTTTAGGGAGGAATTACACAAACCACACTCTTATTTTATATTTTTTCCAAAGGTTAAGGATAATGTCAAATTTATTTTGGTAAAAAGATCCTGTTCTTAAACTTTACTGTCATTTAGACCAATAGGAATTTCAGACTTGTGATTAGGGCTTCAGACCGTGGTTCTCCATCCTTATCGTCAACTGCAACGATCAATATTGCCGTGGAAGATTCTAACAACAATTTGCCTGTATTCACTCAAGAAAATGTAAGTTGTTTAAGATTACTACTCATCTTCATAATCGTTTATGACCCCATAATCCCTTGTGAGGTGGAGTCTTTATATTTTAGGTATCAGAGAATTCTTTCTTTGTTTTCCAAGTATCATGCTGACGTCCCAGAAGGTAAAACCAAAGATAATATCCTTCGCCTCAAGGTGAAAGACAAAGATAGTCCTAATACACCTGCTTGGAGAGCTGAGTATACCATAAAGAAAGGAAATGAAAGAGGAAACTTTGCCATTGTGACAGATCCTAAAACTAATGAAGGTGTTTTAAGTGTTATCAAGGTAAGGCAGGCTGACAAACATAGAGATAAGATTTCTAGAGTCACTTCACTACTATATTAACTGTGGGACATGCAATGCCACTCTTCTGGATACTATCCGATTTGGAAAGATGCAAGAGTAGTCAGAATGTATTCACGGAAACTTTTTTTTTGTTTTTTATTAGCCTTTGGTCTACAGTACACCTTCTGAGAGAAGACTTCTCATTGTTGTGAAGAATGAAGAGTCCTTCTTTATATGCCAGAGAGGCTTTGTGAACATGAATGTTTCTCCACAATTGCCTGAAGTGTCAGTGAGCATTAATATCACTGATGAAAACAATGCCCCTCAGTTCAATCCTCCAATTCTTAAACTTACTCAACAAGAAGGGGTGATGCCAGGAACCAAACTTGTACAATATGAAGCTCAGGATCCAGACACAGGACAACACAAAATAAAGTAAGTGTTCATGGCTGGTGTTCCTCTGTGAATGTTGCTGGAGATCTCTTGAAGTAGCTTTCATACTTGTACCCCTTAGCACAAAATCTTCATGATCCTAGTTTTTTCAGTGGCTGAAATTCAAGCACAGAATTAGTTTTTCAGGTAGTTTTGCCAAACTTATTTTAGTTACTTTTTGACAGAAGGAGCATCAATCATTATAATCACCATCACTTTTTAAATAAAACATCAAAACAACATGCATTTTGGGGGGAGGGATATCCAACTTTTCAAAGCAAATCATGTGGACCTAATGATTTACAAGTGGGATGAATTTGCCAATTTCAGCTTGTTAAGTTTATCGGTTTTATATTTGAGTAAGATGAAAGGATCCTTTATAATGTCACTAAAAATTTCAGATTTGATTAGGTTAGGAAACAACATGTAGTCTATGGTCACGCTGTTGCTATCGCTAGAATCCAGCTCCCATAATTCTAATCTTTTGAAATTCTCAGTTGCTTCTTCTTCTTGTGCCATATCTGTCATTGGATGTTGGTGATCCTATTTTTATCAACAGCCACATGAAAAAGTGCTGTTGAGTTTTGTCCAAAGCAGTCCCTTAGATTTTGAAGACATGATGTGCTAAATCCAATCTCAGTTGTTAAAAGAATGCAAATGACCAACTATATACAAAGGAGTATAAATCCTTCCATTCCCCACCATCTAATCAGAACTGAAGAAGCTTTGTGGATGAGAAGTGAAATGTCTTTAATGAAAAACCAGAAAGTCCAGGTGCCTCTTGAAAAAAACACCTTGGGGTGCCTTAATTCTCACGTGGGAAATTAAATCTCATAATTATACAGTAGATTTGTTCAGAGAAACTTTTTTTTAAGATTAAAAGTGTATTGATCTGTTCTTTACATTCTTTGTTTGCCACTCATGTTTCAAACATTTGCTTTTTAAAAGATATAAAGTAGTGTCAGATCCAGCTGGTTGGGTGACGATCGATGAAAATTCTGGAATTGTGACAGCTGCAAAAACTCTTGACAGAGAATCCCCATTTGTGAACAACAACACATACACCATTGTGATTCATGCCACTGATGATGGTAAGTCCATTCTCTTTGTTTATTTGTGAGTTCTTGAGTTTGGGCAAGGTAAAGGCTCAGCAAGAATTCAAAGTCATCCCAAAGTCATCCTAATACAGTTTTGGAACTGGTTTTCTCTATGCGTGTTCTAAAAGTTGTAATGCTAGTATCTTTTTCAGAGGTAGCCTTTTCTAGACATTGTACAAGTGTTCCCTAGTCCATAGCAAACATCACTATATTTGTGATGTTTGCGTTCCTATTTGTAGAAGGTTGGATATATGTTTCACTATGTAATGCGTGTAATAGGTCAAGAAATTTAGCCTATTATTTGGATTTGAATCATTTAATCAGTTCAACTTTTTTTACGAAGATGGAGGAGTTTATTTTTATTGCTGTTGTTAATTATAATAATAATAATAATAATAATAATAATAATAATAGGATGCTTTTTGAATTTAATTTAATTTTAATATTTGTACTGCATGTTTTTTAATGCCCTGTAAACCGCCCTGAGTCCCTTTGGGGAGAAGGGCGGTATATAAAACCAACTAAATAAATAAATAATAAATAAATACCTACAAAGGAAAATATGAACAAAGCGATAAGGGTTTCTTCCATATATTTTAAAGATGAGAATCTGTCTTAAAATGCTTTTCTGTCATAAACCATTTCTTGAAGCTAGTTCAACTCTGGCCACTGAACTGTCCATTTATTTTGAACGATGCCTGGTTGGGATGATGAATGAGGACTTTAAGTTTAGAACACATAGGATTTTTATATTGATAATAGAGGTGGCCTCTCAAAGACAGTGATGTGGAAAGTTTGCTGAGGAGGTCAGATGTCTACCGTAATAGTTAAAATCCATCATCACATTCAGTGATGCATTACATTTTTTCAGAACTACTCTTAATTTCCAGGTTTTGTGATAGGTTGTGCCTCAAAAGACAGATAAGACCAAAAGAGGAAAAAAGAAATGTGAGGAGGGGGCAGAGGAAAAAAAAATCTATATATGACATAGTTGGATTTACACTGTTTAATGTATTGATTAAAATGTGAATAATGTCTCCATTAAGAAGAATTGATGGCAGGTGATGGCAAGTGAACCAAGGCAGTTGTAGAATGGATCCCACTTGCTAAAAAGCATCCACGAAAGAGACCTAAAACAAGATGGATCGGTGACATCAGCAAATATTGCAGGTCCAATTGGCAAAAGAAAGCTCGGGACCATATTGGTTGGCAACATGCAGAAGAGGCCTTCATCCTGCAGTGGATAGACAATGGCTAGAATGATGATGATGATGATGAATGTCTCCATATATTTGACTATTTTCCTCTTGTACTGTATCAGGGGTATCAAACTTGATTTCATTGAGGGCCACATCAGCATTGTGTTTGATCTCGGGGGGCCAGGGTGGGCATGGCCAGCTTGATGTCACTCGTGTCGGGGGCACCTGTGGTGGCCCAAGTGCTCTGCAAAAACGGGCTCCCGAGCTCCCTTTTCAGTTGTGATGGCCTCCGCACAGCCTTCCCGAGCTCCGTTTTCGCTGGCAGAGGCACTGTGGGCTGGTCCTTCTCTGTTTTCAGGGCGGCCCTGTGGGCCAGATCTAAGCACCCGGTGGGCTGCATCCAGCCCCACACCAGGCCTTGAGTTTGACACCCCTGTACTATATTGTAACTAGGGGGCAACTTACAGCTTCTTTCATAATTTTTGAGAACTGCATGCAAATCAAATTATGTAATCTAAATTATATAGTTCTGCCTCAATTTGAAGATTCTGTCCTGCTTCTGTATTTTTTCTTTTTTAAAAAAAATCAAAATATTGTTTTTTTCTCTCAGGTGTTCCACCATTAACTGGCACGGGTACCATTCAACTTTACCTTTCTGACCTGAATGACAATGCTCCAATGCTAGTTACATCATCCTTGACCATCTGTGAGGGAAATGAAATGGGTCCTTTTCATATAGAAGCTGAGGACAAAGACTCCTATCCCTACGCAGAACCTTTTACGTTCCAATTGGAAGATGCCTTAGAGGGTACCGAAAAACTCTGGAGGCTGGGAGAGAGCACTGGTAAATGACTGCTAATTGGGAATTATCATATCCTTTGATTTCACCTCTTGGCAAGGTTTCTCCTGGGAATGGAGAAGAAGCATTGAAGTCTCAAGGATTGTCATCAAGGAAGGCCTGGTCCAGTGATGGGATTCAGGTTTTTTTTTTTACTACCGGTTCTGTGGGCATGGCTTGATGGGAGCAGCAGGGGAAGGATACTGCAAAATCTCCATTCCCTCCCAACTCCAGGGGGAAGGTTACTGCAAAATCCCATTCCCTCCCCACCCCACTAACCTGTTTTCCACCTCCGTTCTCCTGTGCGGGGCAACCAAAGAAGACCCAGCCGATCAGCTGGGACTCGGGAGGCAAATAATAGATGGGGGTGGGGCCAGTCAGAGGTGGTATTTGCCGGTTCTCCGAACTACTCAAAATTTACACTACCAGTTCTCCAGAATTGGTCAGAATCTGCTGAATACCACCTCTGGCCTGGTCAAAAACAAAAAACAAAAAACACCTTTCATAATTGATACTTTATTGTTTAAGGCAGTGCCCCCTAAACCTTTTGGGTGTCAGGGACTGGTTTTCCATGGCGGGTTTTCCATGGACCAGGGTAGCGTGGTTTCACAAGCTGCCTGGATCCTGTGCGTACATAGATGACGCCGCTTGCTTACATGGCCCAGTTCCTGGCAGGCTGCAGACTGGTGATGATTCTTGGCCTGGAGATTGTGGATCCCTGGTTAAGCTATAAGAGAATTTTGAAAGCCTATTTTTAAGTATCTCTGTCTGCCATTTTAGAATAAAACCAAGGTGGGATTATTTTGAGTTTCTTTCTCATGTTTAGTTCCATTTCTTGACTGTGTAATCATTTCTCTAAACCTCTCCTAACAGACCTTTCATATTTCCTCAAGGTGATCTTTAAATTCCTTTGATTAACTAATCCAAGGGTCTTCAAACTTGGCAAGTTTGTTTCTTCAATCATTTTCAGCTTCTCATGATCATATAGATAGATTTTCACCAGTCAATCTATTCTTTACCTGTTCTTTCCAGTCTCCCAAAAATACACTCATGACCACTGTAACTAAGTTCATTCCCCTTCTTGATGGCCACGCTCTTCTACTTTTTGTTTCCACTTTTTCCAGGATTAGGACCTTCTCCAGAGAACTTGGTTTTCACATATGTTTATAGTTAGTTGATTTGAGCCTGATCTATTCTCTGCCTCCTGAGTCCCAGCTGATCGGCTGGGTCTTCTTTCGTTGCCCTGCACAGGAGAAGGGAGCTGGAAAGCAGGTTAGTGGGGTGGGGAGGAAATGGGGAGTTTACAGTATCCTTCCCCTGCCATGCCCACCAAGCCATGCCCACCAAGCTACACCACACCCACCAAGCCATGCCCACAGAACCAGTAGTAATTTTTTTTGAATGTTTACAACCATTGTGGCATCTCCATGGTCATAAGATCAAAATTCAGGCACTTGGCAACTGGTTTGTATTCATGAGAGTGTCCTGTAGTGTATATTGGAGGTGGTGACCCTTTGAGAGCTGAATACAATGAAATTTCATTTTAATATATGCCAATTAGTGTACATTCAAAGTGACAATAAAGACATTCTATTCTGTTCTATTCTATTCTATTCTATTCTATTCTATTCTATTCTATTCTATTCTATCCTATCCTATCCTATCCTATCCATTCCATTCCATTCCATTCCACTCTACATTTTCTATTCTATGCTATGCTATGCTATGCTATGCTATGCTATGCTATGCTATGCTAAACTGTGCTATGCTAAGCTATGCTATGCTATGGTCATATTGCATCTTTTGCAACCTTCTGACAAGCAAAGACAATGTGGAAGCCGGGTTCATTTAACTGTGTTGCTAACTTAACAGCTGCAGTGATTTACTTAACAACTGTGGTAAGGAAGGTCATAAAAATGGGGCAAAACTCCTTAAATATTTCACTTAGGAACAGAAATCTTGGGTCAATTGAGGTTGTAAGTCAAGGACTACCTATAGTAGTGTAATTAACTTAGCAAGGATGTAATAGTTGAAGTTTGGTGTCCATTTCTCTTCCTTCTCTTGTTTTGCAGATAATGCTGTTGAGCTTTTTATCCTGAAAAGTCTCCCTCCTGGCGAATACTTTGTGCCGTTCCTTATACGAGATTTGCAAGGGTTTTCCAGGCAAGAGACCCTGGATCTCCAGGTCTGCTCTTGTCCTAATGGGGTCACTTGCGAGCAACGTTATTCACTGAAAACTGTATCACTGAGTCTCAGCGGAGGAGCAATAGCCATAATTATGGTTGCATTTCTATTACTGTCATGTGAGTAATGTGATAGTTATTGTCTTGTTATTTTGACTTGTGGAAGAGCAATAAGCCAAGGATCATGGTTTGTGTGGCATCTAGATAAGCCAGGGCCCCCAAACTTGGCAACTTTAAGACTTGTGGACTTCAACTCCCAGAATTCTCTAGCCAGCATAGCTGAAAGTCTTAAAGTTGCCAAGTTTGGGGACCTCTGAGATAAGCCATAGATGATTATTTCCTACTTCATTTAGCCATTCCCACTGTTAGGAGTTATACCAGTTGGAAATGATCAATCATCCTCTGTCATCAAATTTAAATCTTAGTAAGCCAGATTTCAGAAGAATTGTAATTGGTTATGATGTGTAAAGTAGACCACATCTTTTATTTAATTATAATTTATTTTCATTTCATTGGTATAGACCAACTTTTGTATCCTAGATGGTTCTTAAAATCACTTTATAGTCTGCTTTTGGGTAGTTGAGGAGCTAAACAGAGGGTGGTATTAAAATGTTAAATAAATCTTGGCCAAGTTCACATTATGGTAAAGTGGGAATTTAAAACTGGGCTTTTGAGCAAACAGTAATGACCTTGATTAAGGTTTACACAATTCTAGTATAATAGATAAATAGAGTAGTTTGATACCCATGCAAACCAACTTACAATGGCTTCACTCAGGCCTGTATATGGATTGTCATGTGACATAGGGATGAAATTGTGAAGCAAGCCAGTATAAGAAAATGGCTTGCTTCCAGAAGTTGGCTTATTGATTCTAAGATCAAGATCATTTACAATATAACTGGGCAAGAATGTTATATACCCCCTATTTATTATTCTCCTTAACCTATATTTCTTAAGGATTCTTCTTAGCTGGGAGTATATATAGAACTTTGTGTGGAATATTCTTCTTTCTAGTCTGGTATAAATTCCACAAGTGGGTAAAGACAGCTGATTCAATATATTTCCACTTGATTCCCACAACTTCAGTGAAACCATCAGTGCATGGGAAATGCTATCAAGTCATGGTTAATACAATCACTGTAGTTCCAATATTTGTCTCCACATTATAACTAGTATTCCTTTCTTACTGAAGTGTTTGGCCTTCACTTAATTGAGGGTCTGGGTGTAACTGGATATATGGAACACACTAAATCACAATTTGTTTAGTTGGTGTGCTGGCTAAACCACATGTGACTGGGTCCAACCCTTCTGCTGGGCCCTAACCTATGGTTTATAAATCATCATGTTTTGGATTCACCTTATGTCAGGATTCCAGCAGTTACCTCCATTTAAATCATGAGTCTTGAGCCAAACTTCCAAAACTTAAAAAGGATTTATTGGGAGTTAAACTGTCCAGCACTGCCTGGGTATAGCTGACTCTGAGGCACATAATTCATTGTCACCCTTGACCCTGGTTTTCACCTACCCCCTGGGTGTATCGTAATTCATATTCTCCAATGGGACACATCCATAGCCAAGAGTCATCAATCATGCTCTCCAGCTGGAATCACCTCATTTCAATAAAAGATTCCTTTGAAACATCCAGTTTTCAGAAGTTCATTCTTTTCGGTTGAAGGGGAAAAGTCCAGTACTTGACAGATGCAACCACTGGCAAAGACTCTCATCCTGAATTTAAAAGTATGCTGTCCCATCTTGTTATGAAATAATCTGGTCTCCCCTTCTTCTATGGTTCCAAGGATTCTTAGAATTAGCAATCAAAACACTTTAGGCTGCTATTCTGCCTTCTCCCCCTCTATACTCATAATGCATATTTTATTGTTTATTTTTATTATACAAATATATATATTATAAATTATATTATATAAATTATATATATTTTATTGTTTATTGTTTATTTATTGCATGCATAAGCGCAGCAACATGCCTACTGTCCCTGTCCTATTGTTTCTTTTTATTTTTCTTATATGTATTCATTTCATGTATTCATAACTATGTTTATCCTTATCCTTATTATCTTGTAAGCGATTGACAAATCAAATAAATAAATAAATTGTAAGTAAAAGTAAGAGGAAAAGGCAGGAAAACAAAGGGAAATGATGGCCCAAGAAAAAAAGCTTTCACTGAAACAGTCCTACTGGGCAGAGATCCAACTAAGAAGTGAGCAGCTAATAAGATGCTTGAGAAGGTGTTGAAGAGATGAGGGGTTCCTTAGTGCTCTCTGAGCTGGCTTGTTTTCTTGCAGATGCTCCATTACTCAAACTGAGTGGTGTGGTGGTGTAGAGGTGGAACTCTCACCTCACAATCAGGAGGCTATGAGTTTGATCCTAGGTAGAGGTAGATACTTCTCTCTCTGGGGCACGATGAGAATTTATCTGCTGAATATAACTCTGCATTGGAGACAGGAAGGGTATTCGGCCAGTAAACACTCAGCTCCATTCAGTTGCCCAGACTGCACCCCGTGAGGGATTATGGGGTCGTTAAAAGAAGATGATGTTTCATGCCTCAAACTAGGTAACATCATTAGTGCTAGTAAGTAGTATGGTGTGCTGTCAGTTTATATTAGCAAACCACACTCCTTAATAGCACTGATGATGTTACCTAGCTTGGGTAATGAAACATCTACAAGAAAACAAGCAAGGTCAGAGAGCACCAAGGACCCCTCATTTCAGTCCTGAGCTACAAATATTCTCCTTTATTGGTGTTGAAGACAGTTGTCGACATTGCTGGTTTTCCCTTTCTCTCTATGTAGTGGGCCTGGCGCTCCTGTTGTGTTCCTGCGTCTCTGAAATGAAGGAAGAACCTACATTCATTCCATATGAAGCAGGCAACCAATCCCTGATCCACTACAATGAGGAGAGTGAACATGTTTTGGTGAGAAATAATATCATTGGCTACTTTCCTTGACATTTTACGGGACTGATCCTAGATTTCTAGCATAAGCCTTGTGCATTGTACTCTAAAGGAGATTTCATTGAGTTCAATGCCATGTATGTCAAAGCAAGTGTCAGTACGCCAGATTTTAAAGTTTTGTCAATTGCAGCTATCTCAGAAGACTTTCTTTTACTTTATCCATCTGCCTTGTTGTCACTTTTAGACTGCACCTGACTCAGGGAACCAAGCAACAGCATCCTCAGTGTATGCAAAAATTGTGAAGGAGAAACAACAAGGTCTTGAGGTAACTGGAATGGAGCGTCACCCTTTCTGCAGGTGATCCAGTGCTTACAGAAATTATCCAATACGGAGTGACGTGCAGCAGCCAAAATGAAATGAGTAACATGATTTCCACTCCAACAGTACTGTCTCCTTCCCACCCTTGTCCGAGGCACCCCTAATCTTGACTTTAAAAATGGATTGATGTGCTTTTGGATAGAAAACATGACTATGAGCATTTGATCACCCAGGATTCATCTGAGTTTTTTCCGTTGTTTCTTGAACTGGTCTACAAGCATAGAATATTACTACTGTTTTACCAGTTAGAGTGGTTTTGGCCCCAGATGTGGGTAGTTCTAATCTTTTTGACAGACTCTTGATGAATGTATCTTTCTTTTTCTTTTTTCTTTTTAGTTCATTATGATTTATTTCATCCATATTTGACAAGAAATCTAGAGATACATTTTTAAAAGGTTGCAAAGCAATTTTAAAAGTACGACTGTTGGTTTCACTGGATTCTTTTTTTTTTGTAAATATTTTTTTATTTTTATTACAAAAACAAAAAATAAAACCATCTTGTTTTATCATCTTTTCCAACCATATGAATGTATATTTCTTGATGAATGTATCTTTTCTTTTTATATACACTGAGACAGAGTGGTATTCAGCAGGTTCTGACCAATTCTGGAGAACCTGTAGTGGAAATTTTGAGTAGTTTGGAGAACTGGCAAATACCACCTCTGACTGGAGATTTTACAGTGTCCTTCCCCTGCTACGCCCACTAAGCCATTCCCACAGAACTGGTAGTAAAAAAAGTTGAATCCCTCCACTGCACTGAGAGCATATGCACCAAGACAAATCCCTTGTGTGTCTAATCACACTTGACCAATAAAGAATTCATTCATTCATTCATTCATTCATTCATTCATTCATTCATTCAAAGACATAGTAATACAGGGATCTAAGTCAGATGCTTCAATTCTCCTATCATTGGGCACAATTATACCACAATTAGGATTATTTTGTGTAGAATAATTCCTTTAATACTGTAGTTGTATCTAAGAATGGTTTATTCACCAGAACTCCTTCTAACGCCCCCCCCCTCCATTTTTTAGCTACCAACAAGAGGTAGGACAGTTGAATATCAAGCACAATTTCTTTGGCATTTAGTGGTAACAATGGTAGAAGTGGTCAGAGAGAGGCAAAAAGACAAAACTAGGATTGTGCCATCATAATGCAAGACACACCCTTTGGTATCTATATTCAGACATCACTTGTGTGCCTCAAAGTGGTGGTGCTTGTGATGTGGAGTGTCGCTGGAGGGGACCTTGGAGGTCTTCTAGTCCAACCCCCTGCTTAGGCAGGGAAGCCTATATCATTTCAGACAAATAGTTGTCCAATCTCTTCTTTAAAACTTCCAGTGTTGGAGCATTCACAACTTCTGGAGGCAAGTTGTTCCACTGATTAATTGTTCTCACTGTCAGGAAATTTCTCCTTAGTTCTAGGTTGCTTCTCTCCTTGATTAGTTTCCACCCATTGCTTCTTGTCCTGCCTTCAGGTGCTTTGGAGAATAGCTTGACTCCCTCTTCTTTGTGGCAGCCCCTGAGATATTGGAACACTGCTATCATGTCTCCCTAGTCCTTTTCATCAAACTAGACATACCCAACTCCAGCAACCATTCTTCATATGCTCTTCATATAATAAATTCTGTATTCCCTTTTGTTCTCTAAAGAATGTCTCTGCAGCGATGCAAATGAATCCTATGGAGAACCAACAACATCCTAATGGAAGTGTAACCTCTCCCTCCAATGCTATCAAAACTTGGAATCAGGTTAGATAAATCATGTGAATTGGGATTAGAAATTTATTGGCAGAGTGGGAGGCAATTAATGCTTTCCTGAGTCTTTCTGAACTGCAAGGTAGATGGGAGTGTATTACAAACAGGAACCAGAGTTGTTAATGCCCCTTTGTGCAATGGTGGAGTAGATTCTTCGTTTCAATAACAGAATACAGCATAACAGAGTTGGAAGGGACCTTGGAGGTCTTCTAGTCCAAGCCCCTGCAGGAGCTTCGTATAGACCCCATCCCAGAGGTCTCCAAGCTTGGCAACTTTAAGACTTGTGGACTTCAACTCCCAGAATTCTCCAGCCAGCTGCCAAGTTGGAGCAGATGCTGGAGGTGTTGGGCAAGCGACCCAGAAATTGCCCAGTTCTGTATTACACAATTAATGAAACCCTTCCTCTCACTGTTTCCAATAGCTTTGGATGCATCAGTTTAGAACAGGTGGCTAGGCATTGATGTGTTTGAAAGCAAAGTGATAAAATGGACGGATGGATTTTAAGCTGGAGTTGACGGTGAAGCTCCCTTTTTCTTTCTTTCCGTAGCTGGAGCCTTTGAACCATCAGAGCATTAAAACATACAAGATAATTCCACTTGAGAAGATTTCAGAAATAGCAGCTGTTGCCTTGAAACAAGTAAGCCAACTGCAGGGCAAACAGAGGCTTCCTTTTTCCAAATACTTAGAATGGCAAAATGTAGGATATGTTTTGAGCATGGGCTCAACCACCAGATTTAAAGTGTCCTTGTGGTTTCCCTTGCTCAGTCAAATTACCAGTGATTTCTTTCGGGTTGTGAAAGATAAAAATAGATACCTGTTTTGGAAGTGAATTGCTTCTTTGTCACATGAAGAAAGCTGGGGCTTAGAGGTTAGGATTGCAGCTGCTAGATAGGAAGATTTCTGTAGAGCACTATAGAGTTCATTCCTTTCCATCTGCCATTCTCCATATGAAATACCACTCAGCACTGTCCCTGATCCCACTCTTAAAGCATTTTTTTTCTTTTTATGACCCTTTGTTTCGGGGTGACTGAGTAGAACTGATTATTTACTGGCTGGATGCCCTTCCTGACTCCTATACAGAGTTCATAGCAGATATTTTCTCTTTGTGCTCTGATAGAAAAACATCTGCCACTGCCTAAAACTCTCAACCTTCTGAGTGGGAGGAAGTGTATTCACCTATAGGTCACCGTGCTTCTCCCACTCTTAAAGCAATAACCAACTGAGAAGTGGGAAAGCTCCTGGCTGTGACCTCAAACCTTCAGAGTAACTGAAGAGAACTTCTAATTGGTGTGACTAAGTGGCTTGAAGCAAAACATTTTCAAGAAAAAACAAACAAGAAAATCCAGTTTCCTTTTGGAAAAATACTTTTGGGACAACCATGAGCTGGATGATTGAGAATCTCCGTAGATAATTGATGGGACCATCTTCTCCTCCACAGTACCAGTTACCCCCTACCCTTTGGAATATTCTCTTCCCCGGAGGTGAGGCAAGCCCCCCCCCACTCCTTTGGCCTTCTAAAAAGGTGTTAAAACATGGCTCTATGGCCTTGTGAGGGGAGCTCAAGGGAGCATGACACCATGGGGCTGGTTGGTGTTCCGAGAGCCCTCCCTTGGCCTAATTAATTTTTAACAGCAATTTATTATTCTTGCCTCCTTCTAAAATTTTAATTCTAACATTTTAATTTTTAAACTTTTTTCTATTTTAATATTTGATTGTACACCAGCAAGACTCCTCTCTGAGGAAGATGGGCAGTTCAGAAATGTGATAAACAAACAAACAAACAAATAAATAAATACATGAAGTTCAAATGTTATGTGGCTGGTGCCATTTTTGCCAAAATCAGGGTGGTTTTCACTCCACAGTGGAAAAAAGTAATTCCCCCCCCCCATACCTGCCATCATGAAGTTTTTAAAACTAAAACTACATTCCCATGCTCTATACAGGGAGTCCTTGATTTGTGACTACAATTGCCCCCAAATTTTGTAAGAGAGACAGTTAGGTGAGTTTTGCCTCATTTTACGGCCTTTCCTGCCACAGTTGTTAAGTGAATTACTGCCATTGTTAAGTTAGTAACCGGATGCAAAGTGCAACTGGCTTCCCCATTGACTTTGCTGATCAGAAGGTCGCAATCGTCACAAATTCATGCCAGTTGCCAAGCATCTGAATTTTAATCATGTGACCATGGGGATGCTGCAGTGATCGTAAGTGCAAAAAACAGCCATTTTCCATGCCATTGTAACTTCAAATGGTCATAAATGGATGGCGCTAAGTCAAGAACTATCTGTAGTACACAGCTTTGTGATTAGGTTCAACAGTCTAAATCCGTGATGGCGAACCTATGGCATGTGTGCCAGAAGTGGCATGCAGAGCCATCTCCGCTGGCATGTGAGCCGTTGCCCCAGAGCAGGTCAACTGCAAAGGCGCATGCACTGCCTGCCCGCCAGCTGATTGTCAGGTAGCTGCTGCGCATGTGTGGGGGGCGTGGGGCATGCAGGAGATGCACGTGCATGTGCAGAAATGCATGGTTTACATGGGGGCTCACGCACACATGCAGAAAGGCGTGGCACGTGTGCAGGGGGTTGTGCACATATGTGCAGGGGGCGTGGGGTCTCCCACATGCATTGTCTTATGGGTGCTGGTACTTGGATGTGTGTGCGCATGTGTGCATGCACACTTTTGGCACGCGAGGACGAAAAGGTTAGCCATCACTGGTCTAAATGTTTCCTTTCTTTCTTTGCAGAAATGTGAACACATGGCCAACCTGGAGGATAATCTAGTTTCTTATGCACCATGTGTTTATGCAAGGGAAGGAGCGTTGGAAAAAAACGATTCTTCCTGGTCTCTTTCCATCCTAGAAGATGACAAAAACAGCCTGCCTGAAGATTTCCTGGGTGTCCTGGAACCTAGATTTATTCCTCTTGCAAAAATATGCAGTAAATGATTGTCATTTTTGGCCTCTTTTTAACAAGAGTTTCCTAAATTAATTTGCCACAGGACTTCTTTTATATGCTAAAGAAAGGTTTTATATGCCCTAGAAAGGTTTCATATTGTATGCCTATTGAGTGAATGAGAGAATAAACTCATTCTGAGGTCTCATGTTCAGGTCATTAGAAAACTTTTTCTTTGAGACCAGATGGAGTCTGTGGACAAGTAGAAGATAAGTTCCAGTTTTAACTGTTCAGTTATGGCATCATTCATTTGTCCTCCATGATTGACCACTTCCCCGTAGCCATCTTGAGTCATTATTTATGTGTGGTGAGAATCTTACATGCAAAAGGGCCTTGGTGGAGCAGGCTGTTAATAACCTAGCACTTAGTTCCAGCTGCCTGTAATTAGTGCAGGCTCGAATCCCACCAGGCTCAAGGTTGACTCAGCCTTCCATCCTTTCAGGGTAGGTAAATTGAGGACCCAAGATTGTTGGGGGCAATAAGCTGACTTTGTAAAAATGCCACTTAGTAATAAGCAGGCATATACAATGGAAGGAAGGCTATTGCTGAGCACATTGGGTTGTATCCCAAAAAATGGTAAGCCGCCCTGAGACTCCAGAGAAGGGCGGGATATAAATATGAATAAAAAAAAAATGGAAACACGCTAATTCCCACAATGGAAGATTGGATGGTAAAGGTGATCGAGTTGGCAGAAGTAGCAAAACTGATTGTTTTAATTAGAGAGAAGAATTTCTCTAGTTTCATTCTACTTGGAAAGCATTTCTGGACTTTTTCCTCCAATTCTGAAAAAATAAGATTATTCTGATTTGAGGGTTTTGAGGGTCAGAATGACTTCGTTGTTATAAAAATGGCTTGAAATGTTGAGAAATGTAAAGCAAAGGGTTTGAGGTTGTAATTCTTTTTCTGTATTTTACTGCCCCAAAATATCAGATGTGACTATTTTTTTCTTCCTTTCTCTCAGCACTCTTCTTCCTTCTCCTAGCTTCCTAACTCTTTGTGATCTATTCTTTCTTTTTGTACTTTTGTCTTATAATAAACTTTAATATTTTTTAAAAGATGTGCTGTCAAAACACAAATATTTCTGGATTTTAAAATGTAAAGGACAAATGTAGCTTAATTCTTGAAGGAATCATGTCGATTCTGTGATTTGTTCTAATTTATGCAGAAAACTTTCTTGATGAGAAGTTTCCTTGGAAAACTGGCTTGGGTGACTTTGGTCCAGTCATACACTCTGTCTCAGCCCAACATACCTCACAGGGTTGTTGTTGTAGGGAAAATAGGATGAGAAAGGAGTATTAGGGAAGTTTGCTGCCTTGAGGTACTTATAAAGCAATAAAGGCAAAATAAAAATCAAATGAATGCATGAATGAATGCATGAATGAATGCATGGATGAGTATCTTATTCTAGCATGCAGGCAGAAAATCATGGATTGTTGTTACAGGAAGACAGAACTCAATTGAACAACAAGAACAGATTGGACAAGAAGAAACAAACCAGAGAATTGGAAGGCTTCCCCGTTGCATGTTCATGCTGGTGCTAAACAGCCATCTGTCTGGAATGCCTTGATTTGGATTTAAAATTGAGTAGGGGACTTCGGTGACTTTGGTAGGAGAAATACTTCTCCTTCTCCCACCTCGGGTTTTTCTGCTCTAGAACAGCCGTTCGTGGCAGGGTGAGTCTAAATCGAACACCCTCGTGAGGAAGAAAACTTGGAGCTGGTTTGGGAAGTGCGATCCCAAACAGCCAAGAAGAGTTCCAGTTCAGAGCGGAAGAAGCCAGCTGTCAGAGCTGGCCCGAAGACGAGGCGGCGCCCATTAGTGGGAAGCTGAAAGTGAAAGTTGCTGATCGGAAAAGAAATTAGGAAGCTTGGTGAGAAGTCATAAAGACTGAAAAGACTTTGTGGGGACTGCTCAAAGGATTGGGGCTAAAGCGAAAGAAAGCGACAAAGTCGAAGTCCTGAAGAAAGAAGAAGAGAGAGTACCGGTGAAAGAGGTCTTATCCAACTGGAAAAAGTGTGGCTGAGGTTGGAAGAGATCGGAGAACGTGTGGGTGGCAGCTGAAAGAGCTACTGGACAGCGGGAAGCGTAGAGTCCCAGCAGAGGTAGCCATCGTGACAGAAGATTTAACGGAAAGAAACCGACCAGAAGGGGATCGTAGGAAAGAAAAAAGAAAAGTGAGTTCTGAGAATTTGAAAACTGCTAGGAACTTTGTGGTGTGACAGGGCGAAAGTAAAGAGACGAAGCAAACTTTACTTACTTTAGAAAGCGAGCAGCCCTGCGAATAATCAGCAAAACCGCAGAAAAGGGAAAGTTACAAAAACTAATTCAAATCAATCAACATTTGGAAACTTTCACTGCTCAAACTTTCGCTTAAAGAGAAAGGAAAACAGAACTCTTTTCGAGGCAAGGATTGTGGTTTAAATTAATCGGAGGGAAGACCAAGGGAAGTTCCACCATTGTGACATTGCATTTTTTCTTTTGGCGCCATTGACATCTGGACAATTGGACAACCCGAGTGAAGAACAGCAACTCAAAGACCGAAGGAGCCTGATTCATTACTATACGTATATTATTGTGTTTAATTTGTATTCCATTCCATATACTTTAAACGACTTTATATTACTTAATATTATACTTATATATAGACATAGATAGATTTATAGTATAACTTGGGAAAATCTTATAGGGTTGTTATATTATTATAGATTGCTATAAGAAGTTAAGAACTTTGAAATATTGTTATTTAAAAACCTAATACTTACTTATTTAATTATATTTACTAACTTATTCATAAGATAATACTACTGATTTAAACTTCTTAGTATAAGAATACTGTGGACAGATAAGTTGTGATTTATATTAAGTATCTACTTTTTATAGAACAATAAGAATTGATAGTTGCTTCTGTCCTTTGTTTCTTTCTATATTTATAGACATATATCATATATTATATATCATTCTATCTTACTTGACTTATGATAATATCTAGTTATCTTTCTTTTCCTTTCCTTTTCCTTATATTTCTCCTTCCCCAGATTCTTTTTTCAGACTATCAAAAAGTATATGCTAGAAATGTAATGTGATTTTACTCTCTGTCCCCCCCCTCCAAGATTATTAAGAGAAATTTTGGACTTTAAAACCAACGGAAAAAAAAAAGGTTAGGTAGTTCCTCTGCTCTTCATTTTTGATTAGATTTGATTGTGTGAAAACATTGGAATAGAGGGACCTTTAGTAGATGATAATTGGAAATAAGACGTGGGGAAATATAAACAGAATCATTAAAGAGCAGCAAAAGATTATAAAAGAAATGTCAACAGTAACTTCCACTATTACCAAAACAGGGAAAAAGGGAGGACAACTGTACCCCATCTACACCCACTTTCCTCCCAAAAACTATAGAAGGGATGTTGGCACCGAGAAACTAGTACTCAGACCCCTCCCAAACAATACAAAACACATTACAGGCGTTACAAAACATGATGTTAACGATGCAAGAATCAATGATGAATAACCATGTGGAAAGTAAGAAGGAAAGAGAAGAGATGAGAGCAGAATTAAAAAGCGAATTGGGAGAGATGAAAATGAATTAAAAACTTTAGAGGGGAAAATAGGACTGCTGCAGGAGACAACAAAGACAAATGAGGAGAAAATTATAACGATCACGAAAAGAACAGATCAAACAGGGAAGAAGGTGGAAGCTATGGAACAGAAAATTAAAGATCAGTATAGGGAAACTAACGAGGCTTTGACATTTTTAGAATTAGATAGAGCCTCATATTATTTAAGGTTCCAGAACATACAAGAGGAAAGAGGGAAAATTTGACTCTTGTAATGGCAGAATTATTGGCAGCTATTCTGCAAAAAGAAAGGATCAGATGGTATTAGAGATCGATGAGGCTTATAGAGTTTATACATCCTATGCCAGAAGACATGGACTCCCAAGGAGGTTCATGTCAGATTCGCTAGAAAAAGGGTTAGAGAGATAATTTATAGATTGACCAGGGAAGAGACGATAAAACACAATGGTAGACAAGTTATATATATTGAAGCAGATCCCAAGGAGAGTGAGACCAAAGAAAGGAATATAGATTCCTCACAAATCATTTAAATAAAAAAACATTCTATTCAGATGGAACGACCCAGAAGGAATATTAGTAACATGGGAAGGTAGAAGAACTAGAATTGATAACTCATGGAAGGCTCAAAGATTTTATGAACAAACAGGAGGACTAGTGGAGGAATTGAGCAGTAGAGAAGAGTCGAGGAATGCAAGTCAGGAAGATCTAAGAGTCCATGGGAGAGGAGGAGAGAAAGGAAGGAGGGGGACAGAGAACTAATGGTCTGTGAAGAAGGAAGGAGAGAGGAGGGGAGGAAGACCAGAAGTCAGACAGCAGGCAAAACGTAAATATTAGCTAGAAGAGAGGAGACCAAATGGAAGGGGAATAAAATTAATATCAATGAATATTAATGGACTAAATAGTCCAAATAAAAGGAAAAATATTCAGATTGGAAAGACAAAATGGGATATAATATGTCTGCAAGAAGTCCACATAAAAGAACAGGACAAAAGGTATCTTGAGAATAGAAAACTTGGGAAAGCATTTATGGCTTTTAGTGGAAAGAAAAAGAGGAGTAGTACTATATATAAAAGAGGATTTGAATGCAAAATTGATATATAATGATACAGAGGGAAGAATATTAATGGTGGAAATAGAGATACATAATAAGAAAACCTTAGCTGTTGGAATCTATGCCTAAAACAAAATCAAAAAGAATTTTATAAAAAACTATATGAGAAATTGATAGAAATTGGCAATCCAAGGATTTGTCTGATGGGGGATTACAACGCAATAACTGATAATAGGCAAGATTATGAATCGAATGCAAACAATACAAAAGCTTAAATACGCTACCAAAATATTTTTGAAATGGCAGAGGAATTTGATTGGAAGATATATGGAGAAAAGGAATCCACAAATTATACAGTATACTTTCCACTCTAGCCCACACAAATCCTGGTCTAGAATAGACATGATTTGGATAAATAGTGAACTAAATAAAGAAATTTTTGATACAAAAAACAAATTTTAACAAATATATGGGCTGATCATAACAATGTCATTAATTTGGAAAGAAGGGGGAAGGAAAGAACGAAGATGGTCACTAAATTCCCAGATCCTGAAAGAAGAAAAATACTTGCAAAAATTAGAGAGGAATTAACAAACTTTTATAATTTTAACAAAAAGAAGATACATCCTACAAAACATGTGGGATACAATAAAAGCTTATATTAGGGGAATATCAATTGCATATTGTCAAATAGAAACAGGAAAGATGGAAGAAACAAGATGAATTAATAAAAGAAATTGCAAAATTAGAGAGCAAACAAAAGAGAGGGCCAGATAGTGAGCAAACCAAAGATGCATTAATCAAAAAAAACATGAACTTAATATACTCGAGCAAGAGGAACTCCTTAGAAAGTTACAATATACAAAACAAAACTACTTTGAATATGCAAAAACAAACCGGGAGATGGCTAGCATACAAATTGAGAAAAAGAGGAACAGAAAAAACGATACAATACTTAGAGAATGAAAATGGAGATCTTGAGGTTGATCTGGAAAAAAAGAAAGAAATTACAAAAAATATTTTGAGGAATTATATAAACAGAAAGCGTGAAGTGTCTAAAATAAAACAATACTTAGAGGAAGGAAATATACAGAAACTTACTGATGATGAAGAAAGAGATCTGTTAAACAAAGAGATAACAATAGATGAATTAAAGAAAGCAATTCAGAAGCAAAAAAATAATAAAACACCAGGTCCAGATGGATATCCAAGTGAATTCTATAAAAAGATGGGGGACATATTAAATAATACACTTTTAGAGTATGTAATGAAGCACTGGGTAAAGCCAAAATTCCCAATACTTGGAAGGAGGCATATATAACACTCATACCTAAAGAAGATACAAATAGTAATCAAATCAAAAATTATAGACCAATATCGCTTTTAAATACTGACTATAAAATCTTCATGACAATTATGGCACAAAGATTAAAAGGAATTATTAGTGGAAAAATAGCACAGATCAAAATGGATTTTTGCCGAGAGACAGATTAGACATAATATAAGAATAATAATAAATATATTAGAATATTATGAAAGCCACCGAGCAATCAAATGGCCCTAATCTTTTAGATGCACAGAAGGCATTTGATAATTTGAATTGGACTTTATGAAACAACAATTTAATAAAATGAAATTTGGACAAAATTTTGTGGAATGATAATGCAATATATATGACACCCAAAAGCAAATATATTAGTAAGCAGGCAGACCACTAAAATGTTTAAAATAGAAAAGGGGTCAGACAAGGTTGCCCACTATCACCACTACTATTTATTACAGTATTAGAAACACTATTAATTAAAATTAGGGAAAGAAAATATAAAAGGCGAAAAACAGAAATCAAGAATATCAAAAAGCAAGCATTTGCAGGACGATATGGCTTTTATAATAGAAGAACCCTTAGAGACAGGCCGATTTTAATGAAAGAAATAAATGATTTTGGGGAATTAGCAGGGTAAATAGGAAATAGGAAAACCTAATTTAAAAATATGATAATCTCTAAACAAAAGAGGCTGAAGAGATTATGGGGTTACAAATAGTAAATAAAATAAGATATCTAGGAATTTGGATAAGGGCAAAAACAATAATGTTGTGGGAAGATAATTATATAAAATTTTAGAACAAATCAAAAGGATCTGGAAATCTGGAACAAATTGCAAATATCCTTCCTAGGGAGGATTGCAACAATTAAAATGAATATTCTTCCCAAAGTTTTATTCCTTTTCCAGACAATTCCAATATTAATAAATAAGAAGTTTTTATGGAATTGAATAAGATGACAATGAAGTTTATCTGGATGGGAAAAGGGCAAGGATAAAGAGAGAATATCTTCAAGATGATAGAAGTAGAGGAGGATTGGGACTGCCAGATGGGAAATTTATTATAAAGCCTATGAGTTTGCTATGGATAAAAAGAATGGGTCAGATTAGAAAATAGGAGAATATTAACTAGAGGGGCATGATTTACAAATAGGATGGCATGCACTTCTATGGAACCCGCGGACAAAAGGACAAAAACATACTACAAAACATATAATAATGTATGCATTGATTAAAATTGGGCTGAGATAAGAAAAAAAAAATTATACAAAAATACCAAGGTGGTTCTCAGCAATGGAAGCAACCTTCAATCCAAATACAATTTGAATAAAAAACTTAAATACTATCAGATACTGGATACAGATGGAAAATTAAAAACAAACAAGACTTGGAAACACAAGGTATATTAATAGATAGTTGGGTCTACTTACAAATTAAATCAAGATATAATAAAGATATAAAGGATATATGGATAGAAACAAAAATACAAATCTGGACAAAATACTTTGCAGGATTAGAGAAAAGTTGATATCCAAATTATATAAATTATTATTAGAACAGGAAAAGAGCAGGACAAT
>CM019150.1:16041474-16059202 GCA_009733165.1 Naja naja | reverse complement strand
CATTCTTGGTGACAGGATAGTGGGCATAGGTTTGTCTCCTGCCACAATGCCTAACAGAGGTTTGTGATCTGTGACAATGGTAAATGTTCTCCCATATAAATACTCATGGAATTTCTTGACAGCTGCAACAATTGCCAAGGCTTCCTTGTCAGTTGGCTGTAGTTCCTCTCTGCTTTGGTCAAGGTGCGAGTAAAATGCAATAGGGCTTCCTCTGCTGGGAAGCCTGTGTCAACCCCACCCCACTCCAAAAGGGGATGCATCACAAGTCAGTACAACAGGCAAATTCTCAGAGACTGTATCAGTACAGCATCAGATTTGATTAGTCTTTTAATATTGTTAAATGCAGATTGTTCTTTTCTCTGAGACCCACACAGACTTTTGTCTAATAATCTGTGCAGTGGTTCTGCAATGGTTGCCTTCTGAGGTAGGAACATGTGATAAAAGTTAATGAGTCCAAGGAAGGCTTGCAAATCTGTTTTACATTTTGGTCTAGGGGCTTCTTTGATTGCCTGAACCTTGGCATCTGTGGGGTGGATACCATGCTTGTCAATCATATAGCCCAAGAACTCAACCTTGTCAGTTCTAAGAGTGCATTTTTCTTCCTTGACTTTTAACCCGCTTTTTGAATCTGGTAAGGACTTCTCTGAGTCTCTCTTGTAACTGAGTGTCATTTTCAGCAGAGATTAACACATCATCAAAGTAAGGTACTACCCCTGGCAGTCCTTGGAGCATCCTTTCCATAAGGCTTTGGAAGATGCCTGGTGCCACTTACTCCAAACTGTAACCTTTTACATTTGAAAGCACCTCTATGAGTCACAATGGTTTGGGCCTCTGCAGTGGCATCATCAACTGTTAATTGTTGATATGCCTGGGCCAGATCAATTTGGCAAAGACTGTACCCTGCCAAGTGAATGTAGTAAATGATGCACCACTGGAACTGGATATGCACTCTGTTGAAGCGCGGTTCAGTTCCCTTATAGTCTCCACAGATTCTCACTGACCCATCAGTCTTGACTGGTGTGACTATGGGTGTCTCCCACCTGGAGTGGTCAGTGGGCTCTAAAACTCCTTGAGCTATTAGTTTATCTAATTGTGCATCAATTTTTTCCTTTAAGGCAAATGGGACCCTTCTGGGCTTTAAGCGGTGGGGGCACCTTGGGATCTAGATTGAAAGTGATAGGGGTCCCCATATACTTGCCCAATCCTTTGCTGAAGACCTCTGGAAACTCAGACTTCAAGGCCTCCTCCCATTCAGTGTTGCTCGTGATTGATGCCAGTCACCTCGATGCCTAGTGGATTGAACCACTCAAGTCCCAGCAAGCTTGGCTGATCCTTGTCCACGATGGTCGGGGCAAGCGTTTGGTGTGGCCTTTGAACTTCACGTTGAATTCTCTTGTTCCAACTACTGGAATCTTGTTCCCTTGGTAGTCTTTAAGAGTCAGTGCTTGCTTCTTGAAATGCTTCTTCTGAATGTTTGGGAGTAGTCTGTGAATAGTGTCCCATGACACCATAGATAAATATGAGCCTGAGTCCACTTCCATTTGGCAAGGCCTTCCTTCAATTAGTACCTTGACATGCACTTTTCTGTTATTGATAGAAGAATGACCAATAGTTACTGTCTGATGAGTTTCATTCTTCCCTTTGCTTCTGTGCTGCCCTTTTCTCACTGAGGTTGTTGGGCTTGAATTCTTTGTCAGGAAACTTCCTTCTGTTGGGTGGAGTTCTGGATGATTTGCAGACTCTTGCTAGGTGTCCTCTTTTTCTACAGGAGGCAGATGGTATCTAGGAACATTCAGTCTTGGGGTGGCTTCCCCACAACCTCTGCAGTAGAAATCTTGCCTCTTTCTTCCCAGGTCTTTCTTTTTCCCTCCATTCTGAGTCTATAAATTCCTTCCTCCACCTCACTACAGTCTGACTCAGAATCTATTTGCTCACATGAGTTGTTGTGGACTTTTCCACATCAGGATGGCTTGTGGCCTTGTTATTTTCTTCATGGCTGCTGCTGAGGACTTGGTAGCTTCTGCTGAAGAGGCCTCTTCTATTGCTTCCTTCAGCGTGATCTTAGGTCTTAGTAATAACTTGCTCTGAAGCACCTTGTCTTTAAGGCCCAGAACAAATCGATCATGCATGGCCTCTTCTAAATTGTTAAATTCACACACCCCAATGTCTCTTAAACTTGCCATGAAGTCATTTCGTTTTAACTTTCCCCTTGATCCCGATGGTAAAACCTGTCTCTTAATGAGGCATGATACTTGTGAAGTAATGGGCTCTTAACAACTTTTCTAAGTCAGGCCATTCCATTACCTTCAGTCTGCAGCTCCACCAATGCCTTCACCATCTTGAAAACTGCCGGACGCGGTCATGTGAGAAGAACCTCTTCCGCTTCTCGGAAATGTCGGCAAGATCGTTTCCTTCCAGATACATTTGGAAACGATCTGCATACGTCTCCCAGTCTTCTGCCGTCGGATCGAACGGGGCTGGGGTGGTGTTCAGCGCAGCCATCTCTCTCTTCTTCTGTTCTGCGTTGCCTTCTTCTTCAGGAGATCCCACCTTCGTCGCCAGTGTTAAGTTTGCATGAAGAGACAGGCGCGGAGTGCTTCAAGCTCTTTGTTTATTAGTGACTACAGCTCAGAACGAACCCACTTTGGCTGGGCTGCGGCTGCTACTTATAGCCAGCAGCCGCGGTTGCCAGCCAATCAGAGTGCAGGGTTTTCCGCACTTTTAAACCAATCATTTCTTACATTTTACAAGAACAGTTCAAACTAAACCAATGACTTTAAACCTGCATACATAACATATACTCTCCTGAACTAACATGGAAATCAGAATAATTTAGCCTACTGTAGTTTTCCTAAATGTGCTGACAGTGTATTCTGCCTAGAGATGCAGGAGGTTGTTTTCAAATGCCTATTTTAAAAACAGCGATAGCTATAGATGTATTATTTTAGAAAATGTTTTTGATGTGTGTATTTCAAGTATGAATTCTCTATGTATTTTTACTGCACTGTATGGCAGAAAAGAAGAATGGACTTCATGTGGATAAAATAGGTCTGGGCAAAGCAGAATATTTTGGATCCTTGTCAAACTTCACATATAGTGTTCTCTATCAAAAAGTCTGTTCTGTAATCAGCATCTGCCCATAAATCAAAGATATGCACAAAATTTTGCATTTATTTTCAGGAGAAAAGGATGGGTAGTTCTATGCTATTCCATATAAACAACTAAAAGCATTTTTCCATCAGACCTTTGTAATATCAATTGCTCAAGCACATCCTCCTTTCAGACTGCATTGTAATCATCTTTCTTTTGATATTTGTATGATTATTTTAATTGTATGATTAATTTAATTAATTAAATTTAAAACATATGAAGAACAGTTTCAGGAACTGGGCATGGCTAGTCTAGTGAAGAAGGACCAGGGAGACATGATGAGGGTTCAATATCTGAGGCTGCCACAGAGGAAGGGGTCAAGCTATTTTCCAAGGCATCCAAAGGCCAGACAAGAATAATGGATGGAAATTAACAAGGAAATTCAACCTACAAATAAGGAGAAATTTTCTGACAGTGAGCAATCAACCAATGGAACAACACTTGGAAGGTGTGAGAGCTTCAACACTGGAGGCTTTCAAAATTGGATTATGCGTTTGTTAGAAATGTAGAGGTCTCCTACAGGTCCTTCAACTCTGTTAATCTGTAATCTTTCATTGTTTGATTTACAATGCATGCTTTTGCCATTGTTGGACACCATTTTCAGAAGATAGTGTAACAAGCATAGTATATCTAACATTGTAATGTTAGATAATACCAAGACTTTATTATGTTTATATATTCCCAGGCAATTTAGTTCCTAGCATTTGTACTGTACACTAATTAACTAATACATGCATTTGAGACACACAATATTTTTTTTGTACACAACATTCTCTAATACCCAGCTCCTTCCATTCAGCTTTCTAATCAAGAGCTGCATCACAAACATTGATAAGCTTGTTGGTTCTGATAATAATTTTCTGTTTGCATAGCAATCTAGGAGTCCTATAAATATGTTCAATTAAAATTGAAGAAGCAATAGCAATCTCCAAGTCAAAATGAAGCTGACCCAAATCAACTTTTCCAACCTATCCTTTATCTAAGTGCATTGGTGCATTTCAGGGGCATCTAATTTATCAATGTTTATGTATCACAGGAAGATTTTCAATGTGTGCCGATGTTAGCTTTGGGCATAATTCACTGACAATCCAAGGATGGACTTAAAGCAGATGTGAGAAAAGTAGTTGACTTTAGCAAAAAAAAAATTGAAAGTTCTGGGTGTTTTGCCCAAGGAGGCCTTTTCTGTTCACCTCCTCAAACTGGATCCTATCAAATTTCACTTTATTTTTTTTTACAGCAATGTTATTCAAAGCCAATGCATCATTCTAGGCAGGAGCTAATCCAATATACCCCCAAAAAAATCCTCTCTTTTTTTTTTGCCTGTTAAATGGCGCTTCAAATTAGCAGCTGATCTCATACCAAACACAAATCAAGCAAGTCTGTATGACTTTTCTTCCTTCTTTGGTAAAGATAATAACAGATAACAGATAATCAGAGTTGGAAGGGACCTTATAGGTCATCTAGTGAACCTCCCATCCAAGCAGGAGACCCTACACCATTTCTGACAGATGGCAGTCCAATCTGTTTTTGAAAGTCTCAGGTGATGGTGCTCCCACAACCTCCGAGGGCAAGGTGTTCCATTGGTTGATTGTTCTCACTGTCAGAAAGTTTCTCCTTATTTCCAGGTTAAATCTCTCCTTGTTCAGTTTCCATCCTTTATTCTTTGTCTGGCCTTAGTGCTTTAGAAAATAGCTTGACCCCTTCCTCTCTGTGGCAGCTCCTGCAATATTGGAACACTTCTATCTTGTCTCCCCTGGTCCTTCTCTTCACTAGACTCGCCTGCCCAGTTCCTGTAATTGTTCTTCATATGTTTTAGTCTCCAGTTCCCTAATCATCCTGGTTGCTTTTCTCTGTACTTTTCTGGAGTCTCAACATCTTTTATAATGTGGTGAAAACTGGATGCAGTACTCTAGGTGTGGTCTTACTAAGGCTTTATAGAGTGGTATTAGTACCTCACTTGATCTTGATTGTGCAACTTGTCTGTTAATGCAACTTGAATTAGGATAAGGAGAAAATAAAATTGGAAGAACCCTTTCAGAAAGTTGATGACAACTTGTCATCACAGCCAACTTACCGCAGCCAACTTTCCATGGCCAACTCACCACAGAACATCTACAGCTGTAGAACCTTCGCCACAGAACAAGATTACATAATATTGAAGAAATAGTGGAATAGATTCATTAACAAGATCAGTGATGCCCTCTCCGTGATGACTCGCTGTCTGGATGCGATGCAGAATCTGGATGGGCGGCAACATGCTTCGTCAACCCGGCCAGACTGGTGGTTGTACATACCAGCATCCGTTCCAGCTCCAAATGTCGTTGACCATAGGAAATTGGTGTTGCCCCTGTGGACAGAGGCTGAAGAACCTGGGGTCCTCCTGGATGCGGCTCGGTTGGAGGAGCAGGTGGGAGCGTCGCCAGGGGCTTTGCCAGGTCGGCTGGTTGAGCCTTGCTTCCCGTTCCTGGACGAATGCCCTCGTGCGATCACTCATGCCCTTGTTGCCTGTGACTGACTATTGCAACGCTCTCTATTTAGGACTGCCCTTGCATACCATCCGGAGACTGCAGCTGGTGCAAAATCTTGGCTGATGATAGGTTCAGTTCTCCCATGTTAGCCCCTCCTGGCTGCCTGCATTGGTTGCCGGTTGCTCTCGGGTGAATTCAAGGTTTAACTTTAACATACAAGTCCTACATGACATGGGTCCTTATTATTTAAGGGAGACTGCTGCCGACATGAATATTGCCTGCTTGAAGTCACAGACAGGGACTCCTTGGGGTCCCATCAGCGAGGCAATGCCATTTGGCGGTCCCCGACAGCGTGCCTACTCTGTCGCGGTCCTGAACTCTGGAACCAACTTCCCTGGGGCTCCGCTTGGCCTGACCTCCCACCTTCTTCGCCATGACTTGAAGACCTGGTTATTTTACCAAGCGGGCTGTGACCTATGGGTGGGGTGTTTTAGATTTCTTGACTTTAATGTTTTGTATTAGTGGGACCATTAATTTAATTCTTTTTAAATATTTATTGTGTTTGTTTTATTGTAAGCCACTTGAGTCTTGGAAGTGACATATAAGTCCCATTAATAAATAAATAAATAACAAAAGGATGCCAAAGGAGGGACAATGTGAAATGGGAATGACAACAAATAAAATATATTTTTAATTATTTTAAATAATTAAATTGGATTGTTGGTGTTCCACGGCCAGTTGTACGTGCAAGTTGATTGTGGCAAGTTGTCCCTTAAATTGGCCATGGCAATTTGATTGTGGTGAATGGCTGCGTGAATTGGCCATAGTGAGTTGGCTGCAGTGAATGGATGTAAATTGACTGTGGTGAGTTGACCATGGTGAATTGGCTGTGGTGAGTGAGTTAGCCCATTCTGTTTCTGGAAGCCTCCAAGGAAACGGGTCAAAAAATCAATGTTGTGGCCACAATCACATGATTGAAGTCCTTGCTTCTTATCTGTGTTGGGAGGAGGGGGAAACAAGGTCATAGGTGGGCAGTAAATTACGTGGGACAGAGCTGACTGCACTTGAGAAAATGCCAACATGTTGCTCCTAATAAATAATTGGATTTCTTTTGAAACTTGGCTCAAGGCTCATGAATTAACTAGGGCATCCTAGGATATGGGTAGGGTCTGTGTTGCATAAAAAGGACTCTGGTTGTATGATTGCAGCTGCAATCTTGTAAAAGGGAAACAGGAATAATCTCAAGGAATAGGAGGAAGAGCTGCAATCAAGCATCAATCAGATGAAGGAATCAGAATCTAGGACAAAAAAGTAACCTAAGAAAGAAGACAAGACCCTCCCTACAGTAGTCCTCATGGATAAAGCAAGAGAGGGGAGAAACTAATTCAGGCTTGGAAGATTCCATTACTATAACCTTACAATAAAATAGTATTAGCATTAGAGTGATGTGTTGACCTAGTTGTGAAGATGCTCACTCCTGCTCAAGAGGTTGAGAGTTCAGTCCTAGCTAGTGGCAGATATTTCTGTCTCATGAGGGGCAAATAAAAAATACCTGCTGCAAACTTCCTGTAGGTGTCAGGAAGGGCATCTGGCCAGTAAAATACTCAGCTCCATCCAGTCGCCCCGACTCTACCCCAAATTAAGAGATTACAGGGTCATAAAAAAGGGAGTTTTTAAGAGTAGTATTAGTATTGATACTAATTGTGATATTAACTCTGACATCCTAATATGATCTTCCTCAGGGATGTCCATTCTTGGCAACTTTAAGACTTGTGTATTTCCCAGAATTCCCCAGCCAGTATGTTGAGGCCCATAGGTCTTAAAGTTGCCAAGGTTGGACCCCTTTGGTCTACCTTGAAGGGTTGACATCAGTCTTATAAGTCTGAACATGTTTCCACACATACACACACACACACACATACACCTCCCTCTCTTTATTTTCATGAGAATTAAGGAGAAGTGTTAATCCTACTTCAATTATATGCATTTATGTATATGTGTAGGCAGACACACATACAGACACAAGACAGACTTACTGTTGGGGGTAACTTACAAAGTAATTCCAAGAAGTCCTTCGACTCTGACTGTTGCTTACTAATGCATCATCCAGTATCTCTGCTCATTTATATTATATATGCAGAGACTGGAAAGTGGGGGGGTGGGGGGGCACAGAGGGAGAGAGAGTGCAACAGAAGTAGTTGTCAGAAATACTGTAGAAGCTGGTGTCCCTGACAGTTGAAGGGCACTTGTCCCCTTTGTAGTATTTAACTTCCTGGCTCAAAATCGAGTGTAGTGCGTTCAAGGCTACCATTTCTGAGTAAACAGTAGGAGTGGAAAAGTAGATTGCATTCTTTGCAAACATGCACATACATACATATACAAATTGCAAGTGGGAATAATAAACTCACCGGTCCCATAAGTACTCAAATGTCTAATCATGTGCTAAAGGCTAGTCTAAATGGATGCAGGTGCCTCTGAATATGTTTGTGTCTGTGTGTATTTGTGCGCATCCCTATTCTTATTCCTTCTGAGCAGTGTAACCCTTCTGATCCTTTTCACAGCAACACCTACGAGGCCTGTTTATTTACAACCATAGCGTCAGCCGCCTCTTCTATTTTGGCACAAGGATGTACCATCTGCCAAATGCACACTCCCAGCCTGCCAAGGCTGGGTTCTTTATGCCTCAGTGAGCTGCATTACCCCTGCTTCTATCCAATGGTACTCTACTTTCTTTTTAGAAAAAAGAAATACTTTTGTTTCCTCTGCAAAATGAGATTAAATAAATCCACTTTATTCCCAAGGTTCAGGGTTTGGGATCCTTAAAGGCGTGAGCGTTTATAAAGCGTAGGGATAAAAAAAAATCTATTTATATTCAATATTTATGCCTGCTATTGTACACGTCCATCAGAGGCCAAAGCTTGCCTTCTCATCAAAGAGTGTTTTCCATTCAGCCATGGAGACTTTGTGGCAGTCGTTTTGTGAATGCACAAGCCTGTCATATTGTAATGTGCCTGTGACAAGCTCTCAAAACTCCCCAACACGTCTACTGGTACAAAATGTTTGCCTGCCTTTAGAGTAGAATACCAAGTGATGCAAAACAGAGTGATAAAAAAATCCAGGCCTTAAACAAAACTATATTAGAGGATAGGGTAGGGTAGGGTAAGGTGGGATGGGATGGGATGGGTTGGGACGAAATGGAACAGAACAGAACAAAACAAGACAAAGTTGGAAGGGACCTTAGAAGTCTTCTAGTCCAACCCCCTGCTTAGGCAGGAAACCCTATACCATCTCAGACAAATGGTTGTCCACTCTCTTCTTAAAAACTTCCACTGTTGCAGCATTCACAACTTCTGGAGGCAAGTTGTTCCACTGATTAATTGTTCTATCAGGAAATTTCTCCTTAGTTCTAGGTTGCTTCTCTCCTTGATCAGTTTCCCTCCATTGCTTCTTGTCCTGCCTTCAGGTGCTTTGGAGAATAGCTTGACTCCATCTTCTTTGTGGCACCCCCTGAGATATTGGAACACTGCTATCATGTCACACACACATACTTACACACACACAATCTTTCTTTTCATTAAACTAGACACGCCCAATTCCAGCACCCATTCTTTATATGTTTTAGCATC
The DNA here is from genome assembly GCA_009733165.1 of Naja naja. Lineage (NCBI taxonomy): Eukaryota > Metazoa > Chordata > Lepidosauria > Squamata > Elapidae > Naja > Naja naja. Next base: position 16,049,958 of record CM019150.1, on the reverse strand, counting down.
CAGTCCAGTGGTGGGATCCCATTTTTTTACTACTGGTTCTGTGGACGTGGCTTGGTGGGCATGACAGGGGAAGGATACTATAAAATCTCCAGTCAGAAGTTGTATTTGCGGTTCTCCAAACTACTCAAAATTTCCGCTACCAGTTCTCCAGAATTGGTCAGAACCTGCTGAATGCCACCTCTGCTCCAGTCCCGGTAAAGGAAGAGAGCTAGCTTCTTTAGATGATTAGAGAAAAGTTGCCTGAAGATGCACTCCAGAACGAGTCTGAAAACTCAGAAGACAAAACCACTGGTCCCAGATTGGATCCTGTAGCATTATCCTGGGTCACATATGAAGGGTTTCAGGAACTGGGCATGGCTAGTCTAGTGAAGAGAAGGATCAGGGAAGACAGGATAGCAGTGTTCCAATATTCAAGGGGCTGCCACAGAGAGGAGAAAGGGGTCAAGCTATTTTCAAGGCACCTGAAAGCCAGACAAGGAATAATGGATGGAAAACTGATCAAGGAGAGATTCAACCTAGAAATAAGGAGAAATTTTCTGATGGTGAGAACAATCAACCAATGGAACAGCTTGCCTTCAGAGGTTGTGGGAGCTTCATCCCTGGAAGTTTTCAAGAAGAGACTGGGCTGCCATCTGTCAGAAATGGTGTAGGGTCTCCTGCTTGGCTGGTGGGGGGGGTTGGACTAAATGACCGACAATGTCCCTTCCAACTGTTAATCTGTTAAGAAAAACTCATTCTTTTTCAGCTATGTTCTGTAAAGCACTGTAAAGCAGTATATAAGTCTAAATGCTAATGCTATGCTATTAACAAACATCAGAGATCATACAATTGGGTCCAGTCCAGTGGTAGGATTCAAAAATTTTTACTAACATTTCTGTGGGCATGGTTTGGTTGACATGGCGTGGCTTGGTGGGCGTGACTTGGTGGGCGTGGCAGAGGAAGGATACTATAAAATCCCCATTCCCTCCCCCCACTCCTGGGGGAAGGTTACTGCAAAATCCCATTCCCTCCCCACCCACGAACCTGCTTTCCAGCTCCATTCTCTTGTGCAGGGCAACAAAAGAAGACCCAGACAATCAGCTGGGACTCAGGAGGTGGAGAATAGATGGGGGCGGGGCCAGTCACAGATGGTATTTGCCGGTTCTCTGCACTACTCAAAATTTCTGCTACTGGTTCTCCAGAACTGGTCAGAACCTGCTGAATACCACCTCTGGTCCAGTCATATGGGTGCCTTGACATATCACCATCACGACTTACAGCTGAAATTCTGGTCCCAATTGTGGTTGAGGACTCCCTGTATGTTTTTATGTCCCAGGGACACCTAGGGACACAGAAACTTGTTTTGCAGGTATTTATTATTCCAGATTCCATTATTTGGTGTTAGCTGCCTCATCCCCATCCATCAAATTATTCCATTCTTGAGTTCAGAAGAGAGAAATGATCAGCTGGTGTCATTTCTATTGTCTGTTAAAACTGGAGAAGCCAAAGGCCCTTCCTTTTGGGCCTTGCCCTGTTAATTACCCTCAATTTTGTTTTTAGCAGCTCTGGAAAGTTCTGTGTTTACCAATAGAGATATATTGAGGATTTAGATCGTTGTTAATTAAGCCTCATACCTTTTATCTCTGGCCTGTTGTTCCCGTCTCCCTCCCAGCTTGCTTTCATTTGTTTTTTGTCCCATTTTCCCAATTAACTGTTTTTGATGTCTGTTCATGTTCAATAAATAAACATCAAACTGTATGGTGTTTTGCTTTGTCTTTTTTTGCTAGCTGCACTGAATGATGGGCGTGTTTGCTCTGGTCTAGATCTGAGGATTGACTGGGCGTTGCCAGATGCAAACAAAACTCAATTAGACACCATGGTTTTCTAACATTTAGCAAAATCAGCTCCAATGGCTATTATAGGATACTAGCTTGCTTTGACCCAGGGATTTTGGGTGCAAAATACAACTTAGGCTGTGTAGTTATGGTTTCCACCCTGCATTAGGTGAGGACGGCACAGCTTTTGAATGTATGTTGGAAACGGCAAGAATCATGTAAGATGTTTGAAGGTGGGAGGAGGTTAAATTCAACCAATCTTTTAAGCCATTGAATCATTTAATTCCAAACTTTGAAACTTTAAGGCTTGTGGATTTCAACTCCCAGAACATAAGTCTTAAAGTTAGCTGGCTGGGGAATTCTGGGAGTTGAAGTCCCCAAATCTTTTTTTTTTTTACCAAATAATTTTTTTATTTTTTATACATCTCTTCAAGTGAGCAATGTGATTCTTGGTTACAACATACTTACATAGTCATAGTTATATTTCCAGCTTTCTTATCTAGTTTCAGTATCATCAAATCATTATCTATTCCATTTTTCTTTTAATAAATTTTTGCTTCATATTTTTTCATTCATGAATCCAGTAACAAAAACATTTTTATCCTAAAACATATTTTGCACTATTTATCCCCTTTTATTTTCATTTCCATCTTACCACCTGTTTTGTTTTACATATTTTCTTTTTTCTTTCTCAAAGCCGTTGTATAGCAAACAAAAAACAAAAATAAAATAGAACTAATATCAATATAGTCATTCTTAATTATTACCTTCCAACTAACAATAAGTCCCTATTTACCATGTTATATACATGTGTTTCTTTTTCCCCCATTCAGGATCCACGTGGTATTTCCCCCCGATCTACAATGAATTTTACATTTATTTCAAAGATATTCATTTAACCTGGATATTCTAGTCCAAACTTCTACACAAGCAAGAGACTTGGTGGTGCAGGCTGTTAAACGCCTAGCACTTAGCTCCAGCTGCCTGCAATTAGTGCAGGCTCAAATCCCACCAGGCTCAAGGTTGACACTCAGCCTTCCATCCTCTCGGGGTAGGTAAATTGAGGACCCAAGATTGTTGGGGGCAATAAGCTGACTTTGTAAAAATGCCGCTTAGTAATAAGCAGGCATATACAATGGAATGAAGGCTATTGCTGAGCGCATTGGGTTGTGCTCCAAAAATTGTAAGCCACCCCGAGTCTCCGGAGAAGGTGCATATAAACATGAATTTTAAAAAAAACCTCTATACCATTCTGGACAAACAATTGTCCAATCTCTTCTTTAAAACTTTCAGTGATGGAAACCTGGGAGTGCTTATAACACAGCCAGGTTTCAAGAAGGGATGGATGCTGCCCACCTCTGCAAAAGAGTGCTGAAATATCTTCCTTCCAAAGAGCAGCGTTTGGAACCACAAAGAATTCTGAAAAATTGGAAGCAACCAAAGTGAAAAGAAAAAAAAAATCTCCCGGAGGGAATTTATGCCTTCTCAAAAGTTTGTTTTCCTGGCTGGTACAGTAATGGCATCATTTTACATGGAACAGTTTGAACAGCCTCACATTCAGCCATTCCAGATGATGTTGCAGCTCTTATTGATGTGATAAAGTGCACCAGGCACAGGGGACATTCATAATGCAGTGATTATTATGATATACCTGTCTGGCAAATAAAAAAAACCCCAAACCTCCCTTTCTCAGTTTCATTACTTTGACAGGCAGATTCCACACAAACTATTATAACAATGGTGTGTTTGCCTTGACTGCTTTGTTTAGAAGGATGTGGGTTTTTTTTTTCAAAGATAAAAGAGAAGAAAATGAGATAAGGTCAAGAGAATTGTCTCTTCACCAGTCATGCACTTTGTCTTCTCAGTAGCTTTTAGCCTGGAGGTATTAGATCTCCTCAAAACAGCCATGGAAGCTGCAAGAAGGATAGCTGTTTGTGGATTGTGTTACTTTAGGCAGTGGTGGGATTCTACGGTTCAGTCCAGTTCAGCAACTGGTAGTAAAAATACTACTGTTTGGCTGAACCAGTTTTTTTTCCTCCGACTATCAGCTGTTCCAATGATCAGCTGTGCCAGGATCCCCCTCACTGTCTTTCTGCTTCACCCAGGAGGCTTCCCTGAGGCCCAGGAGGCCAAAAAAGGAAACATGGGGGGTGCTGCACACACACAAAAAAGAAGCCACACCTACCCAGTCACATAGCCATGCCCACCTAGCCACTACCACCTAGCCACGCCCACAGAACCAGCAGTAAAAATATTTGCATCCCACCCCTGACTTTAGGCCACCAAGGTACAGCCACATCACAATTGAATGTCCCCTTTTGCCTAATCAGGGAGGAATTCCTGTGCCCAGAAATACATAATATTCAGTACATATTTGGGGTGTTGGAGAAATCCATCATAAATTTTTCCACACAAAGTGTAATATGCTAAAGCAAACTTTGTGAGAGTCTAAATATGAGAAAATGGTGTGCAAAAGCCCCATAAATGTGAGAAAACTTTGGATTTGTGCAAGTATGTAAGATTTACTCAGTAGACATTTCTGTGAAGGATATCCTGGACTAACAGGCATTTACTGCATGCTGTAGAATTACTCCTCTTTGCTTTGAAGTGGTGAGATCCAGAGATAGGCTCCCTGTTGTATCTCTAGCCTGTGGAACCTCACTACAAAAGCAACAGAAGACAAAATTGGAGCCAGAAAATACACACAGCCTCTCAAAAATCAAAACTGACCTAGGTTGAATTATTGCTGGTTGGCTTGAGCATTGAACACCAGCAGAGAAACTAGGAAGATTCACTGTATTTTCCCTCTCTACTCGATACGAGATATATGATTGCGAGAAGCTCAACTCTTGAAGGGAGAAAGGAAAATAAAGTGATAGTATCCTGCTGCTGTGCACGTAGAAATTTGTAGTTCAGCAAGTTGCGGGCACAGATTGTCTCATTAAGCAGTTATGTGGTTTCAGTAGAAGATCATATTTGTAACTCAGGTTTGAACTGTAGGGTACTTGTGAACAACAGACTAACCAAGGAACTGCCTGTGGTGACCCGGGGCATGGCGCAAAGGCAGTCAGATAATCAATCAGAGTCCCTTTAATGGCTCCAACTTTGCCCCCTGGACACCAGTGTCCAGGTTTTCTCCTTCTGGCTGGAGAAAAACTCTCCCAGGAACAGCCTTTAACTGCAGGGAATCAAGTCCAAAACATGGTCAACAAAAACTGTAACTTTAAGTCCAATCAAGCCAAACTGAAGTAATTAGTTTGGCAGGGCAGGAGCAAGAATTCCAGATGTGAAGGCACGGCAAAACTCAACACATTTGGAAAGACACCAGGAACACAGATAAGCAAAGACAACACAGGATAAAGTCACGTTTGCTCCTAGCAGCTGCTGCAGTCAGCATTCAGTTCTTTTTAACTTTCATTCCCAGGTGTGGCTAATGAAGGGAATCAGGGCTCTTTCCTTCCCTGTAAACCATGCAACCCACATTGCTCTCTTTTCCATTCCTCCCTGTGTGCCCTAGGATGAAGAGGGGGTGGGCCTGGGTCTTCCTCTGAACTCTCTCTCCCTTGTTCTATCTCTCTCCTGCTCTGCCCACCCAGACTTTGCCCTTCCCCAGCCTCCTCCACAGCCAATGGAGCCATTCTCCCACCCCCTGTCAGCTGTTTGTCTTCCTCCTTGGATTCAGGGGCATGACACTGTCAAGAAGAAAACAACACTCCCACAAACACTGACAGGGCAACTGTATATAGCAAAAGAGCAAACTCCACTCCCTTCTAGCACTGATGATGTTACCTAGTTGGTAATGAAATGTCTGCAAGAAAACCAAGCTCAGAAAGCACCAAGGAGTCTACAGTTATATGTCTGAACACAGTAAGACCACTCCTGTGAGTGGCAGAAATGGTGTGACTTTGCCTGAACTCAAAGACTCAACAGGGAAAGGACTGATTAATACTTGGATGGGTGAATTTAAAACATAAATTCAACACAAAAATAGTTTGTCGTGAAAATGACTACCTGCGAAGGTTCCTGGATTGGGGTTGAAAGGCGAAAGTGGAGCAGTATATTCAGTCCCATAATTGGGTAGACCAGGTTGTCCTTATTAAAAAAAACACTTAATCTTTCTCCTGGTATAGCTGATAAAATGAAGAGAGCCCGTGGCTTAGAGGTTAATACATTTACCTGATATGCAAGTGATGCAGGTTCAAATCCCAGAAGGGTATGGCTAGCTGATGAGAGGTAAATAGCTTAAAATAGATCAATACTAGTTGTCCCTTTATATCTTTGTCGGTAAAACATAAATTCAACACAAAAATAGTTTGTTGCAAAAGCTTGGGGCTGAAAGACAAAAGCAGAGCAATATGCTCCATCCCATAATTGGGTAGACCAGGTTGCCTTGATAAAAGAAACCACTTGGATGGGTGGAACCATGAAGGGCTGTAGGCCAGATGGGGAAATCTGAAGTACATTCCAGAAGAAAGTAGTTTGTTTGACTAGATCAGAAGTCTCCAAATTTGGCAACTTTAAGACTTGTGGACTTCTACTCCAAGAATTCTCCAGCCAGCTATGCTTTAAGACTTGTGGACTTTAACTCCCAGAATTCTCCAGCCACCAACAACCTGAATTACTTGGAAGCCTGTATGAAGTAGCAGCATTCACAGGAATTTGTGATGGAAGCTCCACCCATTTGGAATGTGCACGTGTCATCACAATGCATGGAAAAATAGGGGTGGAACATTTAGAGCAGAGTTTCTCAACCTTGTAAGCTTTCAGATGTGTGCAAATAGTACTCAACCGGCTTTCATGCCTAAATCAGAACTAGAATTTCCAATGTCTTGGTGATTGGCCCAAAGTCACCCAACTGGCTCTCATGCATTAGGTGGGACTAACCACAGTTTCTGGTTTCTAGCCTGGTCTCTTAACCATTAGACCAAACTAGTTCTATTTTACACAGTTGCAGCTTCAGACCATTACAGTAGCGGCACAATACAGTAGTTCCTTCTAGAGCCGATAAGGGTGTACACCACTGTTACACCCTTTGGTATATCTGCGCCAACTCAGAAAGCTCAAACTGCCCAAGCAACTGCTGATACAGAGGAATTATTGAGTCTGTCATCTGCACCTCTATAGCTGTCTGGTTTGGTTCTGCAACCCAACAAGAGTAATTAGACTGCAGAAAATCAATTACTACCAACCTGCCTTCAATCGAGGACCTGTATGCTGCACAAGTCAAAAAGAGGGCTGTGAAAATATTTACAGACCCCTCACATCCCAGACATAAACTGCTTCAACTCCTACCCCCAAAACAATGCTATAGAGCACTGCACACCAGAACAACTAGACACAAGAACAGTTTTCCCCAATGCCATCACTCTGCTAAACAAATAATTCCCTCAACACATTTACAAAGTCTGCACTACTATTACTATTAACCTTCTCATCACTCCTTATCACCCATCCCTCCCACTTGTGATTGTATGACTGTAACTTTGTGGCTTGTATCCCACGATTTATATTCACTGTTTCCTAGTATGATTTGATTGCTTATTGTACCCTATGATTATTAGTGTTGTGCCTTATGATTCTTGACTCTTGACAAATGTATCTTTCACTGAGAGCATATGCACCAAGACAAATTCCCTGTGTGTCCTATCACACTTGGCCAATAAAAGAATTCTATTCTTATCTATTCTATATGTGCTTTGAATCAAGTTCAAATACAGTCAGTTCCTCATGTTCCTGCAGAGCCAGCAAAAGTCCACTCTCACACCTCATTTCAATCTTTTACACACTGCTAAAGCATGTCGGATCCCGGCATATGGACTCTGATCAGAAAGGGCACCTGCCTATGTTGACAGGACACTAATTAAATGCATCCACACTTTGAGATTACCTGTTTGGAATGGCTAATTTTGCAAGAGTTGATATGATGCTTTTATTACACACACAAACACACACACACAAAAAAAAACCAGGGAAAGCCTTGTGAATCTGCAAGGAATGAGTGCCATCTACTGGGAAGCAAATGTGCCTCAATTTAGTAAACTAAATAAAATTTTGCAAAATGAGATGACTGCCCCATAGAACAGGTGACTGATTTTCTTGTACCACTGTTAATGTATCTAACATCCCACTTCCCATTGCAGTCAAACCAGCTGCTATTTTGCCTTTTTTTTTGAACATACACATAACACACACAAACATGAGATTCCTCTTTGGGGCAATAACAAATCTTTCCTCTCCTCCTCAGAAAAACTCAAAACTTCCTATGCAAATTGGACAGTAACCTAGTATAGAAAAGAATAACAGAGTTGGAAGGGACCTTGGAGGTCTTCTAGTCCAACCCTGGATTAGGCAGGAACCCTACACCACTTCAGACAAATGGTTATCCAATATCTTCTTTAAAACGTCCAGTGTTGGAGCACGACAACTTCTGGAGGCAAGTTATTCTACTGATTAACTGTCAGGAAATTTCTTCCTAGTTCCAGGTTGCTTCCTCCCTGATTAGTTTCCACGCTGCTTCTTGTCCTGAACTCAAGTGCTTTAGAGAATAGCTTGACTCTACTTCTTCTTAGATCGTAATTCACAGACATGCTTATTTTAAAACAAGACTTATTTTATTGAAATGCTGGGAATTGTTTTCATTCCCAGCCAGAATTAATCTCAAACAGTCTCT
>CM019150.1:15938827-16040474 GCA_009733165.1 Naja naja | reverse complement strand
GTGAATTCACTGGAGAAAGCAATTATGTTTGGAAGAATTAATGGTGAAAGGAAATCAGGATGCCAAAGAACACCATGGCTGGACACATCAAAAGTGACACCAGCCAGAGCATAGAACAATTCAAAGAATTATGCGAGATTGGAAGATGTGGAGAGACCTGGCCAGTGGTGGGATTCAGCCGGTTCACACCAGTTTGGGTGAACTGGTTCTTAAATTATCCCTGCCCCCTCTCGCTATCAAAGTGGATCCTGGGAGCAGCATTGCAATGGAGAAACCGGCAATAGAGCAGTGATAGCTAACCTTTTTTGTCATTGTGTGCCAAAAGTGTGCGTGTGCACACGTGAAAGCACGCACGCGTGCCTGCACCCATAATTTATTTATTTATTTATTTATTTATTTATTTATTTATTTATTATTTAGACTTGTATGCCGCCCCATCTCCGAAGACTCGGGGCAGCTCACAACTAAAACCAACCACAACAATAAATTATTTAAAAGAATATTAAACAATCACAAGTCCAATTATACTAAAAACCCCAGTGTGCATTATAAAATTTAACCCCCCCCGGAGGTCAGCAAAGCCCGGCCTGTTCGAATAGCCAAGTTTTCAGGTAGTGACAGAAGGTGCGAAGGTCAGGGGCCAGGTGGAGTCCCAGGGGTAGTTGATTCCACAGGGCGGGAACCACCACAGTGTAGGCCCGTCCTCGGGGTGCTGCTAACCAGCATTGGCTCGCCGATGGCACCCCGAGAAGCCCCTGTCTGTGTGCTCGTACAGGGCGGTTGGTACTCGATATCGGCAGGAGACGCTCCCGTAAATATCCCAGACCCATGCAATGCACATGGGACTTCCCCATGCTCCCCCGCCCCCTGCGCATGCACACACGTCTCCCACATACACCCCTCCCCCCATGCTTGCGTGGCAGATACCTGAAAATCATCTGGCTGGCAGGAGGTACGTGCACATGCACAGTGGAACTAAGCTGGGGCGATTGTTCGCATGCCTGCAGAGATGGCTCTGCGTGCCACTTGTGGCATGCGTGCCATAGGTTTGCCATCACGGCAATAGAGCATTCAATGTGAGGGAAGGAGAAGGCCACTTTCACTCTTTCTTCTCCCTGCTCCGCCCCCTTGCGCCTGCTGGCTGCTTCATTGCCCATTTTTCCATTACAGCACAACACAGCACCCAGGATCCACTTTGACAGTGGGGGTGGCAATTGATTTGCCCAAGGTCAGGTTTGCCATCGTGGGAGGCTCGTTCCACATGTGCAACAGAGCTGGAGGATGGGGATGGGCCATGCCTCCCACGATAGCCAACCTGACCCTGGGTGAACAGATTGTTAAATTATTTGAATTCCGCCACTGGACCTGGCCTATAGAATTGCCGAGAGTCAGACATGACTGACGGAATAATATCATCATGGGTTGTTCCTAATTTTATGTCACTGTGGAAATGTATAAAAGTGCACCTGGTTTTACTGCAAATGAGTAATCTTTTTTGTGGCACTGTTCTTAAGTTTCACATCATACTTTCTTATTATTATGAGCAGCTGCCTGCACCAGATTTTAAGCAGCAGAATGTGTTTGTAAAATAAGCAAATGTATTACTGGTATGGTTTAGTATAATTTGCACAAAAGGTAAATGTTCTGAAACTCAGCTGTCATCCTTCCAAGAAGAATAAATGAAACAACAATTAAAAAAGTCCCAACAAATCATTTTTAGAATGATTTAACGTTGGATGAATCATTCATTCATGTGGTTTATTTGAAAAACATACTCCCAAAACCATAAGGAAGGCAAGCTAGCAGTGTGTTATGCTGCCTCCATGTGGCACATTTAGCTAGTCCACTTTAAAAAATAATAATATACTTTTGCTTTTAAATAATAACAGAAAAACAAAAAGGAACAAATACAGATACATACATTATCAAAAAACACGTAACTGCTCAAAAGGTGAAAAATACAAAAGAAAAATAAAAAAGGCATAATGTAAGTCATACAGCAGTAAACAGCTACAATTCTATGTCTAATATCTAATGCAAACATTCTATCATCCTATCATGGAGGTGCAGGCTGTTAAATTCTATCATCCTATCATGGTGGTGCAGGCTGTTGAATGCCTAGCACTTAGTTCCAGCTGCCTGCAATTAGTGCAGGCTCGAATCCCACCAGGCTCAAGGTTGACTCAGCCTTCCATCCTCTCAGGGTAGGTAAATTGAGGACCCAAGATTGTTGGGGGCAATAAGCTGACTTTATAAAAATGCCGCTTAGTAATAAGCAGACAAATACAATGGAATGAAGGCTATTGCTGAGCGCATTGGGTTGTGCTCCAAAAGTTGTAAGCCGCCCTGAGTCTCCAGAGAAGGGCGGCATATAAATATGAATTTAAAAAAATCATATATCTATTTATCTTTCTCTCTATCATCCCTATCATCCTATCTATCTATCTATCTATCTATCTATCTATCTATCATACATCTATCTATCTTTCTATGTATCATCCCTATCATCCACCCACCCACCCACCCATCCATCCATCCATCCATCCATCCTATCTATCTATCTATCTATCTATCTATCTATCTATCTATCTATCATCTCTATATCACTTATATAACAATCAAAAACTGCTTCAGGAAACATTTGCGCTTCAGTTTTAGATGCAGACAACACAGACTCATCCCCTACAGCCTGTGCCTGTCTTCAACAGTGAAGGGATATAGACCATAAAACCTCCTGCAGCCAAGAAGGCTCCACACCCATTTGCACTACTCAGGTGACCCCAAGAACACAGATAAACCTCCAAGTGGCCTCATTGTCTCTCTAAAAGGATGTAAATGACCACCTGTCTGCAAGGAATATAAATCCTCCCCTTCCCCACCATTCAGTCAGAGAAAACCCTGCCATGGTATTTGTTATGTTTGCATGAAGAGTCAGACGCGAAGAGCCGGACCGCAGGGCGTGAGAAATACCGCCCTCTTCCGCTTCTCGGGGATATCTGCGAGGTTGTTTCCTTCCAAATACATCTGGAAGCGATCCGCATACGATTTCCAGTCTTCCGCCACCGGATCGAACGGGGCTGGGGGGGTGTTCAGCACAGCCATCTCACTCTTCTGCTTGTCTTCCGCGTCCTCCCTTCTTCAGGGGAATCCCACCTTCGTCGCCAGTGTTACGTTTGCATGAAGAGTCAGACGCGAAGAGCTTCAGTGAAGAGTTTATTAAGTGACTACAGCTCGAATGGACCTGACTTGGCTGGGCTACGGCTGCTACTTATAGCCAGCAGCCATAGTTGCCAGCCAATCAGAGTGCAGGGTTTTACCCGCACTATTTAAACCAATCCCATTTGACATTTTACAAGAACAATTCAAAATAAACCAATAACATTCAAACCTACATACATAACAGTATTTATAATGTGTCCTTCACTTGGAGCATGTAGTGAGAAAACACAGGCTAGATTTAGAAAATGATTGCGATAGTAACTCCTTGAATTTAGACAAAGCTACCATTAGACCAGAAGATGGCAGCCATTAGTTTACTAAAGATGGAAGGGAAGGGAGCTAGAGATATGTGGAAATTAAACTACTTTTCTAAATGACAGTCATTTTCAAAGAGCTGCTCTGACGATTGTCCCATTCGCTGTCAATCGCCTTGTTACACCTGATGAGAAATGAACAGGTACGCCTCTGCAGGGAGTTTTTCTGAAAGGAAGGATCTTCACAGGGAAACATGGCTGAGAAGAGGAGCTTCAGGAAAAGATGGATCTAAATCAAGACACACAATCTGCTATCTTACAGCAATTCTCCACCTGCTACACCTTCAGGAGTTCTGCTAAACTTGCCTCCAAAGAGTCATTTGCAAAGAGATAGAAAGAAGGGATTATTTAATGCATGGGATTTTAATTGCGTTATCTGCATTTAATGACTGTAACTTGATTTTAAATAATTTAAGATTAAATTCAGCAGGGATACTTTAGGAACTGAAGTTCTGCATGGCTAAGAATGGAACTAGAGAGTGATGCAAATGGTTGATCTTCAGTAAACTCAGAAAATTCTCAGCAACTTGTGACTGGGTTGTATCTCAGGAGTAGATTTGGGCTGGCTACTTCAAACAAAAGTATTAATATTTGCAAGAGGATCTGGCTGGGCCAGATAATTTCCAGTGAGGACTGGTCTCTGCGGTTCCTTGTGTTAGCAAGCCCCGTGTTTATGGGTTAATTTGATTTTTGAAGGAAACAGTTATGTGAGCACGTTCTCAGAGAGGTTTGATAGCCTGCAGTTCCCTTCACAATTTCAAGGCTGGACATTGCTTGTATTCTGAACATATGAATGCTGTCTTTCTCCTCTTCAGAATGTACTGTAATTGTGGTATTCCAAAGCAGACAGTGCAACGTATTATGGAACAGGGCCCTCTGGCTCCATATCAGAGAAACCCAGAGACTTACTGTATGCAATTCTATCATGTATTGCAGGGGTGTGATTCAACCGGTATAACAACCGGTTCAGTGAGTACGCGATTTGTGCACACTTTGCGTACGCGCAGAGCATTTGCTACTGACCTTCTCCAGCAATCTCTGTGTTAAACAGCTGACGGGTGGCAATCCGCTGTGCCACATGAATCAGCTGAGCTTGAAAACCAGGATATAAAGCACAGACTAGAGCCGGGGCAGGCTCAACAGCTGATCATCGGAGCGAACCGGTTTGCTCATAACTGATCCTCAGAGATATCAGTTCACCCGAACCAGGCCAAACCAGTAGAATCCCACCCCTGATGTATTGACTATATAAATAGTTTCCCTTTGAATTAGTAAATTGTTTCATATTTGCTGATTGAGAATGTAATTGTGATTATGCTTTTTTAACATTTTTGCCACATGCTAAATAAATAAACAGATTTAAAAAGCCACAAGAAAAAGTAGGGAAAAGAAAGGAAATACAAAGAGAGAACAAGAAAGAAAGAAAAAGAAAAGGTATCTAAAGAAAGTGTCTTCCGATCTTTGCAGCAGACATAAACACAATAGTTGGCATCTTCACCCTCTCAAATTGCATATCATGGTTCCCTTCTTCTAATAAAAAGCCTTTTTAATCAATAAAGCCTGAAATTACCAGATAATTTTTATCCTTTTCTAGCAAAAATTCCATTGAGTTTCCAGTCTTTTATAAAAGTAATTATAGTGCCTTAATCAAATGACCAACTCAACATTAAGAAAACTAAGATCATGGCATCCAGCCCTCTCAATTCCTGGCAAATAGATCGGGATGAAATGGAGGTAGTGACAGATTCTATTTTCCTGGGCTCCAAGATCGCCGCAGATGGAAAATACAGCCAAGAAATTAAAAGACGCTTGCTCCTTGGGAGGAAAGCTATGGCAAATCTAGACAGCCTATTAAAAAGCAGAGCCATCACCCTGCCAGCAAAAGTGCGTACAGTCAAGGCTGTGGTTTTCCCAGTTGCAATGTATGGCTGTGAAAGTTGGACCATAAGGAAGGCTGAGTGCCAAAGAATGGAGGCCTTTGAACTCTGGTGTTGGAGAAGACTCCTGTGAGTCCCTTGGACTGCAAGGCAATTAAACTGGTCAGTCCTAGAGGAGATCAACCCTGACTGGTCTTTAGAAGGCCAGATCCTGAAGATGAAACTCCAATACTGTGGCCACCTAATGAGCAGGAAGGACTCACTGGAGAAGAGCCTAATGCTGGGAAGGGTTGAGGGCAATAGAAGAAGGGGATGACAGAGAATGAGGTGGCTGGATGCAGTCACTGAAACAGTAGGCGTGAGCTTAAATGGACTCCAGAGGATGGTAGAGGACAGGAAGTCCTGGAGGAACATTGTCCATGGGGTTGTGATGGGTGGGACATGACTTCGCAACTAACAACAACAAATCAAATCACATTAATTTAGGCATTTCTGCAAACTTACCCATCTTCACAATCACAACATTCCCCAGAACAAATATTTATGTTTCCCTGTTCTAAAACCTGCACCAATTGTGAAATCTGTTTTCTCAGAACCTAGTTCAGAGGCATTTGCTTTTCTGATCTTGTTATGGTAAAAACATCAATAAAAAGCCCAAAACAATAATTTTGCTACTTCTGAAAATAGCCTGTTTACCTTCTGAATTTTGTTCTGTTCTGTAACTAACCATATGCTTAGAGACTTTGTGGCAAAAATGAGGCTTCCTCCATCTGTTGTTCCTGGTGGGATGCTTGATTTTAAACCAAGGCTAGAGCCTTACTCAGGGGTCAGAGAGAAGTCTACTAGTCTCCTGGCAACCATATACACCTTCTCAAGAAGTTTCTCCACGCACACTGACTTGCTGGGAGCATCTCAGTTCAAAGTACTGATTCTGCATGTTCTTAGAATATTAATGTTTATGAATCAAATAAAGCAATATACCCAGTTTTCTCATGCTTCCAAATACTGAATACATATTATGGATGTTGGCTGTTTTCAGACTGAAAAGATATGTGATTTTTTTAAACTGAGGAAAGACAAGGAAGCAGGCTGCTACCACTGCTATATTATAAGGCAGAGAGGAAAACTCATAAAGAGAAACAGCTGGACTGCAGTTCAAAAATCCCACTAGCTCAATTCCCTTTGATCTCTTTTAAATCACATGCTGGAGGCCTTCTACCCAGCTGCAGGAGAAAAGATTCACAAGTCAATATTTGCAGTGCTCAGTTAGTTGGAAAACTCCCAGCCCAATCAAATTTCTCCTCTAACCCACCAACTCTCCCTGGAAAACATGACAATCACCTAAGCGTTGGATTATAATGGATCCGGTTCCATTGACTTCAGTGATCTTCGGCTCAAGTGTCTCAGGATGGAATTTAGTCCTTTGTGAATTGCATCTGCAGGCAGCTCTATGGGTTCAAAGACAGTTCACCTGCCTTACATATGGTGAAATAGTTACCAGGCAATTAACTTGAAGCTTCAACTTCAAACAAACCATTTTGTATCATTTGGTCATCAAAGATGACCTTAGGAAAGAATAGAAGAAATGGGATGCGTTCTCTGTTGCTAAGGAGATCAGCTTTGGGAAGAGAGAGAAAAAAAGATGCAATTGTATATTGAATTGGTGAGCTGGTGCTATTTCAGCCCCTTTTCTGCTGTTATTTTAATTGCTTGAACCCTAACATTTAAGCTGTTATTTATATAGACTTTCTTGCTTTCAGCCATTATAAGCATCCCATTGCTAAATCTTTAACCAAACCCTCTATAGGTCCACAGGATGCTATTAATTTATTTGACTTCCAGATGAGTCCAAAATTTCATGTACTCCAGAGGGACATCTGTCCTCCTGGTAACCTTTTGTGATTCTCTGCAATGCTTTGTAAAGTCTCCCAGGGAAGATAAAGGAAAGAATAAATTCTCTCTCCCCTTCATCTCCAGTTGACTTCTCCCTGGTTGTTTGGAAGCCTTTGCAAATGAAATTGTGGATGCGGATATTTTGAGGATGAGACTACGGGGACAAGGCTGGAGAGAGAGACAGGATGCAGAAGAACTTCATGTGAAATCCTAGAGCAGACAACCAACCAACCCTTCTGCCTGTTGCCAGAAGCAAATCATTTAACTGGAAGACAAAATACTTTCCACCTACTGTTAAGTTTGCATGAAGAGTCAGACGCGAAGAGCTTCAGTGAAGAGTTTATTAGTGACTACAGGTCGAATGGACCCCTCTTGGGTGGGCTACGGCTGCTACTTATAGCCAGTAGCCGCAGTTGCCAGCCAATCAGAGTGCAGGGTTTTCCCGCACTTTTCAAACCAATCATATTTGACATTTTACAAGAACAATTCAAACTGCTATTGCTGCTATTGCTGAGCACACTGGGTTGTATCCCAAAAATTGTAAGCCGCCCTGAGTCTTCGGAGAAGGGCGGCATATAAATGTAATTAAAAAAAAACAAAACTAAACCAATGACATTCAAACCTACATACCGTGTTTCCCGAAAATAAGACCTACCTCGAAAATAAGACCTACCCCCCAAAATAAGACCTACCGAAAATAAGACCTACCCCGAAAATAAGACCTAGTGTGTTTTTGGGAGCCAAAAAAAATATAAGACAGTGTCTTATTTTCAGGGAAACACGGTATGCGATTTGTTCGTGGTTTCGTACATGAATAAATGTACATTGTTCTACATGAATATGGTAAGTGTTTTTTTAATTAAAAAATATATATAAGACCTACCCCAAAAATAAGACCTAGTGTGTTTTTCGGAGCCAAAAAAAATATAAGACAGTGTCTTATTTTCAGGGAAACACGGTACATAACACCTACGAATAACAGCTGAAGATGAAAGCTGTATACTAAAACGAATGTAATTACAGGAATGTTTACTTTTAATTTTATCTATCTATACACAAACAGGGATGCAATGGCTCAGTGGCTAAGACACTGAGCTTGCTGATCAGAAAGGTTGACAGTTCGGCGGTTTGAATCCCTAGCACCATGTAATGGAGTGAGCTCCCATTACTTGTCCCAGCTTCTGCCAACCTAGCAGTTCGAAAGCATGTAAAAATGCAAGTAGAAAAATAGGGACCACTTTGGTAGGAAGGTAACAGTGTTCTATGCCCCTTTGGCATTTAGTCATGCTAGCCAATCTCATTGTACACATGTTGTACTCTGACAATAAAGGCCACATGACCATGGAGACGTCTTTGGACAGCTGCTGGCTCTTCGGCTTTGTAATGGAGATGAGCACCACCCCTAGAGCTGGAAATGATTAGCATGTATGTGCGAGAGGAACCTTTACCTTTATCTACACACACACACACACACACACACACACACACACACAGAGGAAATATATCAATGTGCATTCATAGGTTTATTTGAAAATGTAATGCAATTAAATCAACATAGGACACTTCTATCACTGTGTGCACAATAGCAATAACAATCACATCTAGGCTTATATACTGCCCCATAGTGCTTTATAGCACTCTCTAGGGCAGTTTACAATGTCAGCATATTGGCCCCAACAATCTGAGTCCTCTGACCTCTGAAGGATGGAAGGCTAAGTCAATCTTGAATCCCATCAGGATTGAACTCCAGACTGTGGGCAGAGTTTGCCTGCAGTACTGCAATTCTTTAATTTCACAACATATAGATAGATTTAACCATAGTTTCAACTGGAAAAATGTGACCATCCTAGACCAATCCAAGTCCAAAATGGAATTTCTAGAAGCCCGGCACTCTGACAAATCAGCCATCAACAGACACATAGACATTAATAACATCTATAGACTATGCAAAAGAGACAATCAACCAGCCCAAAAGAGAATAAAAAGACTCCAGCACCTCTCCACCAGTCATCAGCACCTGTTGTAGTTCGCGGCAGCAGGTGTGGACGGCTGAGGTCTCAGAGAGCGAGGACTCAGATGAGGGGCCTGCATGTGATGCAGAGATAGGGCCAAGACCATCAGGGAGTGGAATGCTGCCTTCGGAGATTGTGGAGGCTTGCAACAGTGATGAAGGGGTCCCCAAGGAGCCTGTGCCCAGTGCGCTTGTGTGCAGGGCTGCTCGAAGGAAAGAGCAGCTGCTGCAGCACAGGCGACTCAGGAATAAGGCTGCAAGGTAATGGCCTCTCCCTTAAGCGATAAAAGCCAGCCTGAGAGACCGGGATTCTTTGCAGGAAACAAAGAATTTTTTGCACTCAAGCCTTGTGGACATTCGGAATATCTTGGTTGGTGTTTGGAGACTCTTTGTGTTCGAAATATTCCTTGGCAACTTTATCTAGTGTTCTTGGCAGCCTTGCACAACCTTGGCAAGGCTCATTCTTATCAGAGAGTTTGAAACAGCCTTTTAACCGTGAAGGAATGGAATTTGTAAAGAATCATTAAAAGGTTTTGCTGTTACCTCTGTTTCGTGTTTGTTTCCTTGGAACAAAGTTTGGGTCAGAAGAGCACCCAGATCAGGATAGATTAACTTCAGACCAATGATCAAATACCCCAATTAAGAAACTGCAAGGAGCCATCAGTAAACAGCCCAACCAAAGAATCTCTAAGGGGTGTCAAACTCCTGGTGTCATGCTGTTGTCATGTGACATATTGTGACTTTTTCCTCCTTTGCTAAACTGGGAGTGGGGATGGCCAGTGTGTGATGCATCTGGCTCGTGGGCTACGAGTTTGACATCCCTGCTCTAAGATCTCCTCACACACAGAAACAGGCAAGACACCAGAATATAAACTGACAGCAAACAGCACTCCTTACTAGCACTGATGATGTTACTTAGTTTGGGTAATGAAATGTCTGCAAGAAAACAAGAAAGCTCAGAAAGCATCAAGGACCTCTCATCTCAGCCCTGAGCTACAAATATTCTCCTTTATTGGTACTGTGCAATTCTTCTTGGGAACTAGAATGCCTTAAACTAGCTTGGTTGACTGATGGTGCCACTTTGACATTACTGAATGGGTTACCAGGGCTCTTCTGGTTGTCCTTAGGTTCACCTGTATTGTACCACTGTCTCAGAAACTTCACTGGCTCCCAGTTTTCTTCCAACTACAATTCAAGATGCTGGTTTTTATCTTTAAACTTTGCACGGCACAGCCCCAAGTTATTTGTGGGGTTGCCTCTCCTAGAGGGTATCTGTACACCCCACCAGATTAGGAAGTGTAGGCTGCATTTTATGGAATTTAGAAAGTGTACCTCTTCCTTGTCACTTACCACTTGCCCCGTGGAACACCCTTCTCTTTGAGATCCAGCAGGTAGCTAGCCTTTTAACCATCCAGAAATCTGCAAAGAGCCAACTTTTCACTCAAGTGCTGGGATAGGGCAAAGTCAGAGTTGGCAGAGAACATTCTTGGTTGTATTAAGGGAGTGGGATTGTGGTGCCAGGTTACTTTGTTTTTGTTTTGTTTTTATTTTTAAAATGATGTTAGTTTATATATATTTATATATATTTGAGCTACCCAGAGTTGTTGTTCTAAGATAGAGAACAATTCAAGTTGAATGAGTGAATGAATGAATGAATGAATGAATGAATCTATCTATCTATCTATCTATCTATCTATCTATCTATCTGTCATGTGACATATTGTGCCTTTTCTGTTTGTTTGTTTTTTGTTTTTTTGTTTTCCCAAATTCTGTTCTATTGTACTTTACTAATGTAGTTTTATTGTTTTTTATTTTTATTTTTTGTTTTAAATATGGTTTTACATTGTGTAAGCTGTTTTGACTCGCCATGGGTGAATAGGTGGCAATATAAATTAAATAAATAAATACAAAAAATCTATCACCTATCTATCTATCTATCTATCTATCTATCTATCTATCTATCTATCTATCTATCTATCTATCTCAAGGTGTTGGTTTTAACATTCCCACCAGGCTCAAGGTTGACTCAGCCTTCCATCCTCTCGGGGTAGGTAAATTGAGGACCCAAGATTGTTGGGGGCAATAAGCTGACTTTCTAAAAATGCCGCTTAGTAATAAGCAGGCATATACAATGGAATGAAGGCTATTGCTGAGCACACTGGGTTGTATCCCCAAAATAGTAAGCCGCCCTGAGTCTTCGGAGAAGGGTGGCATATAAATGTAATTAAAATAAAATAAAATAAATAAATTCAAGGTCCTGCATGGCATGGGTCCAGGATACTTAACGACTCCTCCCAGCATCAAGTACCAACCGCCCTGTACAGGACCACAGGCGGGGTCTCCTCAGGGTCCCATCTGCGACCCAATGTTGCTTGGCGGGAACCGGGGAGGCCTATTCTGCAGCGGCCCCTGCTTTATGGAATCTTCTTCCGCTGGAGCTCCGGTTGGCTCCCGATCTCCGCACCTTCCGCCACGAGTTAAAAACCTGGCTGTTTTTACGATCTGGGCTATGTTGACTCTTGGGGTTTTGTTTTAATATGCGGGTTTTAAATTGCTTATTCGGCTTATAACCTGTTTAATATAGTTTTAAGTAATTTATTGTTGTATTGTATTTTAGTGTGAGCCACCCCGAGTTCCTTGGGAGAGGGGGTGGCATATAAGTCAAATAAATAAATAAATAAATAAATAAATAAATAAATATCTCTATCTATCCCTATCTATCTCCTGTCTGTCTGTCTGTCTATCTGTCTGTCTTTCTGTATCTCTCTTCTCCCTCTCTTGTCTGACTATCTCTTGTCTGTCTATCATCTATCTATCTATCTATCTATCTATCTATCTATCTATCTATCTATCTATCTATCTACCTACCTACCTACCTACCTATCTCTGTGCTGGAATCTGCCTTTTGATTTTGCACACTTTCTCCCCCTACCTCTTTTCTGCTCTACCTTAATTTCAGGAGGCTTGAAAAGTTCGACTTTGTCTCCATTAAGTTTTTGAAGGAGGACTGCCTGCCTGTAATGATGAAAGCATCAGGTGCTGCCCCCTGCTGGTCAATATCCCATACGGGTTCAGCAAGCGGAGAAGTGCGAGGAAACAAGGGGCGGAGAGGAGAACATTATAGGCAGGCTGGTTTCTTGTCATGCAAATTATAGCAATTAGCCTACTCCACTGTTATCACCCTGCAGTTCATTTCTATCCCTCATTCATATGCAAGGCCAGGATTTACTAGGCGGGATTGTTTGTTCAATTTTTAATGACTTAATTGAGAAATGCAGGATCAATCTTCTACTGTATTTCTAACCTTCTACAGAGGGTGAAAAGTACTATGGATGTAAGCCCCATCACTTTCAAGAGAGGGGGCATCATTAGATGGACCTGTTCTCACACTTGAGTTACACATTATGTATAGTGTATGAATAACCATAGGAAACACATTATTTTAATTTTGACATTTCAATCTTCCTTCCTTCCTTCCTTCCTTCCTTCCTTCCTTCCTTCCTTCCTTCCTTCCTTTCTTTCTTTCTTTCCTTCTTTCTTCTTTCTTTCTTTCTTTCTTTCTTTCTTTCTTTCTTTCTTTCTTTCTT
This sequence comes from Naja naja, assembly GCA_009733165.1. Lineage (NCBI taxonomy): Eukaryota > Metazoa > Chordata > Lepidosauria > Squamata > Elapidae > Naja > Naja naja. The sequence continues at coordinate 16,027,573 of CM019150.1, read as the reverse complement.
TCTTCATTTCCTTCCTTCTTTCTTCTTTCTTTCTTTCTTTCTTTCTTTCTTTCTTTCTTTCTTTCTTTCTTCTTTCCTTCCTTCCTTCCTTCCTTCCTTCCTTCCTTCCTTCCTTCCTTCCTTCCTTCCTTTCCTATCATCGGAATTCTGGGAAATCTGAGCTAAATCTTTGCTGAAATATTTTCTGCGTGGGTTGACATTTTGAATATATAATGTTCTCAGTGATTGATGCGTGGTCACTGCACTCCGATTGGGAACATGGCCTCCTCACTGTATAATCTGGGACTAATAAAAGAAACCAGAAACAGATGAGTAGCTGATGAGGGAAACGTAAGACCTACAGAATGAGGAACTCAGGTGATAGAAAATACATCCCAAAATTCATACCACATATTATTTCATTGCAGTTAAACATGAAATAGTATATTTCCAGTTCTGGGAGATTCTAATTGATCATGGGGTTCATTCCCCAGTTTATTAAATCTTTTCCCTACTAGTGACTTATGGTAGCTTTTGAATCATTTGGCCACCATTGTGCTAAAATAATTTTGTGAAGACAGGTTTTACAGCACTTCAGTAATGGCTGGCTGATGTCAGTTCTTCTGTGATAGACAAGATCAGGCAACAGAAGTTGCTAGAAGTTTTGGAAAGTAATTTAATGTGGTTAAGATAGTGCAGCAGAATCTTGAAAGCCTGTCAAAGTCCTTTCTATTTCATCTTATTGCTAGAGGAAGTTGCTTTCAGTTTCTCATGTTTTCTACTTTTCCAAGGCTGACATTTCTTTTCACACTAGTTCCACATTCTCTTGATATTCTGTTAAGATTCTCTAAATCACTGATGGAGAACTTCCCTTTCAGAAGAAGCACTGAATAGATCTCTAGATCCAGGAATCTGAACTTACCCCCACACTGCCATCTTAATTCTATTTATCCATCCATCTATTCATCCATCCATCCATTCATCCATCCAGCCAACCTTCAATTCATATCTGTATAAAGGTAAAGGTTCCCTCACACATATGTGCTGATCTTCATTACAAAGTTGAAGAGCCAGCGCTGTCCGAAGATGTCTCTGTGGCCAGCATGACTAAATGCTGAAGGCGCATGGAACATTGTTTCCTTCCCACCAAAGTGGTCCCTATTTTTCTACTTGCATTTTTACATGCTTTCAAACTGCTAGGTTGGCAGAAGTTGGGACAAGTAACGGGAGCTCACTCCATTATGCGGTGCTAGGGATTCAAACCGCTGACCTTTCTGATCGACAAGCTCAGCATCTTAGCCACTGAGCCACCGCATCTCTCCATATAAAAATATCCAAATCATTATAGTAAACTCTGATTTACATAGGACAGAGTTACTAGTGTAAAAAAGCCAGTGAGTACTTGTTATATCCGATTCTATTCGATTCAATTCAATTCAATTCAATTGGCTTCCCATTTTGCAAATGCTATTCTGGGAGGCCATCAACATGTTTAAACAATAAAAAGCCGATATTAGCAAGAGTTAAAAACAAACAAACGAAGGTCATTAAGGATAAACTCAAGAGTCTATCCTTAGCTTCTGGAGTACCTTGCAGGTCCAAATTTTTTTGCCAAAGGTCAGCACTGTATATCGGACATTAATACAATTGAGCGAGTCCAGAAGTATTTCACGAGGAGTACTACACTCCTCTGCTCGCAATAGAATACCCTATATCACCATGCTTGAAATTTTGGGCTTGGACAATCTTGAACTATGCCACCTACGATTGGACTTAAGCGTAGTACACAAAATTATCTGCTACAATATCCTACCAGTCAATGACTACTTCAGCTTCAACCACAACAATACAAGGGCACACAACAGATACAAACTCAATGTAAACCGCTCCAAACTTGATTGCAGAAAGTACAACTTCAGCAACAGAGTGGTCAATGCCTGGAATGCACTACCTGGCTCTGTTGTTACATCCTCTAACCCCCCACTCCTTTAACTTCAAACTATCCACAGTTGACCTCACCCCATTCCTAAGAGGTCTGTAAGGGGCGTGCATAAGTGCACCATCATGCCTACCATCTCTGTCCTATTGTCCCCATTTATTCGTATCTATTTCCTGTATTCTTACTCATGTTTATACTTATACCTATTATCTTGTAAGCGATTAACAAATCAAATAAATAAATAAAATAAATAAGAGTCTATCCTTGGCTTCTGGAGCACCTTACAGGTCCAAATTTTTTGCCAAAGGTCAGCAGAGTCAGGGACAACCTGATCTTGGGGAATGGGGGGTGCATGGGGTACCATGGGGGAGATGCCATAAGAGAAAGGTGCACTTCCAAATTCACATAAAGCAACGATCTTTAATTGAAGAGATCTGGAGCATGCCCACTAAGTTGGACCTTGTGAAATGGGTAGAAACAACTGGGGAGAAGTGGTCCCATAAATAACTCCTCCCTAGCAATGAAGGGTTTCATAGGTGATAACCAGCACTAAATGAATAGATTTTCCATTATTGCTTGTATTTTTTTTAAAGCAAGAAACAACTTAGATATGAAAAGGCCTATATGTTTTAGAGTTCCTTCCTAATTATCCCTTTTGGGGTGTATTATATTTTTCTATTGCATTGCCCAATTTGCAAACACATTTTTGTATTTTGTTTTCAGGAACATTTTTTTCAGCCTTGCCTTATAATGCAGGCATTTGTCATACTTCCCCCCCGCAAATGGGGAATGACAATTGCACAATTTAGAAAATGGCAACTATTGAAGCATCACTCTATATCCACTTCGAAAGCGTCAATTGGGCAAGTTTGCATTAAAATGCAAAGAAAAGACACATCTCTGTTATTCCTAATATTTTGTGTTTCTGCTATATGAGCCCCTGAAATCCATTTAGAAGCAGCAGCCAGAATTTCTGTAGCCTCTAAGAGTAAAATTATTAGTGACAGCCAAATGATACCATCTTCCTTCTACATTCTGGTGTCGTCTGTCCACCCTCCCCAGCTAATTTCTATGGTAACTGGGAATTATGGGTTTCACAACCCCACATATGTGGGAAAGGAGGTTGGAGAAAGCATAATTGAACCCATTGAAGTCCTGGTGATTGTGTATTTTTCCCAGTATTGCCTCTGAATGATTATACATTGGAATTATTGTTCCAAAGCTGTTGTTCAAAAGGAATGGGACTTTTTCTTGGTTTTTTTTTTCCCTTGAAAAGGTTTCGCTTCTCATCCAAGAAGATTCTTCAGATCTGGCTGATTGGTGGGGAATGGAAAGATTTATATTCTTAGCTTTAAGAATTAGCACTCAGGTCATTAGCACTCAGAATGTCGGTTGTTAGCTTTCTGAGAGTCATTGAGACTCTCTGACAGCAGGAACAATCAACCAATGGAACAGCTTGCCCTCAGAAGTTGTGGGAGTTTCATCACTTGAGACTTTCAAGAAGAGATTGGTCTGCCATTTGTCAGAAATGGTGTAGGGTCTCCTGCTTGGGTAGTGGGTTGGACTAGATGACCTACAAGATCCCTTCCAACTCTGTTAATCTATAAGCCAATCTGAGGCCACTTTGGTGGTTTATCTGTATCCTCAGGGCCATCTGAGTCAGAGTGCAAATTGATGTGGATCCTTTTTGGTACTGTTGAAAGGCCTGTGTTGTAAATAAGAGATAAGTGGTGTCGTATCCCACTTCAATGTTAATATAGTTGGCCTCTTTGACCCCCTTTTTCAAACCAGTGTTCCTCTCTGTCCAGAATGTAGATTTTGCTGTCTTCAAAATAGTGACCTTTGTCTTTCAGATGCAGATGGACTTGCTGAATCCTGTCCTGATGGGTTTGTTGTTTGATGGGTTTGTTTTGAACAGTGTCTTTGGGACAACCATAACCTGGGTGACCAACAATCTCCATAGACATTGGAATTATTCTATTATCATGACTTTGGCACCTTACATCTAGACCATGACTTAGAATAATTTAGAACAAAACATTTGCAAGAAAATGTCTGTGGAGACTCTCAGTCATCCAGGTCATGGTTGTCCCGAAGGTGCTTTTTTCAAGAGGCAACTGGATTTTCTGGTGTTTTCTTTGAAGTCATTTCACTTCTCATCCAAGAAGCTTCTTCAACTCTGAATGGATGGTGGGGGATGGAAGGATTTATACTCCTTGCAGACAGCTGGTCATTTGCATTCTTTTAGCAAGTCGTTAAGGTCACCTGAGGGTTTATCTGTGTCCTCAACTTACAACCTTGAAGAGGAGGGGGAGGAGCTTCTTGCCATGGTGGGTCTCAGAGCACGCAGAGCAGAGAACTGTCTGTATTCCACTCCTTGAGTCAGCTGTCTACTGTTATAGTATTTTTCATGGCTCACGTGGGAACATGGAGCACTTTTGGGCACCATGTGTCCAGAGGTGGTATTCAGCAGGTTCTGACCAGTTCTGGAGAACCAGTAGCGGAAACATTGAGTAGTTTGGAGAACCAGCAAATATCACTCTGACTGGAGATTTTACAGTATCCTTCCCCTGCCACGCCCACCATGCCACACCCACAGAACTGGTAGTAAAAAAAATTGAATCCCACCACCGCATGTGTCCAAAGGACAGGAGGAGAATGAAAAGCGCACGATTTCCAGCTCTCTGCTATTGCTAATGGGAATTTCACAGATAATGCTCTACTGAAAACTTACTCCTAGAGTGTGATTTCAATTTAGCAGGTAGACCGAAGGAACAATAAGTAGAAACTGAGTTACTTTCCTCCAGGAACATCTGAAGGTCATTATTCAAATCCTTGCTATTGAATATGCGAACACAAGACGTTTCCCAAGCATAACAAACATGTGCAAACAGGATAGGAAATTGCAGGGTAAAAAGGGTGAAGGCCTCATCAGTTACAACGCTGGGCTGTTGTGTAACAAAATGGCTCCTGTTTAATTATGAGGTGGGAAAACCTACACAGGGTAGAGACATTAATCACTGAGGAATAAATTCTTGGAAGAAATTCTTCCTGTGTGTATCTTAACTTTCATTTCTAGACCTCTCCAATTTGGTACAATCTTCTATGAATTAATAGAGGAAGAAGGGAGGGCCCATCTGGAACTCCGGTTTTCACTCAGCTGCTGACTAGGAATGTGGGACAAATGTATTTAATTTACATTTGAATATGAGCTTATTGCATTTGATATTTTGAACTACAGGTAGTGCTCAACTTATGACCCGTTGCTTAGCAACGGGTCAAAGCTATGAGGGATCCTTCCAAAGGTACTTATGGCCTAGTTTTAAAGTTATGATGTTGGCCCTCACCAACTTTATGTTCTTGGGACCACATTTTGAGCACTTGCAAGTTACCAGCATTCATGTCAGAGGTGGTATTCAGCAGGTTCTGACCAGTTCTGGAGAACCGGTAGTGGAAATTTTGAGTCATTTGGAGAACCGCAAATACCACCTCTGATTGGTGATTTGACAAGATCCTTCCCCTGCCACACCCACCAAGCCACGCCCACAGAACCGGTAATAAAAATAATTGAATACCACACTGATTTATGGCCATTTACAATACTCTGCAGGCATGTGAATGTGATTTGAATGCGATTTTTGCTAGAAAAAGACATTTAATTCCAGTTTCCGGCCAAACTGGCTTACAGCCAACAATGGGTTTGCTTAATGACTTAACAATTGTGCCTTTCACTTAATAACTGCAGATTCGCTTTAGGATTGTTGTGTTGGTCTAATGACTGCCACAAAAAATAGTAATAAACACATCTGGTCATGTGATGACCTGTTTTATGACTGTCACAACTTACGACCATAATTGCCAGGCTCAATTAGCATTATAACTTGAGGACCACCTATGCAATTCATCTTCAGAGAGTTCTCCCTTCTCTGATTTTCACTGTACAATTCACAAAACAGAAGAAAAAGGGACATAGTGTTGTGGTTCGCCGGCAGCCTGTGCAGACAGTAGCAGAATCAGACAGTGGAAAAGAATGGGGACCCATCAGGGAGTCTGGAGAGGACTTGGATGAGCGTCCTGCATCTGATGCAGAGATGGGGCCAGGATCATCTGGGAGTGGGGTGCTGCCTCCGGAGTCTGGCAGCAGCGAGGCTGAGGAACAAAAGGAGCCTGTTCCCAGTGTGTGTGTGTGTGCAGAGCTGCTAGAAGGCAAGAACAGATGAAACAAAGGGGCAACTTGGGAGTAAGGCTGGGAGGTGATTACCTCTCCCATCAGGTATAAAAGTCAGGAAAAGATGATGAAACCTTTGCAGGAAGCAAAGTAGTTTGTTCGGTTCAGAGTCATTCCTGAAGCTCTTTGTGCTTTGATTGCTTTTTTTTTTCTAGTTCATTAGATACTTCTATTATTGGCAGCACTTCACAGAAATGAAAGGTGGGTGCTTATCTCAAGAGACTGTTTGAGATTAATTCTGGCTGGGAATGAAAACAATTCCCAGCATTTCAATAAAATAAGTCTTGTTTTTAAAATAAGCATGTGCGTAGTTACGATCTAAGAAGAAGTAGAGGGAGTCAAGCTATTCTCTAAAGCACTTGAGTTCAGGACAAGAAGCAGCGGTGGAAACTAATCAGGGAGGGAAGCAACCTGGAACTAGAAGAAATTTCCTGACAGTTAATCAGTAGAATAACTTGCCTCCAGAAGTTGTGAGTGCTCCAACACTGGACGTTTTAAAGAAGATATTGGATAACCATTTGTCTGAAGTGGTGTAGGGTTCCCTGCCTAATCCAGGGGTTGGACTAGAAGACCTCCAAGGTCCCTTCCAACTCTGTTATTCTTTTCTATACTAGGTTACTGTCCAATTTGCATAGGAAGTTTTGAGTTTTTCTGAGGAGGGAGAGGAAAGATTTGTTATTGCCCCAAAGAGGAATCTCATGTTTGTGTGTGTTATGTGTATGTTCAAAAAAAAAGTCAAAATAGCAGCTGGTTTGACTGCAATGGGAAGTGGGATGTTAGATACATTAACAGTGGTACAAGAAAATCAGTCACCTGTTCTATGGGGCAGTCATCTCATTTTGCAAAATTTTATTTAGTTTACTAAATTGAGGCACATTTGCTTCCCAGTAGATGGCACTCATTCCTTGCAGATTCACAAGGCTTTCCCTGTGTTTTTTTTGTGTGTGTGTTTGTGTGTGTAATAAAAGCATCATATCAACTCTTGCAAAATTAGCCATTCCAAACAGGTAATCTCAAAGTGTGGATGCATTTAATTAGTGTCCTGTCAACATAGGCAGGTGCCCTTTCTGATCAGAGTCCATATGCTTTAGCAGTGTGTAAAAGATTGAAATGAGGTGTGAGAGTGGACTTTTGCTGGCTCTGCAGGAACATGAGGAACTGACTGTATTTGAACTTGATTCAAAGCACATATAGAATAGATAAGAATAGAATTCTTTTATTGGCCAAGTGTGATAGGACACACAGGGAATTTGTCTTGGTGCATATGCTCTCAGTGAAAAGATACATTTGTCAAGAGTCAAGAATCATAAGGCACAACACTTACTAATAATCATAGGGTACAATAAGCAATCAAATCATACTAGGAAACAGTGAATATAAATCGTAAGGATACAAGCCACAAAGTTACAGTCATACAATCACAAGTGGGAGAGGATGGGTGATAAGGAGTGATGAGAAGGTTAATAGTAATAGTAGTGCAGACTTTGTAAATGTGTTGAGGGAATTATTTGTTTAGCAGAGTGATGGCATTCGGGGAAAAACTGTTCTTGTGTCTAGTTGTTCTGGTGTGCAGTGCTCTATAGCATTGTTTTGGGGGTAGGAGTTGAAGCAGTTTATGTCTGGGATGTGAGGGTCTGTAAATATTTTCACAGCCCTCTTTTTGACTTGTGCAGCATACAGGTCCTCGATTGAAGGCAGGTTGGTAGTAATTGATTTTTCTGCAGTCTAATTACTCTTGTTGGGTTGCAGAACCAAACCAGACAGCTATAGAGGTGCAGATGACAGACTCAATAATTCCTCTGTATCAGCAGTTGCTTGGGCAGTTTGAGCTTTCTGAGTTGGCGCAGATATACCAAAGGGTGTAACAGTGGTGTACACCCTTATCGGCTCTAGAAGGAACTACTGTATTGTGCTGCTACTGTAATGGTCTGAAGCTGCAACTGTGTAAAATAGAACTAGTTTGGTCTAATGGTTAAGAGACCAGGCTAGAAACCAAGAAACTGTGGTTAGTCCCACCTAATGCATGAGAGCCAGTTGGGTGACTTTGGGCCAATCACCAAGACATTGGAAATTCTAGTTCTGATTTAGGCATGAAAGCTGGTTGAGTACTATTTGCACACATCTGAAAGCTTACAAGGTTGAGAAACTCTGCTCTAAATGTTCCACCCCTTTTTTTCCATGCATTGTGATGACACGTGCACATTCCAAATGGGTGGAGCTTCCATCCCAAATTCCTGTGAATGCTGCTACTTCATACAGGCTTCCAAGTAATTCAGGTTGTTGGTGGCTGGAGAATTCTGGGAGTTAAAGTCCACAAGTCTTAAAGCATAGCTGGCTGGAGAATTCTTGGAGTAGAAGTCCACAAGTCTTAAAGTTGCCAAGTTTGGAGACTTCTGATCTAGTCAAACAAACTACTTTCTTTCTGGAATGTACTTCAGATTTCCCCATCTGGCCTACAGCCCTTCATGGTTCCACCCATCCAAGTGGTTTCTTTTATCAAGGCAACCTGGTCTACCCAATTATGGGATGGAGCATATTGCTCTGCTTTTGTCTTTCAGCCCCAAGCTTTTGCAACAAACTATTTTTGTGTTGAATTTATGTTTTACCGACAAAGAAATAAAGGGAGAACTAGTATTGATCTATTTTAAGCTATTTACCTCTCATCAGCTAGCCATACCCTTCTGGGATTTGAACCTGCATCACTTGCATATCAGGTAAATGTATTAACCTCCAAGCCACGGGCTCTCTTAATTTTATCAGCTATACCAGGAGAAAGATTAAGTGTTTTTTTTAATAAGGACAACCTGGTCTACCCAATTATGGGACTGAATATACTGCTCCACTTTAGCCTTTCAACCCCAATCCAGGAACCTTGAGTAGTCATTTTCACGACAAACTATTTTGTGTTGAATTTATGTTTTAAATTCACCCATCCAAGTATTAATCAGTCCTTTCCCTGTTTAGTCTTCGAGTTCAGGCAAAGTCACACCATTTCTGCCACTCACAGGAGTGGTCTTACTGTGTTCAGACATATAACTGTAGACTCTTGGTGCTTTCTGAGCTTGGTTTTCTTGCAGACATTTCATTACCCAACTAGGTAACATCATCAGTGCTAGAAGGGAGTGGAGTTTGCTCTTTTGCTATATACAGTTGCCCTGTCAGCGTTTGTGGGAGTGTTGTTTTCTTCTTGGCAGTGTCATGCCCCTGAATCCAAGGAGGAAGACAAACAGCTGACAGGGGGTGGGAGAATGGCTCCATTGGCTGTGGAGGAGGCTGGGGAAGGGCAAAGTCTGGGTGGGCAGAGCAGGAGAGAGATAGAACAAGGGAGAGAGAGTTCAGAGGAAGACCCAGGCCCATCCCCTCTTCATCCTAGGGCACACAGGGAGGAATGGAAAAGAGAGCAATGTGGGTTGCATGGTTTACGGGGGAGGAAAGAGCCCTGATTCCCTTCATTAGCCACACCTGGGAATGAAAGTTAAAAAGAAATGAATGCTGACTGCAGCAGCTGCTAGGAGCAAACGTGACTTTATCCTGTGTTGTCTTTGCTTATCTGTGTTCCTGGTGTCTTTCCAAATGTGTTGAGTTTTGCCGTGCCTTCACATCTGGAATTCTTGCTCCTGCCCTGCCAAACTAATTAATTCAGTTTGGCTTGATTGGACTTAAAGTTACAGTTTTTGTTGACCATGTTTTGGACTTGATTCCCTGCAGTTAAAGGCTGTTCCTGGGAGAGTTTTTCTCCAGCCAGAAGGAGAAAACCTGGACATTGGTATCCAGAGGGCAAAGTTGGAGCCATTAAAGGGACTCTGATTGATTATCTGACTGTCTTTGCGCCATGCCCCGGGTCATCACAGGCAGTTCCTTGGTTAGTCTGTTGTTCACAAGTACCCTACAGTTCAAACCTGAGTTACAAATATGATCTTCTACTGAAACCACATAACTGCTTAATGAGACAATCTGTGCCCGCAACTTGCTGAACTACAAATTTCTATGTGCACAGCAGCAGGATACTATCACTTTATTTTCCTTTCCCCCTTCAAGAGTTGAGCTTCTCGCAATCTTATATCTCGTATCGAGTAGAGAGGGAAAATACATTGCTGATATTCCTCCTGTTCCTCCCCTTCCCCCCTAGAAGAGACATCAGGTGAGGGACCTAGAGAGAGACAGGGGCGATGTTCCTGAGTGAACCTGGATCTAAGTTGGTCAATGTGCCTGCTCCAGAGGAGGCCATCCTCTGTTTGAACCCTGTAAGAAAGAGGGCCAGTGATGTGAGTTATTTCAGCAGGAATCCACAAAGGTTCACCTGTAAGGTTCCTAGCATAGACAGAATCTCCCACACTAAAAGAACGAACTTTGGAAGTGGAATCCAGTGGTGTATTGGGTGCATAAGTGGGATGAAGTCGGTCAAGGGAAGACCTAAGTTTCCTGCCCATTAACAACTCTGCTGGGGACAAGTTAGTTGATGGGCTAGGAGTGATGTGCTGAACACTAAGAAGCTTTTCAAGCTTCTCAGTGATGTCCCCAGGACCCAGCTGCTGAAGCTTTTCTTTGGTAAAGCGTACCATACGTTCAGCCCGGTTGGCAAGGGTGCCCAGGGGCTGTAAGGGCATGTCTGATGCCCTGTTGAGCTAGAAAGGATTCAAAAATGTTAGACGTGAATTGAGGGCCATTGTCAGAGACAAGGACATCTGGTAACCCATGGGTTACAAAGAGCTTTTGAGCTGCTTGATAACAGCCTCAGTAGTAGTAGAAGTCATGAGAATAACCTCTAGCCATTTGGAGTATGCATCTACAATTACTAGAAACGTGTGCCCTCTTGTAGGGCCTGCAAAATCAATGTGGATTCTAGACCATGGGCCCCTAGGACATTCCCATTCCTGTGTGGGGCGTGAGGTGGGGCAGGCCTGACTACCTGGCAATTGGGACAAGAGGCAACCCAGTTTTCAACCATTTTGTCAATACCTGGCCACCATACATAACTCCTGGCCAAACCTTTCATCCTTACAATCCCAGGATGACCCTCATGTAACATTTCCAAAACCTCCCTTTGCAGTTTTGCAGGAATAACCACCCTGTTACCCCACAAAATACATCCTCTTAATACAGATAATTCAGTTTGCCTGGATTTGAAAGGTTGGGCAAAGTGAGGTAGATCTTGAAGAGGCCAACCTTTTTAATCCAGCCCATAATAGGTGCCAACACAGCATCTTTGGCAGATTCTCTGGCAATCTCAGCAGCATGGACTGGAAGCTTAGCAACGGTCTCCAGGAAAAAGGTGTGAGTCTCAAGTTCACAGTCCTCCTTGTGGCAAGGTAGTGGGCAACGACTCAGTGCATCAGCATGTCCAATGTCCTTGCCAGGCCTGTGAATCAGTTTGTAGGAGTAGGCTGCAAGAAATTCAGTCCACCTCAGCATTCTTGGTGACAGGATAATAGGTGTAGGTTTGTCTCCTGCCACGATGCCAAGCAAAGGTTTGTGATCTGTAACAATGGTGAATGACCTGCCATACAGATATTCATGAAATTTCTTAACAGCTGCAACAACTGCTAAAGCCTCCTTGTCCAATTGGCTGTAGTTCCTCTCTGCTTTGGACAGAGAGTAGAATGCAATTGGGGCTTCCCGCCATTGGGAAGCCTGTGGCTCAAACCCCTCCCACTCCAAAAGGGGATGCATCACAAGTCAGAACAACAGGTAAATTCTCAGAGAATTGAATCAACACAGCATCAGACGTGATTAGTCTCTTAATACTGTTAAATGCTGACTGTTCCTTCCGCCCCCAGATCCAAGCAGCCTTCTTATCAAGTAAGCGATGTAAGGGTTCAGCAATAGATGCTTTGTGGGTAGAAACATGTGATAAAAGTTAATAAGGCCAAGGAAGGCTTGCAGATCTGACTTGCAACGAGGTTTAGGGGCTTCCTTGATCGCTTTAACCTTGGCATCAGTGGGGTGGATGCCCTGTTTATCAATCATGTACCCCAGGAATTCAACTCTGTCTGTTTTGAGAGTGCATTTATCTTCCTTGACTTTCAAACCTGCTTTTCTGAATCTGGTAAGGACTTCTCTGAGTCTCTCTTGAAGCTGAGTGTCATTCTCAGCAGAGATTAACACATCATCAAAATAAGGCACTACCCCTGGCAGTCCTTGCAACATTCTTTCCATAAGACTTTGAAAAATGCCAGGTGCCACGCTTACTCCAAATTGTAGTCTTTTACATTTGAAGGCACCTCTATGAGTCACAATTGTTTGTGCCTCTGCAGTGGCATCATCAACTGTTAATTGTTGATATGCCTGAGCTAAGTCCAGTTTAGCAAATACTGTACCCCTGCCAAGGGAATGGAGCAGATGATGCACAACAGGTACAGGGTATGCGCTGCTGCAGCGCATGGTTAAGTGTCCCCTTGTAGTCACCACAGATTCTCACTGACCCATCAGCCTTGACTGGTGTGACTATGGGTGTTTCCCATCTGGAGTGGTCAGTAGGTTCCAAAACCCCTTGGGCGATGAGCTTATCTAATTGTGCATCAATTTTTCCTTTAAAGCAAATGGAACCCTCCTGGGCTTTAAACGAATTGGGGCACCTTGGGGTCTAAACTGAAAGCAATAGGGGTCCCCATATACTTGCCCAGTCCTTCGCTGAAGACCTCTGGAAACTCAGACTTCAAGGACTCTTCCCAGTCAGAACTGCTCACGTGATGGATGCCAGTCACCTCGATGCCAAGTGGCTTGAACCACTCAAGTCCCAGCAAACTTGGGCGATCCTTGTCCACGATGGTCAGTGGCAAACGTTTGGTGTGGCCTTTAAACTGCACGTTGAATTTCGCTCCAACTACTGGAATCTTGTTCCCTTGGTAGTCTTTGAGGGTCAGTGCTTGCTTCTGGAAATGTTTTTCTGAATTCTTGGAAAGAGTCTGTGTATAGTGTCCCATGACACCATAGATAAATAAGAGCCTGAGTCCACTTCCATGTGGCACGGTCTCCCTTCAATAAACACCTTCACATGTACTTTTCTGCTATTTAAATGTGAAGAATGACCAATGGATATTGTTTGGTGAGTTTCACTCTTGCCATTTGCTTTTGAATTTAGCCCCATTTTTCCACTTAAATTGTTGGGCTTAAAATCTTCCTCAGGAAGTTTCTTCCTGAATGGTGGAGTTCTGGATGATTTGCAGACTCTGGCTATATGACCCGTTTCTCACAACGTAGGCAAATGGAGTCAAAAACTTGCATTCAGCGGGGTGGCCCCCCACATCCTCTGCAAACGAATCCTTGCCTGTTTTTTCAGAGTCTTTTCTTTTCTTCTCCATTCTGAGCTTAAAATCCCCTCTTCTTCCTCACTGCTATCCGAATCAGAGTCTATTTGTTTGCAATGAGTTGTTGAGGATTTTTCCCCATCAGAATGGCTTGAGGCCTGGCTCGAGGCCTTGTTAATCTTTTTCATGGCCGCAGCTGAGGACTTGGTGGCTTCTGCTGAAACAGCCTCTTCAATAGCCTCTTTAAGCGTGATTTTTGGTTTCATTAACAGTTTGCTTTGTAAGATCTTATCTTTAAGGCCCAAAACAAACCGATCACGCATGGCCTCTTCTATGTTGGTAAAGTCACAAGCACCCCAATGTCCTTAAACTTGCCACAGTCATTAACACTCTCGCTATCCCTTGATCCCGGTAAAATTCGTGTCTCTTAATGAGGCACGATACTTGGCGTAATGGGCTCTTAAAAGTCTTTCTAATTCGGCCATTCTATTACCTTCAATTCTGCTGCTCCCAACGCCTTCGCCATTTTGAAAACTGCGGACCGCAGTGTGTGAGAAAGACCGCCCTCTTCCGCCTCTCGGGGATGCCGGCGAGATCGCCTTCCAGGAACATGTGGAACCGGTCTGCATCGATTCCCAGTCTTCCGCCGATCGGATAACGGTGCTGGGGGTGTTCAGCGCAGCCATCTCGCTCAGTTGCTTGTTTGTCGCGTCGTCTTCTCTTCAGGGAAATCCCACCCGCGCCAGTGTTAAGTTTGCATGAAGAGTCAGCGCGAGGAATTCCAGCAAAAGACTTTATTAATGACAACAGCTCGAATGGACCCGTCTCGGCTGCTCTTATAGCCGGCAGCCGTAGCTGCTAGCCAATGGGAGTGCAGGGTTTCTTCCCGCACTATTTAAACCAATACCATTTGACATTTTACAAGACCAATTCAAATAAACCAATAACATTTAAACCTACATACATAACACAGTGAATCTTCCTAGTTTCTCTGCTGGTGTTCAATGCTCAAGCCAACCAGCAATAATTCAACCTAGGTCAGTTTTGATTTTTGAGAGGCTGTGTGTATTTTCTGGCTCCAATTTTGTCTTCTGTTGCTTTTGTAGTGAGGTTCCACAGGCTAGAGATACAACAGGGAGCCTATCTCTGGATCTCACCACTTCAAAGCAAAGAGGAGTAATTCTACAGCATGTAGTAAATGCCTGTTAGTCCAGGATATCCTTCACAGAAATGTCTACTGAGTAAATCTTACATACTTGCACAAATCCAAAGTTTTCTCACATGTATGGGGCTTTTGCACACCATTTTCTCATATTTAGACTCTCACAAAGTTTGCTTTAGCATATTACACTCCTTTGCGTGTGGAAAAATTTATGATGGATTTCTCCAACACCCCAAATATGTACTGAATATTATGTATTTCTGGGCACAGGAATTCCTCCCTGATTAGGCAAAAGGGGACATTCAATTGTGATGTGGCTGTACCTTGGTGGCCTAAAGTCAGGGGTGGGATGCAAATATTTTTACTGCTGGTTCTGTGGGCGTGGCTAGGTGGTAGTGGCTAGGTGGGCATGGCTATGTGACTGGGTAGGTGTGGCTTCTTTTTTGTGTGTGTGCAGCACCCCCCATGTTTCCTTTTTTGGCCTCCTGGGCCTCAGGGAAGCCTCCTGGCTGAAGCAGAAAGACAGTGAGGGGGATCCTGGCACAGCTGATCATTGGAACAGCTGATAGTCGGGAGGAAAAAAATACTGGTTCAGCCAAACAGTAGTATTTTTTACTACCAGTTCGCTTGAACTGGACTGAACCGGTAGAATCCCACCACTGCCTAAAGTAACACAATCCACAAACAGCTATCCTTCTTGCAGCTTCCATGGCTGTTTTGAGGAGATCTAATACCTCCAGGCTAAAAGCTACTGAGAAGACAAAGTGCATGACTGGTGAAGAGACAATTCTCTTGACCTTATCTCATTTTCTTCTCTTTTATCTTTGAAAAAAAACCCACATCCTTCTAAACAAAGCAGTCAAGGCAAACATACCATTGTTATAATAGTTTGTGTGGAATCTGCCTGTCAAAGTAATGAAACTGAGAAAGGAGGTTTGGGGTTTTTATTTGCCAGACAGGTATATCATAATAATCACTGCATTATGAATGTCCCCTGTGCCTGGTGCACTTTATCACATCAATAAGAGCTGCAACATCATCTGGAATGGCTGAATGTGAGGCTGTTCAAACTGTTCCATGTAAAATGATGCCATTACTGTACCAGCCAGGAAAACAAACTTTTGAGAAGGCATAAATTCCCTCCGGGAGATTTTTTCTTTTCTTTTCACTTTGGTTGCTTCCAATTTTTCAGAGTTCTTTGTGGTTCCAAACGCTGCTCTTTGGAAGGAAGATATTTCAGCACTCTTTTGCAGAGGTGGGCAGCATCCATCCCTTCTTGAAACCTGGCTGTTATAAGCACTCCCAGGTTTCCATCACTGAAAGTTTTAAAGAAGAAATTGGACAATTGTTTGTCCAGAATGGTATAGAGTTTTTTTTTTAAATTCATGTTTATATGCCCTTCTCCGAGAGGTGGCTTACAATTTTGGGCACAACCCAATCGCTCAGCAATAGCCTTCATTCCATTGTATATACCTGCTTATTACTAAGCGGCATTTTTACAAAGTCAGCTTATTGCCCCAACAATCTTGGGTCCTCAGTTTACCTACCCGAGAGGATGGAAGGCTGAGTCAACCTTGAGCCTGGTGGGAGTCAAGCCTGCAGTAATTGCAGGCAGCTGGAACTAAGTGCTAGGTGTTTAACAGCCTGCACCACCAAGTCTCCTGCTTGTGTAGAAGTTTGGACTTAGAATATCCAGGTTAAATGAATATCTTTGAAATAAATGTAAAATTCATTGTAGATCGGGGAAATACCGTGGATCCTGAATGGGGAAAAAGAAACACATGTATATAACATGGTAAATAGGGACTTATTGTTAGTTGGAAGGTAATAATTAAGAATGACTATATTGATATTAGTTCTATTTTATTTTTGTTTTTTGTTTGCTATACAACGGCTTTGAGAAAGTAAAAAAAGAAAATATGTAAAACAAAACAGGTGGTAAGATGGAAATGAAAATAAAAGGGGATAAATAGTGCAAAATATGTTTTAGGATAAAAATGTTTTTGTTACTGGATTCATGAATGAAAAAATATGAAGCAAAAATTTATTAAAAGAAAAATGGAATAGATAATGATTTGATACGAAACTAGATAAGAAAGCTGGAAATATAACTATGACTATGTAAGTATGTTGTAACCAAGAATCACATCGCTCACTTGAAGAGATGTATAAAAATAAAAATTATTTGGTAAAAAGATTTGGGGACTTCAACTCCCAGAATTCCCCAGCCAGCTAACTTTAAGACTTGTGTTCTGGGAGTTGAAATCCACAAGCCTTAAAGTTTCAAAGTTTGGAATTAAATGATTCAATGGCTTAAAAGATTGGTTGAATTTAACCTCCTCCCACCTTCAAACATCTTACATGATTCCTGCCGTTTCCAACATACATTCAAAAGCTGTGCCGTCCTCACCTAATGCAGGGTGGAAACCATAACTACACAGCCTAAGTTGTATTTTGCACCCAAAATCCCTGGGTCAAAGCAAGCTAGTATCCTGTAATAGCCATTGGAGCTGATTTTGCTAAATGTTAGAAAACCATGGTGTCTAATTGAGTTTTGTTTGCATCTGGCAAACGCCCAGTCAATCCTCAGATCTAGACCAGAGCAAACACGCCCATCATTCAGTGCAGTAGCAAAAAAAGACAAAGCAAAACACCATACAGTTTGATGTTTATTTATTGAACATGAACAGACATCAAAAACAGTTAATTGGGAAAATGGGACAAAAAACAAATGAAAGCAAGCTGGGAGGGAGACTGGAACAACAGGCCAGAGATAAAAGGTATGAGGCTTAATTAACAACGATCTAAATCCTCAATATATCTCTATTGGTAAACACAGAACTTTCCAGAGCTGCTAAAAACAAAATTGAGGGTAATTAACAGGGCAAGGCCCAAAAGGAAGGGCCTTTGGCTTCTCCAGTTTTAACAGACAATAGAAATGACACCAGCTGATCATTTCTCTCTTCTGAACTCAAGAATGGAATAATTTGATGGATGGGGATGAGGCAGCTAACACCAAATAATGGAATCTGGAATAATAAATACCTGCAAAACAAGTTTCTGTGTCCCTAGGTGTCCCTGGGACATAAAACATACAGGAGTCCTCAACACAATTGGGACCAGAATTTCAGCTGTAAGTCGTGATGGTGATATGTCAAGGCACCCATATGACTGGACCAGAGGTGGTATTCAGCAGGTTCTGACCAGTTCTGGAGAACCAGTAGCAGAAATTTTGAGTAGTGTGGAGAACCGGCAAATACCATCTGTGACTGGCCCGCCCCATCTATTCTCCACCTCCTGAGTCCCAGCTGATTGTCTGGGTCTTCTTTTGTTGCCCTGCACAAGAGAATGGAGCTGGAAAGCAGGTTCGTGGGGTGGGGAGGGAATGGGATTTTGCAGTAACCTTTCCCCAGGAGTGGGGGGAGGGAATGGGGATTTTATAGTATCCTTCCTCTGCCACGCCCACCAAGTCACGCCCACCAAGCCACGCCATGTCCACCAAGCCATGCCCACAGAACTGTTAGTAAAATTTTTTGAATCCCACCACTGGACTGGACCCAATTGTATGATCTCTGATGTTTGTTAATAGCATAGCATTAGCATTTAGACTTATATACTACTTTACAGTGCTTTACAGAACATAGCTGAAAAAGAATGAGTTTTTCTTAACAGATTAACAGTTGGAAGGGACATTGTCGGTCATTTAGTCCAAACCCCTTCCAGCCAAGCAGGAGACCCTACACCATTTCTGACAGATGGCAGCCCAGTCTCTTCTTGAAAGCTTCCAAGGATGAAGCTCCCACAACCTCTGAAGGCAAGCTGTTCCATTGGTTGATTGTTCTCACCATCAGAAAATTTCTCCTTATTTCTAGGTTGAATCTCTCCTTGATCAGTTTTCCATCCATTATTCCTTGTCTGGCTTTCAGGTGCCTTGAAAAATAGCTTGACCCCTTTCTCCTCTCTGTGGCAGCCCCTTGAACTGCTATCCTGTCTTCCCTGATCCTTCTCTTCACTAGACTAGCCATGCCCAGTTCCTGAAACCCTTCATATGTGACCCAGGATAATGCTACAGGATCCAATCTGGGACCAGTGGTTTTGTCTTCTGAGTTTTCAGACTCGTTCTGGAGTGCATCTTCAGGCAACTTTTCTCTAATCATCTAAAGAAGCTAGCTCTCTTCCTTTACCGGGACTGGAGCAGAGGTGGCATTCAGCAGGTTCTGACCAATTCTGGAGAACTGGTAGCGGAAATTTTGAGTAGTTTGGAGAACCGGCAAATACAACTTCTGACTGGAGATTTTATAGTATCCTTCCCCTGTCATGCCCACCAAGCCACGTCCACAGAACCAGTAGTAAAAAAATGGGATCCCACCACTGGACTGGATGCTAAAACATATAAAGAATGGGTGCTGGAATTGGGCGTGTCTAGTTTAATGAAAAGAAAGATTGTGTGTGTGTAAGTATGTGTGTGTGACATGATAGCAGTGTTCCAATATCTCAGGGGGTGCCACAAAGAAGATGGAGTCAAGCTATTCTCCAAAGCACCTGATGGCAGGACAAGAAGCAATGGAGGGAAACTGATCAAGGAGAGAAGCAACCTAGAACTAAGGAGAAATTTCCTGATAGAACAATTAATCAGTGGAACAACTTGCCTCCAGAAGTTGTGAATGCTGCAACAGTGGAAGTTTTAAGAAGAGAGTGGACAACCATTTGTCTGAGATGGTATAGGGTTTCCTGCCTAAGCAGGGGGTTGGACTAGAAGACTTCTAAGGTCCCTTCCAACTTTGTCTTGTTTTGTTCTGTTCTGTTCCATTTCGTCCCAACCCGTCCCATCCCATCCCACCTTACCCTACCCTACCCTATCCTCTAATATAGTTTTGTTTAAGGCCTGGATTTTTTATCACTCTGTTTTGCATCACTTGGTATTCTACTCTAAAGGCAGGCAAGCATTTTGTACCAGTAGACGTGTTGGGGAGTTTTGAGAGCTTGTCACAGGCACATTACAATATGACAGGCTTGTGCATTCACAAAACGACTGCCACAAAGTCTCCATGGCTGAATGGAAAACACTCTTTGATGAGAAGGCAAGCTTTGGCCTCTGATGGACGTGTACAATAGCAGGCATAAATATTGAATATAAATAGATTTTTTATCCCCACGCTTTATAAACGCCACGCCTTTAAGGATCCCAAACCCTGAACCTTGGGAATAAAGTGGATTTATTTAATCTCATTTTGCAGAGGAAACAAAAGTATTTCTTTTTCTAAAAAGAAAGTAGAGTACCATTGGATAGAAGCAGGGGTAATGCAGCTCACTGAGGAATAAAGAACCCAGCCTTGGCAGGCTGGGAGTGTGCATTTGGCAGATGGTACATCCTTGTGCCAAAATAGAAGAGGCTGACGCTGGTTGTAAATAAACAGGCCTCATAGGTGTTGCTGTGAAAAGGATCAGAAGGGTTACACTGCTCAGAAGGAATAAGAATAGGGATGCACAAATACACACAGACGCAAACATATTCAGAGGCACCTGCATCCATTTAGACTAGCCTTTAGCACATGATTAGACATTTGAGTACTTATGGGACCGGTGAGTTTATTATTCCCACTTGCAATTTGTATATGTATGTATGTGCATGTTTGCAAAGAATGCAATCTACTTTTCCACTCCTACTGTTTACTCAGAAATGGTAGCCTTGAATGCACGACACTCTGTTTTGAGCCAGGAAGTTAAATACTACAAAGGGGACAAGTGCCCTTCAAGTGTCAGGGACACCAGCTTCTACAGTATTTCTGACAACTACTTCTGTTGCACTCTCTCTCCCTCTGTGCCCCCCCCCCACTTTCCAGTTTCTGCATATATAATATAAATGAGCAGAGATACTGGATGATGCATTAGTAAGCAGCAGTCACAGTCGAAGGACTTCTTGGAATTACTTTGTAAGTTACCCCCAACTGTAAGTCTGTCTTGTGTCTGTATGTGTGTCTGCCTACACATATACATAAATGTATATAATTGAAGTAGGATTAACACTTCTTCTTAATTCTCATGAAAATAAAGAGAGGGATGTGTGTGTGTGTGTGTGTATGTGTGGAAACATGTTCAGACTTATAAGACTGATGTCAACCCTTCAAGGTAGACCAAAGGGGTCCAACCTTGGCAACTTTAAGACCTATGGGCCTCAACATACTGGCTGGGGAATTCTGGGAAATACACAAGTCTTAAAGTTGCCAAGAATGGACATCCCTGAGGATGATCATATTAGGATGTCAGAGTTAATATCACAATTAGTATCAATACTAATACTACTCTTAAAAACTCCCTTTTTTATGACCCTGTAATCTCTTAATTTGGGGTAGAGTCGGGGTGACTGGATGGAGCTTAGTATTTTTCTGGCCAGATGCCCTTCCTGACACCTACAGGAAGTTTGCAGCAGGTATTTTTATTTGCCCTCATGAGACAGAAATATCTGCCACTAGCTAGGACTGAACTCTCAACCTCTTGAGCAGGAGTGAGCAGCTTCACAACTAGGTCACCACATCACTCTAATGCTAATACTATTTTATTGTAAGGTTATAGTAATGGAATCTTCCAAGCCTGAATTAGTTTCTCCCCTCTCTTGCTCTATCCATGAGGACTACTGTAGGGAGGGTCTTGTCTTCTTTCTTAGGTTACTTTTTTGTCCCAGATTCTGATTCCTTCATCTGATTGATGCTTGATTGCAGCTCTTCCTCCTATTCCTTGAGATTATTCCTGCTTCCCTTTTAAAAGATTGCAGCTGCAATCATACAACCAGAGTCCTTTTTTATGTGCAACACAGACCCTACCCATATCCTAGGATGCCCTAGTTAATTCATGAGCCTCGAGCCAAGTTTCAAAAGAAATCCAATTATTTATTAGGAGCAATATGTTGGCATTTTCTCAAGTGCAGTCAGCTCTGTCCCACGTAATTTACTGCCCACCTATGACCTTGTTTCCCCCTCCTCCCAACACAGATAAGAAGCAAGGACTTCAATCATGTGATTGTGGCCACAACATTGATTTTTTTTTTGACCCGTTTCCCTTGGAGGCTTCCAGAAACAGAATGGGCTAACTCACTCACCACAGCCAATTCACCATGGTCAACTCACCACAGTCAATTTGCCACATCCAATTCACTGCAGCCAACTCACTATGGCCAATTCACCGCAGCCAATTCACCACAATCAAATTGCCATGGCCAATTTGCTGCGGGACAACTTGCCACAATCAACTTGCCACGGTACAACTGGCCGTGGAACAATTCAACAATCCAATTTAATTATTTAAAATAATGAAAAAATATATTTTATTTGTTGTCATTCCCATTTCACATTGTCCCTCCTTTGGCATCCTTTTGTTAATGATTCTATTCCACTATTTCTTCAATATTAGTGTAACTCTTGTCCTGTGGCGAGTTGTCTCATGGCGAGATGTTCTGTGGTGAGTTGGCCATGGAAAGTTGGCTGCGGTAAGTTGGCTGTGACAACAAGTTGTCATAAATCCTTCTGGAAAGGGGTTCTCTTCCCAATTTGCTTTCCTTTATCCTAATTCAAGTTGCATTAACAGACGGCTACAATCAAGATCAAGTGAGGTACTAATACCACTCTATAAAGCCTTAGTAAGACCACAACTAGAGTACTGCATCCAGTTTTGGTCACCACATTATAAAAAAGATGTTGAGACTCCAGAAAAAGTACAGAGAAAAGCAACCAGGATGATTAGGGAACTGGAGACTAAAACATATGAAGAACAATTACAGGAACTGGGCAGGCGGGTCTAGTGAAGAGAAGGACCAGGGGAGACAAGATAGAAGTGTTCCAATATTGCAGGGGCTGCCACAGAGAGGAAGGGGTCAAGCTATTTTCTAAAGCACCTGAAGGCCAGACAAAGAATAAAGGATGGAAACTGAACAAGGAGAGATTTAACCTCGAAATAAGGAGAAACTTTCTGACAGTGAGAACAATCAACCAATGGAACAGCTTGCCCTCTGAGGTTGTGGGAGCACCATCACTTGAGACTTTCAAGAAGAGATTGGACTGCCATCTGTCAGAAATGGTGTAGAGTCTCCTGCTTGGATGGGGAGGGTTCGACTAGATGACCTATAAGGTCCCTTCCAACTCTGATTACCTGTTATCTGTTATCTTTACCAAAGAAGGAAGAAAGTCATGGCCAGACTTGCTTGATTTTGTGTTTGGTATGAGATCAGCTGCTAATTTGAAGCATTTCATTTAACAGGCAAAAAAAAAAAAGAGAGGATTTTTGGGGGTATATTGAATTAGCTCCTGCCTAGAATGATGCATTGGCTTTGAATAACATTGCTGTAAAAAAAAAATCACCCAAAGTGAAATTTGATAGGATCCAGTTTTGAGGAGGTGAACAGAAAAGGCCTCCTTGGGCAAAACACCTGTGAACTTTCAATTTTTTTTTTTGCTAAAGTCAACTACTTTTCTCACATCTGCTTTAATCCATCCTTGGATTGTCAGTGAATTATGCCCAAAGCTAACATCGAAGCACATTTGAAAATCTTCCTTGGGTGATACATAAACATTGATAAATTAGGATGCCCCTGAAATGCACCAATGCACTTAGATACAAAGGATAGGTTGGAAAAAGTTGATTTGGGGCCGGCTTCATTTTTGACTTGGAGAGATTGCTATTGCTTCTTCAATTTTAATTGAACATATTTAATAGGACTCCTAGATTGCTATGCAAACAGGTAAATTATTTATCAGAACCAACAAGCTTATCAATGTTTGTGATGCAGCTCTTGATTAGAAAGCTGAATGGAAGGAGCTGGGTATTAGAGAATGTTGTGTACAAAAAAATATTGTGTGTCCTCAAATGCATGTATTAGGTTAATTAGTGTACAGTACAAATGCTAAGGAACTAAATTGCCTGGGAATATATAAACATAGCACAGTCTCTTGGTATTATCTAACATTACAATGTTAGATAATACTATGCTTGTTACACTATCTTCCTCTGAAAATGGTGTCCAAAAAAAGAACAATGGGCAGCAAAAGCATGTATTGTAAATCAAAACAATGAAAGATTACAGATTAACAGAGTTGGAAGGGACCTTGTAGGAGACCCTACACCATTTCTAACAAACGACAATCCAATCTCTTCTTGAAAGCCTCCAGTGTTGAAGCTCTCACACCTTCCGAAGGCAAGCTGTTCCATTGGTTGATTGCTCTCACTGTCAGAAAATTTCTCCTTATTTGTAGGTTGAATCTCTCCTTGTTAATTTCCATCCATTATTCCTTGTCTGGCCTTTGGATGCCTTGGAAAATAGCTTGACCCCTTCCTCTCTGTGGCAGCTCCTCAGATATTGGAACCCTGCTATCATGTCTCCCCTGGTCCTTCTCTTCACTAGACTAGCCATGCCCAGTTCCTGAAACTGTTCTTCATATGTTTTAAATTTAATTAATTAAATTAATCATACAATTAAAATAATCATACAAATATCAAAAGAAAGATGATTTACAATGCAGTCTGAAAGGAGGATGTGCTTGGAGCAATTGATAAGCTACAAAGGTCTGGATGGAAAAATGTTTTTAGTTGTTTATATGGAATAGCACAGGAACTACCCATCCTTTTCTCCTGAAAATAAATGCAAATTTTTGTGCATATCTTTGGATTTGCGGGCAGATGCAATGATTGGACAGAACAGACTTTTGATAGAGAACACTATATGTGAAGCTGACAAGGATCCAAAATATTCTGCTTTGTCCAGACCTATTTTTTATCCATGAAGTCCATTCCTTTCTTTTTCTGCCATACAGTGCAGTAAAAATAATAATAGAGAATTCATACTGAAATACACACATCAAAAACATTTTCTATCAAAATAATACATCTATAGCTATCGCTGTTTTTAAAATAGGCATTTGAAAACAACCTCCTGCATCTCTTAGGCAGAATACACTGTCAGCACATTTAGGAAAACTACAGTAGGCTAAATTATTTCTGATTTCCATGTTAGTTCAGGAGAGTATATGTTATGTATGCAGGTTTAAAGTCATTGGTTTAGTTTGAACTGTTCTTGTAAAATGTAAGAAATGATTGGTTTAAAAAGTGCGGGAAAACCCTGCACTCTGATTGGCTGGCAACTGCGGCTGCTGGCTATAAGTAGCAGCCGCAGCCCAGCCAAAGTGGGTTCGTTCTGAGCTGTAGTCACTAATAAACAAAGAGCTTGAAGCACTCCGCGTCTGTCTCTTCATGCAAACGTAACACTGGCGACGAAGGTGGGATCTCCCTGAAGAAGAAGGCAATGCAGAACAGAAGAAGAGAGAGATGGCTGTGCTGAACACCCCCCCAGCCCCGTTCGATCCGACGACAGAAGACTGGGAGACGTATGCAGATCGTTTCCAAATGTATCTGGAAGGAAACGATCTTGCCGACATTTCGAGAAGGAAGAGGGCGGTCTTTCTCACGCTGCGGTCCGGCAGTTTTCAAGATGGTGAAGGCATTGGCGGAGCTGCAGACGTGAAGGTAATGGAATGGCCTGACTTAGAAAAGTTGTTAAGAGCCCATTACGCCCACAAGTATCATGCCTCATTAAGAGACACGAAGTTTTACCATCG
Organism: Naja naja; assembly: GCA_009733165.1. NCBI lineage: Eukaryota > Metazoa > Chordata > Lepidosauria > Squamata > Elapidae > Naja > Naja naja. Next base: position 16,002,417 of record CM019150.1, on the reverse strand, counting down.
GGATCAAGGGGAAAGCAAAACGTAAATGACTTCATGGCAAGTTTAAGAGACATTGGGGTGCATGTGAATTTAACAATTTAGAAGAGGCCATGCATGATCGATTTGTTCTGGGCCTTAAAGACAAGGTGCTTCAGAGCAAGTTATTACTAAGACCTAAGATCACGCTGAAGGAAGCAATAGAAGAGGCCTCTTCAGCAGAAGCTACCAAGTCCTCAGCAGCAGCCATGAAGAAAATCAACAAGGCCACAAGCCATCCTGATGTGGAAAAGTCCACAACAACTCATGTGAGCAAATAGATTCTGAGTCAGACTGTAGTGAGGTGGAGGAAGGAATTTATAGACTCAGAATGGAGTGGAAAAAGAAAGACCTGGGAAGAAAGAGGCAAGATTTCTACTGCAGAGGTTGTGGGGAAGCCACCCCGACTGAATGCAAGTTCCTAGATAACATCTGCCTCCGTTGTGAAAAAGAGGACACCTAGCAAGAGTCTGCAAATCATCCAGAACTCCACCCAACAGAAGGAAGTTTCCTGACAAAGAATTCAAGCCCAACAACCTCAGTGAGAAAATGGGGCAGCAGCACAGAAGCAAAGGGAAGAATGAAACTCATCAGACAGTAACTATTGGTCATTCTTCTTCTATCAATAACAGAAAAGTGCATGTCAAGTTACTAATTGAAGGAAGGCCTTGCCAAATGGAAGTGGACTCAGGCTCATATTTATCTATGGTGTCATGGGACACTATTCACAGACTACTCCCAAACATTCAGAAGAAGCATTTCAAGAAGCAAGCACTGACTCTTAAAGACTACCAAGGGAACAAGATTCCAGTAGTTGGAACAAGAGAATTCAACGTGAAGTTCAAAGGCCACACCAAACGTTTGCCCCTGACCATCGTGGACAAGGATCGCCCAAGCTTGCTGGGACTTGAGTGGTTCAATCCACTAGGCATCGAGGTGACTGGCATCAATCACGTGAGCAACACTGAATGGGAGGAGGCCTTGAAGTCTGAGTTTCCAGAGGTCTTCAGCAAAGGATTGGGCAAGTATATGGGGACCCCTATCACTTTCAATCTAGATCCCAAGGTGCCCCAATTCGCTTAAAGCCCAGAAGGGTCCCATTTGCCTTAAAGGAAAAAATTGATGCACAATTAAATAAACTAATAGCTCAAGGAGTTTTAGAGCCCACTGACCACTCCAGGTGGGAGACACCCATAGTCACACCAGTCAAGACTGATGGGTCAGTAAGAATCTGTGGAGACTATAAGGGGACATTGAACCATGCTTCAACAGAGTGCATATCCAGTTCCAGTGGTGCATCATTTACTACATTCACTTGGCAGAGGTACAGTCTTTGCCAAATTGGATCTGGCCCAGGCATATCAACAATTAACAGATGATGATGCCACTGCAGAGGCCCAAACCATTGTGACTCATAGAGGTGCTTTCAAATGTAAAAGGTTACACTTTGGAGTAAGCATAGCACCAGGCATCTTCCAAAGCCTTATGGAAAGGATGCTCCAAGGACTGCCAGGGTAGTACCTTACTTTGATGATGTGTTAATCTCTGCTGAAAATGACACTCAGTTACAAGAGAAACTCAGAGAAGTCCTTACCAGATTCAAAAAGCGGGTTAAAAGTCAAGGAAGAAAAATGCACTCTTAGAACTGACAAGGTTGAGTTCTTGGGCTATATGATTGACAAGCATGGTATCCACCCCACAGATGCCAAGGTTCAAGCAATCAAAGAAGCCCCTAGACCAAAATGTAAAACAGATTTGCAAGCCTTCCTTGGACTCATTAACTTTTATCACATGTTCCTACCTCAGAAGGCAACCATTGCAGAACCACTGCACAAATTATTAGACAAAAAGTCTGTGTGGGTCTGGGGCAGAAAAGAACAATCTGCATTTAACAATATTAAAAGACTAATCAAATCTGATGCTGTACTGATACAGTTCTCTGAGAATTTGCCTGTTGTATTGACTTGTGATGCATCCCCTTTTGGAGTGGGGTTTGAGCCACAGGCTTCCCAGCAGGAGGGAAGCTCCTATTGTATTTTACTCTCGCACCTTGACCAAAGCAGAGAGGAACTACAGCCAACCGGACAAGGAAGCCTTGGCAATTGTTGCAGCTGTCAAGAAATTCCATGAGTATTTATATGGGAGAACATTTACCATTGTCACAGATCACAAACCTCTGTTAGGCATTGTGGCAGGAGACAAACCTATGCCCACTATCCTGTCACCAAGAATGCTGAGGTGGACTGAATTTCTTGCAGCCTATTCATACAAACTCATCCACAGGCCTGGCAAAGACATTGGGCATGCAGATGCTTTGAGTTGCTGCCCACTTCCTTCTCACACTGAGGACTTTGCTCCTGAGACTTACACCTTTTTCCTAGAAACTGTTGCCAAGCTTCCAGTACACGCTGCTGAGATTGCCAGAGAGACTGCCAAAGACATTGTATTGGCTCCTGTTATAGGCTGGATTAAGAAAGGTTGGCCTCTTCAAGATCTACCTCAACTTGCCCAAGCTTTTAAATCCAGGCAAACTGAATTATCTGTATTAAGAGGATGTATTTTGTGGGGTAACAGGGTGGTTATTCCTACAAAACTGCAAAGGGAGGTTTTGGAAATGTTACATGAGGGTCATCCAGGTATTGTCAGAATGAAGGGATTGGCCAGGAGTTATGTATGGTGGCCAGGTATTGACAAAATGGTGGAAAACTGGGTTGCATCTTGTCCCAACTGTCAGGTAGTCAGGCCTGCCCCACTTCTTGCCCCCACACAGGAATGGGAATGTCCTAGGGGCCCATGGTCCAGGATTCACATTGATTTTGCTGGCCCTACCAGAGGGCACACTTTCCTTATTATAGTTGATGCATATTCCAAATGGCTAGAGGTAATCCCTATGGCATCCACCACAACTGAAGCTGTCATCAAACAGCTTAAAAGCTTTTGTAACTCACGGGTTACCTGATGTGCTTGTTTCTGACAATGGCCCTCAATTTACACCCAACCTTTTTGAATCATATCTAGCACAACAGGGTATCAGACATGCCCTGACAGCCCCTGGGCATCCTTTGGCTAACAGCCAGGCTGAACGTATGGTACGATTTACCAAGGAAAAACTTCAGCAATTGGGTCAGGGGATATCACTGAGAGAGTTGAAAAACTTCTCAGTGTTCAGCATATCACTCCCAACCCCTCAACTAATTTGTCCCCAGCTGAATTGTTGATGGGTAGGAAACTCAGGTCTCCCCTTGATGCCTTCATCCCACTTACGCACCCAACGCACCACTAGATTCCACTAGCAAAAACATTCACTGTGGGTGATTCTGTTTATGCTAAGAACCTTATGGGTGAACCATTATGGATTCCTGCTGAGATAACCCAAATCACAGGCCCCAGGTCTTACAGGGTACAAATGGAGGATGGTGTCCTCTGGAGCAGGCACATTGATCAGTTAAGATCCAGATTGCCTCAGGAGCATCGCTTTTGCTCCTCTCTGGTTCCCATACCTACTGCCTCTTCTAGGGGAAGGGGAGGATCATGAGTGTAATGAACAAGCAAGAATCAACCCCATGTGTATGAGCTAACACGACAGGAACCATCCCAAAACCTGTCACAATGCCAACAACCATTTTCACAAATGGAAGATTGCACATCATTACCTGATTTAGGTGCTGACATTGGGTTGGAGATGGATTGGGAGGAGAGACCAGGTTGTAGTAACCAAACAGGTTCTACCATTACTACAAGTCCTAGTAAGGAAATGTCAGCAGACACATTTCCTCCCTCACAAGGTGAGAACCTTAAAACATCTGAACCACGTAGGTCTCATTACACGTAAGAGCCCCACCTATTTAAAAGAATACATTAGATAGGCTGGGGTTTGAGTATGGACTGAACCTAGTGGGGAGGGGTGTTATGTATGCAGGTTTAAAGTCATTGGTTTAGTTTGAACTGTTCTTGTAAAATGTAAGAAATGATTGGTTTAAAAAGTGCGGGAAAACCCTGCATTCTGATTGGCTGGCAACTACGGCTGCTGGCTATAAGTAGCAGCCGCAGCCCAGCCAAAGTGGGTTCGTTCTGAGCTGTAGTCACTAATAAACAAAGAGCTTGAAGCACTCCGCGTCTGTCTCTTCATGCAAACTTAACAGTATATATTAGGTTTGCATAGTTTATATCACAGTTTGCAGAGACTGAATTTCTCAAATATTCTTAGTGCAGTGTAAAGTCACATAATACTTTTTCTGACACATTGGAAGTAAGTAAGTCTCTTATCCTTCTCCTTCTCCTTCTCTTACTCCTCCTCCTCCTCCTCCTCCTCCCCCGTCCTCTACTATTTCCCAGATTTGGGGAGTTGAATATCTGCAGCATGGGAAAATGCACTATTTTTATAGATTCCCAGGCAAGTGCAGACTTTGGGGACATAATAATTTCACTGTGGTATTTGGGATGACAGTAATTTATCTCTTTTAGCAAAAGAAATGCCACGGGGACTATGTTTGTTTTTTCTTGATGCATCCTATACAGCAAAATTGTACAGCTAATTGAATAATGAACTTATCCAGAGTATGAGTACAGGCAGACTGAACTGTAGAGCTATTCCTTAATTCCTTCATCTGCTTCTTAAGTAAACCTAATAGCTTTTCAGGCCCATGCTTACTGCCATCATGACTGTTTTACTTAATGACGGTTTTCTTATCTACTTGTCACTGTTCTGTACCATAAAGGTTGAGGTTCCAGGCTTAGGTGGACAACCTCTTAGCTGGAACATGAATCTTCTTTCTCTGAATTCCAATGCAGCCTGGACAGATAAGAAATTTCATGCACAGAGCAGAGGCAACCTGATTTTGACTGATATTTTGTAAGAACATCTATAGCCTTGTTCTTCTTCACTTCCTCTATGAGTAATAGATGAATAGACAAGTATCAGAGCTCTGCAGAGATGCTACTTCTAGTTAGGCCAGTGAGACAGACAGCTACAGAATGGTGAAGGCTAGATTTGAGACCCAGCTGTTATAAAGACTGAAAGTAGGAGAGAGGTGCTGATCTTACTACCAAAAGTGTCATAACAGTAGAGGAGGAACTGAAACAGATGCCTGGAATGGAATTCAGATTTCTAGAAATTCTTTAGATAAACTCCTTGGGTGGGAGACAGTGAGACAATAGAGGATGATTGGGTTTCATCAGTGGTGAGATTCAAATTTTTTTTACTACTGGTTCTGTGGGCGTGGCTTGGTGGGCATGGCAGGGGAAGATACTGTAAAATCTCCAGTCAGAGGTGGTATTTGCCGGTTCTCCAAACTACTCAAGATTTCTGCTTCTGGTTCTCCAGAACTGGTCAGAACCTGCTGAATACCACCTCTGAGTTTCATATCTATATGTGCTGTTTGTGTAAGGCTGCTGGGTTGGGGACTTGGTAGGTTTTGCAGAAACTTTAAGTTTTCAGGGAGACATTCAGGAAGGCTTGCATAAGAAGGCATGTGGCTATGAATGGATATTTATTTATTATTTATTCATTATTAAATATATTGACCACCCATCTTATCCCAAGGTAACTCTGGGCAGTTAGACTGGTTGTGGGTAGAATGAGTGAGGTGTGGTAGAATGGTGTGTGTAAGAATCAAACTGGGTTTGTTCAGATGTGCCACACACATGATAGTCAGTGCTGGTTTAAGGTCTGTTGGTCAAAACCTTATGAGGACTGGAGAAAAGGAGAGGTCAGTGCAAAATGCTGGGGGCATTATGGTGATGGTTTGTTTTGAGACTGTGATATGAGAAGAAAGTACAGGTGTTTTGTGGATTAGTGCATTTTCCTTCTTCTAAGGTAGTTGCCACTATCCTAGTTTATGATAGCTCAATTGTTTTCCTGCTGGTGAACACAAGATCTGTACAAAATAACAAGATCTGTACATCACACCACAGTGTGATGGTAGATAAGCAGGTAAACCTGGTATTATAACTGAAACTTGACTGGACAGTGGTGAAGAAGTGGCCCTATCAGAAATCTGTCCACCCAGATTTCAGGTCCTAGAGTGTATATAAAGTCCCCTTGGGTGGACAATTGAGCAGAAGAACATGTTGGCTCAGGAATCTGAGAGCTGTAATCCCAGCATGTATAGAGGGTGCTTTTTTTAGCACCTGGTCTTATGGTTTTGAGTGTCCCTGAACTTTTGAGACAAGATTCTTTTTGGTGTGGCAAAATAATGTTCTGTATTGAAGTGGAAATAAAAGTCTTAATAAAAAGTGGACTTCATGTGGCCTTCATCACAGTGTCCCATGTTGGCTTGGGTGATGCAGGTATTTCCTAGAAGAGTGCTTCTCAACCTTAGCAACTTTAAAATGTGTGGACTTCAACTCCCAGAATTCCCCAGCCAGCCATGATGACTGAAGAATACTGGGAGTTTTTTTTAAATTCGCATTTATATGCAGCCCTTCTCCAGATACTCAGGGCGGCTTACAATCTTTGGAGCACCACCTAATGTGCTCAGCAATAGCCTTCATTCTATTGTATATGCCTGTTTATTACTAGGGCTTTTGCCCCCACCCCAAGCAGCATTTTTACAAAGTCAGCTTATTGCCCCCAACAATCTTGGGTCCTCAATTTACCTACCCCGGGAGGATGGAAGGCTGAGTCAACCTTGAGCCTGGTGGGATTTGAGCCTGCACTAATTGCAGGCAGCTGGAACTAAGTGCTAGGTGTTTAACAGCCTGCACCACCAAGGCTCAGTTGAAGTCCAGAAGCCTCAAAGTTATCAAATCTGGAGACCCCTGCTCTAGGGCATATTTCTCAAGCTTGGCAACTTTGAGATGCGTGGATTTCAACTCCCAGAATTCCTTATCTTCATGGCTGGCTGGGGAATTCTGGGAATTGAAGTCCACAAGTCTTAAAGTTGTCAAGTTTGGAGTTCACTTCCCTAGAGCTTTCCATTTCCATATATCATCTTCTCTGGTAAAAGATTTGCCAGAAATATTTTTTTTTTGTTCTTCTGACCACTCTGACTTGTTCAGCAGTGTCCCAATTTTTCTGCGATTTTTCTGCGTTTTACCCAGTTTAAGCAAGATAATTTGATACCCAAGTTTGGTATGCTCAGTGACCAGATTCAAGGAGTACCTAGGAAGTGCATTGCACCAGACAGGTGAGAAAGAAAACAAAATAAAACAAAAGCACAATGGACATTGGAATAGAAGAAGACATTAAAGGAACAGGCTGAATTGACAGACTTTCTAGCTTTCTTCAGGAAACATCCTTTATCTGTAAACCTCCTGCTGTGGCTTGGACTGCTAGGTTGGGCCAAGGAAGATGGAACGTTTACTATCAACGTGTAAGCAGCTGGTATCTCTGAGAGCAGAGTATAAACATATTCCCCCCCCCCCAAAAAAAGAATGTGTTCTTTTTATTTTTGTTATTTCTTTGTCATCATTTGAGGCTTTCAAGAAGAGATTGGACTGCCATTTGTCAGAAATGGTGTAGGATCTCCCGCTTGGGTGGGAGGTTAGACTAGATGACCTACAAGGTCCCTTCCAACTGATTATCTGTTATCTATTATTTACACATTTTTTTCCTGAGTCAAGACAATGATCTTTCTTCAGGCTCCAAAAAGCACACAATATTTTGGCAAGGAATTCATAACAGCCCACAGAAATAGTTTTGCAAAGCTGGCCATTTCAGAATCTCCAACTTTATGCCACCTGTCTGGGGCTCCTTACAGAAGGCAAGCTCTTCTCTTTCTTTCCCTCCACTGATGCAGGAGACACAGGCAGATCACTCTGAGGAACAAAAACCATAGAGTGTGTTACTGAGCTCCTCAGCCTGCCTGCAGTCAGATTCAAAAGCCTCTCCAGCAGAAGGCAGATTCACCACAGCCACTCCAGGATCTTCCTTGAAGAGGGAAAGATCCTCTCCGCTCCCATCTCCCCAAAAAGATAGGAGCAACCTTTGGACCTGGAAAGTCCAAGAAGCCAGCCAAAGCTGGCTTGGCCTCCTCCATGACTCAGCAGAACCAGGAAAAAATGGTTACCTGTCCTGCCAAGGCAATAGAAGACTGATCCAGAATGGAACAAAAGTCCAAACTCAGACAAAGAAGCTCAAAGGACATCCCCCCAGGGGTGGGATTCAGACGGTTCAGACCAGTTCAGGTGAACTGGTAGTTCTGATGATTAGTTGACCCTGTGCACCTGCCCCTGCTCTAGTCTGTCTTATATTTCTGTGTTTTGCAGCCCAGCTGATTCGTGCAGCACAGCGGATTGTCATGCCTCAGCTTTTTTATTCGTAGGGGCTGCAGCAGAATATAAGTTTTAGAGCTGAAAATGGGTGGTTTTCAAATGCTGTGAAGTGTGCACTCACTGAATCAGTTGTTACACCATTTGAATCCCCCCACTTCCCTCACTTGCACCAAGGGGTGCCCCCTTCTTCCCACATATAGGGCCACTCAAAAAGACTGCCTAGCAAGGTTTCTTACCACTCAAAACCAATCACAAGGTGCTTCAGCCACAGAAACAACAAAAGTAACTTTGAGGACATTTTGTAAGTCACTTTTTTCAGTGCCATAATAACTTTTAACCATTGTTAAACAAATGTCTTAAGGCAAGACTGTAATGCATGAGTATAAATATCTTTGTTTTTAGAGTAAAGTTCCTCATTTGTTTAAGTGCCCTACAGGGTTATGCCTCTATCAGTGCCTATCCTGATCCATTCTCTGAGAGTATGGCCTCCACACCAAGACACACATCCAAAAGGCCAACAGGCTTCTAAATGTATTGTCCATCATCCTAACAGTCCATCATATAACATAAATACTTTGGGTGAATAACAGTTTCTAAGAGCAATGAGGTTTAACCATCACTCATTCATAAAACCACACAGAATATAATTCTGGCTTCCCCTGTGTGTGACAGGGAGACATCTCTTTCCCCAAATTTGGCATAGAGACGCAGAAAGGAAAAATAAAAGTTGCAGGTTCTTGCTTAAAGCTTCTGGAAGCCAAGGCACTTATAGAGTCTTTGTTCCATACTAGCTGTTGTTCATTCAAGGAAGATCAAGGTGAGGTAAGCCTCAGGTATACTGTAAGAAAGGGACAAGTTTAAATGAACAGAATTTTACCTAGAATTGGGAAATCCACTACCCAAGTAATGATATGATCTTAAATGTGCCAGTGAGATAAAAATCCTGGAACGGTAGAAGCAACATAATCTCAAGATATACTCATTCCTGCAATAACTGTCATCCTTTAGGACAAGCCCAGATTGTCTCCTTTGAAAATCAACATTGGCTAAATGGACAAATAATTTGAGTTGAGGTCTTTCCTCACTAACTAGTGATGGAGCTTTTCATATGAAGGGTGTTGACATTGCCAATCCATATCCTGACTTCTTGCCTCCATTTCATGTTTCTGCGATCCTCTAATTTCCTTCCAAAGGAATGAGTGACAAAGCCTAATGGGTCATATAGATCTTAAAGCTGCCTTTGGATGATATCCAAACAAGGAGAAAAATGGTACGTCAACATCTGTAGATCTTGTAAGACTCAAAAGCACATGTGAAGTTCAACTGTCTCGTCTTCCAGATTCCCCAGCAGTCTTGCTCTGTTTATTAAATGAGTAGGTCACATTGTCTGTCTGTGATTCTCTATTTACCAAAGTGGGAAATATGGATTGCAGAAGTTCCTGCTTCCTTACAATTTCCTTCATCAGGATTGTACAGCTAAAGACGCCTTAAGCCTGTTTCATTTGCAGGTTGGAATGAGATAGAAGCAACATCTGAGGGCCCAGCAGAGAAAAAAGTCAGTGAGGCAAGTATGTGATTAGGAAAGACTTTCAGAGTAAGATAACCTCCGAAGCTCCTAAAGAAGCCCAAAGTAATTAAAATCAGCAGAGATAACAGCAGCTTTCAAACTTCTATCATCGAAGATCAACTTCATACAACTATTTAAAGGATGAGTGTTTGGCTTGAGGTCTGAGACCAAATGAGTTTAAGAGAAGCTGGCTTGGCTTTCCTGTTCTTAGCACCAGGGGTCCATGGACTATGTTTGCAGGATTGGCTTCCCCAGAATTTTGGCCCTGGGTCAAGGTGATTATGTGTCAACTTTGCCTCTTCACTAGGCCTCCAACCTCATACTTAATGGCCCAGGTATGATGGCGTCCTGCTGAAGGGATAATGTTGTTCTCATCATCAAACAACATTTGCCATGAATCTTCCCTTGTTTGATGTATTTGGAAAGAATGAAACCGGCCTTACTGATTCTTGAAGACAAGACAGAATCTTCTCAGGAGGCTTTGAAGTGAACATTTATGCTCTATTATTCATGATTCTTGAGGCAATATTTTTAGCAATGCTTATTATTGTTGCTTTGCTTCATATTGCTCTTATACTTACTTCTATTTACTCTCGTACCTTCCTCTTGCTTTGTTCAGATGTTAGGTGACACTGAGGAATGCTAAATCAAAGCTTTGAGTGAGTTAAAACATTTTACAATCTGTTCCCTGCATTCCGAGTCCATTCTGACAAGATGCAAACAGCTGCATAATTTTCTGACTTAATTGCTTCCAATCAAAAGTATCAAAGAGCTCATTATTTAGACATTTTTGTCTTCTTCGCCCCAATTAACAGGTAAAGGCAACAGATGTCCAACCAGAACCAGAAGAAGTTGAGGCTCTTCTGACAATCATTGATTTATTGCATCTGGTGTCTTTTCGTTATTTCTCCTAACAACAATCCTGTTGTTCAATATAGCATTTCTATCCACCAAATTGTTTCTTTAATGGTTCAGAATAGAGAACGAATCACCTGGTGTCCTACTGTCCCTATTATGATGCCATTCTGTACATAAAAGGATTAAGGTTGAATAACTGAAGACCACTCCTTTTGGGGCTCTCCATGCTAGTGTTTCTCACCCTTTGCAACTTTACGTTGTGTGGACTTCAACTCTTACAATTTCCCAGTCAGCAATGCTGACTGAAGAATTCTGGAAGCTTCTCAGCCTTGACAATTTAAAGTTGTCAAGATTGAGGAACTCTGCTCCATGCTAATTACCCACAGTATTTGGGTGGAAAGTTCTGGAATGTTCTGGAAAGTTCTGTAATTTTTGACCTAGATAGATACATAGAAATACATAGAAAATGTAGATTGTTAACTGTCTGACTGAAACAGAACATGTTTCTTGCTTTTGCCTGCTTTTTGTCCCAATTTGTCAATTAACCTTTTTTGTGGCTTGCCGATGTTTAATAAATAAACACCAAGCTTTATTTTTTGCCAGCAGTAGTAAGCAGTTATTCATGCTTTCTCTAATCTGGGATACAGACTGTTTGGGTGTGTGTAAAGTCCAAACTACATCCAAAATTACTCAGAATAATTTCTAAGTACCTGTTAGACAGAGAAGGATTGTGGTTGAAATGGGACTTGAAGCAGAGTTTCTCTGATCCAACTGGAACATCTTAATCATTCTTGCAAACTGGCTTTTAATCACAGTTTACATGGTTAACCCCATTTTCTGGACTGTACAATACACTGAACCATAAAATAGCCATATGGAATCTTTGGATACCTTAGGCTAAAACGTGATTGACTAAATTCATGGTCCATTATGTCATATTAACATAGCCTCTGCCTGATAAATTTCCCCAGATTTACAAAACTGTGCAGAATGCAGCTTGAAAATCTTTGGTTTGTAAACCCATTTGTCCTTCCACTGACCCTCTTTAGAATGTTTTCTCTCTTCTCTTTGTGTATCCTACAGATTCCTTTAGAATAAATCTGTTTCTGATAAAACCCACCTTTTTAATGCCATTATAGTTGCTTTGGACAGCAATTCCCCCTTATTTCATTTTGGCCCTTAACATTTTCCAACAGAACTGAAATAACATTGGATGGCCAGGGTTGAACCCAGATAAAAGGTTATGTGTTAGGCACCAAGACAAGTCAGGGCCACATGTGAAGTTACAGTTGAGCTGATTTATTGCTCGTGCCTATACACACAAGGATCTAATTAACCAATAGTCAGTGCTAAATTGGTGCTAGATAAGAGTTAACAGAATTATAGAAGAGCTGGATTTGGGCTATTTGTGGAAATGTAATGACTCCAGGCAGATTCCTCAGAATCAGAATCCAAATCAGAACCGAGCTGGAAAGGACCTTGGAGGTCATTTAGTTCAGCCCTCTGCTCAAGCAGGACATCCTGTATCATTTCAGAGAAGTGACTCTCCAGTCTCTTCTTAAAAACCTCCATTGATGAAGCACCCACAATGTCTGAAGGCAAGCTGTTCCATTGATTAATTGTCCTCACTGTTAGAAAGTTATTCCTCAGTCCTAGGTTGCTTCTCTCCTTGATTAGTTTCCATCCATTGTTTCTTGTCCTGCATTCAGGTGCTTTGGAAAATTAATTGATCCCCTTCTCTTTGTGGCAGCCTTTCAAATAGAGTCCTTGGTGGCTCAGGCTGTTAAATGCCTGCTCTTAAGATCCAGCTGTCTACAATTACTGTAGGCTCGAATCCCACCAGGCTCAAGGTTGACTCAGCCTTCCATCCTCTCGGGGTAGGTAAATTGAGGACCCAAGATTGTTGGGGGCAATTAGCTGACCTTGTAAAAAATGCCGCTTAGTAATAAGCAGGCATATACAATGGAATGAAGGCTATTGCTGAGCACACTGGGTTGTGCTCCAAAATTGTAAGCCGCCCTGAGTCTTCGGAGAAGGGCGGCATATAAATGTAATTAAAAAAAAAATACTGAAATACTGCTATCAGGTCACCTAGTCTAATCCTTCTAGACTAGCCAAACCCAAATCCTCCAACCATTTTTCATATGTTTTAGTCTCCAGGCCTTTAATCATCTTAGTTGCTCTTCTTTGCATTTTTTCCAAAGTCTTTTTTGTAATGTGGTGATCAAAACTGGATGCAGTATTCCAGGTGTGGTCTTGCCAAGGCTTTATAAAGTGGTACTGAAGTAATAGGCATGAGCTTAAATGGACTGGAGGATGGTAGAGGACAGGAAGGTCTGGAGGAACGTTGTCCATGAGGTCGCAATGGGTCAGACATGACTTCATGACTAACAACAACTCATACTTCACGTGATTTTGATTCTATGCTTATTTTTATATACAGTAACCAAGGATTGTATTAGCTTTTTGGCTGCTGCTGCAACTGCTGCCTCATGTTTAAGTGATTGTCCATTAAGACTCCAAGGTCCCTCTCACAGTTATTGTTTTTGAGCTAGGTTTTGCCTAATCTGTACTTATATCTTTGGTTTTTTTCTGCTCAGGTGTAAAACTGCTTTTCTCCACATTAAATTTCACTTTGTTGGACAGGTCCCATTGTTCCTCTCTTGACTTCACCCTCAAGTCTGCCTCTTTTTCTCCTACATTATGGCCCACTTGAAATGCATGTAGATCCTTGATCACTGAAAGATCAATAGGATGAATGGAATGGCAGCTACAATTACCTGGTCTGTTCTGATGGATATTTCTTTAATCTGTTCCTGTTGTGCAAATGTTTATAAGATGAACTGACAATTGTTTTTTTAATTTCTTTCATATTAAATCCTCTGATTTGTTCCTTGGAAGATTCAACTCCATCTGCCTTTGTACAAGTGAAGAACATTAATGGCCAGTTTTTATTTTCCTTTTTATTTCAAAACCCTTCCTTTGGCTTGAGGGAAAAAAATCACTAGGAGATCTAAAAGGTTGAAAGGTAATCCTTCCTACGAACAAAAAACGGTGACAGTCACATGGATTTGTTTCATATTCCAGCAATGAAATCCATAGAAACTGTTTGAAGATTTGAGTTCACTAGGAACTTGGTTAGAGAATGTGCTTCTGAGCTCATGAAAAATACGGGGTGATTAAGTAGCAGAAAGTACTGTTAAAAAGAATGTGGTGCTTTTAATATAATTGCCTTGCATGTGGAATGTGCCTTAGCTGAGCTATCAATGAATGCCAGCAGATATTCATTATAACAGAAGTAAAAGTTAGATTTAACTACATAACATAGGAAAGCTTATCTAGGCTATGTCTTAAGGAAAAGGAAACCATGAAAAGAATTTGGTAATACCCTTGCTTCTTGGAACAATGTTGAACTGACAATAGGCCAAGTCGACACGGGCAGTGTGTGAAGATCCTGTCTCTTATATTTACCCTTGGATTCAAAATGGCTTATAGATGCAAAGAACTGATGGAGGCTTCAACAAAACCCTCCTTATTTGGAAGGCAGCCATGAATAGGACACAAACCAGTGGTGGTATTCTACTAGTTTGGCCCTGTTCGGCCAAACTGGTAACTCCGAGGATCATCTGTGAGCGAACTGGTTCGCTCTGACGATCTGCTCCTGACTTCTTGCCAAGTAATTTCTGCTACAGCGTGGCATTTGGAGGCTATCGGCCTGGCAACTCTACAAGCCTGATAAAGGTCTGTACTTGTGAAATCTCATGAAAGACTGTTTGCCGGGAATTTGCTGGAGAGGAATTCCCTTGAACCTAAATAAAAAGGCCTTTTATCGGGACGAGGAGTCTGCTTCATGATCTTGGAAAGCCTAGGTCAGAACAATAGGTTGGAATGAGTGGGACTGACTCAAGTTAAGGGCCTTGCTGGCTCAGGCTGTTAATTGCCTGCACTTAAGTTCCAGCTGCCTACAACTGCTGTAGGCTCGAATCCCACCAGGCTCAAGGTTGACTCAGCCTTCCATCCTCTCGGGGTAGGTAAATTGAGGACCCAAGATTGTTTGGGGCAATTAGCTGACTTTGTAAAAATGCCACTTAGTAATAAGCAGGCATATACAATGGAATGAAGGCTATTGCTGAGCACACTGGGTTGTATCCCAAAAATTGTAAGCTGCCCTGAGTCTCCGGAGAAGGGTGGCATATAAATGTAATTAAAAAAAAATTATCCAGTAACTGTCTCAATCCAATGTTTTATCCACTTTGCCGGTTGAATTCATTCTCCTGATTTCTGGAGGCAACAGACTCATCTGTACCCTCTCTGCAGTTGGAGTTTCAAATTTGGGGAGTAAATTAAATTCCTTTCTGAATGACTTCACTAGGCCTCCAGATTAAACCTCATCATCTAACTGACTTCAAATTTATCCATCTTTCTGGTATTAGAAAACTAGATGAGCGTTCTTTGTGAAGGTTTATTAACAGTCATGCTCACTCTCATACAGATTATAGACCTCTTATTAATTCCCACGCAATAACTTCTTTGTGAAAAACCCAGCCTGGTAATCATATTGGGGGATGATTAATTCAGCAAGCAAAAAGAGCTTAAACATACCAGAATAAATCTTGAAAGTCACTGAGGGTTGATGTTGGAGCAGCTTTTTAATGAAGGTATTAGGTAAATAAGTATCAGATGCAGTTCTACCAACTCTGCTGGTGTCATATTGCTGTTTTTAATTAGGGACCTAGCATTTTGTTTTAGCAAACATTTGCAAAAAGAAGTTTTCACAGCCTTCAAAAAACTTCTCCTCCCAAAGAGAGTTGACTTTCATCCTGTTTATTTTATTTTTAGGTCTGTTTTTTTTTAATCCTACAGCATTTACTGGGTGTATAGATGTGTTTATGTCTCTGGGTATAAAGAATTGTTGACCATCCAGACTAGGAATTCAAGTATTTGGGGTCCAACACTGTCCAACTGTGGAACCTATAATGTGAGGGATGATATATGAGTATTATTGTTTATTAAATTTATATGCTACCCATCTTACTGTCAAGTGACATCAGCTGGCTTGAATTCTGTATATTTTATGCTCAACCCTAATCTACCTTTTAAGGTAATCCTCAATTTACAACCATCCATCTAACGACCATTTAAAGTTTCAACAGCACTGAAAAAAGTGACTTACAATTGTTCTTATACTTATGACAGCTGCAGCATCCCCACAATCACATGATCAAAATTTGGGTGCCTGGCAACTGGCAGAGGTGATATTCAGCAGGTTCTGAACAGTTCTGGAGAACTGGTAGCGGAAATTTTGAGTAGTTTGGAGAACCGGCAAATACCACCTCTGACTGGCCCCGCCCCCATCTATTCTCTGCCTCCCGAGTCCCAGCTGATCGACTGGGTCTTCTTTGGTTGCATTGCACAGGAGAACAGAGCTGGAAAGCAGGTTAGTGGGTGGGGAGGAAAAGGGATTTTGCAGTAACTTTCCCCCAGGAGTGGGGAGGGAATGGGGATTTTGCAGTAACCTTCCCCTGCCATGCCCACCAAGCCACACCCATCAAGCCAAGCCATGCCCACCAAGCCACGCCCACAGAACCGGTAGTAAAAAAATTTGAATCCCACCACTGGCAACTGGCATGTATTTATGGTGGTTGCAGGGTCCCAGGGTCACTTGATCCACCATGTATAACCTTCAAAACTATCTTCCAACAAGCAAAGTCCATGGGAGAAGCCAGATTCACTTAACAACTTCATGAATCACTTAACAACTGCACTGATTTGCTTAACAACCATGGCAAAAAAGGTTGTAAAATCTGGCATGACTCACTTAACAGCAGAAATTCTGGTCCTCATTGCATTGTTGAATGCCTGTAGTTCAATTGCATGTTCTTTTCCCAAAAATCTAGGGAGGAAAGAGGTTAGTGGTAATGATTTTCATAGATCCAAGGCCTTCTCTGAAAATGATTTCTTAGAACTTCTCAGTTGGGTCCTATGACAAAGTACATACAATTGGTAATTCTACAATCACCATCTTTTTAATGACCCCATAATCCCTTGTGGGGTGGAGTCTGGCAACTGAATGGAACTGAGTGTTTACTGGCCGGCTGCCCTTCCTGTCTCCAATGCAGAGCTATATTCAGCAGATAAATTCTCATCGTGCCCAGAGAGAGAAATATCTACCTCTACCTAGGATCAAACTCACAGCCTCCTGATTGTGAGGTGAGAACTCCACCTCTAAGCCACCACACCATTCAATTGGTTATTCTACAATGGCATGATATAAAACTACAATGGCATGGTATAAAATTATACTAAAACAATTACTTCCATTTGCTCATGAATGAGCCACCAAGAGCCTTGGTGGTGCAGGCTGTTAAAATGCCTAGCACTTAGTTCCAGCTGCCTGCAATTAGTGCAGGCTCGAATCCCACCAGGCTCAAGGTTGACTCAGCCTTCCATCCTCTCAGGGTAGGTAAATTGAGGACCCAAGATTGTTGGGGGCAATAAGCTGCTTTTGTAAAAATGCCGCTTAGTAATAAGCAGGCATATACAATGGAATGAAGGCTATTGCTGAGCGCATTGGGTTGTGCTCCAAAAATTGTAAGCTGCCCTGAGTCTTCAGAGAAGGGCGGCATATAAATATGAATTAAAAAACAAAACAAAACTACTAATCCTATTTCTGAGGGGTCCTTGGGCTCTCTGAGTTTGCTTGTTTTCTTGCAGATGCTTCATTACCCAAACTTGGTAACATCATTAGCATTGAAGATGCTACCTAGTTAGGGTAATGAAACATCTGAGAACACTAAGGGCCCCTCATGTAACCCTGAGCTACAAATATTCTCCTTTATTAATCCTATTTCTATCATCCTATGGTAAGTATTTCTCTCTTAACTGGATTTAAGCTACATAAATTTTAGGGTGGATTGCTGCCTTTAAATCTAGTCAGAATTCCAAAGACTATGCTCCAAAAAGATAAGATTGGCAGGAAAACCAAGTTTGATTTATTAAATATGATTAAAATACCATCAACTTTCTAGAATTGATAAGAAAAGCCTCCCTACACCCTTTTTGTATAATAACTTCCCTTTCTGTTGCGTTAAAAAATTCAATTTTCTGCAGAAAAGATCTGCAGCCTGTATTTGGGATTCGGGATTTTGAGTAGCCTCACGTAGCCTGAATCCACAGATTGTGGATCTCTGATTCAGTTTTATTTTAAAAAATTTTAATCCCTTCCCTCTCCCTCAAGGCTACTCACATATATAAAAACCTCTAAAACAGATGATAACAGGCAATAATTAAAACAGAATAATTAAAATAGTAGGAGTTCAAACAACTGACCCCGTGCCAGGTGTTATACCACCTCCAGATGATCACAGAAAGAGATTTTTTTTTCATTTTTAGACAAGAAATCTTTAACTATTGCTGTTCTCCTGTGGACAATTAGCAGAAGTACATCTTAATAGAGGTTTTGCATCATCTTTTATGGGCATGCTAACTTATGTGCAATTAAGTTTAGATTGTATAATAAAATGCAGTGACATTTTAGCCTGGAGTTTATGTCCCAAGAAGAAGTTCAGAATGTTATTTTCAGACGGCTTCATGGTGGGACCACAGAAGAGAAATCTTTGTGCTCCAGCCTTAAGAGTTGAAGACACAGGCAGGCAAGCAAGTAAGTAGGAAGACTGCCTGGTTAATATGTAGGCATTAAGCAGAGCTGTAGGATGAGCTGTGGTGGTGCAGTGGTTAGAATGCAGTACTGCAGGCTACTTCTGCTGACTGCTGGCTGCCTGCAATTTGGCAATTCAAATCTCACCCGGCTCAAGGTTGACTCAACCTTCCTGTCAAGCCTGAATTTAATTTGGTGGTGGAATCATATGAATTCAGTTTGACACACTTGAGGGCTGGAAGGGGGGAGAACTGAGGTTGGATGAAGCTCCAGCCAAAACAACATAGCTGGGCAATGAGTAGGCTGCATTCCAACTGCTGCTCGCCCAGAGAAAGGAGGAGTGAAGTTGCCAGGAAACTATCCTGGTTGGACAATGTGACTTATTGTTTTGGAAAAATGAGAACCTTTTAGTTATAGTGACATGGAAGTCCGGGAAACTTTCAGTACTGGCTTCCACCAGTTAGTGCCAAGATGTGTAATTAAATAAAATAGTTCTTTGAGGAATTGCAAATTGTTTTATGATGATTGCATTACTTGGAACTTGACACTTCCATCCTTTCAAGGTGGGTAAAATGAGGACACAGATTATTGGGGGCAATATGCTAACTCTGTAAACCACTTTGAGAGGGCTATAAAGCACTGTGAAGCGGCATATAAGTCTAGGTGATACTGCTATTGCTATTTCATATTATTCCACATTTCCCCCCTCTTTCCGCTTTCTGCTCTAAAGCAGGAGGAGAAACAAAGGTGCAAGACTTTTCCCTTTCAGTTTGAAAGGGAAAGCTAAACATTTTATTTATGCAACTTTGAACAGAAGAAGGAGAAAATTATGAAGAAGTTGTCAGATGGGGATGGAGAGAAGCCAAAGCTTAGGCAAATGAAATCTTTTGCTTTCCTTTTAAATGATGATAGTCCAGAGAAGAATTCATCTTCAAAAGAGGCTCTGGCTCTTTCTTTCTTTCTTTTAATGAAAGGGAGGAGTGAAATGCACTTTAAAGAATCATCTTAAGAGACATTCAAACATTCAGCATTCTTCAGCTCCAAAACTAGATAAACTGAGGCCAATAAAATTTCCAAAACCTGATTATTATTCTTTAAAGCTTCAATAGCCTTGGAAGCAAAATAACCATAAAATATGCCAGTGTTATGCTCTTGGTTTTTAGCATAGCTAGGGGCATTTGGGTGAGGGTCAGAGGTGGTATTCAGCAGGTTCTAACCAGTTCTAGAGAACCGGTAGCAGAAATTTTGAGTAATTTGGAGAACCAGCAAATCCCACCTCTGACCGGAGATTTTACAGTATCCCCTGTCACGCCCACCAGGCCACGCCCACAGAACCAGTAGTAAAAAAAATTGAATCCCACCACTGGTGAGGGTGGTAAAAAAGTAAAGATGGCAGCCATGGCCATGTCATCAGTGCTCCATCCCTTTTTACATTTGTTGAACCATAGAATCATGGTTGCCATCGTTTCTCATTGTGGATGACAATAGAGCTAGCAAAGCAACAGAGTCTGTTAGAGAGTGCCCAGTAGACCGATTCAGACCTTCCTTTGCAGGTAAAATGACTTCAAAAAATGCAGCAGCATTCATCGTACCTCCTATCTTCAAACTTTTGCATTTGAGAGTTCAATATCTCATTTTCTGTATTTATTTATTTACTTCTTTTGATATTTTGCCTTATATCCAGGAACACAAAGCTGAATGCATAGTGCTCCTTCCACCTGTTTCCCCTCCCACCCATACTAAGAACCTTGTGAGATATTTTAGACTGGGACAAAATTATCCATCTGGTGACCTATGGTTGAGCATGAACCAGCCTTCCCTGCTAGTTCACTGTCTTTACTATTCCACCTTCCTGCAAATGAAAGCAAATATGTGTGTCCTAGGATAATGTTGAAGGATCCAATATGTGTTCTTCATTGGGACCAAAGGTTTTTTCTTCCAAGCTTTTGAAGTTGTACTGGAGCCCATCTTTGGGGAACTTCTCTTTCTCCAGGATGTGCACTGGACTGTTCTATGCACTGTGTTTATACAGTGCCAGATTGTGTGTGTCTTTTAGTTGATAATTAGGGTGTTGATTAACTATTAACTCATTAATTGTTGTTTCCTTGTGCTACCACCCTTGGCTCCTAAGTACATGGTAAACTGGTGGTAAATCAGCTCTCCTATTGATTGATAAAGGGCCTGTTTCCCAGGCTTCAATAATTTCTCTGGCTATTTTTGTCCCTGATCAGCCAACAATCATAGTAGCTGCAAAATTGAATGCATGTTATTGTTTATTGCAATGTAAGGCTTCCAAAGATTTTGGGTCTCCTCATCTAACCATTCACTCATGTTCACTCACTCATGTTTTTGTAATCTGGTGGTTAGCTTCTTCTCCATAATCTTACATAGTCACAGCGCAATCCATGTGGGGAATCTGGTAAATTACATTCGAAGTTGCTCCCACCACTAAATGATCTTTGTTGTGCATGATTTTTTTTTGGAATGCATGTCCATTCCACCTTCTGTTTGAATTATTTTGTTTCCATTATTGCAGCTAATTGACTTTTAGGAAAATACTTACTAGATCTAGAATTTGGGACTCCCATTGACACAAATATGTGCATCCAGTATGGATATATGCATATCCAATATGAATTGGGACTGTTTAAGTTTGCAGAGAGAATTTTAAAGTTCACCTGGGAATATTATGCTATAGCTGCAAAAATTCAGTTTCCATTAAGAGAGCAAATAATAATAAAAAGGAGAAAGATGCATTTCATCCTCCTGATTGCCTTGACATCCTGCTGGTGAGGCTTTTTAAAAAAGTAATAATTATTTTCAACATGTATTACAGTATTATTTTTAACCGAGAAAGGTCCTTTGGTAGAGAAGTGACTTAAATGATGAAAATAAACATAACTGGGAAAAAAGGGGTATCATAAGCTCTGGTTGCAGCTGAGAACTGCCTCAGGATTTTGCTGCTTATATTCTACAGATGACAAAGCATTTATTCTAAACTGTTATAGTCTGTTATAACTTTTTTTTAAAAATGGAATGCACATGTATGCATAGACATGCTCACACACTTATCAGATCACATTATACAGTGCATTCCTTGAAAAGTTAAGTGAATTCTAAAAAGCAATGGATATAAACGGCCTTTCTCTATTTCATCCTCATGCAATATTTACAGTATTCAGCAAAGAGAAGAAGACAGATAAACATGAGCTCAGTTTTTGTAGGATACAGTAATTACTCTGGGTTTCAACAAAATCCTTTCAAAGGCCGTCAGGTAAAAATTAGCTTGAATGGCAGCCATGCATCATATTTTCAGGGAATCTTGATTTACATTAGACCTAATGGCTGAACGGGGTACCTGCATAGACAGTAATCATGTGTAATGAACAGCCATCTGCACTTCCTGGGACGTTGACTGAGGTGGAGTCCAACCATTGATCCTTCCAGCTTAGTTTTATTAATAATGATTGGTCATGACTCTCCACAGGTTCAGGCAGAGATCTGATTTCCTTCTTCATGAAATTGATCTCCTGAGGAGAAAGCATGAGATCAAACTCTGAGCCTGGTATGGACTTTGTGGATATTTTTCTCACAACCACGAAACCTCTTATGGCAGGGGTCTTCGAATATGGCAACTTTAAGACTTGTAGAATTCAATTTCCAGAAATCTGCAGCCAACATGGCTGGCTGAGGAATTCTGGGAATTGAAGTCCACAAATATTAAAGTTGCCATGTTTGGAGTCCCTGTTAGGGACTGTTAGGAAGTTTCTCCTTAATTCTAGGTTGCTTCTCTCCTTGATCAGTTTCTGTGCATTGTTTCTTGACCTTGTGCTTTAGAAAATAAGTTGACCCTCTCCTCTTTGTGGCAGCCCCTCAAATACTAAAATACTACTATCATGTCAAACTTACACTATTTCATTGAACCGTAACTCCAGATGACCTATCCTAATATTCAGGTCGGCGAAAAGGCCTTTGCAAAGTATTCTCACTTTGTAGGTTCTGTTGATGGAACACAAGAGAGAAAACCTCTGAAGGAATGACCCCAAATATGAAGCTGATGACCAAAACTCCATCTTAAAAAAAATTGGACATAAAAATGGGTGCAGCTTTACTTGCAGTATTGTGGTTGCCATCTTGATTTTCTATACCATAGGTGGTATTCAGCAGGTTCTGACCAGTTCTGGAGAACCGGTAGTGGAAATTTTGAGTAGTTCGGAGAACCGCAAATACCACCTCTGACTGGAAGATTTTACAGTGTCCTTCCCTGCTATGCCCACCAAGCCACACCCACAGAACGTAGTAAAAAAATTTGAATCCCACCACTGCTATACACTATGACTAGACTTTCTATATCCTCATATCTCTCCCAAGCTACCAAGTGCCTTTACTCAGCTGTCGTCCTTGGCCTTCTCTCTTTCCCTTTCAGGACAGGAATCTGACCTTCCTCTTTAGCCAGATCTTTTCATCTCGAGTTATACCAGTGATGAATATAACTCTTTCATGCTATTCTGCATGGTTATATTTTCCTTTTCACGGTTAACCTTCAGTGCCCTCGGAGCTGAAAGGTAGCATATAACAGATGAAAATAAATACACTTTGAAGCCAAACACAGCAAACTACCCCTCAAGACCCAAAAGAGCACTCCTCTCTTTCTCTCTCTGTCTCTAGGCCTCAAAATGTCCACATGTCACATTAGAAGTAGGACAAATATATTATGTGGTAGAAAAGGAAAGCAAAATAATAGAAAAACAATAAACCTTTCTTCAGGGTGGAAACAGTTTGCACTGAAAATGTTCCTGGACATGCTGCTTTTGGGAGAGCTTTTTGGCTGCTTTAGTGGGGGATTTTTTTGCATACCTCTATGATCACTTCCTGATATACTGCCCCAGATGCCTCTCTGGGTGCCAGCAGACAGATGGAGACGATGCTGGGAATGATGTGTTCAGTTCCTAGTTGCGTGTCATTGTGATCCTTGCCTTGCTTTGGATTGACACCGTGCCTTGACTTTGGATCATGCTTTGTGAACTCTGGGCTTTTCTTGCCTTGCCAATCCTCTTGTGTTGTGGATTTAATTTTGCTGGGTGGATTTGTTTTGTTTGGGAAACTTTCAAGTACCTCTTGGACTCATTGGTCATTGCTCTGTGGATTGGTTCGCTTTCGGCTGGACTCAGTTGGAACAGTTCTTGCTTTTGGGTGAAAAGACTTGCTAGGGAATATTAATAAACCCAGTAAACCACTGTTACGTGTGCATGTGAGTGAGCAGGACATCACAATCTCCATGAAAAGGAATGAATGTTTGAAAATGCAGATATACATTCAACATGCACACCCACTTTTTGTACTTGTCAAATAGCGTTTATCTCAGCTCAGATTATCTACATATATAAAAATGACTCCTGCCGGCATCAAACACCAACCGCACTGTACGAGTGCACAGACGGGAGCTCCTCGTGGTGCCGCCTGTGACTCAATGTCACCTGGCAGTGACCCGGGGAAGGGCCTATTCTGTGGCTCCCACTCTATGGAACCAGCTTCTGCCGGAACTCCAGTTGGCTCCCAATCTTCGCACCTTCCACCACGATTTAAAGACCTGGTTATTCGTGCAGTCTGGGCTGTGCTGACCTCCTGTGGGGTTTGATGGTTGTTTTAACCCTGGGGTTTTAAATTTTGTATTTGACTTGTTTCTCATTTAATTTGTTTTTAGGTAAATAATTTATTGTTATGTTTTAGTTGTGAGCTGCCCCAAGTCCTTTTGGAGAGGGGGTGGCATACAAGTCAAATTAAATAAATAAATAAATAAATAAATAAATAAATAAATAAAAAAAAATAGAAGCAAAATACCACTCATGCATCATCACAAAATCTCCAGAACCTTAAAGCCTACAAACTTGAAATTTGGCACATATGTTCCTCTTGGCTTCTAGGTGCTCACTAAGAAAGGATTTTTTGAAATGACCATCAGAGCATTAGTATTTCCTATATTATTATTAACATGCTCTGATGCTAAGGAGTTCTACTCCTCCTCCTTACCTGAAAACAAATGCAAAACACAAGCAGAGGAGAGGAGTTTAAGTTTCAGTTTGCTTCACAGCACCAAGCAGCTTTAGTACAGAACAGTTGAGCTAAGCCACGCCCAGGCTCCTTGCTGTCTTCTTCTTGCTCACACAGCAAATACTGCTTCAGTTTCCAAACAGCCCTCAACTCTCTCACACACTGACAGGACACTAGCCAGATGACTACCGATGGATACTGGTTAGGGTTAGGATCCACAAGTACACAAGTCTCAAAGTTGTCAAGTTTGGGGACCCCTGCTTTAGTTCAAGATGTATGATGGACAGACCATGATTAGTAGAAAAGCCTGAATGAATACTGTCATCTTCAGTGAAATGCATTCTCCTTTTCAATATATATCCAAGAAAGGATCTCTTGTCCTGATGCATATGGAGATGGCCTTGAAGATATGTGGCAGCCTTTAGGAAAACATGAGATGAGCCTGGGAAAACAAGACATTTATTTATTTATTTGTATGTTCGTTAAGTTTATGAGTAGCCTATCTCATTGTGGGGCTGCTTTAGGTGGCTTACAATAATATAATGAAGAGAATTGGCAGGGGTGAAAACAGAAGTAAAATAATAGAATAATGAAATAAACAATTACAAGGAACACAATGAGAACAAATAGCATAAGCAAAAGGATGGATGGGTAGAGAGTAGAGCAAGGGGGAGGGGAGTCTGCCATTGCTCTAAAGCATGCTAGTCATTTCCGGCTCTAAGGGGTGGTTGCTCATCTCCGTTACAAAGCTGAAGAGCCAGCACTGTCCGAAGACGTCTCCGTGGTCATGTGGAACAAATTTTGGCTAATAAGACAGAGTACAGAATATTGAAAGTGGATGATAGGCCAAGAAAATGATTTGGAAAAAAGATCCTTTACTGGATATACAAAAGAAATCCAGTTGAGCCCAGTTCTTTATTTGCTTATCCCTACTGGACAGATTCTTGACAGACCAAAACTAAAACCTTCTAACCTAATAGATGTTATTCACCATCCAACTTCCAAATTTCCTATGACATCCTAGACCTACCTCCAGACCTTTCATAACATAGCAGATAATTTAGACTCTCCTTTATCCTTACCGTACTACATTCAATTCCTATTAACCAGTTCCTATTAACCTGTCAACTACCCAAGCAGTATCACTTCAGCACTTATCTCACAACCAGACCCATTCATAAAATAACTTGCTGCCCCCAGAATCATTCAATAAGTGTCTGCCTTACCAGATAGACCAGAAAAGGATTACGTTGTTGCCCACCAGCAGCCAGTGGAGCTGGTAGCAGACTTGGACAGTGAGGAAGTTGGGGAGGAACATGGGTTAGTCCTGAAGTCTGGGGAAGGCTCTGGTGAGTGCTCTGCATTGGAGGCAGAGATGGGGCCAGGGCTGTCTGACAGTTATCAGCTACCTTCAGAGTTGGAGATCAGTGGGGAAGAAGAACAGCTGGAGCCTGTTCCCAATGTGTGCATGCGCAGAGCTGCCAGGAGAAGGGACAAGTTAAGGAACAAGGGCAGATTCGAGAGTAAAGGCACAGGTGAATGGCCCCTCCCATAGGGAATAAAGAGGAGCGAAAGGGGAATGGTGTTTGTAGGAGACAATTAGTTCATTTAATTAGATTGAAGATTTGTTCCTGACTCATTCCCAAGTATTTTCTGCTACAGTATTGCGCTTGGAGGCTATCGGGTTGGCAACTCTCCAAGCCTGATAAGGTCTGTGATTGTAAATCACTCTTGAAAGACTGTTTGCCAGGACTTTGCTGGATGTGAATGAGAGGAATTCACATTAGCCCAAATAAAAGGGGTTTTGTCAGGACGAGGAGTCTGCTTCGTGATTTTGTGAAGCCTAGACAAGAACAGATTACAACCAGATAAACTAATTCTATTTATTCTAAAGCTTATTAACCAAATATTGCAAGTCTGAAAGTACCATTCCCTGATGTCTCCTTTACAGCTTGAGAAACTAGAGAGAGTCTCTTCTGAGCTTCTAGCCTCACTATCCAGCTGCAGACTAAGCTGCCTCTTATCTGACAATTTCCTAGGCAGCATCTCTAGTCAGCACCCCATATCCCAAGATCTTTCCCATATATCATTACGGTAAGAGGGCAAGTGTCAAGGTTCCGACTAATGAACCCAAACTCTGAGACTGGAATCCTCCTCAAAGAACTTCTTTATTGACTACATCATATTGGCATGCTTTAAAGGAAAACAACTCTAAATATTTCCTGCGGTTTCAGTGTAATTGAAATAGGAAATAACCTCATCCCCAAGTGTCCACAGGTCACGTTGGCCAATTAGATCAATTGGCAGGCTCTCCAACTACTTCTTCCCCAACCTTACCTGTTACCAGTAGAGATGACCTTGGTTCTCATGAGAAAGCTCTCTGTTGTGTCTTGTAAGGCATTCCAACCTCCTTCCCCCCTTCCCCCTCTCTGTGGCAACTGAGGAACAGGAAGGGCCTTGGTGGTGCAGGCTGTTAATAGCCTAGCACTTAGTTCCAGCTGCCTGTAATTATTGCAGGCTTGAATCCCACCAGGCTCAAAGTTGACTCAGCCATCCATCCTCTCGGGGTAGGTAAACTGAGGACCCAAGATTGTTGGGGGCAATAAGCTGACTTTGTAAAAATGCCGCTTAGTAATAAGCAGGCATATACAATGGAAGGAAGGCTATTGCTGAGCGCATTGGGTTGTATCCCAAAAATTGTAAGCCACCCTGAGTCTCCGGAGAAGGGCGGGATATAAATATGAATTTATCAATATGAATTTTAAAAAAATAAATATGAATATGAATTTTAAAAAAATGGCTACTGCCAGGTTCGATTAGAAGTTGACAGTAAGACTCCCTTATTTAAGGGAGCTCTACTAGCAAAAGCAGTAGCACTTAGACTTATATACCATTTCATGATGCTTTACAGCCCTTTCTAAATCGTTTACAGAGTCAGCATATTGTTCACAATCTGGGTCCTCATTTTACTGACCTGGGAAGGATGGACGGCTGAGTCAACTTGGAGACAGTCTGGATCGAACTCCTGGCAGTCAGCAGAATTAGCCTGCAATACTGCATTATAACCACTGCACCACCACGAGTCTGGCCTTTTACTTCACTTCCTATGGACAGACAGCAATAATCACACATTAAGATGACCAGCTTGGCTATCTTAACTAGATAGTGGTGACCAGTGGTCTTGATGGATCCAAACATGACCTTAGTAAATAATAAAGTAGTTGGATAACACAAAAAGACAAAGAAGAAAAGAAAACCAGCATTATTTATTATTTATTTATTTATTTATTCATTTGATTTGTCAATCGCTTACAAGATAATAGGTATAAGAGTAAACATGAGTATGAATAAAGGAAATAGGTACAAATAAATGGGGACAATAGGACAGGGACGGTAGGCACGATTGTGCGCTTATGCTTGCCCTTACAGACCTCTTAGGAATGCGGTGAGGTCAATAGTCACAAATTGCCACTTTTCCTGGAGGAAGCGGACTACCTGGTTCCATACCAATCGGGCTTCTGACCCGGGTACAGCATGGAGACAGCATTGGTCGCGCTGATTGATGATCTCTCTAGGGCTTGGGACAGGGGTTTTTCCTCTGTCCTGGTCCTGTTAGATCTCTCAGCGGCTTTTGATACCATCGACCATGGTATCCTGTTGCGGTATCTCGGGGGGTTGGGAGTGGGAAGCACCGTTTTACGGTGGTTCTCCTCCTACCTCTCAGGATGTTTGCAAACAGTGTTGGCAGGGGGGCAGAGGTCGACTCCGAGGTTTCTCACTTGTGGGGTACCCCAGGGGTCGATCCTCTCGCCTCTCTTGTTCAACATTTATATGAAGCCGCTGGGTGAGATCATCCGTGGCTTTGGGGTGAGCTATCATCAGTAAGCTGATGATATGCAGTTATACATCTCCACCCTGGGCCACATCAGTGATGCTCTCTCCGTGATGTCCCGTTGCTTGGAAGCGGTGCGGATCTGGATGGACAGGAACATGCTTCGACTCAATCCAGCCAAGACAGAGTGGTTGTGCATACCGACATCTCGGTCCAGTTCGGAGGTTCCATCTTTGGTCATGGGGGAGGAGGTGTTGCCCCCTGTGGACAGGGCACGGAATCTGGGGGTCCTCCTGGACTCATGGCTCAAATTGGAGGAGCAGGTGGGGGCCGTGGTCAGGGGGGCCTTTGCCCAGATCCAGCTGGTTTGCCAGTTGCACCCATATCTGGACCGAGATGCCCTGCACACGATCACTCAGGCACTCGTTATCTCCCGACTTGACTACTGTAATGCTCTCTATTTAGGACTGCCCTTGCATACCACTCGGAGGCTTCAGCTGGTGCAGAATGCGGCCGCGCGGGTAGTGATGGGAGCTTCCCGATACTCCCATATTACACCCCTCCTGCGTGGCCTGCATTGGCTTCCAGTTGCCCTCCGGGTGATATTCAAGGTTTTGGTGTTAACATTCAAAGTCCTACATGGCATGGGTCCAGGATATTTATGCGAACGACTCCTCCCAGCATCAAATACCAACCGCCCTGTACGGGTGCACAGACAGGGTCTCCTCGGGGTGCCATCTGTGACTCAATGTCGCTTGGCAGTGACCTGGGGGAGGGCCTACTCTGTGGCAGCTCCCACTTTATGGAATCTTCTTCTGCTGGAGCTCCGGCTGGCTCCTGATCTCCGCACCTTCCGCCACGAGTTAAAAACCTGGCTATTCTTACAATCCGGGCTGTGCTGACCCTCTGGGGGTTTGTTTATTTTAACTTCGGGGTTTTAATTCCAATTCGGCTTGTAATTGTTTAATATGTTTTTAGATAATTTATTTATTGTTTTATTTTTAGCTGTGAGCTGCCCCGAGTCCTTTCGGAGAGGGGGCGGCATACAAGTCGAATAAATAAATAAATAAATAAATAGTGGATAGTTTAAGGGTAAAAGAGTGGGGGTTTGAGGATGTAACAACAGAGTCAGGTAGCATGAATATGTTTTTGGTAGTCTCCTATTGTGGCATTGTCCTAATTAATGAGAAATAATCTGTTGGAACACCTTCCACAAATAAAGTCTGAAGAGGCATTTTGTAAGATTTTTGGATCAGTATTATGCCCCCAATAGCTTCTGTTTCCTCAGAAGCAGGTTGTTTGAAGCCTGATTCTTGTGATCATTTATTTACATGCACTCTGCTCAAGAGAAGCCATTTCTTAGGTATTTTGTATGCAATCCAGATTCTGACAAGTGATTGTCAGCCGGCTGCATTTTGCAACCACATTAGACATATGGAAGAATGTTCATTGTGTCAAAAGCTATTCAATATACACCGAGACAATGTTATTTGGTAATGAAATGCTTATGAGGATCATTCCTTTTTGGCTCACGGGAAGATATATTAGAGGCACATTTACAGTTTGGGATATTTTTTTAAGACTTGGAGAGAGTGATCAGTAATTCATTTCCCACTCCCCATCACGTAGAATTAAAAATAAAGATAGCCTAAGGCCAACCTGTTGCACATTATGAGCAGAAGAACTAAAAGTGCCACCAGACCTTAAATATTTGACTCAAGGCAAAAATGGACCTCAGAAACGGTGCATAATTTTTTCTCTCCCTATTGACTTGCTCACCTGTTCATCATTAAAACGAACAAACAACCCATTCAGAAATGGATTTCAGAGATGAATTAAAATGGACTTTAACCAATTATGTCAGCTGCACAAACCTACAGTTTGAATAGTCATCCTATAATAATTTTTGTTGATGTGCATTTAATGGCTTATGAAGGTGTGTGTACATGAAACAACCTGATATTAAATGTTCTAACTGTTCCTATTATTTTTGATTAGCCAAGCACAAGGAAGAGTGTGAATAAAAGCTACAAGATGCAGGTTGCCCAAATTTAGACTCCTATGGATGCCCCCATTGTCTCCATGTCTTCTGCATCTCTTCGGTGCTCATCAAGTGATCATCTGGATATTGACAGCCCAGTTCTGATAGTCTTATTTAAGCACTGAAAAACATGAACAAGGAGACACAAACTTTTTGGCTACTGGGCACCATGGGGATTCTGAAAATGTATTGTATCTGTAGGCCAGTGTTCCTCAAGCTTGCTGGCTGAGGAATTCTGGGAGTTGAAGTCCACACATAAAGTTGCAAACATTGAGAAACACTGCTGCAGGCACTTTCAAGGAAACAGAAGTTGGTGTACATGGCCACTCAGAACAAATCAATTTCACCTAAAGCAAAATGTCATGATTGTTCCAAGTCAACCTTTCTAGCCCAGAGGATGCTTCCAGCTTATTTTTATTTGGTTTTAGGTTGGTGCAGGTCCTTCCAAATAAATTAACGGCCCATGGAAACAAAATTGTAGGAGGGTCCACAGAGAATCTTTTCAATTAAAAAATATTTTGAAGTCAGCTGCTTTGTTACATCCCGGCTTTTCCTTTTTTAAAAATTAAAAACTCAAAATGACAACAAAATAAAGTCAAGTGGGGCAGAGAGCCCATGTAAGGTATGCATTGCTCTTTCTAAAATTCTAGCCAGCCAGGTGAAATTTGGAATAACAGAGTGTTTTGAAACAACAGAGTTGGGACAGTGATCTGCAATGGGGAAAGAGAATTTCATATGGCTTTCAACGGCTAGAATGAAGCATTTCAACTCCTAAATGCTCATCCCTAGAAAGGATTGGTTAAAAACAAATTTATTTGATATGCAGCTAGAATCCTGTTGCTAGACATCCCAATTAGGCTTATGGATACATCCAGATAAAGCAAGAAGAATTAATGCCAGGAAGATAGGACCAGAAATTAGATCTAAATTGCAGAATAAACAATCAAAAAGAAGACAAGGTGATAGCTGGCACAATAGTAGTAACCATGAGAAGAATCTTTGTGTTCTAGAAGACAATCACTTAAATATGAGCAAGCAGTGTGCTGCAGCTGCCCAAAAAGCCAGTGCTAGCCTTACCTTAACAAAGGGATAATATCAAGATCACGTGAAGTGTTAGTACCACTTTATAATGCCTTGGTGAGACCACACTAGGAATACTGCATCCAGTTTGGTTGCCCCAATTCAAAAAAGATGTTGAGACTGTAAAAAGAGTGCAAAGAAGTACAACAAAGATTAGAGAATCAGAGGCTAAAACATCTGAAGAAAATTTGTAAGACTAGGAATGTCTAGACCAGGGGTTGGCAACCTTAAACACTCAAAGCCCACAAAGGTCCTAACCGGAAGGCCCCCATTCAATTTTGGAACCAATTGGAAGTCCGGTTCCCCCACCATAGAGTCTCCTAGTGTGGTATCCTTTTCCCTCCTGCCAACTGGAAGTCTGGTTCCCCCACCATAGAGTCTCCTTCTAGCACGGTGTCCTTTTTCCTCTACCTATCCTAACCAAAAGCCCTATCAATTGTGGAACTGATCGGAAAACCTGCCCCTTGCCATAGAATCTCCTCCTGGTGCACCGTGCTTTCCTCCCCCCAACCAGAAGCTCTTCTGAAAATTGTGGCACTGACTGGTGACAGGAGCTGCAACAGAGGGATGAAAGAGCCACATGTGGCTCCAGAGCCACGGGTTGCCAACCCCTGGTTTAGACTGATGAAAAGAAACACTAGAGGACACACAATAGCAGTATTGTGGGGCTGCTCCAAAGAAGAGGGAGTCAACCCTTTCTCCAAAGCACCTGAAAGGAAACTAATTAAGGAAAGAACCAACCATCCAGAAGTTGTAAGTGTTCCACGACGGAGATTTTCAAGAAGAGATTAGATAATCATTTGTCTGAAATGGTATAGGGTTTCTTGCTTGAGCCAGGGGTTGGACTAGTCACTAGAAGACCTCCAAGTTCCATTCCAACTCTGCTACTGTTATTCTAAACTTTATCAGGCAGGGCAAAGATACGGAGGATGAAGATAATCAGAAGGACTTTGGGAGAAACAGGAATAACATAGTCTGGCAATATATTGTAATAGATGAAGTTTAGTGGCAGGTACTATAAAACACTTTTTATTGCAGCACAGGAGGAAATTGTCTTCAATTTTCTGTTCAATTTTCATAAGTCTCTTTATCCTACTTAGGCTCTGCAGACAGAAATGTTTTCTGTAGATGTCTCAATGCAAATTGTACTCTAAGGTGTCCTAATGGAAGCTCAAACACACATCAGGATATGGAGGGTTAAGCAACACTTTAGTTGGCTTCCAAGATGAGAAAGCAATTAAGGAGGTGATTGACTCAATTTCTTTTCCATGCTAAATATAATGGAACAAAAGTGGCTGTGTTTTGTTTTTTTTTATCCCCGCCTTTCAAGAGAATGCCTCACCGGTATAAATGCAGAAGCTTTTTCTTACCTTTTCAGTCACTACCCCTTGAGTGCTGAGTTAAGCCTTTGAAGAAGATTGCAAGAGGCTGTTTTGTCTTTCAGGAATCACATGGTCTTTTTGGGGAAAAAAGTTGTCATCCATTGATTTACCTAACCCGCCTGTCGTGCGTGAGGACTGAAACCATACCTGAAATGCCACGTAAAAGGGGAGATGTTTGCAGGAAGAAAGAGGTACCAATTAAAGGTGTCATGAAGTTAATGAAAATAATAGAGGAATGTTGATTGCAGTACTTTCAGTGACTTTCAGGCTGGCCATTAGTGGAGCTCATAAAGTACTCATCAGTGCCTCGGTGCCTAAATTCATCTACACATCTTTCCAATTTACTTGGGCTAATTTCATGATTTAATGAAAATGTCTGTAATCATGTACTTTATAATAATGAGAGTTGTAGTTTATTAACTCTGGACTATGTCAGACTTCGATGGAATGTAATTGCACTGACTCATAAGGCAGCATGACACCCCATGAATATATTTCAATTTTGGGTGGTGGTGTTGTTAGAGAAATTCTGGCATTTGAAGGCAGGTAACGAAGATTTGAGCTAAATATATACTCCAGCTTTTGACAGTAGGATGCCCAGCTGCTCCCGGTCTATAGCATTTGCAGACTCCTGATATCGTTTGATGTCATTTTCCAAAGAGGAAATGTTTTAATGAAAGGTTGATGCCATACTTTAATTTCCAAGAAGGGACATTACATGTGTCGGAGTGCTCAGCTTGAATTTCACAGAAATTACCCTGTCTTTATACTTGCATGCCTGAGTCTTAATCTGTTTGTCCTTCCCAAACATTAGACTGCAATCCCTTCTCCTATAGGTAGTCCTTGATTTACAGCCATTTGTTTAGCAATGGTTTGAAGTTGCAGTATCCTGGTGTCATCTGATTGCCATTGGTGACCTTCTCAGCTGGCTTCTGACAAGCAAAATCAATAAGAAAACCTGGATTCACTTAATAACTGTATGATTCACTTAACAGCTGAGGTGATTTTGCTTAAGAACTGGGACAAAAATGTTTGTGAAACTGGATGCAACTCACTTAACAACTCCTTGAGCCATGGTGGTGCAGTGGTTAGAATGCAACCCGTGGGCCGGATTTGGCCTGCGGCCATTGAGTCTGACACCCCTGGCTTAGTCCATGATGCAGCTGAGTTGGATTTCGATAGAAGAGAATCTATCCAGTTTAGGGTGGAGCTGTGGTGTTTTTGGTACTCTCTGAGCTTAGTTATTCTCTTGCAGACATTTCATTATGCAATGATTATAGTCCTAACTAAGGACCTAACAATTATTAAGGTAGCATTTAAGAATGTAGCCAATTTATTAGAGTTTGATATGGTAGAGGAATTAGTGAAAGGCCCGATGATAGCATGGGCAAGAAATGTGGGACACAACATTGATTTGGAGGATTGGGAAAGAATTTGGAAAAAGAATTATATGATAACAAAATCAGCAGTATATAAAGAGAATCAGTACAAAATGTATTATCGGTGGTATTTGGCCCCTTCAAGATTAGCCAAAATGTACCCCAACTTAAGCCTGATCTGCTGGAAATGGAAGCAGACACAAAGAACCTTCTTCCATGTCTGGTGGCTTTGCCCGAAAGTTAAGAAACATTGGACAAAAATACGAACATTAATAAAAGAAATTACAACCTTCCAAATAGAATTCAAACCAGATCTTTTTTTATTGGGGATAATAAAAAGAGACTACACAAAAGAGATAAAATATTTAATTTTGCATATAATCACTGCAGTGAGACTAGCGCTTGCACAATGTTGGAAAAGAGACCTCATGCCAACAGAGAGTTTAATAATTCAAAAAATCTACAATTGCACTGAAATGGATAAACTTACTCTAAAATTAAAAGAAAAAGAAGACTCAAGGTATTATACAGTCTGGGAAAACTGGTACAAATGGATAAATAGGTGAGTAAATAAATAAGGAAGGAATAGTTTTAAAAAGTTAATGTATGAAAAATAACCAGAGGTGGGATGCTACCAGTTCTGCCCGGTTCTATAGAACTGGTAGCTCTGAAGAGCAGCAGACATTGAACCAGTTCTGTGTCTGCTGCTGTTTGGCCCACCCACCCACCCGGGCTGTTACCTGACTTTTATTTCCTGCTTTTTCAACCTCAGCTGCTTTGTGCAGCACAGCTGAGGTTGAAAAAGCAGCAAAAAAGTGGTTTTTCAAACGCTGCTCACCCGCGCGCAGTGCTTATCAGCTGTCCGGTCCGCACAGCTTAAGGTGTACACAGCAAAACGTAATCAAAACATAATCACTGAACTGATAGTAACACCAGTTGAATCCCAGCCCTGGAAATAACCAGGAATTTGAAATATGTATTGGATTAATAACTGGTACACAAGCACCATCAAAATGATTTGTAATGATTTTTAATGTTTATAGTGTTTTTTGTTTTAATGAGTTATATTGTATTTTGTATTTAATCTTTTTTAATGTTTAATAAAGGTTTTTCTAAAAAAAAAGGAAAAAAAAGAAGAATGTAGCCAGTTCCAAGCTAAGTGTTTATAATTAGGGTGTTCACATATGTACTATTACTGTTATTTTATTTAATTACAGCAAGAAGCCCCAGTGGCATAGTGATTAGAATGCAGTACTGCAAGCAAACTCTGCCCACAGCCTGGAGTTTGATCCTGATGGATTTCAAAGTTGACTCAGCCTTTCATCCTTCTGAGGTTGGATGAGAACTCAGATGGTTGGGGGCAGTATGCTGACTTTGTAAACTGCTTAAAGTACAATGAAGTGGTATATAAGTCTAAGTGTTATTGCTATTATTTAATTATTACTATTATATGGTTCATCGCTCAATCAGCCAGATTATCATTACGGTGATTTCTTAATGCCTTGCCTTCAGAAGTTGTGGGTGCTTCATCACTGGAGGTTTTTAAGAAGAGATTGGACAACCATTTGTCTGAAATGATCTAGGGTTTCCCACTCAAGCAGGGGTTTAGACTAGAAGACCTCCAAGGTGCCTTTTAATTCTGTTATTCTGTTATAACTCATAATAGCAAGACACCATTCTTAAAACCAAATATGACCCATGTCAGAAAACGATGTACTTTTTTTCCTTTTGGCTTTAGTCTTCTAAATCCATTAAAAAGAACTGAGGATGAAGAAATGTTAGGCAGTTGTGGCCCAGGGTAAAGATATTGATTCATCGCAGGTGTATCAGTGAGCTGATTCCACCCTTAGTCTTAATTAGAGGAGCCTGTTTGAAATCAAGGACCTGTAAATTAGTTATGATGATTTCAATGGCCTTATCCTAAGCACCATCAATCATCGTTCTCTCTTCGCTGTAACTATGGCAATACAGATATTTATGTGATGCTCCCTTGTTTTCATGCTCATTACTGCATAAGAAATGTCCATGCATTTGTAGAAACATGATCACAGAAGAGGTTTTCTACCTCTTTAATGTCTCATGACCAAATGCCCATAGTGAAAAAACGTTAGAGCACCATTTATTGCCAATACTGAACTGCAATTTTTGCATGCTTTGTCAGAATGTACGGTAGGTCTTCTGTGCAAAGGAAGTTATCTCCAGAAAGGTGGAAACTCTACTAAAGAGGCCAGCTCACTGAAGGAGGGAAGCCATCTGTCCCAGACCCTTATATGCTCATTGGCTCACAATTTTCATCGATGGGAGGGTGGGAGCAGAAGATCAAATGCCGAGGCCAACTGACTGGTTTTTGCCAAGGTTCAGCAACTGAACATCTGTGCTGAAAGATGTGCAAAACCAAATTTTCTTACGCTGTGTTTCTCGTAAATGAATGTTGTTTTCCTCAAAGCATAAACCACTTAAAATTATATTTTGGTGCCTTATGTTAATAGGTTTCTGGAAGAGCATCTTTCTAATTTCCCGCACTGGTAAGTCCTTGTCATGCCATCTCCTGGCCATGAAATGAGTCACGCTGTATGCTGATATGAGTGGCTGTGCTGTCTCATAGCAACAGCCACTAGGCTGGAAAATACCAAGAAGGGGGAGGGGGTAGGAAGAGAGAAGACATTTGACAAATATTGTCACTGTTTTCCAGAATTCTCAGGAAAGAATCTCAGTCCTGAGCTAGAGATTTTCAGCACTGAAGGGAAAGCATGTCCTTCTTTGGCACCTTAAAACAAAGTGTGAAAATGATGAGGATACATATTTAGCCCCACCCCTTCCTTTGTGATCTCCCCAACTCAATGGGCAGTTGGAAAGAAGGAAATAACAGAAGTTTGGATTGGTCAATGAACATCTGTTGTCTTCTTTGGAAAATAGAACCCCTGCTACCTTAGCTTTTGCATCCCAATATTTCTCTACCATGGTATCTTTAAGAGACTTGAACTTCAACTCCCAGGATTTTTCAGCCAGAGTTCTGGGAGTTGAAGTCCACACCTCTTAAAGGTGTCAAGGTTGAGAAACATTGGGCTATCCTATGCAATTCTTCCCTTGTTGCAGCAAAGCAAGGGTCCTCAAACTTGGCAAGTTTAAAACTTGTGGACTTCAACTCCCAGAATTCCTGAGCTAACATGACTGGAGGAGGAATTCTGGGAGTTGAAATCCACAAGTCTTAAAGCTGTCAAGTTTGAAGACCTCTGCTGCAAAGCCATTTTGTCTGATAGCCCATCCAGCTGCCTGCCTGATGTGTTGCTGCCTGCCTGATGTGTTGCTCTTCATCATGAACCATTATGAGGTACCTGGGGCAGATGCCTATGCAGGCAGATTCTATGGTCACCTCACAATGCCTCATCCCAAGAACTTCTTCAGGACTTGTACAAAGTCTAGGGCTGGCATGATACTTTGGAGTTCTGCATGGTTTAGGTAGATAAGAAAATGATTCAGAGGTTCAAAGCCTGGCAATATCTTTTGAGGAGGATAAGGATATTTGCAGGAGACCCTGCTGCCGATAACAGCTTCCCAGCATCCTGTGCGCTCCCATCGACAGGGCCTTCTCCGGGTGCTGTCGACCCGGCAATGCTGGCTGGCGGTTCCCAGAGGGAGGGCCTTCTCGGTGGGTGCACCCACCCTATGGAACCAGCTCCCCCTGGAGCTCTGGGTGGCCCCTGAGCTCTGCTCTTTCCGCCGTGACCTAAAAACCTGGCTGTTCCAACCAGCCTACCTGGACTGATGGGGTTGGGGGAGGGTTTTAAATGTATTTTAATTGGCTATATTTATGAGACCTTGGTTTAATTGTTTTTTAATATTTGTATCCAGATTATTTTAGTTTGTAAGCCGCCCTGAGTCCTTCGGGAGATAGGGCGGCATAAAAGTCTCATAAATAAATAAATAAATAAATAAATAAATAAATAAACAAACAAACAAACAAACAAACAAATAAGATCTGCAATGAGTAGATGAGGTTGTTTGGCAGAACTAGGACTAATTTACTGATTCCAGTGTTTTCTATGAGACTGTGGGAAAGAAGCTATACAAGGTAGATCAGGAGTCTGCCTATCAGAAGAATAATTCATTGAGCTCATAGTGGAGTCTATGCAGGAAACTCCATGAGTCACAATTCATGTAGCAAGAGCATACAGATACAATAGCAATAGCATTTAGACTTATATATTTTCTTTATTTTACCCACAATAGAAGGATGGAAGTCTGAGTCAACCTTGAGCCCTGTTATGATTGAACTCCAGCAGTGGTGGGATTCAATTTTTTTTACTACTGCTTCTGTGGGCATGGCTTGGTGGGCATGGTGTGGCTTGGTGGGCATGACTTCGTGGGCATGGCAGGGGAAGGTTACTGCAAAATCCCATTCCCTCCCTGCCCTACTAATCTGCTTTCCAGCTTTGTTCTCCTATGCAGGGCAACCAAAGAAAACCCAGCTGATCAGCTGGGACTTGGGCGGCAGAGAATAGATGGGGGTCGGGCCAGCCAGAGGTGGCATTTGCCGGTTCTCTGAACTACTCAAAATTTCTGCTACCTGTTCTCCAGAACTAGTCCGAACCTGCTGAATACTACCTCTGAACTCCAGGCTGTGAGCAGAGTTTGCGTGCAATGTTGCATTTTAACCACTGCGCCATCAGGGCTCATACAACAAGAGGGGAGAGCAGAAACACACATGCATACCAAACACATACCAGACACACTCAAAGATATGTTGTTTTATTACACAGAAAAAAATATAGTTGCCTCCTAGGGCCATTGCTGGGAATGCATTGGAAATAATTCTGCAAATTGTACTCTGCTTGGTTTATTATTATTTTTTCTAACCCAACAGAATGTTAGAAAGAAATGATGGAAAGTGCCTTGGGCCATATGTCAGTCTGTCTGTCCAACCTTTCTAAAAATTGAATGGAATGGCTCCAAATTTGGTGAAAGTCAGCAGAACAATGATGGGCTTTGAAAATGGTCCAATATGGCCAAGGGCTACAGAGGAAATAATCCAGATAAACCCCCCAGTGCACTAGTGTGGGAGAAGCACCTAGGTAGCATCTTGAAAGGGTCTAATCTAAGCCTCCTTGCTCCTCTTTCTTGGATACAAGATCCGGAGAAGAGATATCAAGGAATAGTTCTAGAAGCCTGACTCTTTGTACTTCCCCTATACTGCTTTCACAGCTGTGTTAATCCTACAATTCTGCTCAAAATGGTGAGAAATAGTATTGATTTTGACAATTGTCGTGCTAGGAGTAGCACTGATGATGTTACCTAGTTTGGGTAATGAAATATCTGCAAGAAAACAACCAAGCTCAGAGACTTCCAAGGATCTCCTCATTTCAACCCCAACTTACCAAATTTGCAGATGATACTAAGCTGGCAGGAATAGCTAAAACCCAAGAAGATAGGCTCAAGATCCAGATGGATCTTGACAGACTAGAACACTGGGCCGTATCTAACAAAATGAAATTCAATGTAGAGAAAAGTAAAGTCCTACACTTAGGCAAGAAAAACCAAAAGTACACATATAGACTGGGTGAAACCAGGCTCAATAGCAGTAACTGTGAGAGGGATCTTGGAGTCTTAGTGGACAACCAGCTAAATATGAGCCATCAGTGTGCAGCAGCCGCCAAAAAAGCTAATGCAATCCTAAGTTGTATTAACAGAGGGATACAATCAAGATTAAGGGAGGTACTAATACCACTCTATAAAGCCTTAGTAAGACAACACCTAGAGTACTGCATCCAGTTTTGTTCACCACATTATAAAAAAGATGTTGAGACTCTAGAAAAAGTGCAGAGAAGAGCAACCAGGATGATTAGGGGACTGGATACTAAGGCATATGAAGAATGGTTACAGGAACTGGATTTGGCTAGTTTAGTGAAGAGAAGGACCAGGGGAGACGTGATAGCAGTCTTCCAATATTTGAGGGGCTGCCACAGAGAGGAAGGGGTCAAGCTATTTTCTAAAGCACCTGTAGGCCAGACAAGGAATAATGAATGGAAACTGAACAAGGAGAGATTTAACCTGGAAATAAGGATAAACTTTCTGACAGTGAGCATAATCAACCATGGAACACCTTGCCCTCAGAAGTTGTGGGAGAGCAATCACTTGAGACCTTCAAGAACAGATTGGACTCCCATCTGTCAGAAATGGTGTAGGGTTTCCACTTGGGCGGGGGGTTGGACTAGATGTCCTATAAGGTCCCTTCCAACTCTGATTATCTGTTATCTGTTAACACAGCCAACCCAAAGCCAACACAGTTCTAGGCTCATAAACAGAGGGAGAGAATCAAGATCACATGAAGTGTTAATTCCATTTTATAATACCTTGGAGTGCTGCATTTAGTTTTGGTTGCCACAATGTAGAAAAGTTGTTGAGACTCTAGAAAGAGTGCAGAGAAGAGCAACAAAGTTGATTAGGGGACTGGAGGTTAAAACATATGAAGAATGGTTGCAGGAATTGGGTATGTCTAGTCTAATGAAAAGAAGGACTAAGGGAGTCATGATAGCAGTGTTCCAGTATTTCAGGGGCTGCCACAAAGAAGAGGGAGTCAAGCTATTCTCCAAAGCATCTGAGGGCAGAACAAGAAGCAATGGGTGGAAACTAATCAAGGAGTGAAGCAACTTAGAATGAAGGAGAATTTTCCTGACAGTTAGAACAATTAATCAGTGGAACAACTTACCTCCAGAAGTTGTGAATGCACCAACACTGGAAGTTTTTAAAAAGATGTTGGATAACCATTTGTCTGAAGTGGTGTAGGGTTTCCTGCCTAGGCAGAGGGTTGGACTAACAGATAACAGATAATCAGAGTTGGAAGGGACCTTGTAGGTCATCTAGTCTGAACCCCCACCCAAGCAGGAGACTCTACACCATTTCTGACAAATGGCAGTCCAATCTCTTTTTGAAAATCTCAAGGGATGGCGCTCCCACAACATTCGAGGGCAAGCTGTTCCATTGGTTGATTGTTCTCACTGTCAGAAAATTTCTCCTTATTTCCAGGTTAAATCTCTCCTTGTTCAGTTTCCATCCATTATTCCTTGTCTGGCCTACAGGTGCTTTAGAAAATAGCTTGACCCCTTCCTCTCTGTGGCAGTCCCTCAAATATTGAAAGACTGCTATCATGTCTCCCCTGGTCCTTCTCTTTAGTAGAAGACCTACAAGGTCCCTTCCACCTCTGTTTTTCTATTCTATTCTAACTCTGACATACAAATATTCTTCTTCACTGAGACATGAAAATAGCATCAGGGAAGGCTTGGCTCCATCCTGATCTCTGCCCAAAGCAGCCACTTCATTCCATCATGGATCAAATGCTGAAGTCCCCCTGCCCCAATGGAGGGATCTAAGAAAATTCAAGTCAAAATGTATAACTCCGTAACATTCTTCGCAACCAACACAAGGACGATGGAAATGGAGGGACTACAGCATATATCTTCCCATCTTCATTTCCAAGGATATCAGATGGAGCCAGACTGGCTGTAATGATGTGACTCATCTAGGAGCCTTCGCCTGCTATGGAACAGAGGGTTTTCTGAGTTAGCAGAAAACTATGCCAACATGAAATTGATTAGCTCCATTGTCAATCCCTATCCTTTCTCTCTAGCTTCTGTTTCCAGTCACAGCCAGACACTCAAGTCTTCAAGGCAATGAATGACAGAAGCTAACTGATTTTATTCACCTTGACACAGCTGGAATAAGACAGACCTAGGCTCTTTCTCATTGACAGGGGAATGAGATGAATGCAACATCATGAGGAGTTGGCATTAAAAACAGATTGCAGAGGCATGCCTGGGCCATGATTAGATGTGAGTGGGGTAAAGTTCTAGGGTTGCTGTGTGAGTCTTTAAAAGGAGAAAATCAAGAGGGAGGGTGACATGGTAATATCACTGTTTTTTTTTAAAGTCCTTTATTGAAAGGTGAGAGAGTTGGGAGTTCCTCCAGATAGATGCCTTGTCCCTCTTAGAGGTGAACAGTTTTGTTTGGGGGCTAAATTTGTACTCCCAAAGGAAAGTGCAAATTTCACGTTGCCAATGATGTGTATTTTGCTGCTGGGTTTTCACACCTGTTAGGCAAGGCTGAGCAAGTCAGAGAGATGGAACTGAGGTCGTACTGAGCTGTGAATTTCACTTTAGTGAAATTTGAAAGAGGAGAGACATTTATTCTCAGCTCATGCTTTTATCCTATTTTGAAACTGTCATGCTGGGCGTAAGCAAAGAATGCCTCCATGTTAAGAGAGTTTTATTGCCTAATTTGAATGCAATGCCTGTATTTTGGCTTCCATACAAACAGAATTAGCCATGGTGGTGCCAGCTATCTATAGCTGGACAGACACACGGACGACCTGCTATGCATGAGCCAGCCCAGAGGCTATGAAGATCGAACTGAAAAGGCATCACATGGCATTTTTACAAAGTTATGCACCCCAGTCAGGGACACATCTAAATCAGGCATCAGTTCAAAACTCACCTGGACCTGCATTGTGTCCTCATAACAGAAGCCTATTCTAAAGGTAGTTAGGTGATTGAATCTGTTTATTGGGCTTCTGCACACGAACCCTGATGTTATAGATTGCTGTAAGCTTCTACAACTCATTGTTAGTGGTGTGTGGGCTAGCAACCAAAACTTGATTGTGGCTGGGGAAAAAAGCAGTCCTATTTTCGGTTCATGCCTCTGTCTAGACCAGGTATTATATTTGTTCTGCTAGATGTCTACAGATAATGTAGAACCGCCAATCCTTGCTCTACTATCATTTGTAGCAACTTTTAATCACTCCTTTAGATCTAGTTTTGCCTTTCTATAATTAAATCAAGCAGAATATCTACACCATTATGCCATCCAAATTGTTTAATATGTTCTGAGCTGCAAGCTGATAAACTTTTGGTGACCATCTGTATTCACAGCACATTTTGGTGAGAGTGTTAGTAATTGTATAAATAAAACAAATACAATCTTGCTGCCATTGTTGGTACTGCAGACAGGCAAACTTTTGCATTATAGTAAATAAGTTTTGGAAAAAATAATAACCAAATTTAAAATCATAAAATGGAGAGGCTTTCCTAAAGAAAATTAGATGACCAGATCTATTTATTGGACTTCTGTACACGAACCCTGATTATATGAATTTTCTATAAGCTTGCATAATACTTATGGTTAATGACTTGTGGTCTAGCAACCAAAACCTCATTGTGACTGGAAAAAAAGTCCCTTTTTTGGTTCATCTTTGTCAAGCTTATGTTATTGCAACCATTATTACTTCTCAACTTGCCAAAGAATTAGTGGGGAGAGTGAGATGGAATGTAGGCTCCAAACTTCAAGAAGAGTCATGAGAACCAAGGACACTTTGGCAGGTGTTTTCCAAGACCAGAAATTTTTTCTCATAACAATACAATGATACTCAATTGGGCAATGTGACCTGCACTAATAGGGGGAAGGGGAATTCCATATTGTAACTATGTAGATTTGGATAGGGATTAGGTGGAGCTGGTTTTTTCTTCATCAAAGCCAATGATGTACTCAGTAAAGTTTTCAATTCAGATATCTGAAGGTCTCGAATGTGCTTGCTTTGCTTGGGTTCATCAGTCAGAATCTCCCTGTATATGTCTGAGATGGGCAGAAACACTGTGAAAGAGCCTTGGTGGTGCAGGCTGTTAAATGCCTAGCACTTAATTCCAGCTGCCTGCAATTAGTGCAGGCTCGAATCCCACCAGGCTCAAGGTTGACTCAGCCTTCCATCCTCTCGGGGTAGGTAAATTGAAGACCCAAGATTGTTGGGGGCAATAAGCTGACTTTGTAAAAATGCCGCTTAGTAATAAGCAGGCATATACAATGGAATGAAGGCTATTGCTGAGCGCATTGGGTTGTGCTCCAAAAATTGCAAGCTGCCCTGAGTCTTCGGAGAAGGGTGGCATATAAATATGAATAAAAATAATAATAATTGAAATAAATAAAATTTAAATGCAGGTAATCCTCAATTTATTTATTTATTTATTTATTTATTTATTTATTTATTTATTTATTTATTTATTTAATGAGATTTCTATGCCGCCCTATCTCTCGGAAGACTCAGGGCAGCTTATAATAATAAAATAATATAATACAAATACTAAAGCCATTGAATTCAAAATCCCACTAAACCAATAAAACTAAAATTAAGTTATGACCATTCATTTAGCAAGCATTCAAAATTATGATGGTGTCGAAAGGATTTACAACCTCTACCCAAAATTATGGCTGCTGCAATGCCCTCTCCATGGTCACATGATGATAGTTTGGCTGCCCACCCTTACAACTGACCACAGGGATGGTGCAACTGCTCTCATTTTATTTATTTATTTTTTATTTTATTTTATAATTGGACTTGTATGCCGCCCCCTCTCCGCAAGGACTCAGGGCGGCTCACAATAAAAACACCACAACAATAAATATATAAAAAACAATTAAACCTGACAAGCCCAATCAATAAAACAGTTAAAAATACATTACCCCCTCCCCCAGGAAGTCAGTCCAGCCCAGCCTATTCAAACAGCCAGGTCTTCAGACCGCAGCGGAAGGAGCGAAGATCAGGGGCCAAACGGAGCTCCAAAGGGAGTTGATTCCACAAGGTGGGGGCTGCAACAAAGTAGGCCCTCCCCCGAGGCACTGCCAGGCGACATTGTCTAGCCGACGGCACCCCGAGGAGTCCCTGTCTGTGCACACGCACAGGGCGATCAGTATT
Source organism: Naja naja (assembly GCA_009733165.1). Taxonomy (NCBI): domain Eukaryota; kingdom Metazoa; phylum Chordata; class Lepidosauria; order Squamata; family Elapidae; genus Naja; species Naja naja. Next base: position 15,957,606 of record CM019150.1, on the reverse strand, counting down.
TGATGTTAGCAGGAGACGCTCCCGCAAGTACCCCGGACCCAAATCGTAAAGGACTTTGAATGTTAAAACCAACATATTGCCTATATTACCCTACCATAGTGCCCTACTGGGCTTACTTCCTGCCTGGCTGGTTCCCCGCAGGATTTGGGCCTGTTTCCTGTCCTGCTGGGTCCCACAGCCTTGGTCCTTCTCCCCACCCTGCTACATCTTGTTCCTCTTACCTATTCTGAGAATCCCCTTTCCAAAAAAGTGCCCAGCCAATGAGATGTGCAGCTTTATTGTAGTTGTGATCACCTTTGTGTGATCTCTCAGAAAGCACAATTTCCCAAATTTGGAAATTTTGCAGTTTGGAAACTCATGCCCTTCTAAGAGATTGCATGAATGGCACTCACTTCCATAATGGTACAAGGTGGCTGTGGAGGATGCGGGGTTCAGTTGATGTGCCATCTTTGGTCATGGGGGGGGAGGTGTTACCCCCCGTGGATAGGGTGAGGAATCTGGGCGTCCTCCTGGATGCACAGCTCAGTTTGGAGGAGCAGGTGGGAGCTGTGGCCAGGGGGGCTTTTGCCCAGGTTCGGCTGATTCGCCAGCTTCGCCCTTACCTGGACCGAGATGCTCTTCGAACGGTCACTCATGCGCTCGTCACGTCCAGGATCGACTACTGCAATGCTCTCTACATGGGGCTTCCCTTGCGGATTACCCGGAGGTTGCAGCTGGTGCAGAATGCGGCGCGGGCTGTGATGGGGGTATCCCGATACTCCCATGTTACACCCCTCCTGCGCGACCTGCATTGGTTGCCGGTTGCCTTCGGGTTTCCTTCAAGGTGTTAGTAACAACTTATAAAGCCCTTAATGGCTTGGGTGCAGGGTACTTGGATCGCCTCCTGCCTGCATCGCAGTCCAATCGCCCCGTGTGCTCCCATAGGAGGGGCCTTCTGGGAATACCGTCGGTCAGGCATTGTCGGCTGGCGGCTCCCAGAGCTAGGGCCTTTTCTGTGGGGCGCCCGCCCTGTGGAACCAGCTTCCTGCGGATCTGCGTTTGGCCCCTGATCTCCGCTCCTTTCGTCGAGACTTGAAGACCTGGCTGTTTCAGCAGGCCAGCCTGGATTGACCCTGGGGTGGGTAGTTTTAATTTGTTTGTTTATTTGTAATTTTATTGTTTTAACTCTTGGTAATTTGGACTTGTTTTTAGTTATTTTATTGTATATCCTTTTGTATGTTCGCCGCCCTGAGTCCTTTGGGAGTAGGGCGGCATACAAGTCTAAATAAATAATAATAATAATAATAATAATAATAATAATAATAATAATAATATTAATAGTTTGGATTACTCTGAATTGATTTTTCAAGTGGATCACAGAACAATTTGTGAATCCATACAGAATTCTCACAGTGACCAGATTTAAATGATCAAAATCTGGATGCATTATTTGGAAACAGAACTATTTTAAGATATCATATGTGGTAGCAATCTCCCAAATTTAAAAAATACTAAGAAAAAAGGAAAAAATGGATAAGAGAAATTACAGGGTATGATATTGAATTTAAGCCAGAAGCTTTTTTGCTGGGGATGATTAAAGGAAACCCCAAAAAAACATATCCAATATATCGTACAACATATATTAACAGCGGGAAGAATTGCTTATGCCCAAAGCTGGAAAATAGATGATGTCCCTTCAGAAAATATGATAATAAATAAAATACTTGATTGTGCTGAGATGGACAGATTGACAAGAAAACTAAAAGGTAAAGAAGACTTTGAGTTCTGTGAGGTTTGGGAAATGTTATATATATGGTTAGATAAGAGAAATAAGGTTTGATATAGAGAAGAATTGTAAATATTGTATTTAAGTATATAAGTAACGCTTGACAAAGAACTGTTAAAATGTAAATTTTATATGTATTTTGAAAATAAATAAAATTTTTAAAAAAAGATGTCTGCTGGAGAAGGCAGAAGATAAGAGAAGTTAACTAGCAGTAAGGGGAATGGATTTGACACAGCACCATAAATCCTGAAGGACTAGATTTAAGGACAGATTATCTTGGATAAAGTTCATCTACTGTATTCATTAAGAGTCTCAGCATTGATTTGATGTCACATTATCTATCAGTATTGATACAATGGTGTGCAGATCCCTTTGGGAAAGGTACCTTTGGGATAATCATAAGGCACTTTTTCATTGGTGTTGTAACTCCGAATGGTCACTAAATAAATAGTTGTAAGTCGAGGACTATCTATAACCTTGTTCATTACATACAATGCATAGTCAGATATAATGTGAAAGGATTATGGGAAAGAAACAGTAAATAGTTTCCCCTTTTCAAATAAGGGGCAAGAAAATCTTCTTCTCTGAATCTTGTATTACACTTTTCATGTACAAATTGAATTATTTACCGTGGAAACAAATATGTTGAATTTTGTCTCTCTTTCTCTTTTCCCTCTTAAGCACAAAATATATGAGTGTACTTTTTAGACTTCGGAGAACATTTTTAAGGGAGTTGAATCAGCAAGACATTCTGTGACATCTTGAAATAAATTGGTTGTTGCTTGGGTGAAATTAATTTATTTGATTAATTAGCCTTGGGGCTGTTTGTTTATCTTAGAGTTTCCTTGACAAACACTAAGACTGCATAGAATAATTAAGTGTAGCCCACTTTAAATGCTCATAAGACGCTGAAACAAATCAATTTCCCTATACTGTTATTGTTATCCCACTGGGATGCTTTAATTAACACAATTCAGAATCATTTGACTGAAAAGATGAAGAAAATCACATCTCAATGATAGAGGGGAGCTCAAGTCTACAGGAGAACTGGACCCAGTCAAAAAAGAGATTTTCTTTAAAGCAAATAGACAACAATTTTTGCTTTATTGTAAATGAAAATAAATAAAGTTTAGCCCAGGAACAAAAAAACAATGAACCGTCAAGAGGCATGCAACAAATTGACCTCAATTAATTGTTCAATCAGTTAAATAATACAGTGCAAATGCAGCCTTTCCATAAGGTCCAACATTCAAAGCAGCTTATGAAACTCTAAGAAAAAGGATTTAAAAAATAAATGCAACTGTGTATTTGTTTAATTTGACTCAGATTCTCATTTTTTTCAGGTCATTATTTCAATTTCCTGCACCAGTTTATATGTGTTTTTAAAGTCAGTATAAAAATCTAGATATGTAATGAACTATTTATACATAATATTTCTCTAGATATACATATTTTGTACATCTTTTCTTGAAGAAGGTGCAGAACCAGTTTGGTGTAATGGTTAAAGTGCTATCAGGAGACTGTGAATACATTAGGCATGAAATTTGACTGGATGGAAATCAGCTCAACCTCACCTCACAGGGCTGTTGTTGTGAGGAAAATAGAAGAAAGAAGGACTATTATTGGGGTGTCAAACTGGCGGCCTATGGGTCAGCTCCGCAAAGCAAAAAAAAACGTCGCGATACATCACAAGATGTCACATGATGTGATCAAGTTTCACATCTGTGGACTATTAGGTACGCTGACTGCTCTGAGTTATTTATAAAAATAATAAAGGGGAGATAAAAATAAATATACATGATTGATGTAGGTCAGGGCTGTCAAACCTGCGGTCTACAGGCTGGATGCATCATGCGCTGGCCACGCCCAGTTTAGTGAAGAGGGGAAAAGTCACAATGCATCACGTGATGACGCCGTGACACTGTGAGTTTGACACTCCTGATGTAAACAATGTCTTTCTAATAAAGCTTGCTTCTGTGCACATTTCCCCTTAACATGTTATTTATTTACTTATCAAATTTAAACACCACCCATTTCACCATCCAAGTGATGCTAGGCAGTTTACAGATACAAAATGATAAAACCATATAAAAGACATAGAATTAAAAATAGGGGGAAGGATAAAAGAAGAACAAAGTTAAAAGACAAGTTAAAAAGGCGAAGAAAATGCCCTCAAGCTACCAGCCTGACACCAGGGTTATGTGCCACTTTTCAGTTTTCACACCAGTTGGCAGAGCCAACTTCTTCATTCTTCACATTCTTCTGGAAGGCAAGAAGCAGGAGAAAGTTCATTTATGTTCTGTAGGCTTATTGTCTAGATTAAGTTTAACATATCTATTTTTTTTAAAGAAATGTATCCTTCTGGAAAGCATTTCTTCTTCTTGAAGTCCACCTACCACCCACAAAGTTTATTAAGTTTGTCCTTTCAGCTATTATCCGACTCACTTGAAATCCAGTGCTTCAGAAGCTTAATGTTCTTGTCAGAAATGCACTGCCCGAATCCTGGGGGAAATGCCAACATTTCAGATGAGTTTCTGTTTTGAGTTTGTGACAATTTTTATCCTAATTGTATTTAGTGTATTCCGAGCATGGTTTGTTGACATTGCAAACAAAGGAGTTCTCCACTTAACTTGCCTTGAGATGCATTTGCTCAATGTGAGCCTCTTAACAAAAAAAATTGCTGGGCTGCATTCATTCTTCCCTCTTACTTTCTAAAACAACTGATTTTGTGATATCACGGTTTCCATCCTTCTCCCATCCCAACCCTAACTATAAAAAGAAGGGTGCATTGGGTGAGAGCTCTTTGGGTGGTAAGATTAAGTTTTTGGGAGGTAAGTAACCTTGCTGGGAAGTTTTTTGGGTGGCTCCAGAAGTGGGGAGGCCAGGGCAGCCCTTGGTGCATGTAAGGGGGGCGGTTTCTTATGAGCTTCTTTGGCTGAGTTTAGGCCCTTGTTCCATCTGGACTATTCCCTTGGATATCTGGTTCTGCTGAGTCAATGGAGGAGGCCAAGCCAGGTTGGGCTGGCTTCTTAGACTTTCAAGGTCCAAGGACTGCTCCTACTTTGGTGGGTGTTATGTATGTAGGTTTGAATGTTATTGGTTTATTTGAACTGTTCTTGTAAAATGTCAAATGGTATTGGTTTAAATAGTGCGGGAAGAATCCCTGCACTCCCATTGGCTGGCAGCTACGGCTGCAGGCTATAAGAAGCAGCCGTAGCCAAGCCAGGACGGGTCCATTCGAGCTGTAGTCACTAATAAAGTCTTTGCTGGAACTCCTCGCGTCTGACTCTTCATGCAAACATAACACTGGCGGCGAGGTGGGATTTCCCTGAAGAGAAGACGACGCGACGAACAAGCAACTGGCGAGATGGCTGCGCTGAACACCCCCAGCACCGTTCGATCCGGCGACGGAAGACTGGGAATCGTATGCGGATCGTTTCCACATGTTCCTGGAGAAGCGATCTCGCCGGCATCCCGAGACGGAAGAGGCGGTCTTTCTCACGCACTGCGGTCCGGCAGTCTTCAAAATGGCGAAGCGTTGGCGGGAGCAGCAGAGCTGAAGGTAATGGAATGGCCCGATTTAGAAAAACTTTTGAGAGCCCATTCGCCCCACAAGTATCGTGCCTCATTAAGAGACACGAATTTTACCGTCGGGATCAAGGGGATAGCGAGAATGTTAATGACTTCGTGGCAAGTTTAAGGGACATTGGGGTGCTTGTGACTTTACCAACTTAGAAGAGGCCATGCGTGATCGGTTTGTTTTAGGCCTTAAAGATAAGGTTTACAAAGCAAACTATTAATGAAACCTAAGATCACGTTTAAAGAGGCCATTGAAGAAGCTGTTTCAGCGGAAGCCACCAAGTCCTCAGCAGCGGCCATGAAAAAGATTAACAAGGCCTCAAGCCAGGCCTCAAGCCATTCTGATGGGGATAAATCCACATCTACTCATTGAACAAATAGACTCTGATTCTGATGGCAGTGAGGCAGAGGGGATTTTTAAACTCAGAATGGAGAAGAAAAGAAAAGACTCTGGGAAGAACAGGCAAGGGTTCTATTGCAGAGGCTGTGGGGGCCACCCGCACTGATTGCAAGTTCTTTGACTCCATTTGCCTACGTTGTGAGAAACGGGGTCACATAGCCAGAGTCTGCAAATCATCCAGAACTCCACCAGCTAGGAAGAAATTCCCTGATAGAGACTTTAAGCCCAACAATTTCCTTGAAAAATGGGGGAAATTTAGAAGCAAATGGCAAGAATGAAACTCACCAAACAATCACTATTGGTCATTCTTCACCCTTAAAAAGCAGAAAAGTACATGTGAAGGTGTTTATTGAAGGAAGGCCTTGCCAAATGGAAGTGGACTCAGGCTCTTATTTATCTATGGTGTCATGGGACACTATCCACAGACTTTTCCCAAAATTCAGAAAAAGCATTTCCAGAAGCAAGCACTGACTCTCAAAGACTACCAAGGGAACAAGATTCCAGTAGTTGGGCGAGAGATTTCAACGTGCAGTTTAAAGGCCACACCAAGCGTTTGCCCCTGACCATCGTGGACAAGGATCGCCCAAGTTTGCTGGGACTTGAGTGGTTCAAGCCACTTGGCATCGAGGTGACTGGCATCCATCACGTGAGCAGTTCTGACTGGGAAGAGTCCTTGAAGTCTGAGTTTCCAGAGGTCTTCAGCGAAGGACTGGGCAAGTATATGGGGACCCCTATTGCTTTCAGCCTAGACCCCAAGGTGCCCCAATTCGTTTAAAGCCCAGGAGGGTCCCATTTGCTTTAAAGGAAAAATTGATGCACAATTAGATAAACTCATTGCTCAAGGGGTTTTAGAGCCTACTGACCACTCCAGATGGGAAACACCCATAGTCACACCAGTCAAGGCTGATGGGTCAGTGAGAATCTGTGGTGACTACAAGGGGACACTTAACCATGCGCTGCAACAGAGCGCATATCCTGTACCAGTTGTGCATCATCTGCTCCATTCCCTTGGCAGGGGTACAGTATTTGCTAAACTGGATTTGGCTCAGGCATATCAACAATTAACAGTTGATGATGCCACTGCAGAGGCACAAACAATTGTGACCCATAGAGGTGCCTTCAAATGTAAAGACTACAATTTGGAGTAAGCGTGGCACCTGGCATTTTCAGAGCCTTATGGAAAGAATGTTGCAAGGACTGCCAGGGGTAGTGCCTTATTTTGATGATGTATTAATCTCTGCTGAAAATGACACTCAGCTTCAAGAAAGACTCAGAGAAGTCCTTACCAGATTCAGAAAAGCGGGTTTAAAAGTCAAGGAAGACAAATGTACACTCAAAACAGACAGAGTTGAGTTCCTGGGGTATATGATTGACAAGCATGGCATCCATCCTACTGATGCCAAGGTTAAAGCAATCAATGAAGCCCCTAAACCTCGATGCAAGGCAGATTTGCAAGCCTTCCTTGGACTTATTAACTTTTACCACATGTTTCTACCTCACAAAGCATCTATTGCTGAGCCCTTACATCGCCTACTTGATAAGAATGCTGTTTGGATCTGGGGCGGAAGGAACAGTCAGCATTTAACAGTATTAAGAGACTAATCACGTCTGATGCTGTGTTGATACAATTCTCTGAGAATTTACCTGTTGTTCTGACTTGTGATGCATCCCCTTTTGGAGTGGGGGTTTGAGTCACAGGCTTCCCAATGGACGGGAAGCCCCAATTGCATTTTACTCTGCACGCTGTCCAAAGCAGAGAGGAATTATAGCCAATTGGACAAGGAGGCTTTAGCAGTTGTTGCAGCTGTTAAGAAATTTCATGAATATCTGTATGGCAGGTCATTCACCATTGTTACAGATCACAAACCTTTACTAGGCATTGTGGCAGGAGACAAACCTACACCTAATATCCTGTCACCAAGAATGCTGAGGTGGACTGAATTTCTTGCAGCCTATTCCTACAAACTGATTCACAGGCCTGGCAAGGACATTGGACATGCTGATGCACTGAGTCGTTGCCCACTACCTTGCCACAAGGAGGACTTTGAACTTGAAACTCACACCTTTTCCTGGAGACCGTTGCTAAGCTTCCAGTCCATGCTGCTGAGATTGCCAAAGAAACTGCCAAAGATGCTGTGTTGGCACCTGTTATGGGCTGGATTAAGAAAGGTTGGCCTCTTCAAGATCTACCTCACCTTGCCCAACCTTTTAAGTCCAGGCAAACTGAATTATCTGTATTAAGAGGATGTATTTTGTGGGGTAACAGGGTGGTTATTCCTGCAAAACTGCAAAGGGAGGTTTTGGAAATGTTACATGAGGGTCATCCTGGGATTGTAAGGATGAAAGGTTTGGCCAGGAGTTATGTATGGTGGCCAGGTATTGACAAAATGGTTGAAAACTGGGTAGCCTCTTGTCCCAATTGCCAGGTAGTCAGACCTGCCCCACCTCACGCCCCACACAGGAATGGGAATGTCCTAGGGGCCCATGGTCTAGAATCCACATTGATTTTGCAGGCCCTACAAGAGGGCACACTTTTCTAGTGATAGTAGATGCATACTCCAAATGGCTAGAGGTAATTCCAATGACATCCACTACTACTGAGGCTGTTATCAAGCAGCTCAGAAAATTGTTTGTAACCCATGGGTTACCAGATGTCCTTGTCTCTGACAATGGCCCTCAATTCACATCTAACATTTTTGAATCCTTTCTAGCTCAACAGGGCATCAGACATGCCCTCACTGCCCCTGGGCACCCTTGACCAACGGCGGGCTGAAGCATGGTGCGCTTTACCAAGAGAAGCTTCAGCAGCTGGGTCCTGGGGACATCACTGAGAAGCTTGAAAAGCTTCTTAGTGTTCAACACATCACTCCTAGCCCATCAACTAACTTGTCCCCAGCAGAGTTGTTGATGGGCAGGAAACTAGGTCTTCCCTTGACCGCCTTCATCCCACTTACGCACCCAGCACCACTGGATTCCACTTCCAAAGTTCGTTCTTTTAGTGTGGGAGATTCTGTCTATGCTAGGAACCTTATAGGTGACCCTTTGTGGATTCCTGCTGAAATAACTCACATCACAGGCCCTCGTTCTTACAGGGTACAAACAGAGGATGGCCTCCTCTGGAGCAGGCACATTGACCAACTTAGATCCAGGTTCCCTCAGGAACATCCCCTGTCTCCCTCTAGGTCCCTCACCTGATGTTTCTTCTAGGGGAAGGGGGAACAGGAGGAAAATCAGCAAACAGGAATCAACCCCATGTGTAACGAGCCATTGCGACAGGAACCATCGAACCCTGTCACAAAGCCAAGATCCATCCTTAGAAGTGGAAGATTGCACATCACTACCTGACTTGGGTGCTGACATTGGAATGGAGATGGGTTGGGAGGAGAGACCAGATTCTAACAGTCTAACAGGGTCTCCTTTCACAGGAAGTCCCAACAGGGAAATGTCAGCAGACACATTTCCCTCTCACTGGGTGAGAACGTTAAAACTTCTGAACCACGAAGGTCTCAGTACGTAAGAGCCCCACCTATTTAAAGGAATACATTAGATAGGTTGGGGTTTGGTATGGACTGAACCTAGTGGGGAGGGGTGTTATGTATGTAGGTTTGAATGTTATTGGTTTATTTGAACTGTTCTTGTAAAATGTCAAATGGTATTGGTTTAAATAGGGGTGCTGGCTATGCAGGCTATGTACGGGTCCATTCGAGCTGTAGTCACTAATAAAGTCTTTGCTGGAACTCCTCGCGTCTGACTCTTCATGCAAACTTTATTTGAACTGTTCTTGTAAAATGTCAAATGGTATTGGTTTAAATAGTGCGGGAAGAATCCCTGCACTCCCATTGGCTGGCAGCTACGGCTGCAGGCTATAAGAAGCAGCCGTAGCCAAGCCAGGACGGGTCCATTCGAGCTGTAGTCACTAATAAAGTCTTTGCTGGAACTCCTCGCGTCTGACTCTTCATGCAAACATAACAGTGGGAGAGGGAGGTGATCCTTCCCTCTTCACAGAGGATCCTGGAGGGACTATGGAAGTTTGCCTTCTGCTGGAGGGGCTTCTGAATCTGATTGCAGGCAGGCTGAGGAGTGCAGAAAAATGCTCCACTGGTGTTTCCTGCATTAGTGGAGGGAAAGGAGGAACCAAGAAAGAGAGGAAGAACTTGCCTTCTTGCCCCTTCAGGGAAGAGTGGTACTAGAGATTCAGGGGTAGGAATTGGCAGGAACCTGTGTGGACAGCAGGTGTCTTTGGAGGTCTGGCACTCAGACAAATTGGCCATCAGCAGGCACATAAAGATAAACAACATCTACACTCCGCTCAAAAGAGACAATCAAAAAGCCCAAAAGGAAACAAAAAGATCAAAACAATAGCAATCAACACCCATATTAGGAGATATTAATATCAAGATTAACACTAGATTGACAGTCCAAAAGTAAACAATACTCCAACCAAGGAATTACCAACTCAGACAAAGAACTAGCAGTAAACAACAGCTTAATCAAGGAATCACAAAAACCCTACCCACCAACATTGAGAGGGCTAACCAGGGGTGGGCTGCAGGGGTTCAGGAGAGCCCCTAGCTAAGATTCTGTGCAGAGAACCCCCAAATCCCACTCCTGGCTGGCCCTGACCACCTCACCCTGTTCCTCCCAGGAGTCACCATGTGGCCTGTTTTGGATGCAGGTAAGTGCAGGGTACACATGGAGGCTTGAGGAGGCCCTCCCAGAAGTTCAGGAAGGCCAGAAATGGGCCCGTTCCCAGCTCCCAGAGAGCTCCGGTCCTAGGGAGGCCGTTTTCACCCTCCGGAGGCTTGAGGAAAGCCTCTGGAGCCCAGTGAGGGCAAAAATGTCCCCACCACCACCATGATGCAGGAGGCCAACTAGGCCACGCCCACCATGGCCATGCCTGCCCAGCAACCCGGCAGAGAACGCTTTGCTAAAACCTTTGAAGCCCACCCCTGGGGCTAACCATTAGTATATGAAAAGAGGAGCAAACCCCACACCCGTCTAGCACTGCTGATGTTACCTATTGTGGTAATCAAACTTCACCAAAGAAAACCATCAAGCTCAGAGAGCACTAAGGACCCCACAGTTTAACCCCAAGCAACAAGTATTCACTTCTCTCAGTTTCTCTTCTCTGTTTTAAAAGAAAACGAAGTTGCCCCAACCATAAGTTTTGAATGTTAAGATATTTAAGTGCAATTTGCATGTAATCTTAACTACAGCTTAGATCTTTAGCAATGTCTTGGATTACTCTTGCCTATCAATGTGCTCATTTTGCCTTCTTATTCATAACTTTTATTAGGAGCTGTTTTTATATGCTTCAAATCTTTGGAGTTTGAGTTGATTTTGAAGTACTTTATTAAAAATACAGAAAGTTGATAACCCATTTTAGAAATGCGTTTTGCCAGATGTTATGGCAACAGAAGATGTGTGCAGTTGTCTTTTGTTTTTGCTGACAATTTTGCATCTCCAGCCCTAGTTTTCAAATTGTGTTGCCAAAATGTGACAGCTAGACTGCCAATTTTCAGCAACTTCAATCCCCCAATGTAAAATAGGTTTATTAAGATTGCATAAGGCTTAATATACCTAGTTAGCCCCACCATACTGAGAAAAAGCAGCTACTAATGATGTCACTGCATTTATTACTTCATGCCTTCTATTGCACTTGGAAGTTGCAGAGTAAATCAATACCTAAACTTAAAGTTAAAGTTAAACCTAATCCTAAACCTAGACCTAGACCTCGTCCTAGACCTAGACCTAGATCTAAGACTAAGACTAAGACTAAGCTAATCTAGATCTAAACTTAAACCTAAACCTAAACTGTGTGGCTCAGTGGTGGGATTCATTTTTTTTACTACCAGTTCTGTGGGCGTGGCTTTGTGGGCATGGTGTAGGAAGTTAGCACCCACACCTCTCCTAGAAAATTGAAATATCCAAGGTGGCTCAGGCTGTAAATGCCTGCTCTTAAGATCCAGCTGTCTACAACTACTGTAGGCTCGAATCCCACCAGGCTCAAGGTTGACTCAGCCTTCCATCCTCTCGGGGTAGGTAAATTGAGGACCCAAGATTGTTGGGGGCAATTAGCTGACTTTGTAAAAATGCCGCTTAGTAATAAGCAGGCATATACAATGGAATGAAGGCTATTGCTGAGCACATTGGATTGTGCTCCAAAAATTGTGAGCCGCCCTGAGTCTTCGGAGAAGGGCGGCATATAAATGTAATTAAAAAAAAAAAAAGGCAGAATATTTCCCCTAAAAAGAGTAGAAACTCAAGAGCAGAAGCTCACCACAGAAGCAGAAGCTCACCCCCACCTTTGTTAATGGGTGGGCCATTAAGGCCTGGGCCAGAATACTTTACATAACAAAGATCTCCAGGAAAGTTATAGCAATTGCCCAAGAGCCCTTTCAGTACATCATCATCCAGCAAGGCTCAACCAAGTCTAGAACTCAGGAAAGCCTACAAAGTTAGCTAAGACCCCCGGCCCTGGGAGTCTGACAGCCAATGGGATACATTTCTTGCACAGGAACAGGAAACACTAAGGTAGGGCCCAACAGAGGGTATATAAGGGTCTCTCAGCATCTTGGCCGGCCCTTTTTTTCTCTTTTTCTTCACCTTGGAGCATGTGATAATCCTTCTTTGGAGTTTCGAGCCATGTGGTCCTGTCTACCATTAAACCATCTTTCCAAATAGCCTCCATGTTTCCAGTGTCTTTTTCCCCACTTGGAACTGAACCCAGAAGGATATTTCTTCCAACAATTGCGTGGCTTGGTGGGCGTGGCAGGGAAAGGATATTGCAAAATCCCATTCCCTCCCCACTCCAGGGGAAGGTTATTGTAAAATCCCCATTCCCACCCCACCTACTAACCTGCTTTCCAGCTCCATTCTCCTGTGCAGGACAACAAAAGACCCAGCCAATCAGCTGGGACTTGGGAGGCAGAGAATAGATGGGGGCAGGGCCAGTCAGAGGTGGTATTGGCTGGTTCCCTGAACCATTCAAAATTTCTGCTACCAGTTCTCAGAGGTGGTATTCAGCAGGTTCTGACCAGTTCTGGAGAACCAGTAGCGGAAATTTTGAGTAGTTTGGAGAACCAGCCATTACCACTTCTGAATGGAGATTTTACAGTATCCTTCCCCTGTCATGCCCACCAAGCCATGCCCACAGAACCGGTAGTAAAAAAAAATTGAATCCCACCACTGCTGGTTCTCCAGAAGTGGTCAGAACCTGCTGAATATCACCTCTGGTGTGGCTGCTAGCCCCACTCTCTATAATCTTTTATTATCCTTCATGTAGCGCAGGGTGTCCAACCTTGACAACTTTAAGACTTGTGGACTTCAACTTACAGAATTCTGGAGAATTCATGACTGGCTGGAGAAATCTGGGAGTTGGAGTCCACAAGTCTTAAAGTTGACAGGATTGGATATCCCTAATTTAGAGCTTTTACACATGCTCTTAAAAAAGGTTCTTTAAAAAGCAGAAGAGGCTGAAATCCAAATGTGTGATAAATCTTCAGGTTCTTGTTTAGGCATGTCTGCAGATAATCAGATGGACAATCTAAGTGTATCTGGACTGGATGTCAACTTTAATTTGCCTAGTTATTTTAATTCATTTTGTCAAAAACACCTTCAGGGATCAGCTGAACACAAATGTATATCCTTATCCTGTAGCCTTTTCTCTTTTAAACATTTAACATCCATCATCCTGGTGTTACCTTCATCACCTGGCGCAGTTTAATTTCTCACACAGATCTGAGCCAATACATAATTTTCATACTATATCTTAACTCTCTGGGAAAGTAATGGGGCACTGAAAGAGAATGCCATTTGTTGATTGACTCTAATAGCTTGAAATAATTTATAACAGAAGTAATTCTTGGAAAACCAATTATTGTGTGCTACCCAGAGTCACTTTTGGTAAGAGAGGTTGGTTTACAAATTTGATAAATCAATCAATAAATAAAAACAAAAAGGCAGACAAATAAGCAACAGGGAAAAAAACTTCCTTATTTATCTAATAAAATATCCTGGGAATAACAAGAACATTAGCTTGGCACAAACTTTCTGACTTATTCATCATCAGTATTTATTATTAAAATCTTATCTGTTTCAATGTGGAGAATCATCGCCTTGGGATGAGGTGTTCCAAGCTACAACAACAAAATAGAAGTTTATGAGATTTGCATAATAACTTGCAAAGAATATTAGCTTGAAACAATGTGAGACTCTGGGATCAACTTCATGGCCCCTTTGGTGTTTAAAGTTGGTAAATATTTAAATAACAACAAGCATATATAATTATAAAGATTCTTCTTCTTTAAATGGGCCAAGATGTAAATGTGTTGCAAATCACGTACAATTGTACTTCCCACCCCCAAAAAAAGTTGGTTGAAGAGCAAAGAACTCATTTAAAGATGTATGTTATATTAACTTGAAACTACATAATTTACCTTTGAAGGAATTAGATTATTTCTACTACAGACTGCCAACTGGTAGTCAGAGAGAACTGTAGCTTAGTGGTAGATCTGAAATTCTTTGGTCAAATCTTCCCATACCTGAAGTTCTCTAAGATGTAACAGATAACAGATAATCAGAGTTGGAAGGGACCTTGTAGGTCATCTAGTCCAACCCCCTGCCCAAGCAGCAGATCCTATACCATTTCTAACAAATAACAGTCCAATCTCTTCTTGAAAGCCTCCAGTGATCAAGCTCCCACAACTTCCAAAGGCAAGCTTGTTGATTAGTTGATTGTTCTCACTGTCAGAAAATTTCCAGGTTAAATACCTCCTTCTCCAGTTTTCATCCATTATCATGTAATGGAAGTACAGTTTCTAGATTCCCTAGCAGAACAAGTATTGTTGGAGAATTCTGAGAGAATAAGTCATAACACATCCAAAAGGCATTAAATATAAGAAACTAGAATCATAGGACCAAAAGGAATTGGAAGGGGCTATTGGAAACACTGAATCCAATTCCTGCTCAGTAAAGAATTCAAATTAAACCCAAGATTTACAACAATCTGACTTCTTGAATACATCCAGCAAAGGATATCTCTTCCCCCCACCTCCAGGTAATTGGTTCTAAATGTGAACTGTTTTTGCTGTTAGGAAATACTTTATAACATTCACTTGGAATATATATTTTTGTAAATCATCTCCACGTTTCAGTGTCCAGCACTCTAGAACAATAGATTAGAAAAGAGGCCTTCATGTACATGATGAACTTTCAGAAACTCAAAAAGAGCAATCATATATCTCTTCTTTTCATGGCTAACCATCTGAATTCCATCTCATAAAAGGTTTAGTCTCCACTTCCTGATCATCCTGGTTGTTCTTCTCTTAACCAGCTTGTTCAATTCCTCTTTTGTGTGGTACCCAAAACAGGATGCAATATTTGAGGTGTAGGTCTGGTCAACATAAACTAACATGCAACAATGACTTACAGTGTTGCCAGTTATCTCCTTTTCACCTCTTCAAACATCAGAGCTTGCATGATAAATAAAAAGCATAAAATGTTCTGACCAGATATGGGCAAATTTGAGACTGGATCTCCAATACAAAATCAGAGTAATCTTTCTAGAGTAAATCTCAGTCTATCTTGTCATTCCTTGATACAGGGAATGACAAGAACTAATAAATCCTGGTCTAAATCAATTTATTGTATTCCTATCCATATAAATTTTTCAACTTATAGGTGCTCCAGATACTCCATGATAAGTATAAAAATAGCAATGATTTGGTGGACAGAATGTAGATCAGAGAGCCGAATGTCAGGATTCCAAGTAACACACCCATAGCAGTGGTGGGATTCAAATTTTTTTTACTACTGGTTCTGTGGGTGGCTTGGTGGGCGTGGCTTGGTGGGCATGGCAGGAGAAGGATACTGCAAAATCTCCATTCCCTCTCCACCCACCCCACTAACCTGCTTTCCAGCTCCATTCTCCTGTGCAGGGCAACAAAAGAAGACCCAGCTGATCAAGTGGGACTTGGGAGGCAGAGTATAGTTGGGGGCGGGGCCAGTCAGAGCTGGTATTTGCCGGTTCTCCGAACTACTCAAAATGTCCGCTACTGGTTCTCCAGAAATGGTCAGAACCTGCTGAATACCACCTCTAACCCATAGCAAACAAAACTCTGAGGCAGGTAGATTTCTCAAACAATAAGTTTATTTGATATGTCATATTGGCATAGGCTGGTGAAAACCAACTCTGAATATTGCCGTAGTTCTCACCTAATTAAAAGTAAAAATTTGTCACTTTCCCAAAACAACCAGTCACATGGCCCAATCAGGATACAGTCCAGTTGCTAGGTGACATCAGTCCCCTCCTTCCAAACAGCTGCAGGAATGTCCTTGGTTCCCAAGAGAAAGTACTTTGTTTTGACTATAATACCCCAACTATCTCTATTCTACCCTCTCTATTCCTCAGCTCCAGTGTGTCAGCACTGAAGTCTCAAAATGGCCTCAGCCAGCGTTGACATCAAAGACATGGAGAATCCAATATTTCTTCAGTAATACATCTGGTAGTATGTTCATATGGACTTTATCACCCTTAGTTACATTCTACAGTGAAATTTATCCAGTATCCAACACTAATTTCATGAATGCAAGCACATTATTGTTTTAATTTCTTATTTAATTCAATAAGGCTTAAATTGATGACCCAGTTTCAACCTCCAGATAGTACCTCCAGATACTATTAAGTATATCTGGACATGTGTAGGCAATCACATCAATTCAGCCTTTAAAACACACACACACACACACACACACACACACACACACACACACACATATATATATATATATATATATATATATATATATATATATAATGTGATCACCAAGAAGGAAAAGTTTAGAAGTTATGTACTGTTAGGTTTCAGATAGTGTAAAAACTCTTATTCTGTTGAAACGTTTTCATTTTCCCCAGTGTATTTATAGGTTATTTTATTTATTTATAGGTTATTGTGACCCTGGGGTGGGGTGGTTTTTAGAGTTTTAATGCTGGGATTTTAGTATTAATTCGGCTTGACTTGTTTAATCTGGTTTTATCTAATTTATTGTTGTGTTGTTTTTACTTTGTAAGCCGCCCCGAGTCCTTCGGGAGAGGGGGTGGCATATAAGTCGAATAAATAAATAAATAAATAAATAAATTTGCTTGAGCAGGAAGATCTTCTCAGATAAAACCAAATTTGCTTTTGGTAACAACTGGTGAATTTATTCTTAAAATAGTTTTTGAGAGTTAAACTGGGCATAGCATGGGATCAACGTGAAGAAAAATTTTAAAAAATCACCCTTGGAGAATGACTGCATTTCTTTCACTCTCAATTAAAGCCATTATAATTTTTTTTCATACTTGAGTCATTTCTGACCCTTTGTATTCGAGAACAAAATTAAAATGTAAAATCAAGAGTATAAGTATAAGGAAGAGAAAACAGCATTTTTTCCTACATGAAATGTAAATGCACTAAAAAGAATTTATACCCTTCCTTTTGAATGGCATATCTATAGATTGCAGGAGGAATGCCTGACAGTGTAAAATATTGCAGTGACACAAGATATGCTGTGTTCGTTCTGCATTTTTTTAAAAAAAGCAAAACTAAGAAAGAGAAATTGCCTTTTCTGATGATCACTCTTCCATTGAGTGTCTGTTGTCACTCTCTTTTTTCAATGCTCTATATTTTCTCATTTTTATGAGATGATGTGACTTTAATGGGAACTGAGGGATTACTCACAAAATGCCAGTTGAATGCTTAAAGTATGGAAAAAATAGAGTGAGGCTAACTTTATATATATATATATTTGTTTTCGTAGATTTTCATGGGTAAAGGTATGTAGGTCTTGGTGTATTCGGGTCTTGTCCCGTGTAAGATTGAGATTACCTTGGCAACGTTTCGACGAAATCTCATCCGGTCATCTTCAGGCTGGTGTCTTCAGCTTCGTTCTTCTGGGGAAGTGTGATCGTGGCTGTTTTTCCCTTTTAAACTCCAGAGTTGGCAGTGTTGTTACTTCTTGATTGGTTGATGGAGGAAGTATGCAGATTGATGGCTTTTCCTGAGACCTGTGTGGCTGAGGGCTGCTTGTGTGTCTCTCAGCCTTTGTGTTGTAACGACTGGGTAATGGGCTGTGTGATGACCTTCTGAGTTCTATTGTTGTGACATCCTGGGTGTGGTGCTGTAGTCTCCTGGGTCGTTGTCTGTGTTGCAACCTCCTGATGTTTTGTGGTGAATCTCCTGAGTTCTGTGATGTAGTATCCTGGGTGGAAGGCTGTGATGTGACATTCTGGGCCTTGGTTTGGCTTCGGTTTGAGGTCTGGCTATGTGTTTATAGGTGTGTCAGTTTGCTTAGTTTGGGGGTCGGAGGGGGTGTAGCAGCTGGTGTTGCAGACCATGGTCTGGTTTCTGGATGGTGGTTGCCTTTCATCTGTGCGTGGGCTTGGGTTTGAGTCTGGTGAAGGAGATTGGTGGTGGCATCATGTGTTATTTTGGGTCCGGTGTTGTTTTTCGTGGCTGGGACCATTTGTTGATTAGGGGCTAGTTTCCAGATGTCTGGTAGGCAGGAAGTATCATCCCGTTATTCATGTTAAGGGGGTGTTTCTCTTATTCGATGGCTTCCTAATTATTCTCTTGTTGAAGTGTTCAGTATTGAGATAAGTTTGGATCCCTCAAAATCAATTTCATGTCCTGTGGCTTTAAGGTGCTGGAAAAGGGAGGAGTTTTTCTTCTTTTCTGACTGCGTTCTTGTGTTCTGCAATGCGCATTTATTCTCCTGTTGGTTTGTCCAATGTTGTGGCTGGGCAAATTTTGCATGGTATTTTATAAACTCCTTGGTTTTCTAGCTGGATCTTGTCTTTGGGGTTTCTTAAGATGTTGGCTATTTTTTGGTCAGTGCCAAAGGCTGTCCTGATATTGTGTTTGTGGAGAATTTTGCTGATTTATCTGTGGTGCCTTTGATGTAGGGAGAGGGCGAGACGATGCCATTGTCCTGTTCTGTGATCTAGGATGTGCTTAGGGGTTGTATATGTTTGGATAGCTGTCAAGGCTTCTTTAA
>CM019150.1:15925360-15937827 GCA_009733165.1 Naja naja | reverse complement strand
CGAATACACCAAGACCTACATACCTTTACCGTGAAAATCACAAAACAAATATATATATATATATATATATATATATATATATAATATATTCCTCTAATAATGACATATAACTGACTTGAAAGTGTTCCAGAAAATTTTTAGGGATGTGTAAAAATCTCCACAGAAATGTTTCTACTCATAAAAGAAGACATTTTGGTTTGTCTTTACATTCCTGAATAGTTACATTTAGGGAAAAAAAACTTCAAGCCACACTTGGAATATTACATCCAGTTTTGGTTGCCACAATGTAAAAAAGATGTTGAGACTCTAGAAAGAGTGCAGAGAAGAAGAGCAACAAAGATGATTAGGGGACTGGAGGCTAAAACGTATGAAGAACAGTTGCAGGAACTGAGTACGTCTAGTCTAATGAAAAGAAGAACTAGGGGTGACATGATAGCAGTGTTCCAATATCTCAGGGGATGTCACAAAGAAGAGGGAGTCAAGCTATTCTCCAAAGCACCTGAAGGCAGGACGAGAAGCAATGGATGGAAACTAATCAAGCAGAGAAGCAACTTAGAACTAAGGAGAAACTTCCTGATAGAATAATTAATCAGTGGAACAATTTGCCTCCAGAAGTTGTAAATGCTCCAGCACTGGGGTTTTTGAAGAAGAGATTGGATAACCATTTGTCTGAGGTGGTGTAGGGTATCCAGCCTAAGCAGGGGTTGGACTAGAAGACCTTCAATGTCCCTTCCAACTCTGTTATTCTATTCTATTTTACTACATGGGAAAACCAGATGTAATTTTGGAAAGTGTCAAACCTCACACACAAGTCTGCTTAATTTGAGTTTTGCTGCCTGAGTGGTTTTGCACTTTTAATCTCATTGCAGGAGACATTTTCTTTGTAACTCTCAGCCAATCTTTTCTAAATGTAACTGTTTTTTTTTAAACAGAACTCAGGCGGCCTCTTAAGGCTTAAAACCACCAGTAGTCTTTCTGTTCAATACTGAACTGACACATACATATAAAACAGAAACAACAAGCATATTAATTTCTGTAACAGTTCTGTCAATACAGCCAGCATGGATCTAGTTCAGCGAGGAGCAATTACCTTTTGGAGAACTGCAGCCGTACCTACAATTTGTGAAAAAGAGGAAAACTGTGGTATATATTGATACCAAGCCAGCAAGACTGAGTTTGTCAGACAAACAATCTAACAGTAAACAACAGCCTAACCAGGAATCATCAAGTCTATTCCCACCAACACTGACAGGGCAATCCAGTACAGGTAGTTAATTGTTGACTTAGGGCCACAATTGAGCCCAAAATTCCAGTTACTAAATGAGACAGTTGTTAAGTAAATTTTACGACCTTCCTTGCCACAGCAATTAAGTGAATCACTGCAGTTGTTACGTTAGTAACAACAGTTGTTGAGTGAACCTGGCTTCTGTTGACTTTGCTTGTCAGAAGGTCACAAAAGGTGATCACATGACCCCGGGACACTGCAATCGTCATAAATATGAGTCAGTTGCCAAGCATTAGAATTATGATCATGTGACCATGGGGATGCTATAACAATTGTAAGCGTGAAAAATGGTCATAATTCACTTTTTTCAGTGCCATTGTAACTTTGCATGGTCACTAAATTAACTGTTGTAAGTTGAGGACTACCTATAGCATATAAAATGAGAAAAAAAAACCCATCCCTCCTTCTAGCATTGATGACGTTACTTAGTTGGGTAATGAAATGTCTGCAAGAAAACAAACAAGTTCAGCGAGCATAAAGGGCTCCCAGAGTTCAACTCTGAGCTACAAGTATTCTCTTCTATCAGTTATGTTGGATAGTTTACATTAAGGGGTCTTCAAACTTGACAGCTTTAAGACTTGTGGACTTCAGCTCCCAGAATTCCTCCTTCAGTCATGTTAGCTCAGGAATTCTGGGAGTTGAAGTCCATAAGTCTTAAACTTGCCAAATTTGGAGACCCTTTGTCTACATTCTTAAAACTTTAGAAGTTTTGACTTCCACTCACCTCCATCCTGTGTTGGACTCATCTTCAGTCTGCCTTTTTCGTCTACACTAGCTCTACACAAGGCTAATGGCTTCTTCAAGACAGCAATCGAGATATGAAAACTTCTTACTCCTTGCTGAATGTAGTAGTTGTCCAATATTTGCAGACAAGATCTAGAATATAGAACATAGAATAACAGAGTTGGAAGGGACCTTGGAGGTCTTCTAATCCAAGCAGGAAACCCTATACCATTTTAGGCAAATGGCTGTCCAGTCTCTTCTTAAAAACCTTCAGTGATGGAGCACCCACAATGTTTGAAGATAAGCTGTTCCACTGATTAATTGTTCTCTCTGTTCAGAAAATTTCTCCTTTGTTCTAGGTTGCTTCTCTTCTTGTTTAGTTTCCATCCATCCTTTCTTATCTTGCCTTTTGGGGTTTTGAAAAATAGGTTGAGCCTCCCTCTTCTTTGTGGCAGCCCATCAAATATTGAAACACTGCTATTCTCTTCTACCAGTTATCTATCTATCTATCTATCTATCTATCTATCTATCTATCTATCTATCTATTTATTATGAAACTTCTATGCTGCCCTATCTCCCAAAGGACTCAGGGCAGTGGCTTACATTAAAAGAAGAATACAAAAATTACAAAAATTAAAACTGAATTAAATTGAATAAGAAATCTCATTAAGCTAAAAACAAAACTAACAACTAAAAATCCCCATCCCTCCATCAGTCCGGGTAGGCGAGCTGGAAAAGCCAAGTCTTTAGGTCATGGTGGAAAGATCTAGTTACGTTGGATAATCTACATTAGGGGTCTTCAAACTTGACAGCTTTAAGACTTGTGGACTTCAACTTCCAGAATTCCTCCTCCAGTCATGTTGTTCATGTCCTTAAAGAACAAGAGCAAAAACAAGACAATAAAAAAGAGAAAAGAAATCCACATTCATGAGTATGAGGGAGATGGGGAGAAGATTACATAATGAATCACCTGGCTCCAGGTAATTTTTTAACAACTGGTTCTGTGGGTATGGCTTAGTTGGTGGGCATGGCTTGGTGGTCATTTGACTGGGTGGACATGGCTTGGTGGTCATGTTATTGGTGGGTGTGGCCAACTCAATATCACTCACATCGAGGCACGCATCTCCTTGCCTGACCTCTCATGACTGTGGGGATGCTGCAACAGTCGTAAGTGTGAAAAATGGTCATAAGTCACTTTTTTCAGTGCCATTGTAACTTTGAATGGTCACTCCACACAAGCAAAGTACCAGAAAAGGAAGGAAAAAAAACTCCAGAGAAGTTCCTGAGACAGGAAGTCTAGTCCTGCCAAGAATGTAATAAGGGTTGACGGAGAGGCAGTTTCTATAAGCAACACCAGAATGTTTCCTTCCTGCCTTCCTTACAGAATTAGGCCAGTAATTTCTTCTAACAACCGGTTCTCCGAACTGCTTAGAATGTTAACAACTGGTTCTAGCAAATAGATGCGAACTGGTAGAATCCAACCTCTGCCTGGCTCTCTTATTCTGGCTCCACCTGTCTTCTTTTTTTATAATGGTCATCTTTATTATTGTATTGTTTTTCACTGACTATGTGGGAACTGACTCTCATATCCTATTGATGTAGTTCTTGCCTCTCATATTGTGATGGTGTTCCTTAATTTCAACGTTTATTGTTACCTTCTATCGTTTTACCTCATGGAAGTCTTCATAACTTAGATTTGAAGTTCTAATTGCTCCAAAGCTGACTGTTTCTTGTGTGATTTAGGGCCAAGCACAGCCCAGCTCTTATACAGAAGTTGTAAACAAACAGCATCATCATAGGAAGCAAACCTTAAAAGGGGATTATGCACAAGGAAAAGCACAGCCATAGTTTCAATCAATTCCAAGCAATAAATACATTTCTTCAGAAGTTAAGTGTGTCCTGATGAGAACAGCCTCAGGTGACATCATTAGGCTAATTGTTAACGACACAGAAACACTATTAATTTCATGAATGGGAAAATCAGTAATGCTGGATTTCAAGCTCCAGACATCTGCTTCAGCTGCTCTTCCTGGGCAAATAAGAATCTTAAAGAGGTTGTGGATTCTAATAAGAATATGGGCTGCAAAACACACACAAAAACTGGACAACTACTAAATTCAGCAAGAAATAGTGAAGTTGGGGCTCTCACCAACCAGCTATATTTATGACCTTTTGCAGTGTCCCACAATTTACTCCCCCCCGAAACCAGTGTTAACCACTGGTTTCAGAAAAATGCCCATAATAAACAAAGTGTTGCTTAACAACTGCATTGTTTGCTTAGGCACTGCAGTGTTCATTTTAAGAATGCCACATTCACTTAACAACCACGAGTAAAATCAAGTCTGGTTATGTGATGACCTACTTTATGATCATAAATGATTTATGAACATAATGCAAGGCTCCATTATGGTTGTATGCAGTGGTGCGATTCAACTGCATGCATGCTCTACATTAAAAAAAGACCATTTTCAACTCAAATACTTACCTTCTGCTGCATCCATGGTGAGTAAAACAGCTGATGCATAGCAAACCACTCTGCTGTGTGAATCAGCTGTGCTAAGAAAACCAGGAAATAAAGCACAGGAAAGAGCAGGGGCGGGTGGGGCCAAATGCTCACCGCAACTACCGGTTCACTTGAACCGGTCCGAACCGGTAGAATCCCACTCCTGGTCATACATTGAGGAGAACCAGTAGAGCAGGCAAGAAGGGATGGGGTTTTTATCCTTTATTTTGCTTCTGTGTACATTTTTGTTCCCAGATTCAGTTTTGATGCTATCAAGTGTGATCTGTCAAACATTCAGAATCTCCCACCACCATTGTGCACCATATGAATACTGTCAGTCTTTTATCCCTAACAGTCAGTCAAGCTTTTAGCTTTAGCTTTGTTCTTTTGCCATGTGTATGTATGAATGGACTCATGCTTAACCAAGTGTTCAGAACAAACAAATCTTTTTCAAAGAAGATGCCCACAAAACAATAATTATTCTCTTTCATACTTGGATCTCTGAAAAGCCCAGTCACTTTTTTGTTTGCTCTCTTATATTTTTACCCTTTCACATCATCTAGCAGAATTCTCCCCCCCCCTCACTCTGGATGGTATTTATTTAGAATGTTAGGATATTTTTTCCTTTAAACTCATCTCTCTTTCTTCCATTATCAGAATTCATTGGAGCATAACATGCAAATAGCAGCGACCTATTGTTTACTACTTTCATACATACCCTTAACTATCTGCATAATGCCAATTCATGTTTTCTGACGTACATGTTGGCCCCTTCATTCATAATTAAACCAATATTTTTGCTTTCTTGCATGCATTGCTCAACTCCATTCCATATGATCAGGCTACCTTCAGTTAGGTCTCTACAACAGTTCTCTTTCAAAAACATACTCTCAAAACTCCTCCCTTCCTTCCTTCCTTCCTTCCTTCCTTCCTTCCTTCCTTCCTTCCTTCCTCCCTCCCTCCCTCTTTTGCTCTTTACCATTCATGCTACTTACATTCAATTTATTCCACCTGCATTCCAGGTCATAATATTTGATATGCTATGGTGAATGTCTATGGAGATTCCCAGTCATCCAGGTCATCAACTCATTCAATCATCCATTCCTTCAAGTCCATGTCCACATTTGGGACATGTGTCCCATTCTCAGATTCCAGTTGAGTCTCAGCAATATATGCCAAGTCTACATGCTTGCCCATGATCAAATATACCTCCAGTTATAAGAGTTGTAATCAGAATTGGACTTAGCTGAGGGAGATCTGCTAGGTCATCCCAGATCAAGGGGGTCTGAGGGAAAGGGGGAAGTGTAAACACATGATATCCTACACTATTAGCAACAAAATGATAAGGGGTCTGGAAACTAAACCATACGATGAACCATTGAGGAAACCATGTATGTCTAATCTAATGAAGAGAAGAACAAGGGGTAATATGATAGCAGTCTTCCAGCACTTGAGGAGCACTCACAGAGATAAGGTGATCAACCTATCCTCCAAATCACCCAAAGATAGGACAAGAATTAATTCAAATTGCAATTACATGCCTTTCCAGGGACAAATGTGTAAGAGGGAAGAGATGGTAGGCAAGACATCTGATAGCTTATATCAGTGTTTCTCAACTTCATCAACTTCAGGATATGTAGACTTCAATTCCCAGAATTACCCCAGGCACTTTTTTATCTAGAGGCAAGTATCTTGGGCCTGACTTCTAACTAAGCATTGACGTTAACTTTTAATTTGACTTTAATCTAAAGTTATGGAAGTTCTCTCTGAAGAACTTTGAGAACTGTGGGATTTAAAAGAGCTAATTCCAAAACTTTGAAAGTTTTTTTCCCTTAAAAAAATCCCAGTATTTCATCATCTGGCTTTGTCTGCTCTCTATTCCTTCAAAAGACACATGACATTTAATGACCAGGAAAGCAAGGGGATTGGTAGAAACAATGCCCCCATAAGAAAATGCAGAAAGCTCCTCTCAAATCTTTCAGCCGTCATCTAAACAATTAGATTTTTATTCTAGTTTACCGAAATCTCACAGAAATGTTCCACTCACAACTGAAAAGCCCAAAATTGTACTCATCACTGAGGACTTAATCTGTGGCATCAGAGTGCTTTGATTCAAATACACTTTCTCTAAGTTTTCAATTAATACCTGTTGAGGAACCTTTGATGGAAATCATTGATACGCTATTTCAGGAAAGGATTTCATGACATTAGAAAGCTTAATCTCTAACAACAAAGGAGAAAAGGGTGTTTATCTCGATTCTATACTCTAACACAATGGCCATTTCTAACAATCAGCATGCATAATGCAACAGAGGTATAGTTCTACGAGCCATACTCACGAACCTTGCTGTACTGAAATAAATAAGAAACACATAATTCATATGCTTCATTGTTTTAAGCTAAAGGAATTGTGCCCATTTTAAAGGCCTTGATTTTAAAGTTAGCATTTCATTAAAAGGAAAGAATGGGGGGGAGGTTTTAGGCTAGAGATGGGATTACTCATTTTCAAAATTTCTGTTGTGGTAGCCATCATCTAAACACATGTAGGGCAACCGATAAAGATCATAAAATAAAAAGAAAAGAGTTTCTGGCACTCAGGTTCACTTTCCTTCTTTTTTCATATAACTTTATTAAGATTTTAATCAGGAAAAATGGGAAAAAACTTTGAAGTATTGTAAAATGAATGTTTGTAAGTCTACCTATATGCTAAATTTCACACTGTGATGGTTCCCTGATGCTGGCTCAGAGGATGAAGAAGAGGCAACTCCAGCAGCTTTGGATGAGAGCATGGAGGAGTGCCAGGAAGGAGGTCTCTGAGCAGGGAGTGAATGGGAAGAAGAGGAGAGGCCAGGAACCTCGGACTGGCCATCAGGGAATCAATGAGATGAGCATCTGTCTGAAGAAGAAAATGGAGAGATGCAGCTGCTGCTGGCAGGCTCGAGGACCAAATCAGAAGTGCAGGATGAGAAGGAACAAAACTGCAGCTGCTCAGCAGGATGAAGAAGAATTGCGTCCTCCACCAGATCCCAGGACTCAGAGGGCTGAAAGGAGGCAGGCACAATGGAAGTCAGCCAGGCCACTCACAAGGATGCAGCCTCTCCCCTTTTAATGAGTTACGCCAGCCCAGGCCTATTTAGGCTGGTTAGTTAAGCAGCCTGATACTGGTAAACAACAGTTCAGTTTCCTTCTGTGTCTCTGGCCTGGCTGCTTGGATTCTGGTCTTGCTTCTTGAATCTATGCTCAAGGACAGGTACCTTGGATTTAGATATCATGCCTTGGACTTGTGCCTAGACTTTGGATTTGGTATTTTGGTTGACTGACTTTGTGCTGGGGGCTGTTTGGGAGCAAGCTGAGTGCAAAGGACTTGGGGGAATGATACTAGGGACTGGTGGTGCTTAAATAAAGCCCTTAAATTCTTTGTGTGTGCGCGTGTAGGACACACATCTGCATGAATAAACAAGCCAACTTATGCTTTAACATCACAACTTGGCTT
The DNA here is from genome assembly GCA_009733165.1 of Naja naja. Classification (NCBI taxonomy): domain Eukaryota; kingdom Metazoa; phylum Chordata; class Lepidosauria; order Squamata; family Elapidae; genus Naja; species Naja naja. The sequence continues at coordinate 15,929,823 of CM019150.1, read as the reverse complement.
ACAGAAGAGGATGGCTATGTTCCTGAAACCATGCTGAACTACCAAGAAACCCTACATTAGCCTAGCATGGTATTCTATATGTCAAATTCTATCTATCTATCTATCTATCTATCTATCTATCTATCTATCTATCTATCTATCTAGTTATTTAGTTATTTATTTTATTTATATTGCCACCTATTTGCACCTGGCGACTTAAGGTGGTTTACAAGAATATTAAAACATCATATAAAAACAATAAAAATAATAAAAGAGAGAATCATATATAATAAAATAACCCCTCACCCTGGTGACAACACATCATATGAGCCATTTAATGGGCTCCATCTTGCTCTGGGTTCCCCAGGCCCACCAGCAGAACCAGATCTTCAGCCCCTTCTGGAAGAGTGTTAGAGTGAAAGCCATTCTAATCTCTGGGGGAATGATGTTCCAGAGAGAGGGAGCCACCATGGAGAAGGCCCTTCTTCTGGGTCCCACCAGATGTATCTCCCTAGGGGATGGGACCCACAATGTTTCTTGCCTCCCCACTCTGGTGGGTCAGGTAGATGTGACCGGCAAGAGACAGTCCCTCAGTTAATCTGGCCCCGAGCCATGAAGGGCTTTAAAAGTGACAACCAGCACCTTGAATTGCACCCGGAAGCAAATCAGCAACTAATGCAGCTCCTGCAGGAGAGGTGATACATGTGTACACTGAGGCCTGCACAAAACCATGTGGGCTGCTGCATTTTGTATCAAACTACCGGATGCTCTTAAAATTATGATATTCAACACATTTATTTTATAGTATGATTTAAGTAAAGGTCCATATATTTAAACGTTTGGGCTTAGCAGTAATTGCTGTTCAAACCAAGCCATTGTGTACTTCAGGAACTCCATAACCAAAATGTTTGTTTCGAATGCCCATTTATCTTTCTGTGTGTTTAAGCAACTTTGACTGCCATGCATTATTTACCGTCTACGTCATTCTGCATATAGATGTAAAGAAAACAAAGTGTGTGTGTAGCTTTTACTGCTGAACTGAATGCATAAACCTGCCACTCACAAAACAGTTGGGATGATTTAACAGTCTGCACACATCAACGGTATATTCCCAGATTTCTTTTCCTCCTTTATGGTTGCATCTTGTAAAGATTTGGTTTGAACTCTGCTCTTGCTGATGGAAGACATCTAACCAGAAGACATGCAGAGAATAGGAGGTTGCTGATAGAGGAAAGAATCATAAATTGATCACACACTGGAGAGATTAAAAGTAACTTTCTGTTAGTGTAAAGTCAGAAACAAGATCTGTTTTAGATCATAGGACTCAAAAAATGTCTGTAAAAATTCTCAGTCATCCAGGTCACGGTTGTCTCAAGAGTGCTTTTCTAAAAGACAACTGGACTTTGATTTTTTCCCTTGAGGAAGAAGAAGACTTTTCACTTCTCATTCAAGAAGCTCATCATTGGATAGTGTGTGTGTGTGTGTGTGTGTGTGTAGGAATGGAAGGATTAGTTCTAACAGGATGGTGGGTATGGGTGGAAGGATTACATTTCTTTGCAGTCATCTAGTTGGTAGTACCATCTCTGAGCCATTTTTTGTTGTTTGTTAATTTATATGTAGCCTTCTCCGGAGACTCAGGGTGGCAAGAAGGCTCCACACCCATTTGTTTGTTTGTTTTTGTTTGTTTTATTAATATTTATATGCTGCCCTTCTCCAGAGACTCAGGGCGGCTTACAATTTTGGAGCACAACCCATGCGCTCAGCAATAGCCTTCCTTCCATTGTATATGCCTGATTGGGGCTTACAAAGTCAGCTTATTGCCCTCAACTGTCCTCAGTTTACCTACCCAGAGGATGGGAGGCTGAGTCAACCTTGAGCCTGGTGGGATTCTAGCCTTCACTAATGCAGGCAGCTGGAACTAAGCAGCTTAACAGCACCAAGGCTCTTGAGGCTGCACTGAGGTTTATTCTGCCTAGGGGTCCTGTCTATCTGGTCAGAGAGGTAGAGAGGACCATTGGTTTGAAAGAGGGGTAGAGCAGCCCTCCCTCAACAGAAGGGGAGGAATACGACACCATCTACCACTTTCAGCAGTCCCAAGAAGATTCCACACCCATTTACACTCTGATTCAGGTGACCCTGAGGGTACAGATAAACCCCCAAGTGGCCTCAATGGCTCTCAGAGAGAGTGCTAACAACCAGATGACTGAAAGTCTGTAGAGATTCTCAGTCATCCAGGTCATGGTTGTCCCAAAGGTGCTTTTTATAGAGGCAACTGGACTTTCTGTTTTTTCTTTGAAGATTTGCTTTCATCCAAGAAGCTTCTTCAGCTCTGACAGGATAGCGGGGAATGGAAGAAATATAACTTCCATTCCCCACTATCCTATCAGAGCTGAAGAAGCTTCTTGGATAAGAAGCAAAACATCTTCAAAGGAAGAAACAAGCAAGTCCAGTTGCTTCCAGAAAAAGCATCTGTGGGACAACCAGATGATTGAAAAGAAATATAATCCTTCCACCACCATCCCAAACATCCTGTCATAACTAATCCTTCTATCCCCTTCCAATAATCTAGCCAGAACCAATGAAGCTTCTTGAATGAGAAGTGAAACAACTTATCTTCTTCTTCCTCAAGGTAAAAAAAAAATAGTCCAGTAGCCTTTTGAAAAAGCACTTTTGAGATGATTAAAAATATTGATGCTTTCATCTCATTTCTTCCCAGGATGAGATTTTTGGAATATATATCTTTAAAATACTTCAGTGGGTAAGATGATAATAGAAATGATGACAATATTATAAGAACATTATAATATTATAAGAAAATATTACAAGAATGGGAAAGAAGATGGGAATACAGTAATTTTTCTATGACCAGGTAAATTACGAATGATGGTGATGAATCTTACATATCCTTTGTTTTCCAGATAAAAATTTAAAATATATAAAAACAAGTACTCTGTAACACAGGCATGGACAACCACCAATCTCTGATCACACACAGCCTCCCAACAAACTATTTTGCAACACAGAGTGGCCCTGGGATCATATCATCAATGTTCACCAGCTGATCTTTGGACACTGGTGGTACAATTGATGCCACCTTTACTTGCCAAAGAAACAAAGACTGTTAACAGAGTTAGTGTACTTTAAGGGTAGCAACAAATGAGATGATCTGACCACTTGTTAATTTATGGGAAAAGAATGCATTGAAGCCAGTGAAGGAGAGCATATTGAGATTACATCAATTAATTCATGGACCTAATCCATCCAGGAACAATAAACTAGAAGAACCAGAACCAGAACAATTAAGGAGGAAGGTATCTGCAGCCCTCACTAGTGCCAAAACACCCTCTTCTAATCTCACAATTCAAGAAAGGAGAGCAGTGACATCTCTAGGAAGAGACTCAAACATCACCATCCTACCAGCTGATAAAGAAAGGTGCACAGTCATCCTAAATACAGATGACTACAAGGCCAAGGTGAACAATCTTCTGAAGAACACTGCTAGGTATGAGTCTCTGAAGATCTGAAGGTCACTGATTTCTTGCAACACCTACTGAAGGGCATGCCACCAACAAGCCACAGTATTACTGTCTTTACCCTGGGGAAGCTACCCCATGCACATATGGACTCCCCAAAATCTACAAAGAGGGAACTTCACTAAGACCAATTGTCAGCAGCATCAACTCTGTCACATACAACATCGCAAAACATCTCACCATCTTACTAACTCCTCCAGTTGGCAATACCACCCATCACATCAACAATTCACCGGACTTCCTCAGCAAAGTTTGGAAATTAAAACTGGACCCAGATGAGACCATGGTTTCCTATGATGTGAATTCTCTCTTCACCTGCATTCCAGCTACTGAAGTTGTCATGGTAGTGAAAAAAATGACTGCTACAAGACAGAACCTTAGATGATAGAACCAACCTCAGCCCAGAACACAAATGTGGCATGCTGGACCTCAGCTTGACCACTACCTATTTTAAATACAATGAAGGTTTCTACAGACAAAAACATGGCTGTACCATGGGTTCACTGGTGTCCCCCATTGTAGCCAATCTGTACATGGAAGAGGTAGAAACCAAAGTCCTAGACTCCTTCATAGGAGTTCCACCCATTTGCTGGTATAGTTATGTGGATGATACTTGGGTCATGATTAAAACACAGGAATTAGAAGCATTCACCAAACATATCAACTCTGTGGACAGATACATCAAATTCACATGGGAAGATGTTAAGGAAAATAGTGTAGCCTTCCTGAACTGTGCAGTACACATTAAGAAAGGCAGAAGCCTTAACCTTGAAGTTTACAGAAAACCCACTCACACAGATCAATATTTACATTTTCATTCCCATCACCCACTGGAGCACAAAATGGGAGTCATCAGAACCTTACATCACTGAGCTGAAGGCCTGCTACCAGCAAAACTGGGAAAAAAAGAATCAATCAAACCCTCAGAACGTATGGCTATTTATTTATTTA
>CM019150.1:15440686-15875732 GCA_009733165.1 Naja naja | reverse complement strand
TGGCTCGATCTCTCCTCTTTCTGGTGCGATCTAAAAACCTTTGTTTTACAGGCTGGGCTGGACTGATCTCCTGGGGAGAGGGTGGGTTTTAAATTCGATTTTAATTTGGTTTTATAGTTGTATTTTGGCTTGTTTAGTTTAATTTCTTTTTAAATAATTTATTGTTCTGTGTTTTTATCTGTGAGCCTTGAGTCCTTTTTGGAGAGTGGTGGCATACAAGTCAGAATAAATAAATAAATAATAAATAAATAAATAAATAATGTAACTATTTTACTTCTTACTTTGACACCAACTTTACCCCACCTCCAAAGCCATGGAAATGTCATTTATTTATTATTAGATGTATTATTGTGTTCAATCTGTCTATAGGAAACAAAATAAATACACCTAATGATAAATAAATAAATAAAAGCTATCTTCATTCTTCTTCAGTCTCCATCTTTCTTGCTGAAGAAGATAACTTTTCAGCTCTTATTGTAAAAGGGGAGAATATCATCTCGATGATCAAGTTCTATCTGTAAATCTCATTTTGCGATTGGTACAGTAAATTAGAAATTCCTTTATTGCTTTTTTTTGACACACTACCCATGGTTCCTTCTTTTCAAATGCTGACTTCTTTATAGAATAAGCATTTGAAAAAGAGTCAGCACTATGGTATATTACTGAGTGTGATGTCAGAGAAATGCATTAATTTAGGAAGTTGGGTGTTTTCAGAAATATGAATCAGTCTAGAGCATGGCTGTTTTGCAGTTACTCATAAACCAAAGGCTAGAAATAAGTAATAATATATTTTTTTCCATAGCACATTTTATTTTCTGTCCCAGAAAGCATATGGGGAGGGTTAATGGGCTTTTTCTCACCACGGTTTTCAGAACTCACTTGATTAATCCCAAGGAGTGAAGCATAATTGTTTTTTCTGTTTTTCATTTTTCTCAATGTTACATTTATTTCATTCTGTTTCTTTATGGATGTGATGAGGTTGACTTTTGATGGCAACTGACCCAGAAATGCACAACTGTGGAGGATTTTTTTTTTTGTGGAAAGAAAGGATAGACCAGGGTTACAGGGAGTATGTTGTATCATCTGACTTCTCCAGCTCAACTGGAGCACCTTCTCCTTCTGTACTGGGGAAATATCTCTCTTAGGGTCTTCTGTCCAGTTTTCCCCCACCCCAAACCCCACCCCCAGGAATTTCCCATCTCTCAAAGTTTGGGTTGGACTAGCAGCATGCCCTTCAACCCCTGAGGACGTGGATCTTCTCCTGGGGCTCAAGTCCCTGACATATATACACTTTGCTGCACCAGTGGGACTGCTTCCTGGAAAATCTTCCCATACAACTGTTGAATAGCAGTCATGTCAACCCATCAAGCCTCATGACAGCACAACTACCCTTCAAGACCAGAATTGAGTTGCTTTTTCTTCTTTTCTTTACTCTTTAATGTGCATCTGAAGAAGCATTGCAGGACAATTTGGGCAACCCAGAGCTTTTTCAGAGAAAGGCTTGGATTAAGAGACTGCATAGTCCTGAACTGGATGCAGGAGGTGGGGAAGAAGTTCAGGCTAAAGCTAGCAACTTAGAAGGTTATAGCTTTAATTTGGCAAGATTCCGTCCACTAGGTCTATGCAAATAAAGTATTGAATGCAATTGGATTTCACTGTGCTGCCTGACAAATGGCTAGCTCATGCCAACAATACAGCAGTTATGCTGCCACAAAATCCTATGCCATAATGTGTTAATCTTCCAAACATCCCATAACTTTTGCAAACATTGCTGTGCATATCCTCCGGATACACAGATTTTTGTAGGCAACTTCCCATGACATACATATTTACATATTTAAATGCATAAGTTTTGAATCAAGAATTGCAGTCTCAAGTTTGGAGAACAACGTCGGGTGAAAGGGAACTATGTTCTGATTCTGTTTTTACTGCAAATGCAAATTAAAATAGTTTTTCTTTAAAACGAAAGCAAGGGGGTATTTTTCTTGCCTTTGCTTTTTGTACAGGGAAATCCTTATTCTGAGGGTGTTCTATCCAGCAAAAAGCTTGGAATTTTTAATGTAGTTATATTTTGAGCATCTCCTGGATATGGATAGTGATAGTGGCTGTAGCATCATGATCAAAGCTGTATCCTTTGTATTCAAATGTTATATTGTAGCCACCTGGTGCCCCATATATTAAGATACGTTGAGGATCTACTTCCCATTTTGTTCCTCTCAGATTGGAGCATATGGATAACTAGGGAGGCTTCAGATACACAACTGAAAACAGACCATGCAATGCTCTGCCATCTTCAGACCATCCCCTGCCATCTTCCACAAAGTAAATTTCTAAACATCAGCAAGAGAAACTTTGAAAAGTAAAGTAGGAAAATAATACTTTCATGACATCATGTCTTATTAGAAAGTTCTTCCTTAATGTCTTTAATCTACATTCAGTACTTACTCTTTTGCTCAATGTTCTGTATTTTTCTTTTTTGGTATTTCACTATTTTAAAAGCAAAATGAATTAAAAAAAGAATTTAGAAGTGTCTTTCAAATAAAAAAAAAAGAAATAAAACTCTGAAAACTGTAGGACAGATTTTGGCAGTTCATCAGCTAGTTGATTTCCTGTGCATTGACCATGAAGCATTTTGCATGAAAAATCAAGTTTTTTAGAATCAAAATTTATTTATTTATTTATTATTTATATTTGGATTTATATGCCGCCCCATCTCCGGGGGGACTCGAGGCGGCTTACACAGAAACATACACAGTATAAAACTTATTCCAAAATCCAATCCAAATAATTCTAAAATATTAAAAATATCCCCCAAATTAAAAACCCCAACCCCGCTCAATCCAGGGCAGCCTGTGAAAACAACCAGGTCTTTAGATCACGGCAGAAGGAGCACAGGTCAGGGGTCAGACATAGCTCCAGGGGTAGTTGGTTCAAAAGGGTGGGCGCCCCCACAGAGAAGGCCCTCCCCCGGGGGACCACCAACTGACATTGCCTGGCCAACAGCACCCCCAGGAGGGCCTGCCTATGGGAGCGTACTGGGCGATTGGACCTCGATGCTGGTAGGAGGCGCTCCTGCAAGTATCCCGGACCCAAGCCATGCAGGGCTTTATAGGTTAACACCAGCACCTTGAATCTTACTCTCTTGAATCTTACATGGAGGGCAACTGGCAACCTGGACCCGGCTCTTTTAAATAACTTCCGTCCTGTCTCCAACCTTCCCTTTCTGGGAAGGTTGTTGAAAAGGTGGTGGTGCTCCAGCTCCTTCGGACCTTGAATGAAGCTGATTATCTGGATCCCTTGCAGTCTGGTTTCAGGCCGGGTACAGCACGAGGCGGCCTTGATCGCACTAGTGGATGATCTCTGGCGGGCCCGGGATGGGGGGTCTCCCTCCATCCTGGTGCTTCTTGACCTCTCAGCGGCTTTCGATACCATCGATCATGGTATCCTTCTGGGTCGGCTCAGGGGGCTGGGAGTGTGGGGCACTGTTTTACGGTGGTTCTCCTCCTACCTCTCTGACTGGACTCAGTCGGTGTTGGTGGGGGGGCAGAGATCAAGCCCTAGGGCCCTGCCATGTGGGGTCCCTCAGGGTTCTATTCGAGTTTGCAACTTGGGGGTCCTTCTGGATCCACAGCTACAATTTGACCACCATCTTATGGCTGTGACCAGGGGGGCCTTTGCATAGGTTCACCTGTTGCGCCAGTTGCGACCTTTCCTGGACGAGGGGCTCTACACATGGTCGCTCATGCCCTTATCACCTCCCGATTGGACTACTGCAACGCGCTCTACATGGGGCTGCCCTTGAAGAGCACTCAGAGACTTCAGCTGGTGCAAAAGCGCGGCGCGAAGTGATTATGGGCGCACCTAGGTGTGCCCATATAACATCTATCCTCCATAGCTGCATTGGCTGCGGTGGTCTTCGGGTGCAATTCAAGGTGCTAGTGACAACTTTTAAAGCCCTTCATGGCTTAGGAGCGGGATACCTTCGAGACCGCCTACTGCTACCATATGCCTCCCAGCGCCCAGTTAGATCCCACAGGGAGGGCTTGCTCTGGATACCGTCGGCCAGACAATGTTGGCTGGCAGGGCCGCGGGTGAGAGCCTTCTCTGTGGCAGCACCATCCCTTTGGAATATGCTCCCTGCGGAGATCAGAACCATCCCCAATCTACTTGCTTTCCACAAAGCTGTTAAGACCTGGCTTTGTCGGAGGGCATGGAATTGAGACCTTGTTCTTCCCCCTTGTATGTCTGGATCATATGAATGAGTTTTGATTTTATATTGTAGAGGCTACTGTTTTTTATCTTGTTGTACGCTGCCTCGAGTTCCCCCAATGGGGGAAGAGAGGTGGGATATAAATTTAATAAATAATAATAATAATAATAATAATAATAATAATAATAACCAATGCAAACCACGCAGGAGGGGTGTCACATGGGAGAATTGGGCCACTCCCATCACCTCCCACGTGGCTGCATTTTGCACCAGTTGAAGCCTCCACATAGTCCACAAGGGCAGCCCCAGGTAGAGAGCATTACAGTAGTCGAGATGGGAGGCCATGAGTGCCTGAGTGACTGTGCATAGGGAATCTTGGTCCAAGTAGGGGAGCAACTGGTACACCAGGTGAACCTGGGCAAAGGCCCCCCTGGTGACAGCTCCCACCTGCTCCTCCATATTGAGCCGTACATCCAGGAGGACACCCAAGTTGTGTGCCCCTATCCACGGGGGCAACACCTCTCCCCCCATGACCAAAGATGGAATTTCTTGGATCCGAGATGCCGGTATACACAGCTACTCAGTCTTGTCTGGATTGAGCTGGAGCCGGTTCCTCCCCATCCAGATCTGCACCGCCTCCAGGCACTGGGACAGCATGGGAAGGGCATCACTGAGGTGGTCTGGAGTGGAGATGTAAATCTGGGTATCATCAGCATATTGATGATATCTCACCCCGAAACCATGGATGATCTCGCCCAGCGACTTCATGTAGATGTTGAACAGGAGGGGAGAGAGCACCGACCCCGAGGAACCCCACAAGTGAGGGGCCTCAGGGTTGACCTCTGTCCACCCGTCAACACCGACTGTGTGCATCCCGTGAGGAAGGAGGACAACCACTGTAAAATGGTGCCTCCCACTCCCAGCTCCTGAAGGCTGCAATAAGATACCATGGTCAATGGTATCAAAAGCCGCCAAGAGATCTAATAGGACTAGGACAGAGGAACATCCCCTGTCCTGAGCCCTCCAGAGATCATCAATCAGTGTGACCAATGCCGTCTCCATGCTGTAACCGGGCCTAAAGCCCGATTGAAATGGATCTAGGTACTCGGTTTCCTCCAGGAAAGCCGGGAGCTGTTGAGCCACCATGCTCTCAACAACCTTCGCTAGAAAGCGAAGGTTGGAGACAAGACAAAAGTTGTTTAAATTGGTTGGGTCCAAGGCAGGCTTCCTGAGTAGGGGTCTCACCACCGCCTCTTTCAAGGCAGCAGGAAAGACCCCCTCTCGCAACAAAGCATTGGTATCTGCCTGGAGCCAGCCACGTGTACCCTCCCGGGCGGCATATACCAGCCAGGAGGGACACAGGTCCAATAAACACGTGGAGGCACACAGCCGCCACATAATCCTGTCCACCACATCTGAGGTTACAAGGTCAAACTCCTCCCAGATAATATTGACAAGATTCATCATCGCTGCTGCGTCCAACTCAAGCCAGTTGGTATCCAGACTGGCCTGGATCCAAGCAATCTTTTTTTTTTTTAACAAATTTTATTCAATTTTTAACAATTTTTAAAAACAGCTCTTTTCAGTAGACAGCATGTTCCCGGGTCGTCACTTTTACATACAAATATGACAGTAGATCTATATTCATTTTAAACATTTAACTTTCTATTTTATCCCATTTTAACTTCTATTCCATTTTAACAGACAAAGGATCAGAGAAATTAATCCTAATCTCAAATCTTAATCTCAATCTGTATAACCCCCCAGTTCATTTCGAGTTAATTGCAAATATATATATATTTTAAAAACATCATTTATAAATCTTACAAATAACAATATATTTGCCCATCATATTAAAGATAAAGTTCATCCATATCTATCCTTTAATTATCTTCACATTGTTAATACTCTTTTATCATTTACAGAATTCTTTTATCCGTCAGATTTGCCCTTTCATCACATATTCTCTCCATGATTCTAAATCCGTACAAATTTTAACACTAAAAAAATGAAAAAAAACCTAGACTTGCCCCCCTTTTACTACTTTGAAAGTGACACCTCAGTGGTTAATATAGTAGCATAATCATAATCATTCCCTTTAAAGAAAGAGAGAAAAGGAAAAGGAAAAGGAAAAAAGAAAAGCTACTTTACAATATATCTCTAATCAATCGGGTTCTGCAACACATATCCCCTAAGGTTTATTTATGGTTCCAAAATAATATAAAATAACTAATCTTGGTTATTGACAAATCTCATTTTAGACATTTTCTAAAATCATTTCAATTAATTCAATTTATCTAATCAACATTTACCTTTCTTTTGTAAATAAGAAATAAAAGTGTGACCTTTTACCAGTAAAATTGTCAGTAACCCTATTGTTTTACACTTTTATAATTGCACTATATTCACTTCTTCATGCAGAACCCCTTCTTAATGCATTAGCCATTATCTCTATGCAAACAAGTTTCTTTCTTCATTATGTAATTCCCATGTTTCTCTATCTTCTGTTCTTGTTTCTTGTTCCTTCTCCTCTCTTTTATCCCTATCCCCTTCTCTATCCAGTTTGAATCCTCTCTCTCTTACCTTTCTGCTCCTATCCTTCTGGACCTTTCTAACATGCCTAATTTCATGAATGTTCCTTTTTAATTACCTTTTAAGTTTCATTTTTTTGACCATCCTCCTTTCCTTTTATTTGTATTAATCTTTGTGTTAGTTGTCTTCTTAAAATGCTTTCTTGCTCCATTCTCCTCCTTTTATCCTGCTCTCCCCTTCTATCAGTTTGAATCCTCTCTCTCTCTCTTTACCTTTCTGTTCCCTTTCCTTCTGAACCTTTCTAACATGCTTAATTTCATAAATGTTCCCTTTTAGATACTTTCTTAGGTTCCATTTTTTAGCCACCCTTCCTTTCCTTTTATTTGTATTAATCTTTGTATTAATTGTCTTTTAAGATGGCTTTCTCTTGTGCTGGCTCCTCCCTTTCCAAGGTTCCTTCTTCTTCTTTATTCACCATTTCAATGCCCATGTTTTCTGCAACGAGCCAAGTTAGTTCAGTCACTTCCTGTAGCAGTTCTTTCATACTTTTAAACTCCATTTTGATTCTTTGGATGGCCACCAGAATTTTTATTTTCCTTATTTCTTCTTCTTTAAATTTTCTAAGATCCTAACCCAGGTCCAGAATCTATATCAATGTCACCAACTAGTCCGGTAGTCCGTCTTTGTGTATTCAAGCTTTCACTTTCTATGAGTCTTGCTTTTTTGTTTCAGCGTCTCTTTAAAATGTAACAACTCCAATCCACAAAGGAACAAGATAATTTCTTTCTTCTTTAGCTTCCAATTTTTCTCCACAAAGTGGCACTTTCTGCACAGAGTCTTAACCCTTTCCTTTTATTTTGATATTCAAAATTTTCCGAGCCCCAAACTTAAGTTCTTACGCTGGCTTCTTCCTTTCCCGGTTCGAAGCCCCTTATAGCTGTCAAAAATATTTTACTTATTTTTTCCTTCACTTGAGACTGCACCGCTTCTGTTTCTTTTTTTCAAAAACTCATCTTTATCTTAATCCCGGGTGCCTTGATCTTACCATCCGATACTCCCGTTCCTCTGCTGTCGACTTCTCTCTTTCCTCCTGCACCAATCTTAATCCTGTTGAGACCTTCTCTTCGAGGTGGCCATTTTTGACCACCACTTCTTGACGTCTTTGGAGGGAAAAGACCAGACCCAAAAGGGGAGATGCGCTCCCCTCACTCTGGCTGGCAGATTTCCCTTTCTCCACCGCCCCTACGAGGCAGCTTCAGCCCCGAACCTTGCAGGATCGGGACTCTACGATTGCAAACGCCACCTGTCAACCCAGAAGTGGACCAAGCAATCTTGTCCAGCAGATGTTGACCAAACTCCTTGGCCCGCCCCTCACTTCCAGATTAAGGAGGGAGCGGGTGACCCTGAACAGGGTGGCGGGCGATCTGCACGAGAGTGGAGAAGTAAGATCTCTTCGCCACTCCCATTGCTGCCAGATAGGTCCTAGAAAAGGACCTTAACTGGGATCAGTCAGATTCAGACTGGGAGGACCTGAAACTGCTCTCTAGGCCCCTCCTCCAATGCTTCATTTCCTGCAGCTCCGTGGTAAACCAGGGAGCTAGCCAGGATCTGCGCCAGGTTAAGGGCTGCAAGGGGATGACCTGGTTGAGTGTGCCATAAGCCACCTGTTGCCAGGCCTCCGCATTTGATCCAGGTGTTGTGATAACTCAGGACTCAATTATTGGGTAGAATTTTTGAGGCATGTTTAACCATTATATACTGGCATTTTTAATAATTCTGTCTTAAAAGTTTATTATGAAAATTAGCAAGGTCACAATGTCAACAAGTTGAGCATAATTTCCCAAAGCCCATCCCTTTTTTACCTGTGTATGATGCTCATGAGACACACAAAAAGATGGTGGAGCTTTGATAATCAGTCACCCCTAGCATCTTGGTCTTTTAATTCCCCTCCACCAACATTTTTTTTAATGCTTAAGAGAATATCTGAACAAAAAAGCAACATTCCCATGGCTTCTTGGAATGTAATAAAGATGTGTGTTGGTTGGTTGAAGAAACGTTTTGCCATATAACTCATAAAATAGAAGGATATAATTTTTTTATTTCCCTCTTTGAGGACGATGGGTGGGAACCTTTATCTCCAGATCAAGAACTCCTGGAGTAGGCAATCAGGGTGATATCTCCTGATGCAAATCTCTTTATAAAGGTCATTTTAAGTTTAAAGCACCCATTAGGTGGTAAATGTGGCTTCTCAGCACTGATTCATTAACACCCTGACTCTAGTGCTTTCATATTGTTAGCACTTTTCTGTGGTCGTTGAGCAGGAGAAGACATTGCTTTCAGCTTTTACTATTTTTATCTACCTACCAAGACGCTCTGCAGAAATTGACTAACCCTCAACTTTAATCATTGTTTTTTACTTTTTTAAAGGAGTAAAGAATAAAGAACTAGGAAAACAGCAGTTGCAATCTATAATAATATAATATAGTGTATATACTATATTATATTATTATAGATTGTATAGTACAATACAATACAATACAATTATAATACTGTTGCTATGCCATGCCATACAATATAATATATAGACCCAGTTTGGGCTAGAGGCTAGAGGTTAAGATACAAGGTTAGAAACTGGGAGACAGTGAGTTCTAGTCCACCTTAGACATAAAAGCCAGTTGGGTGACTTCGGGCCAATCACCAGTTGACTGTGAGTTCTATTCCCGCCTTTGACATGCAAGCTGGTTGGGTGATTTTGTGCCAGTCTCTCTCTCTCTCCCCTCCCTCCCTCCCTCCCTCCCTCTGTTCACTCGACCTTACAGGGTTGTTGTGAGGAAATAGAAGGAGGAAAGAGAATTAGGTATGTTCACCACCTTGACTTATTTGTTAAAAACAATAAATTAGGAATACAAACGAATAAATATTCTGGAGATAAGTGACTGGCAATGTTTCTAATAACTCAGTTTTCAATATCAACCACAAGTTTCTATTCAAGGGCTGAATCTAGAAATATGAAAAGGGCTTGATGTTCTTCAGATGAACTCAATAATTTCTTTCTCTGAATCTTTATGTAGCAGAAGAGAATTAAAAATGACACTTGCTTATTTTTTGTTTTCGTTTTGGTTAAAAACTACTTTGTTGCCAACTAAATCTTTGTGATAGGAATTGTGCTAAACTTTACAGAAACCATGACAAGGGTTTTAAAGTTTGCTTTATGAAAAATAACATTCTCATTTTGATACAAAATATGCTAACATTTGCAAAGTTAGCAAAAATGGAGAGAGATGGCTTCCATTCTTTAAAAATGGTTTTGTGCAAATCATTTCAGCCATAAATTACTGCAGGCACTTTGTAACAGAAGGAAAAACCATCCACATCATTTTATTTGGCTGAGAATATTACTGAATCAAATGCAGACAATCTCCTAGAAAAAAAAAGGCCAATGAAGCAATAACAATGCTGGGAAGAAATGGAAATTTAATTGATCAAAAGCAATGAATTTTTCCTATCCAAACTTTGACCTCAAACTGAAGGCAATGCAAGTGGAATTTACAGAACAAATGTGGAATGTGTACCTATAAAATATGAAATGTTAGAGTCATAATATTCTTGCATGACTCTCAAACAATCAGACCTCTAGAAAGTGATACAAAAGTTGTTAAAAGAAGATACCATATAGATATTTCAAGTGCTGGGAGTTTTACTTTATGAAAGTCTAATTCAAGAATATTGCTTGGGGCGCTACTTGTATTTATCTGAAAAATAAGCAAATAATATGTTGAATGACATAGTTGACATAGATACAGTGGTACCTTGGTACCATTGTTAATTAGTTCCGGGGGGCATGATGAATACAAAAAATGATGAGTACCAAACAATTTTTTTCCCATAAGGAATAATATAGTCACAAGGCAGCTGACACCAACAAGTTGTGCATTGAGTACCAAACAAATGATGAGCACTAGGACAAAATTTTCATGTCAAAATGCATTGAATACCAGACTCGGTGAGTTTCAAAGCAGTTGAATACCTATTGTAATCTCAATGAATAAGGGAATGCAGTTATTCAGTTATTTTATGCTCTGGTTTTATCCATTAACATAGAAGAAATAGTAATTCTATTCTCACAGGTAGGCATCAAAATTGTATAGAGAAAAAGATTCCAGCACCTCTCCAAAAGTAATCAGCACTCATATCAGCATAGATTAAATCCAAGGTCAACTTCAGACCAGTGGTGGTATGCTACCAGCTTGGACTGGTTCGGCTGAACTGGTAATAAAAAAAGCCTCCGATGATTAGCTGAGAGGAGAAAGAAGAGAAAAGCACAGGATCGCTCTCCCACCTGCCCCTGAGCTTTTCTCTGCTTTATCCTCTCAACTGATTGGCGCTACCGGGCTCAGCTGGTGTGGGAAAAACTGCCGTGCGCATGCACATGATCACCGAACCAGTAGTAGAACAGGTAGCATCCCACTGCTGCTTTAGACCAACAATCAAGTAAGCTATATCCCAAACAAGAAACTGCCAAAGTAACCAACAGCAAACAGTCCCAGCAAAGAATCTCTAAGACCACCCACACAGACAGGCAAGACACCAGAATATAAACTGACAGGGAACAAAACTCCTTGCTAGCACTGATGATCTTATTTAGTGTTGGTAACGAAATGTCTGCAAGACAACAAGCAAGCTCAGAGAGCACCAATGACCCCTCATTTCAACCCTGAGCTACAAATATTCTCCTTTATTGTACAGTATCTGTTCTCAAAAACTGCAGAAGTACTCAGTTTTAACTTTTTGGCCAAAGATTTCAAGGTTGGTGCCAGTCATAATATTCTCTGGAGCTGGTTCTGTCCGTAAAAGATGGTACCTACCATAGCTAGTGCTTTAAAGGTCAAAACACACATTTTGAACAAACTGAATCATTTATTTGTTTTTCACAACATCCAATAATCAAAGTTCTCAGGTAGCTTACAATAAACCACACTAAAAATACAATTTGAGTTCAAGTGTAGATTGGGGTGTCTAACCTTGGCACCTTTAAGACTTGTGCACTTCAGTTCCCAGAACTCCCTACCTGGCCATGTTGGGTTCTGGGGATTCTGGGAGTTGAAATGCACAAGTTTTAAAGGTGCCAAGGTTGGACACCCCTGATATAGACAATCAAAACAGAAACAAATCCAAAAGGAAGACATTCTACCAAGTAGATTAAGCCAAATTAAAAACAATACTGCTTGATTGTATGAATGCTGTACCATGCTAAGCTGTGTAATTTCTAGGCATGATTATATCACTTTCAACCTGCAAATATTTGTGCTTTAATAAAACAAAAGACATTTGTGGTCTTAGGGATTGATTGAAAGATGAAATATTGTGAATTCAAAACCTCAGGAAATCTATATTTCCAGGGAAATTTGATGCTGTTCTTCAAAATTTGAAGATTGCAACAAGTACAGAGTTCTATTGATGTACCTTTTAAAAGAGAGAAATGAACACCTCTCTCTCTTTCTCTCCTGCCCTCCCTCCCTCCCTGTGTGTGTGTGCACGCTATATGATTGCTAAATAAAGCTCTAATTGTGGAGTCCTGGATGCGTTCTAAGCTTGGTTGCTTTCTTGCAGATGTTTCATTACTCAATTAAGTACAACATCAGTACAACAAGAGAGCAGGTTTTGCTCTCTTTATACACCAGAGGCTTGGCCTAATAGCAATGGTGTGACCCATACAGTTTCAGCCATAAGCTACAAATATTCTAAAGCTTTAACTATTTTTTTAAAAAATCATTAAAAAGTCTAAGTTTGTCCATAAATTGTATGCCAATTGGCTTATTCTTAATTTTACAAAGAGAATTTTTGAATATATTCAGTTCAACCTTTATTCAATTAAACCTTTATTGTAAATGCACAACATGTGTTCAATGAGATTGGCTGAGCCTCCCTTAGTACACCCTCCCAACATAAATACATATCAATAACTCACAGTGAAAGAAAGAAAATCCCTAACCCAATAAATCATATTAACCATATACACTCATCTACACATATAGGTGCATAACATTACATTATAATATATTGCATATATATAATATATAACATTAGATAACAAAGAAGCACAACATATAGCATCGGACAGAAAGAAGCAGTTGTGCCAATCCATCATGGGCATCTCACAAACAAGCCATGTCAGTCTAATATTAGCTCCTTTTTGTTGTTGTAGTTACTTCCTTGATGAAGTGAGAAAATGTCTTGACCTTAGCCAAGCATGAAAGTTAGTTCTTACACAGCCAAAATAAACAACTTAGATTAGTTTGTTACCATAACAAGAATGAGATGGATACCTTAACTTGTATCCAAAATCGATCTATTTCTAGCCCTTTATGTAGAACAGGTAGAAAAAAGGAACACTATTACAAATGGAACTCATATTTCATACCCAACAATTGCTAGAATTTATTTGTATGGCTTTATAGTTTGTAAGAGGGACATGGTGGCTCAGTGGCTAAGACGCTGAGCTTTTTCGATCAGAAAGGTCAGCAGTCCGGCGGTTCGAATCCCTAGCACTGCATAACAGAGTTAGCTTCCATTACTTGTCCCAGCTTCTGCTGTCCCAGCTTCTTTTGCAGTTCAAAAGGATGTAAAAATGTAAGTAGAAAAAGAGGGACCACTTTGGTGGGAAGGTAACAGAGTCCCGTGTGCCTTTGGCATTTAGTCATGGCTGCCACATGACCACGGAGACGTCTTCGGATAGCGCTGGCTCTTTGGCTTTGTAATGGAGAAGAGCACCCACCCCCTAGAGACAGAAACAACTATCACGTATGTCTGAAGGGAACCTTTACCTTTACCTATAGTTTGTAAAATCTATGTATTTGAGCAGGACTGTCAAACTCACAGCCTGCAGGCAGATGCATCATGCACTGGCCATGCCCACACCTAGTATAGCAAGGGGGGGGGGAGAGTCACAAAACGTCATGTGACACTTCCATGATGACGCAAGTATAAAACCCCTGTATTTGAGCCTTTGTTTCTTTGGACATGTTCTCCTGCAAAGTTTGCCTTGTCAGATTAATGGGGTGTGCCAGAAATCATTCAGCAAAGTCTCTCATTATGTCTTTATTAATAAAATGTAAAATTGGGGCTAGATGATGCTTCTGTCAGGTGGAGGAATAATTGGTTCAATGACCACATCTAGGGAATACTTATAAATGGTTCTGCAAGAGCTTGGAAAGTCCTGCTGAATGCAGTGCCTCAGGGCTCTGTTTTCACTTTGTGCTATTCAACAATTTTATTAATGACCTGGATGAAAGCTTGAAGTTATGATAATTAACTCTGTGGATGACACAAAACTAGAAGGATGTCTTACACTCGAAAAGAAAAAGAAGTTTCAGAAGAACTAGGTAGGATAGAACAGTGGATCAAAAGGAGAAGTAATTGGGAAAAAATGTGAAGTCCTGCACTGGAGGAGGAAAAATGAAAAAGAGCACATATAGATAGGGAGACATGGCTCAGCAGTACAGATAGTCCTTAGCTTATGACCACAATTGTAACCAGAATTTCTGTTGTTTAGCAAGATGGTTGTTAAATGAGGGGCACCTGATATTATCACTATTTTGCCATTGTTGTTAAGCAAGTCAGTGTGGTTGTTAAGTGAATCATGTAGTTATTAAGTAAGTCTGGCTTCCCTCATTATCTTTGCTTGTTGGAAGCAACTGCGAATGGCACAAATGAGGATCATATGACCCTGGGACACCATAAATATATAAGTTTCTGGGTGTGCAGGTAATGAGTAGGCTGGCTTGGTTGCTCAACAGCGAGACACTGATGAAGCAGACACAGCAGCGCCTGAATTTTCTATGTTGCATGAGAAAAGTTCATCTTTCTTCTCCTGTCCTTACCACTTTCTATAGAGGGATAATTGAGAGCATCCTGTTATATTGCATTACTGGTTTGGAAGCAGAGGTGGTATTCATCAGGTTCTGACCAGTTCTGAAGAACTGGTAGCGGAAATTTTGAGTCATTTGGAGAACCGGCAAATACCACCTCTGACTGGAGATTTTACAGTAGCCTTCCCCTGCCACGCCTCACCAAGCCATGCCCACAGAACCGGTAGTAAAATTTTTTTGAACCCCACCACTGTTTGGAGCATTACTGCTTCGGACAGTGAAGACAATGCAGAGTGATGAGGACAGCAGAAAAGATAATTGGTAATTCACTTCCTTTTATCCAGGACATGACACATAAGTGATGCTTGACCAGGGTCTGCAGTATTGTCTTGGATGCTACCCTCACCCAAGACCCAACACAGGAAAAAGCCATTAAGCCATAGTAGAAATTGCCCAACACCCTTTCAGAACACAAGCCTCTTCATTGCATCATCTCAGCAGTTCAAACTTCAACCAAACCTGGAAGCTCAGACAACCTATAGAACCAGCTATGACCCCTACAACAGCCAATAGAATATATGTTCTTGCACAGGAACAGGAAGTTCAAGTGCAAAGCCCAAGAGAAGGTATAACTCTCAACTCCATGTGGTCAGCTGCCCAGAATCACACATGCTTGGTAGTTCTGCTTCATCAATAAATGGACCCTGTTATGTATGCAGGTTTAAAGTCATTGGTTTAGTTTGAACTGTTCTTGTAAAATGTAAGAAATGATTGGTTTAAAAAGTGTGGGAAAACCCTGCACTCTGATTGGCTGGCAATTGCGGCTGCTGGCTATAAGTAGCAGCCGCAGCCCAGCCAAAGTGGGTTCGTTCTGAGTTGTAGTCACTAATAAACAAAGAGCTTGAAGCACTCCGCGTCTGTCTCTTCATGCAAACTTAACAGATCCTCTTTCCAATCAGCCTCCAGCCTCCATTTTGTCTCCAGTGCCTTTCTCCCAGATTGGAACTGAACCAGATGGATATTTCTTCCAACATTACAAAATACACATGGCTTTTGGATGCAGTTTTTGTTCATTTCCCATGGTTATCTTCAAGTACAGATTCATTCAGTCCATTTATTCAGAATATTGAGGATCACAGAATAAAGCTAAGCATGATAGACATGATGCTATGAAATGGCTATACAGTGTGAACAGGCTTCATTCATATAAATGGGTGTAATAGGAATTTTCCATTTTTCTTAACAAATACCTTCTCAGGGAAGAACATTACAATTGCTAATGGGTCTGTTAAGATTTGATAGTATATTCTGCAAGATAGTATATTAGTAGCATAGTAGTATTAGGTAATGTATTCTACAAAATTGTCTGCAAGCAAACAACCAAGCTCAGAGACCACCAAGGAGCCACAGTTCAATCCTGAGCTACAAATATTCTCTTCTATCCAAAATATATTCTGCTTTATAGCCCAGCCTGAATGATCGTTCCAGTGTCCAAAAACAAGAGCAATCAAATCCCAATTATCTTTGTGTATTTCACCTTTCTGACATTGTCCAAGCTTGATAGATAATATTCTGTAACAGCTTTGTTCCTTATGCCATCCATTTTGTAAATCCACAGGATTCTTTCTTTTTGCCATGTATATGTATATGTATACCCTCGAACTAGACTGTGATGTTCCTTTGTATCATGTGTGTATGTATTTGTGTAGGCATATGTGTAATGGTTATGTTTTGAGAGCTGTATGCAATGACATTTCATTTTAATGTATGCTGATTAGTGAACATTTAAAGTGACAATAAAGTCTGTTCTGTTCCCTTCCCTTCCCTTCCCTTCTCCTCTCCTCTTCTCTTCCCTTCACCTGATATTGGGATGGCAAAGACCAGGAAATATTTTGAGGAGTGGGAGGCAGATCATATCACTAGAAGAAATAAGATACTTCAGCTAATTTTCCTCTCCTGTTTTTTTAAAAAACATTAAACCTGCATTAAACCTAGGTTTAATTAGAAACTAAGTGAAACTTCTAAGTCAACTCCACTTTTGATGACTTTACAAACAGCAAAGGTTTAGAAACAAAACAGTCTGATTTTTTTCACTAGGTGTTAGCTATATTCATACAAACTGTAGCTAAGTAAGCAGAACATGTTTGCGATATGTCAGCGAGCATAATTTTGACTGTCTGCAAAGGAACATACTTGCTATTAAGAGAAATAAATTGGAAACACGAGCATTTTGTTCCCCTCACAGATTAGTTACCTTTATTTTTGGCTATCTCAAATGCTAACAACAGAATTGCACTTTTCCATAAAAATACATTCAGTTTTGAATGTTCTATCAAGGGAATATAGTTTTTGTGGGCATTGCAGAAGCTGAATTCAACTCGATGCATTTGCTTCTCATTAAAAGGATAAAAAATAAACTCCAGCAGATTATTATATTTTTGTCCTCAGGTGTTTTTCTCTCTCCTTTTGCTATTAACATGCTGCTATTGGTAGAAAATGTGCTTGCATTAATGCACATGCTTGCAAAATGTGCCATTAACAATCATCTGTGACTTCACCCTTCTTCTCAGGCTAACACACTGCACTTTCAATTATCACACTGGACTGTTGTGATTCACTGGATGGAAATAGATATTAAAATGGACAAAAAAAGAGACAAAGCCATCATTAAGCAATGGGCAAAGGCTAAGGATGATTCTCCTTTTTGGAAATGGAAGTTTTAGTCAGCCTAATTTCTATTCTATCTCCAATAGCTATTATAGAGGACAATTCTTCAACTGGAAAGATGCAAAAAAGACAGGAATCTCTTTGAAGAATTCCTTTCTTTGAAGAGCTGTCTGACCGAAGTGCAAACTTTCATTTACACTCCTCTGTTTGAAGATGCCAAATGATAGCTAGATAATTTGAATAATTATCAAAAGGCACTCTTTTATTTGAAAGTTGGCTATCCAGTCAAAGTCTACTTTGAAGACCCAAGCCACAAGAAAGGAGAATACACCCATAAACACTGAGCATCTGGACAGCTGTGTTGCCCCACTCAGTCACACACACACACATAACCATGGTTTAGTGAGCTTCACCAAGACTCAAAACCATCCCATTAAGCCCAGCCACGAGCAGATGAAGATTAGTCCACAACGCAATTGAAAGTTGTGCAAACAAAATGACTCCACCAGACAAACACAAGAGAAAGCTCATGAGGCAAAGAAAAGTCCAGAGTCTACAAGGCATGAATCAGTTCCAAACATGGTGTCAATCCAGAGTGAAGCAGGAAACATGACGACCAAAAACACGCAGCTAGAAAATCAACACTGTTCCCACAGCAGCAGGGGTGGGATTCCACCGGTATAACAACTGGTTCAGTGATTGTGTGCTTCGCCCCGCGCGCATGCTCCACATTTAAAAAAGGCAAGCCCATGCTTATATTCAGCTGCAGCCTCTGTGAAGAAAACAGCTGAGGTGCAACAAATCACTCTGCCATGCAAACCAGCTGTGCTCTAAACAAAGGCATAAAACACAGGAAAGAGCAGGGGTGGGGGGGGCGGGCCCAGTTCCTCATCGCGGGGAACTAGTTTGGAGCGAGCTGAACATTGGAACAAGGGATTTGCCCGAACTGGTCCAAACTGGTAGAATCCCACTCCTGCACAGCAGCACCTGTCCATTGTGATAAATAGCCAGCTTTCCAGTGTAGCCCATCAAGACAGGTGGGACTTTCTCCAAGTATCTGGCTGACTTCTGCTGCATTTGCCTTTTCTCTGCCCTGCGTGTTCTTGGATCAGTTGCAGAAGGCAGTTCCTCCTCTTCTTCGCTGGCAGTCTGCCACTTCAAGCTTTCCCCAGCTGAAGCCTCCTTCAAATCTCTTCTGGAGGCTTCAGAGCCATCAATCAACTCAGTTCCTGAGATGACATATGAGGAGAAATCTGGGGAGTCATCCAAGGGAGCCATCACAACCATAGACCAAGCAGGAACATATGTTTTCTAATCTTCATTGATTCATTCATTCATTCTTTATTGTTGTTTATGCTAATTATTTGTTATGGGTTTGTACTTCATACTTTTAGTAAAAGTAACATCCATTTTCCTTTTTTTGGTAGTATTGTCTGAAGTTAAGTGATCTATAAAGCCAATAAAGAAATAACTCAGGATATAACTTCTGGACAATCTGGCCTCCTTGGCCTTCAAAATTGGCAAACTGTCTGGTAAACTGCTTCAATCTGAAAACAATGTAACTTTCATGCCAACATTGTCAATTTATATTTAGTGATACCTTTCTGGAAAGAAAATCAGGAATTCATGATTCAGTAGTCAGGAATATATACCTAGGCCACAGGTCTCCAAACTTGGCAACTTTAAGACGTGTGGACTTCAACTTCCAGAATTCTCTAGCCAGCGATGCTGGCTGGAGAATCCTGGGAGTTGAAGTCCACAAGTCCACAAGTCTTAAAGTTGCCAAGTTTGGGGACCTCTGACCTAGACAATGAGTGGCAGAACTTAGCTGAACTTGGCTGATTTTTTTTAAAAAAGGAGAGCAGACACAGACAAAACACGGATAACAAAACAATAGAGGGAAGTTTTTCAGATGGACAAACTTGGCATAAGAATTTCCTGACTATGAGAATTAAAGTGCTGAATGGGTGGTTTTCAAGCAAAACTTGGATAGCCCTTTGTCTGGAATGATCAGGGGATTCCTGACAGAGTATCTCTAAAGTTCTTCCCAAACTTGTGATTCTCTGATTTGTACTTGAATAAGATGCAGGAAGTTGTAGGACTATACACCAGACCAGGGGTCTTCAAACTGGGCAAGTTTAAGCCTTGTGGACTTCAATTCCCAGAATTCTTCCTCCAGTCATGTTAGCTCAGGAATTCTGGGAGTTGAAGTCCACAAGTCTTAAACTTGCCCAGTTTGGAGACCCTTGCACCAGACCAAAGTCTATTAACCTTGGCAACTTGAATTTTCCCCAGACAAAGCTGGCCTAGTAATTTTGGAAGTTGAAGTCCACATATCTTCAAATTGCCAAGGCTGAGAAACATTGTATTAGACTAAAAATAATCCAAAGAAATGACCCTGAAGAGGACAATGGACAACCAGTTTCCTATTTTTATTAAGGAAACAACATAGACACATCTACAAAATCATGAGGGATTCAGCTTGATTTGAAAAGCTTTGCCTTGAGATACCATTTGGGATTTAGATGTAGCAGAGAAAACAAAATCATTTGAATGACCTAAGCAAATATATGAGCTCTTCACCCAGACTATATCTGGGACACCCATTAAACACAATCATGTTCTCCATGTGGTGATTATTCTGGACAGGGATCCTCATAATGTCATGTCCCCACTAACTGCAGTTTTAATAAGAGATAATCTGTCTAAACAGCAAAGCCATTTACCCTTGCATAAGACTGCAGTTTATGACAAGAAGTATAATAGCATCTTTGAGCATTTTAATTAAAAATTAATTGGAAGATTTTAAAGAACAAACTCGTGTTGTGGGGGGGATGTCACTGTGCAATGGCTTGTTTACAAAATTAGCCTGGCTCTTCTCTCTCGCTGTCCCTCCCCACCCCCAAATGTTTCAATCAATTCCATGTCTATTAAATATAATTATGGAAGATGCTCCCTCAAAATTATAATGTAGCATTCAAAGAACAACTGGGGAGAAAAAATCTGCAATTTTTACTGCAGAATGAGTGTAGTTATTAAAATGCAAATAGGTTGTAAAGAGAATGCTGGCGATGAGGAAAAGATTTTTAGCAGTTAATCTTGCCCTGACAATAATTTTCAGTTAACTGCTATTTATTATCTTCAGTGTCCAAGCACTTTCATGAAACATGGTGACAGAATTGCGCCAGAATTATTGGAGAGCAACCAATAATTGGGAGGGGGACTCAAGAGGGAAATTAGCCTGGACTCACTATGCAAATACAAGAAAACAAGGTCCGACACCACCACCCCAAATTGCTTTTGAGTCTTATCTGGAGTTTCCCAGTAGAAAGCTGCCATTTGGGAAAATTCCTGTTCCAAAAGATGCATCAGGGCTTATTTTCCAGTTAGGTCTTATTTTGGAGGATACATGTTACTAAAATGTACCCATCCGACTGAGAATCTTAACTGGGGCTTATTTTGGGGGTAGGGCTTATATTACGAATATCCTGAAAAATCATGCTAGGGCTTATTTTCCAGTTGAGTCTTACTTTTGGGGAAACAGGGTAGAATTGCAACTTCTGCTTATAATGAAGCAATATATTGTACTCACATCCCTAACAGGGAAACATTTCTCTCTGAAATAATAAAGGCACACAATTTTCTAAGTGATTTTCAGCTCAACTCTTCCACAAGTTGTTGGCTTATTTATTTTATGTTCTCTTTGCTTATAACTGCCCTTTGGACTATTATGATGTAACCGGATTTGGTTAGCTGCTTAGAATCATGATGTCTACCCTGGATTGGTTTATCATCTATAAAGGTTTAGATGGCAAATGTTCTGGTTACTTGAGTTACCTTTGTGGTTGAAGAGGTACAAGTAGTGGATAGGAGAATTGCTTATGATTCTTAAATATCTTGTCTACAATTGAACATGGTATTACAGATGCAGGCTGACACCAAATGGAATGAACTTGTTACTTGAATTTGATGATCAAATCAATTATTTATTATAGTCATAGACAGCATAAGAAGGATGAAATACTAATAATTAATAATTTTAACCATTCCCACATACATACATACACAGATAAATTTAAACAAACATAAAAGGAGTATTTGAATATATGTTCTGGGATGGCCAACATGATCACCTCTGACTATTGTTGACTACAATTTCCCCAATTGCTAGTTATGGTGGCTGATGCTGATGGGAGCTGATGGGAGCTTTTATCCAACATACTGGATGGAACCTGGAATTTAGTTTACTTTAAAAAAAACTGAACCATCACTATCCCAGCTCATAATTAGTTATAACTAACATGATACTTAAGGGAACTTTTATATGCATACATAAGTAGTTCCTTAAGAATTGGGTATGGTATGAATCAGATGGCTCAAAATAAGCATTATTACTTTTAGTGTGTATCTCTTACAGTACAGGAATGCTAGTTTCACAGTTTGGGTGGGTGAGGAAACCAGAGAAAGCAACTCAGAACTTCACTCAGATGCTTTTGAGGCCTGGATGTGGTAAGACCTTTATGTGAATAATGAAGAACAAGAAAACAAATTAAATGCACATCCCCTCTGCATTGTTCTAGCGAGATTGTCAGGGTTCCAAGTAGGAGACATCACTCAATCAAACCTCTGAGGCTTGGGGTTTCCTCAAGGCATGAATTTATTAGGCATGCCATATTGGCACGACTGGTGAAAACCCCTCCTCCACATACCTGTCACATGGTCCAATCAGGTCACAGCCCCAACTCCAGCTGGCTTCAGTCCAAGCCAAGCTAGCACCTGGTGGGAACGTCCTTGGTTCACAAGAGAAAGAATTTTATTTTGGCTACAAGTCCACCAGCTACCTCTATGAACCCTTCCCTTTCCCACAGCTCCAAATGGCCGCACTGTGGCAGCCCTGAAGATGCTCCAATATGGCTTCAGGGCTGACACAGATATCACGTTGTAATGTTCCTATAGCACACACTCTTTATCTGAATTGCATAGAAGAAGTTGAATCAATCACAGATTCTTTTATGGCATGCATTTTATTTGAAAATGGACCAAAATTTTACTGTGCCTCTTCTAGTGGCAATTTCTGACCATTTAAATGAATTCTGTGTTGTTGTTTTTCTCGTAGACAAAACTTATCTACTGTATCTACTATGCAATGCATACAACATAGTGAAATTCTGCTTCTTAGCTTTAAAACTGAAGCAGGAAAAGCACAGTGAAAAATAAATCTGCATGCTATATGTGATTGTATGTTTTTCCCTCCCCTTTTCACTTTTGGTCTTTGATATATTCTAGTTAAAGGACAGAAAGAAACGAAACTGAACATCAACTCTGTATTCACATTTTTAATATAAAAAGGTAGGCTGAAATTGCTATCAATTTGGGGAGATGAGGAAATTTGCTGTCACTCTTTCCTAGCTCCTACCAATGGACATGTACATCTGCTTTCGTAATGAACTTTCAACTCCGATTTTATCCCATTATAACAAGAATAAGTAAGAGTAATATTCACTCTCCCTGGAAGTTCAAGAATTATGGCATGTGACATCTGAATCTTGATTCTGAGTCATCAGCTAGAACTTGTTTGAGTGACATAGTCATTAGCATTCATTGAGAAGCTCATGTCTATAATATACAGTGCCACTTTGATGCATTCATTGTGTTTTTCCTAACACTTCAGCTACTTTCTAGAACAAACATATAGCAGCCTGTTCAGCAGTGTTCACTCAGAGATACTTAACAGAATAACAGAGTTGGAAAGGACCTTGGAGGTCTTCTAGTCCAACCCCCTGCTCAGGCAGGAAACCCTATACCATTTCAGAAAAATGTTTTTCCAATCCCTTCTTGAAAACTTCCAATATTGGAGCACCCATAACTTCCTGAGGCAAATTATTCC
This sequence comes from Naja naja, assembly GCA_009733165.1. Taxonomy (NCBI): domain Eukaryota; kingdom Metazoa; phylum Chordata; class Lepidosauria; order Squamata; family Elapidae; genus Naja; species Naja naja. The sequence goes on along the minus strand of CM019150.1, from coordinate 15,852,568 downwards.
ACTTCTTAATTGTTCTGTCAGGAAATTTCTCCTTAGTTCTAGATTGCTTCTCTCCTTGATTAGTTTCCATCCATTGCTTCTTGTCCTTCAGGTACTTTGGAGGATAGGTTGATGCCCTCTTCTTTGTGCCCATCCCTTAGATATTGGAACACTGCTATCATGTCACCCCCAGTCCTTCTTTTCATTACACTAGACCAGGGGTGGGCAAACTTTTTGACTCAAGGGCCACAATGGGTTCTTAAACTGGACCGGAGGGCCGGAACAAAAGTATGGATGGAGTGTTTGTGTGAACTAACATAAATTCAAAGTTAGATTATTTCATGTAGCCTTTGGGAGAGCAAGAGAACCCTCCATTTTTTTGGCTCCGCGGGCGGATAGAACAGCCGAACGGGCCGGATCCGCCCCTGGGCTGTAGTTTGCCCACAGCTGCACTAGACATACCCAATTCCTGCAACTGTTCTTTATATGTTTTAGCCTCTAGTATCTCATGGGAAAGTTCCAAGTGGAAAAACAAGGCCAATTAGTTTCCATGACATGAATGTGAGCATATAACAGGTAGTCCTGAAGTCACAACAGCAATGGATCCTGCCCATCATGGTAGTTGATATTGGTATGTAATGTTAAGTTTGCATGAAGAGACAGATGCGGAGTGCTTCAAGCTCTTTGTTTATTAGTGACTACAGCTCAGAACGAACCCACTTTGGCTGGGCTGCGACTGCTACTTATAGCCAGCAGCCGCAGTTGCCAGCCAATCAGATTGCAGGGTTTTCCCGCACTTTTTAAACCAATCATTTCTTACATTTTACAAGAACAGTTCAAACTAAACCAATGACTTTAAACCTGCATACATAACATGTAATATATTGTAGAACATGAATGGAGCATGAGGTTTAGCATGAATATACATTACTTGGGTAAAACTGGGCTTTAGTTGGGTTTGTGGCATACTGCCCATATTGTGATAAAATTAATTTGTACTGATATTTTCTCCCTGTAATAATGGTACGATACATATGGCTCAGGAATGGCTAAGATTGTCAGCATTCCAGTAACCCTCCATTTCAACCAATAACTCCGAGACAGACATCTCTCCAAAGTTCCTTTTATTTGGATAGTAACTGGCACATCTGTGGAATCCTGAATCTGAAAGTTTTGGGCTTCCTTGCAAAAGTAAAAACTACAAATCCATCCCCCATACCCATCACCACATCACATGGCCCAATCACCATCCATCCCAAAGTAAGACTTCCTTTTCACTATGTGCAACACTATGTGACCTTGAACCAACAAAAGAATTTTATTTTGTCTAACTAGATATACTCCAATGGATTCCCCCCTCCCACTTTCCCAGGCTCAATTGTGGCAGCATGGGAGCATTGAATCTCAATATGGCTTCCAAAGCTGACAGAGATATTAACCTAATCTGTACTTTTTCTATATTTCTGAAGGAATTATGGGAAAGCCCTTATTAACCAAAGCTATGATGGTAAGAGGTCAGTATCTGTGGATCCATCTGGTAAAAAACATGGTATATGCAAGATGGTGGCTTGGACGAAGAAAATAGTAAAAATAAGAATGCATGAATGCATGCATGCATGAATGAATGAATGCATGAATGAATGAACATCAAAATAAATATGCTGTGGTCTGTGAAACTAAGGGATTTAAAATATTACTTGACCACCTGAAGCCAGTATATAATTTTGCTCTTTCTGAGACTCATTAGATACACAGATCCATTACAGTTAACTCTGGCTTTTAAAAACCATTGGTCGCCTTCTTCCAATCCAGTTACCCTCATTATATATTCGGCATATAGGTTGAATAAATAATAGGTTGAATATAACTTCTTTGAAAATCTGGAATCAGTTTGTTTCACCATGTTCTGTCTTATGGCACAGGTTTCACATGAACCTAATGAGATATTCAGGAATTTCCATTTTCCTAAGCATATTCTCCAGTTTGAATATGCAACACACTCAGGACCAGTCATGTGATTGACCTGCTTTATGACTGTCATGAGCTGCCACCATGATGGGCAGGCCCCATTACCATTGTAACTTGAAGACTACCTGTATTATGTTCACATTCATATCATGGAAACTAGTTGGCTTTGTTTTTCCACTTGGAACTTTCCTGTGAGTTATTCATAACCTGTTCTGTAGTTAATCTTTGTTGTTGTAATTGAGGTTTTTCACTTCCTTGTATCAATAATGCAACAATTTCTATGTATTCTATCATGTGATGTCCATGCACACTATACATCTGCCATTTTGGAAGACTTTGCTAGTAATAAAAAAAAATTGGATTGCCAGAAGCAGTTACATTATTCTTCTGACTCATTTCTGTTCCCTGGACTGTCTAGTCCAGGGATGTCAAACTCAATTTCCATGAAGGCCACATCAGGGTAGTGTTTGACCTCAGGGGACCAGGGGGGTCATGACCATGAGGGGCATGGCCAGCTCAACATCACTCATGTCCAGGATGCCTGTGGTGGCCCAATCATTCTGTCAGCAAAAATAGGCTCCCAAGCTCTGTTTTCAGCTGCAACAGCCTCCTGCAACCCTCTGCCAGTAAAAACAGAGCTTGTGAGGACCACGGGTGGCCAGCATGAACCCTGTTTTTGGCTATGATGGCGTCCTGCAATCCTCTGCCAACGAAAATGGAGCAGCCCTTCCAAGTTCCATTTTCACTGGCAGAGGCACTGCAGGCTGGTCCTTCGCTGTTTCACAGCCCCTGTGGGCCAGATCCAGCCCATGGGCCTTGAATTTGACACCCCTGATCTAGTCCAACTATGTTTACTATTTCCAATTTTTGGCGTTCAGTCTCCAGCCATAAGAAACACACATTGCTTCCATGTCAATTTTAGATTGAACATGACCACAAAGCTCATCCGTCTCCATTTTTTTTGCATCCGTGTTTGGAGCATAAACTTGGAAAGCTGTCATATTACAGGGTTGTCCAAGAAATTGAATTGACTGCCTTCTATCCGAGTACTATCTTTGCTATAACCTTTGCTGACTATGAAAGCAATACTGTTCCCTCTGCGTTTCTCATGTGCCAAGGAATAAACAGTATGACGTGTCCAAAGCCAGTCTGTTTCAATTTACTGATGCCTGAGGTGTCAATGTATAGTTGATGTGGTTCATTTTTTGCTGGGTTGAGCTTTCTTATGATCAAGTTTCTTATATCCCATATTCCAATTATAATCCCATCTTTGCCGCATCAGATTGCTTTTCCCACATGGCAGCTTCAGCAACTCAAAGACTTTAATCTAGTTGGATCATAAATACCATTAGCACTGTCAGAGATTTTGAATTTTTTTTCTCAATGTGCCATCTGACCTGAGGGGTCCATCTTGCCAACTTGACAGTACTTCATCAATCACTTTATCTGGTCTATACAGGAGCGGATTTTTCCACTGTCTTCTCCTGTATAATATGAAATGATCCTTTTCCCATTGTCACTAAAGCAATCACCCAGCTCCAGCATTTTCCTATACAGGTAGTCCTTGACATAAAACCACAATTGAACTCAACATTTCTGTTGCTAAGCAAGACAGTTGCTAAGTGACAGTGTTAAGTAAAATGGACAATTGCTTAGCGGCGCAGTGGTTAGAGTGCTGTACTGCAGGCTACTTCTGCTGACTGCCACCTGCCTGCAAATTGGCAGTTCAAATCCCACCAGGCTCAAGGTTGACTCAACTATTCATCCTTCCGAGTCAGTAAAATGAGGACCCAGATTGTTGGGGGCAATAGGCTGATTTTGTAAACCCGTTTAGAGTGGGCTGCAAAACACTGTGAAACAGTATATAATCTAAGTGCTATTGCTATGGCTATTTTATGATCTTTCTTGCCACAGTTGTTAAGTGAATCACTGCAGTCGTTAAGTTAATAACATGGTTGTTAAGTGAACGTAGACCAAAATGTCGACTAAGAATCAGTGACGGAGACTGGATCTGTCCTGACAAGAAGTAAGGGAGCCAGGACAGAGGAAACCGGCTGGGTTTTTGGCCCACTGAAGCCATGGGAGGGACCCGGGTAGTCCCCAAGGCCTTGCCAACATGGTACCGTGGGACAAAACAACCTTGAAGTCACAGGGAACAGGCAGTTTTTTTGCCCCATTTTTTTATCCCTCCCCATTGCTTGTTGGAAGTTTGCAAAAGATGATCACAGGAATACCACCCCCTGTCCAAGACACAGCAACCATCATAAATAAATAACTTTCATGCCATAGATGACACTGCTGGGAGCAGAGGTGGTATTCAGCAGGTTCTGACCAGTTCTGGAGAACAGGTAGTGGAAATTTTGAGTAGTTCGGAGAACCGGCAAATGCCATCTCTGACTGACCCTACCCCAATCTATTCTCTGCCTCCTGAGTCCCAGCTAATTGGCTAGATCTTCTTTTGTTGCCCTGCACAGGGGAACAGAGCTGGAAATCAGGTTAGTGGGGAGGGAATGGAGATTTTACAGTATCCTTCCCCTGCCATGCCCACCAAGCCATGCCCACAGAACCAGCAGTAAAAAAATTTGAATCCCATCACTCACTGGGAGTATACAATATATTCTTGGCAAACCTCCTGGTGTTCTTTTATCACTCTAAGGAATATCCTTTAATATTGCCAACTTGTTGAGGCTGCACAGCAGGGTTTGTGGAGGGTGGAGAAAATACATTGAAGACAATGATAACTGCAAAAAAATGAGGATGAAAGGTGCAAACATTTAAAAGGTAGTTGCAAAAATATAGATAGTACAGAAGGGTTTAAGACTAAAACCTGCAAAAAATGCAGAGTGATGTCGAGGGAAATAAAAAAAACATTTTTTTGAAAGTGAGACGGAATGGAATTAAAAATAAATGTGATGACATTATTTTGGATCATTATTTTGTAGTGATGAACTTCTGGAAGAAGTATGTTAAAGATTTGCGAAAGAATGACAGGGGTAAGAGTGAATTAATGCAATAAATATTAGCGGTGATGAAAAATACGACAAAAATAAAATCTCCCATGCAATCAGAATGTTGTAAAATGGTAAAGCTGTGAGTTCAGATCAAGGCATTGAAAAAAAAAAATGTGAGTGTTGTTTGTTTACATTTGTAATTCGTTTAGCGACCATTCAAAGTTGCAACAGCACTGAAAAAAGGGACTTATGACTATTTTTCATACTTACAACCATTGCAGCCACCATCATGGGATCAACATTTGGATGTTCGGCAACTGGTTCATATGTATGATGATTGCAATGTCCTATGATCAGCTTTTGTAAATTTCTGACAAGCAAAGTCAGTGGGGAAGCCAGATTCACACAACAACCGTGTTGCTAATGTAACAACTGGAGCGATTCACTTAACAGCTCTGACAAGAAAGGTCATAAAAGGGACAAAACTCACTTAACAAATGCCTCCTCGCTTAGCAACAGAAATCTTAGGCTCAACTGTAGTTAAGAGCCTTGGTGGTGCAGGCTGTTAATAGCCTAGCACTTAGCTGCCTGTAATTATTGCAGGCTGAATCCCACCAGGCTTTGACTCAAACGATTACTGACCTGTATACAATGAAGGGCTAACAAATGTATGAGAGAAGGTGAAGAGGACTACCTGTATAAGAAGGAACAGTGAATGGACTGAGAAGGTGAAGACTATGAAAGCTGTGTTAGAGGGACCTGATGAAAACCTGAAAAGTGAAAAGTGTCATGAATGATGTTGGCATAAATTAGACTTAGGGACATTGGGATGGTTGCACTTATTTCTTGCTTTTATGCTTTCTTCCTTTCTTGATTGATTGGTTTTTATCCTGTCTTTTTTCATATTCAACTGAGGGCAGTGAATGTATATGATACTCCTTTGTATCCAATGTTTCCTATAACCACAACTCTGTTGAGCTTAGGGAAAGTGATTAGTCCAAGGTCACCCAACCAGTTTCATGCATAAAGCATGACTCGAATTCACAGTCTCCTGGTGATTGCCCAAAAATGACTGTCATGCCCCAGCACATAACCTTTATATACTGTTGTTGCACTCTAGCCCCATCTAGTGTCCAGAGAGACAAAATACCAAGCTGACTCAACCCATCAGCTCACACTCTCAAACCAAGTGCATGCTGGGAAGCCAGACTCCATTTCGTTAGCATTTGGAGAAGGTAGAAGCACAAAGAAGAATCCATCTTAATCTGTGGCACATGGTTATGCAAATGGAAAAACCATGTCCCCCACACAGAGTATCACTGGTGAGATTTAAATTACTGGTATTTATTAATTGTTTTGTTCAGCAATAACTCAATACTGCCTATCTTGTATTTGGTTCTCAATATATGTATCCCTGTTTTCCCCAGTTTCACCATTTCCTATTCTTTCAGTAAAGGATTCAGATCTACATACATGGTCTGTTTTATTGGAGGATAGGTGGGTTTAGTTGCATGTCAAGCTGCACACAGACTAACATGTAGTGAGGACAGAACAATGACCTAACCAGCTAACCAGGCAAGACTAGAACTCACAGTGTCCTGGTTTTTAGGCCAGCAGCTTAACCATTACATCAAACTAGCTCTAAAAAGCAAAAAGTATGATAAATTATGGATATGTGGTTATGGCTTTTTCTTTGTGCCAATCCAGCCTGTTTGGCTAACTGATGATTCAGTGTATTGTATGGGACACAAAGTAACCATAGAGACAAATAAATTGCCAAGTTTAAGTTGTTAATTCAGCTTCTGAGTAAGTAGCCCTGATATGAATTGTGTGCCACAGAAGTATCTCTAGTTAGTGAATTCAGATTTTTTACCATTGAAGTATTGGTTGCTTCTAGATCTTGATAACTTTAAAACTATCTCTAACATTTTCTTTAGAGGTGCATATTTAGTGCAAAATCTTCATAATCCGCAAGTGTTAGGAATGCATTCCAAATGAAAATGGTTATGTAAAAAAAAATCCAACAGAAACCTTTAGTTTAACCCCAGTGTGCAGATTTTAAGCAGTTGGTGCTGAAGTAAGAATGGGAAAAAAAGTTAATTGGTTGCAAAAATGACCTTAGTCCTTTCTGTTGCTAGAGTGAAAATAGAAATGCACTGTTTAAACAATAAAGATCCAGGCCAGGGTTAAGATAACTTGACATCAGGTTCATTGGTGTGTCATTTGTAAATCGTTTTTCCTATTCCTTATGGACGCAAACACATCCAGATCCCTCTTGATCAGCGAAGGCAATCTTCTAACTACAGCACTAGGGGGGGGAAAGCAGAAAGGCAAAATCAGAATGAGGGTGTTCTTACAGCTGAAAAGTTAAGTGTGTATGTTTCTGTGTGCACCTATACATTGAGAGATGGAATAAAATGAAGGAAGAGGAAGAGAAAAAGATGCTGGCACTGGAGGAAAAGGGTGGCCAAAATTATGATATCTTATTCAGAACAAAAGTACTTTCCCCAACTGTTTCTTTCCAATACATAAGGGGGAGATTACATTTGTATAGTACAGTGAGGACAATTAACCAGTGGAGCAGCTTGTCTTCAGAAGTTGTGGGCACTTCATCACTGGAAGCTTTTAAGAAGAGACTGAACAGCCACCTATCTGAAATGGTATAAGGTCCTTCTTGAGCAGAGGGTTGAACTAAAAGACCTCCAAGCTCTATTCTGATAGATAGATAGATAGATAGATAGATAGATAGATAGATAGATAGATAGATAGATAGATAGATAAGATAGAGCAGGGCTCAATATTATGCATTGTTGAACTACTGCACATAACTTCCCTGTTGTCCATGCAGGCTGTGTTATTAGGTAGTCATAGTTTTCACATTTCTCTTTGAGACACCAAAATCCTAGGAGACACCAAAATCCTGATGTTGAGGCAGAAGCTAAGGCATCCCATTATTCCTGATCCTGGAGAAGACCTCTTAGCAGAAACTATAATAGTTTAGTAGCATCTGTGGTAGGGGTTGGAACACCCTTAGATGTATAAAGTGAAGCTGCTTCAGCTCATATTTGCTACAGACTTTTTTGTGTGTGGTGGTGGTAGATAAAATTAAATAAAGATGTTGTCTCAAATCTTGGAGCCTGTCCCCATCCTTCTCTTTGTTCCAGGTGATGGGTGCAAAGCACCCTTATCTGACATAGAATCTACAGCCAGATGTATTAATATCATCTTGTTAAATGGGGGCTTTTGTTTCCCATTTCCCAGTGATATAAATCTTTTTTTTTAATTACATTTATATGCTGCCCTTCTCCGGAGACTCAGGGGGGCTTACAATTTTTGGGATGCAACCCAGTGTGCTCATCAATAGCCTTCATTCCATTGTATATGCCTGCTTATTACTAAGCAGCATTTTTACAAGGTCAGCTAATTGCCCCCAACAATCTTGGGTCCTCAATTTACCTACCCCGAGAGGATGGAAGGCTGAGTCAACCTTGAGCCTGGTGGGATTCGAGCCTACAGCAGTTGTAGGCAGCTGGAACTTAAGTGCAGGCAATTAACAGCCTGAGCCACCAAGGCTCTTTTTGAGCCTTGACAATAACCTGCCCCATTGTGCTTTTGGAGATGAGAAACTTTTCATAAGCCATTTGAAACAGGTTCAGAATCCAGACAGATAATTAGCATCATCTCCAGAATTGTGTATCCTCAGCAAAGGCTAGGCTTTGTTGCTGAACATATTTCAGCATGAACATATTTTCATGGTGTGACTTATCTTTTAAGAGCCCCTCATTCCACTTGGAAATGCATGTCAGGCAAAGGTTAATTAAGCCTAAAAGGTTTAAACTAGATGTAGTGACTTCATAAAAGATCATTAAGAGATATGCATGAAAATACTAAATAGCAACGGTTAGAATAATGGGATTGAGGATTGGGGAGAGGGAGAGGAAAGGAATACAGGAAAATAACTAACAAAGGCAATATTCATGGAGAACTTTTGGTTATAACTTTCTTCACCTGAAATCTGAGCCTTTTTCAGAGCTTATGCCTCAGTCTGAGGAACTGACTCACCCCAATGGCCCATCCCACTCGCTCCAGCAGAAAGGGCATGCTGAAGACTCAGTTGGTCAAAGAATTTGACTGGAAGGATCTAGGCAGAGAGCTTTTTCTGTTCTGGCTTCCAGTCTATGGAACATTGCTCTCTCACCCTTTTGACCTTCAAGAAGAGCGTCAAAACCCAGGTCTGTTAGTCTGAGGTCTAATAGCCAATGCAATTCTAAATTGCATTAACAGAGGGACTGAATCAAGACCACGTAAGGTACTAATACCACCCTATAAATCCTTAGTAAGACCACACCTAGAATACTGCATCCAGTTTTGGTCACCACACTATAAAAAAGATGTTGAGAATCTAGAAAGAGTGCACAGAAAAGCAACAAACATAATTAGGGGACTGGGGGATAAAACATATGAAGAACAGTTACAGGAACTGGGCATGGCTAGTCTAGTGAAGAGAAGGACTGGGGCAACATGATAACAGTGTTCCAATATTTAAGGGGCTGTCACAGAGAGTAGGGGGACAATCTATTTGGCAAAGCATCCAAAGACCAGACCCACGAATGGAAACTGATCAAGAAGAAATTCAACCTGGAAATAAAAAGAACTTTTTCTGACAATGAGAGTAATCAACCCATGGGACAGCTTGCCTTCAGAAGTTGTGAGAGCTTCATCACGGAGACTTTCAAGAAGAGATTGGACATCCACTTGCCAGAAATGGTATAGAGACTCCTGTGTGAGCAGGGGATTGGAAATCAAGGTCCCTTCAATGCTGTTATTCTGTATTCTGTGTCTTGATGGCAGCACTCAGGATTGTAAGTGGTTGATGACTTAATGCTAAAGAGGCTGTCCCTGTATTGATCTGGCCATTTTCACTTCTTCCCTTGGTATTTAATATTTTTAATATTTATGGCTCTTGTTAAGTTCGCATAGAGAGGCAGGACGCGGAGTGCTTCAACTCAAAGTTTATTGTGACTTCAGCTCAGAACGGACCCAACTGGCTCAGCCGCGGCAGCTATTTATAGCCGGCTGCCGCAGCTGCCAGCCAATCAGAATGCAGGGTTTTCCTGCACTTTTACAACTAATGAATTCAAACACTTTACAACAATAACCAGTCATTTTAAACTCTGCATACATAACAGTTCTCATTGTAAGCTACCTGAAATTGCTTTTCAGAATGAGATGGGCAGCATATAAATTTAACCAACAAATAAACAAGATACAGGGGAGCATACAAAAGGCATGAATATCCTGGCTTTGGGATTGCGTCAGAGGTGGTATTCAGCAGGTTCTGGCCAGTTCTGGAGAACTGGTAGCAGAAATTTTGAGCAGTTTGGAAAACTGGCAAATACCACCAATAGATGCCCGTGCCCCCATCTATTCTCTGCCTCCCAAGTCCCAGCTGATCAGCTGGGTCTTCTTTTGTTGCCTTGCACAGGAGAACGGAGCTGGAAAGCAGGTTAGTAGGGTGGGGAGGGAATGGAGATTTTGCAGTAACCTTCCCCCGCCACTCCCACCAAGCCACGCCCACAGAACCAATGGTAAAATTTTTGAATCCCACCACTGGATTGCGTGTATTGGTCCTGTATTCCAAAGCATCTGTCAGCCAATATGAGAATACAGAAAGAAAAAAGGTTTCTTTCTGTATTCATTCCAGGCAGCCTTAATAGAGCAGAGTTCCTATTTGCAGATAGTTAATGGGTAGGGATAGCTAAGATGACTTTGAATAGGGAGAGCTAAAAGGACTTTGAACATTCTCTTAGGGGAATGTTCTCTGATTAATCTTCACTGTAAAGATGTGAAAAAAACCCACAATTCAGGAACTGAAGCATTTGTTTCCCCACCAAACATGCTAAGTCTCTTCCACATCCAGATGTATCCAGAAATAAATTTCTAAACTGGAAGAAGTTTGAGATGGTGTTTGGGCACATGAATGCTATATCTGGGTTGCCTTGAATTCTCTGTTTGGAAATTAATTTATTAAAAAAACATTCTAATGTCCCTGGAATGGCATGATATAGAGGAGGAATAGAATATTCCTCAATCCACCATAATTTGTACATCCCTACTTTCCTTAAATTGAAAGAATGCAGATGGTTTATACCCTGGGGCAGGAACAAGAAGAAATCAATGCTTACCTTTTGGTGATGCCTTAAGGAATAGAAGTGAAGATGAAAAAACCTAACTCTGCAATGATATTCTGCAATTTTTATGCCATGTTTATGTTCCTATCCCAAACAACCTCAAACATATTTGCAGTGAGTGCATCCTTTTAGTGATGCTTGGGAAAAAAAATCAAAGCATTAGAGAAGGCAATTTGGCATAGTTCAACTCATAACAAAAGATGATTTATTGGACCAGACAAGGAAGACACTATAAAAGGAATTGACAGACGAAGCAGCTGTTCATAAGAGAGAGATTAAAAAAAGATAGAAAGAAAAGAAACAAGTTTAGCAGACAAGAAAGACTACTGGAAATAAGAGATATAGAAGATTTTGAGAAAGTTGAAGAGCATGATGTTCATGAAATGTTTTCATTCTTTTAGTAATTCATAGAAGTGAAAAGAGAAAGAAAAAAGAAAGAAAGAAAGAATGAGGGAGGGAGGAAGGCAGGAAGGCAGGCAGGCAGGCAGGAACAAATGAAAGGAAGGAACGAAGGAAGGGAGGGAGGAATGAAGGAAGGAACAAACAAAGGAAGAAACAAAGAGCATACTTCTTTGTGCAGGAAATGGTGTGATTTGATTTCTGAGACTATTGGTGTGTGATGTCTAAATGAGGGATTTTTTGTTAGCATGAGATACTTGCACCTCACCAGAATTGAGAAGAATGTGTATGACTAAAATTGTTGAATTTCCTTTAGAGGATTTAAAGTGAACCTGTGAAATTGTAGTTGTAATGCAGAAATAAGAATTTCAGTTGAAGATATACCCACTGTAAGTACGAGGAACTAAACCAGGCTCACTGAAGTCTATATATTAAAACTCAGAGTATAGACAATAAGCAGGATGAGCTTGTTAAGAACTTTTGTGGATGACTTGGTTCTGGTTCTTTAAAGAGTATTACACATTTAATGAATAAATTAAAACTATTTGAGGCATTGGCAGGTTTCAAGGTTAATAAACAGAAGACAAAGATATTAACAAAAATACAAAAGTACAAGATGAAACAGAACGGATGAATAAGTGGTTTTTAAGATTGAAAAGGTAAAATACTTGAGCAAATTAAGACAAATATGAGTGGTAAGTTTTTTCAAAATAAATATGTTAAGATGTGGAATGAAGCTAACAAAGATGTCTCCACAAGCCACAATTGTCACTGTTGGCTGGAATTTCTGTGATTAAGATGAACGTTTTGCCTAGAATGTTATTTTGGTTTCAAGTAATACTTACTTTGGCAACTGATATATAATTTAAACAATGGCAGAAGGATGTAACTAAATTTGTACATCAGGGGGAAAAGCTACAAGGTATTACAAGATGCAAAGGACAGAGGGGGATTGGATTTGTCAGACTTAAAATTATATTTTGCAGCCTACTATTTAATTTGGATGAAGGAGTGGGGGTAAGTAAGAAATAGGTTTGTCAGCTGCCACCTGACGCCTGTGCTGCACTATCGCTCGGTGCCAGTCTGCCATGAACTCTAGGGAGGAGGACTGCATGGGAAGGGAGAGATTTCCCAGGTAATGAAGACTTCACTGTATCTCCCTGAGATGTGGCTTCAAGGTCAACAGGCTGGGAACAGAACACAGTTGCATACCAACTTACACTTGAAGTGACCACTCTGAAAACATTTTCTTTGAATTTGATTGGACATGGGGGGAGGGGCAATTTTTCAATTCTGGCTTTGCATTGCTGTATTTCAGTTGACTTCTAGTAAACTATTCCTTTCTCAACCAATGGAGTCAAGGATTGTTGTTACTTAGAGGTTCAAGTTAAGGCAGGTCTGACAAGGTTGTTGGAGTTAGAAGAACATAATCCGAGAATTGGACAGGATAGATATCTATGTCCAATAAAGTTAAATTTGATGTAGATTTCAGAAATTATTATGTCAGGTGAGCTATTCTTAAAACTATAGAATAAATATAAATTTAGTTTTTCCTGAAAATATCTTTGTGTCTTTCAGCACAGGAAGAATTTTATAGATGAAAAATGATAAGTAAACATAAATAGTTAACTTACCACGATGTACTAGGATTTTCTCAAGTGGACTGCAAATAAAATTCAAGAGAAGATTTGACAATAGAATGATATGCTTATCCTTGGTTTTCTTAGGTATAGTTACGAGAAAGATTTGAAATGGATAAAATATTTTATGGTTTTGAACTATGTAAGACTGAGTTATGTGCTAACGATAAACATCTCATTGCTAAAATATGTAAACCTTTGTTAAATTATGAGACACAACTACAGGTAAAAGAATGTATGATAAAATGGGCCAAACACTTTCATTATAATATACAAACAAACAATGAGAAAATATGTGGGTGAAAGGTGTTTTAACCTTAAAGAGGATTTATGTACCAAAAGTAAATCGCAAATATATTTTTTAAAAGTTAAAATAATAGCAGTAAAGAATTTTAATTACTTTAGGACATAAATCTGGCTAAGCACAATCCTTTCATTAAATTCCAATCTGTCTTGTTGATAACTTTATATTTATCCTTAGTTTGACTATAACCCCAGGAGTCTCCAACCTTGGCAACATGCTGGCTGAGGAATTCTGGGAGTTGAAGTCCACAAGTCTTAAAAGTTGCCAAGGTTGGAGATTCCTGCTGTAACCAATACGGAAGACAATGGACCAGCATTTCTCCACCTCAATGACTTTTAACGTGTGTGGACGTCAATGCCCAGAATTCCCTAGCCAGCCAAGGATAGTTGTGTAAGATTTATTTTATTTTATTTATTTATTTGATTTGTCAATTGCTTACAAGATAATAGGTATAAGGATAAAAATAGTTGTGAATACAAGAAATGAATACATATAAGAGAAATAAAAGAAACAATAGGACAGGGACGGTAGGCACGTTGGTGCGCTTATGCACGCCCCTACAGACCTCTTAGGAAATGGGTGAGGTCAATAGTAGAAAGTCTAAGGTTAAAGTTTTTGCACTAACTATCAATGAAATCAGTTGAGAGAGAAGGCAATGCTCTCTGAATTAGTTAAAAATGGGACCCCATCCAATCAGGAATCAAACTGAAATGACATTATTAAGGAAAGGCACTGCTATTGGGAGCAGCAATATTTCACCCACCCCCAAATCAAGGGATTTGCAGCAACAGGGTAATTGAAGCCCCACCCCTTTTTAACATGCTTCACATGCATTGTATGCAAATACAAAGGGGCGGGACTTTGATCTCCCAGATGGGTGAGTTGCCATTTTCAAGCCAATGACTATGGAAGCCTTTCAGGTGAAATATTTTGTTGCTATTTGCAAATAGCAAGCCACTGAAATCTTAAAGAAGTTGTTTGTAAAATTGCTCCTGTTGTCATCTTTGATTAGTTTGAATAAGGTTTTATATCAGGGGTAAATGTTTATCGTTTTCCTCTTTTTGCTCCATGCCACAAGAATTTGATATCAGTAAAAATGGGAAGTTTAGTTTAAGTTTGAACAATGTATTTGGGTTTTTTTGCCTCTGCTCTTATGGGTCATCTGAAGCCTAATTAAGTTTTAATTGTTTGATCAGTAGCTAAGGCCACCCAGAGAGAAGTAAACATAAGTAGTCTCACTTCCTGCAGGAATTATTTTTTTTATTGAACGGGCTGAACATATAAAAAGTAGAATCTTGCATTGAGGAGAAATGGGTTTTCTCCGTTTTTCATAAATAAATAATGCATCATTATATAAGTGAATCAAGCGAGCCAGTTTGATGCATATATTTAAGGCATCATGATAGAAACTAGGAGACGATGAGTTCTAGTTTTGTCTTAGGCTGGATGACCTTGGACCAGTCACTCTCTCTTAGCCCTAAGAAGAAGACAATGACAAGCCATTTTTAAAAATCTTGCTCCCACCCCTCAAACTACAAAGATTACTCTAGGCAGGTATTTGCAGTCAAAACTGACTTGAAGATTCATACAAACATACATCAATCTTTTTCTCAGTTCTGCTTTCATGTTCTAAAACTTGTTGACTTCTACCTCTCCCTTCCAGTTTAATTATTTTCACTTGTTAATTTGATTACAGCTTCCCTTTGGTCATTGGCTCCAATCTGAAAATGTATTGATTTGGGGAAACTGTTCTGCAAATCTAAGCAATCCCTTAAGGTGAAATCCTCTTAGCCCAGGCTAAAGCCGTACCTTATTAAAAATGTGAGAGAAAGCATTTTAAAAATGCATTCCTTGCTGCTTTAGCCATGGTTTGTTTTAATCATGATTTGTTGAATAAGCCATATTAGACTCGGCTCACCCGTGATAAGCCACACAAGGTGGTTTGCAAATCAGTGTGTCTGGGCTCACAGACCATGCTAAGCCAAAACTAAACAGATTACAGTTTTGTTTAGCTTTACTGGTGTAAATTCTGCCACTGATGCCACAAGAAATACAGTACTGTAGCTATGTAAAAGAAGATTGGGGTAAGATTAAGAAAGCACTTATCTTCACTTCATGCTCAGTCTGTGGTGAGGCTTACTTCCATTCTCTGTAGACCAAGGGTGTCAAACTCACGTCATCATGGCAGCATCACATGACGTATCGGGACTTCCCCTCGCTAAACTAGGCATGGGCAGTGCAAGACACCTCTGGCCCACAGGCCAGAGTTTGACAGCCCTGCTGTAGGCAGTATTGCTAATCATTGACCAAATGCCATCTGCACATAATGATCAAGGAAATAATAAATTAACTTGATTGTTTATATGCTCTGGAACTGAACTAAGGAAACAGGAATATTTTGACACTATAGATAAAACCTAAAGGAAGGTTGTCACTTGGAGAAAAAAATATATTTATGTTAATGCAATCCTAGGCTGCATTAACAGAGGGATAGAATCAAAATCACAAGAAGTGATACTTTATAATACATTGGTAAGACCACACCTGGAATCCTGCACCCAATTTCAGTCAGGGGTGGGATTCAACCGGTGTTACTACCAGTTTGGTGACTATGTTTTGCACTGCGCGCATGTGTAATAAATCTTAAGCTGTACCGCCTGGACAGCTGAAAAGCACTGCACGCAGGTGAGCAGTATTTGAAAAGCCACTTTTTTACTGCTTTTTCAAGCTCAGCTGTGCCGCGCAAAGCAGCTGAGGTTGAAAAAGCAGGAAATAAAGGACAGGTAAGAGCCCAAGCGGGTGGGTGGGCCAAACAGCAGCAGACACAGAACCGGTTCAGTATCTGCTGCTCTTCAGAGCTACTGGTTTTATAGAGCTGGGCAGAAGCGGTATCATCCCACCCCTGAGCACAATATAAAAAAATGTTGAGACTTTGGAAAAAGTGCAGAGAAAAGCAATAAAAATGATTGGGGCTGAAGGCTAAAACATATGAAAAATCGTTGCAGGAATTGAATAGGTCTTGTCTACTGAAAAGAAGTGGGGTAACATGATAGCAGTGTTTCAATATTTGAGGGCCTGCCAGAAAGAAGAGGGAGGGTCAACCAATTTTCCAAACCACTAGTTGGCAAGACAAGAAGCAATGGATGGAACAGAGAAGCAACCTAGAACTAAGGAGAATTTTCCTGACAGTGAGAACAATCAGTGGAATAGCTTACCTTTAGAAGTTGTGCGTGCTCCAACACTAGAGGCTTTTAAGAAGAGACTGGACAGCCATTTGTCTAAAATAATATTAGAAGTTTGGATAGAAGACCTCCAAGGTCCCTTCCAACTCTGTTATTCTGTATATTCTACCTATGAAGAAGATTGCACAGCAAGAGAGTGGCCAGATCTACCAACTGGACAGGAAGTTTATAGGTGGGATTTTTGTAGAAATAATATACAAGTCCAAATTCCAGTTATCCAGGACTTATGGCCAAGAAAGAAAGTTTTACTGCCACTGGTCAGGGAAAAGACTTCTTGATATGTCATCAAGGGTGAAAGAAATTGGCAAGCTGGAAACTCACAATTCCTAGGCTGAAAGCAACTATTATGTCTATATACATCAGCTGCAGCTGTCTGCAATGGCTTCAAAAGAGAGATAAAATATCATGGCTGACTCAAAAAGAAAAGGTCTAGGATTTAAACCTTGGAATATAGACACATTTATAAGCTTTAATTGCTATGAACTGCAGTAGGCAGATCTATTAAATATGGCTTCACGGTAGGAGGCAGTCAAATAATTCAGCCTGTCAAGTTTGGGCCTGTGAACCTTCTGCAGAAGAAGCCAACTCCTTCATAAAGAGTTCAATCTGGAGAGCCTTAATTTACAGCCAGGGTATGAAGTCTGTTTCTGAAATTCAAAGTGCTGATTGTGACCTTCAAAGACTTCTGCTGGTTTGGGACCAAAATACTTTGGTTCTTTGAGCTCAAAAGAGCCTGTCTTAATTCGGTGTGATATAAGATGGGGCAAAGAGAAACTCTGAGTGGTTTTCAAAATTGATGTCAGCTCTTTGAGGGAGACCAAGTCGTGAAACAATTGCCACAAGGATTCAAAATAACGTGCTGATATTGCAGGTTATAAAAACAGCATTTTGAAAATCTTTAGCAAAGCTGGGTTACCACACGGCTATACCAGTGGTGGGATTCAACAATTTTTACTACTAGTTCCGAGGGCATGGCTTGGTGGGCATGGCTTGGTGGGCATGGCAGCGGAAGGATACTGTAAAATCTCCATTCCCACCCCACTCCAGGGGAAGAATACTGCAAAATCTCCATTACCTCCCCACCCCACTAACCTGCTTTCCAGCTCCGTTCTCCTGTGCAGGGCAACAGGAGACCCAACCAATCAGCTGGAACTCAGGAGGCAGAGACTGGATGGGGGAGGGGCCAGTCAGAGATGGTATTTGCCAGTTCTCCGAACTACTCAAAATTTCCGCTACCGGTTCTCCAGAACTGGTCAGAACCTGCTGAATGCCACCTCTGGTATAGCCGTGTGGTAACCAAGCTTTGCTAAAGATTTTCAAAATTCTGTTTTTGGCCTATACCCACAAGTATTCTGGTTAAGCAGCCCTTGGTAACTTTTCTTGTAATTTCACTTGTCCAGCCTACTCATAGAAAAATTGTAGGATGTTAACAGACAGAGAAATGAATATATTGAGGTGTCAATTTCGATAGAACAGGCATGACATTTAAACATGGGAGCCTGAATTCAATAGCTCTGAACAAGGACAGAGATAATCCTATAAAATGACATGGATTTCTGCAGGGCAGAACCAGACAGAACTAATTATGTAATTTCCAACAGTGGTATAACACAAATTTCATCATGCACATTCTTTATTCCCAATTTACAAAATGTTGACAAGTACCAGAGCTTTAACTGTGAAGGACAATGATTACATACCTCTATAATGACTCTAAGTTGAGATATAAGCTGCCTTATTTCTTCCCTTTTTCTTCATCTAAGTTCTTTTACAGGTTAAACAGATACAAAGATCTGTCAGAATATTTTCTCACAGAATGCATATCCAATGAGACCATCTTGATCTTGACCCCACCCTACTGTGCCATCATATTTCAATCCTGCTGTAGCTACTGAGTCATTCCAAGTAACAAATGTTTTATTTAGTGCTTTCTGGCACCATTCTGAGCCAACCTGGTTTGGAATGGTGCCAGAAAGCACAAAATAAATCTGGAAATAAATCCAAAATCCACTTTTATTACTGGACATTAAAAAAAAGGAGAAATTTGGGGAAGTTGCTGAATCTATATGAGTGTTCTTTGGGTTTCAGAAAGGCATATTTAATTTAAACTATTTTTCATACTCTTTTCAAGCTGTGAAATGTTAACACTTTGAGGGCAAAAGTCTTCTTCATCTTAGCCTTCGTTACGGATTGTTAAAAACCTATACCCAGTGGTGGGATTCAGCTGGTTTGCACAGGTTCAGGCGAACTAGTTGTTAAATTACCCTCCACTATAAAAATGGATCCCGGGTGCTGTACTGAACTGCAATGGAGAAACGGGCAATGGAGTGGCCAGCATGAGGGAAGGAGAAGGCCGCCTTCCTTCTTTCTACTTCCTGCTCCTCCTCTTCCCCTTGTGCCAGCTGCTCTGTTTCCTGTTTCTCCATTGCAGTGCAGTGTCCAGGATCCACTTTGATAGCAGGGGAGATTTCAGTTGGCCATTTGTGAGGCTTGTCCCGCATGTGTGGCAGAGCTGGAAGATGGGGATGGGCCATGCCTCCCATGACAGCCCACCTGACCCTAGGCAAACCATTTGTTAAATTATTTGAATCCCACCACTGCCTATACCCAAATTTCTTCCAATTTATTGTTGTTGTTCAGTCACAAAGTTGTGCCTGATTCTTTGCAATTCTATTGGTCACCACACCAGGCTCCCCTGTCCTCCCCCATTTCCCAAATTCTGTCCAAACTCATGTTTACTGTATCAATGACAATATCTAACCATCTCTCCCACTATCATTCCCTTCTCCTTTTGCCTTCTGTCTTTCCCCACATCAGGATCTTTTCCAATAAGTCCACTACCTGAATTCTGTTTGGAAACTTCAAACAATTTTCAGGGTGTCAAGGATTATATATTTGTTCCACTGAGACAAAAGAAAGCCATGCTGCTCTAACTGTACTATTATGACAAAGAAACTGCAGGATTGCAGTAGCTGTATTGACTCTGAGAAAAAATTCCTTTATTAAGAATCACTGCAAGCTTTGGAAGGTTGAGGACTCTTCATGTAGGGAATTAGCTGAGGGAAAAGAGTGGGATGAGAGACCAACACATTGATTTTATAGCCAGTTCTCTACCAATTGAGTCCATAGCATTCATGGGAGCTGGATCTCCAAAATCTTCAAAATGGCAGATGGAACATCGTGATGCAAGCTTTTGCACTGATACCCATAACTTGTATTGATGCATATGTAAAAAGGGTGTGACGTGTCTTGCTACACCATGCCCACCATCTTGCACAGTTCCATGGGGTTCAGAGGTACAATGGACATTATTCAGAATTGACCATGGAATGAAGACCAGTCCAAGTTAGACTGAAATCTGTTCCAGTGCTTTGCTGGGAAGATAAAGGAAGCAAACATTTGAAAGTCTGCAGAGATTCTCAGTCATCCAGGTCATGGTTATCCCAAAGGTACTTTTTCAGGAGGCAACTGAACTTTCTTGTTTTTTCTTTTGAAGTCGTTTTCCTTCTCATCCAAGAAGCTTCTTCAGCTCTGACAGGGTAGTAGGGAATGAAAGGGTTTATACTCCTTGAAGACAGCTGGTAATCTGCATCTTTTTAGAGGGTCGTTGAAGCACTTGGAGGTTTACCTGTGTCATCAGGGTCACCTGAGTAGTGCTTCTGGTTCCTGTAGTCTGCAAATGTTTCTTCAAATTTTTGAAGGAAAAAACAGGTAAGTCCAGTTGCCTCCTAAAAAAAACACCTTTGGGACACCTTCGGGCTTCAGTTGATCATCCAACTTTGGTACTGGGGGGAGAGAAATTGCTCCCCTCAGAACGAGTTTGCAACTTGGGGGTCCTTCTGGATCCACAGCTACAATTTGACCACCACCTTATGGCTGTGACCAGAGGGGCCTTTGCACAGGTTCACCTGTTGCATCAGTGCGACCCTTCCTGGACCGAGGGGCTCTACACAGGGTCGCTCATGCCCTTATCACCTCTTGATTGTATTACTGCAATGCACTCTACATGGGGCTGCCCTTGAAGAGCACTCAGAGACTTCAACTGGTGCAAAATGCGGCTGAGTGATTATGGGGGCACCTAAGTGCACCCATATAACACCTATCCTCCGCGAGCTGCATTGGTTACCGGTGGTCTTCCGGGTGCAATTCAAGGTGCTAGTAACAACTTTTAAAGCCTTTCATGGCTTAGGAGCGGGATACCTTCGAGACCACCTACTGCTACCTTATGCCTCCCAGTGCCTGGTTAGATCCCACAGGGAAGGCTTGCTCCGGATACCATCGGCCAGACAATGTCGGCCACGGGCAGGGCACCATCCCTTTGGAATATGCGGGAGATTAGAACCATCCCCAATCTACCTACATTCCTCAAAGCCGTTAAGACCTGGCTTTGTCCATGGAACTGAGATCTCTGTTGGTTTGGATGATATGAATGTATATTGTATAGGATATGTTTTTAGTTTGTTGTACACCGCCTCGAGTTCCCCTGATGGGGGAAGAGAGGCAGGATATAAATCTAATAAATAAAGAAATCTAATAAATAAATAAATGTTTGAAAATTCAGCATTTCTGAAAACATAAATCCTATCTGTTAAAGACAGATGCATAAATTCCCTTTCCAATGAAAACAAGATAAATCTATGTAGTCTTTATGTTGACAAAATGGATAACATTTGATCTGTGACTGATAGTAAAAGATAGTAGGTGAATAAAACTTTTTAAATTTAATCCACCCTAGGTTGAACAGTGATTGGTTGGCAGAATTACATTCCACTGGATGTTGCTGACTTCTACCCTAAATATTCTATCCATTCCACTGGATGTTGCTGACTTCTACCCTAAATATGGATAATTGCAAGAGATGATAGCTTACAAATTCATCCCTTTCATGGATGTTATAAATTTGCTTATAGTAACATATGCTTCAATTTTGATGGGCATTTTTTTCTAGGCTGATAGACATATTTGTATTATACAAATGTTTTATACATACAGAGCTAATTTGGCCTAGTGGTTAAGGCCTAGAAACCAGGGGACTGTGAATTTTAGTCCTGCCTTAGGTTTGAAAGCCTGCTGGGTGACTTTGGGCCAGTTACCTTCTCTCAGTCCAATCCACCTCACTGTTGTTGTGGGGAAAATAGAAGGAAGGATATGTTCTTCCTAGGTATGTTCACCACCTTGAGTATGTATAAAGTAATAGAGGTGGGATTAAAATTAAATAAGTAAATGCATTTGGAATTTTGAGAGCATGTCTTTCTCTTTTTTTAAAATTTACATGCCATCCATCAAAACTAATTTTTCCTAGGGTAGCTTACAAAATTGTAGCATAAATTTAAAAATATAAAGAGAGAGTATTCTCACAAAACAGTAGCCATATGACATTGTGTGTTCCTGAATAGATGTCATGGTAGCTTTAA
Organism: Naja naja; assembly: GCA_009733165.1. Classification (NCBI taxonomy): domain Eukaryota; kingdom Metazoa; phylum Chordata; class Lepidosauria; order Squamata; family Elapidae; genus Naja; species Naja naja. The sequence continues at coordinate 15,830,480 of CM019150.1, read as the reverse complement.
CCAATTAACTGAATACCAATTTCTCAGAAGGTGAACTCAGAAGTAGCCTCCTGTAGAAAGTTAGCACCCATTCGTCTCCTAGAAGAATGAAATATTTTAGGAAATATTAAAAGGCAGAATATTAGATTTCCCTAATGGAGAAATGGAGAAACATGCTCTTGGAAAGCAGCCCCCATCTTCCTTAATATCTCACAGCAGATGTTAGCACTTAAGAGATAGCTAGCTCTATTCGTAAGCAAATTCCATGCAACAGGGTCTGAACAAAGGTAGGATTAGCCCCCAGCCACAATAGGAATTGCCCAACAAGCCCCTTCATTGCATCAGTAGACCAAATTTCAACCAAACTTAGCTCAGACAAACTCCTAAGATTTGTACATGGCACCATGGGAGTCTGACAACAGCTAATAGGATACATGTTCTTGCACAGGAACAGGAAGCTCAAGTTCAAAGCCCAAGAGAAGGTATAAATACTCCGCACTCTCAACTCCATGTGGTCAGCTGCATCAGAACCCATGTGGTTCTGTTCATCATTAAACCATCTTTCTAATCAGCCTCCATGTTACCAGTGTCTTTCTCCCGGCTTGGAACTGTACCCGATGGATATTTCATCCAACACTCCCAAAAATGTTGTAGAAAGCTCAGTTTTATCTTTAGGAGTGTATGTGGGGAGGTGGGAGAGAGACAGGTGAGGATCTTCACAAATATTATTGGCCCGCACTCATCTGTTATTTCATTTAAAATATTGTCCAAATAAGTAAATGCTGTAAATAAGCGCAGGAAAGAAGGAGATATTGGAAGTGACATTTTGGGTTCCAACGTGCCAATGTCTCTTTTTTTAAAAAAAAGTCATAAAAAATCGAATTCAAAGAGCAGATGGCAAAGTCAGAATTGGCAAGCACATTGGTAGCTATGGGACCCACATTGTCTGTTCCTACTTTAATTGCATTGTATCTGGATGCCTGCAATGAATTCTCTCTGAGGTTGCTTTTAATAAAAAGCTTAGAAACTTCAGTTGATAACTAAGATTTTAACAGGTTCCCTTTACTGGGAACATGTAACCCATTAGGTAAAATACCAATTCTGGCTTCTCATTTGTTTCTGAGCCCAGTAGAATGGACTTGTAGTGAACTGTATAGCTTAGCTTGAGGAGCTGTTAAAGTTTTTTTCTATCTCTCTTTTATGAATGTATTCACTTGCTTTGTTGTTTGTCAAGGCTTTCTTGTTTGTTTAAAGCTATCTGGATAATATTAACAGCATGGAGAGGTCTGCTGCATAATACTAGCTGGATTCTGGAATATTGTCCTGGGATTTTCTTATCTGGTCATTTCAAAGCTATGGTCAGTCAACATAATAAAAGTTGCATGAAATTTAAGTTGCACGAACTAGAATTGCTTGGGGCATCCAACATATTATGCCATTATGCCATGCTTCAGTAACGATAACAGTTGAATTCATGCATTCTACTAAGTGGTAATGTCGTTTGCTCAGATTTGGTTTAATGTTTTGTGTGACTCCACTCATAACTTTTAGATTTAGATTGAATAAGAGCTGTTAAGTTTGCATGAAGAGGCAGATGCGGAGTGCTTCAGCTCTTAAGTTTATTAGTGACTTCAGCTCAGAACGGACCCGATTTGGCTTAGCCGAGGCAGCTATATATAGCCGGCTGCCTCAGCTGACAGCCAATCAGAGTGCAGGTTTTCGCACTTTTAACCAATGCTTTTAAACACTTTACAAGAACAACCAATCAATTCAAACTCTGCATACATAACACCCCTCTCCACTAGGTTTACTCCATACTCAAACCCCATCTATCTAATGTATTCTTTTAAATTGATGGGGGGGCGTGAGACCGTGGTTGGTTCAGATGTTTTAAGGTTCTCACCTTGTGAGGGAGGAAATGTGTCTGTTGACATTTCCTTACTGGGACTTCTAGTAATGGTAGAACCTGTTTGGTTACTACAATCTGGTCTCTCCTCCCAATCCATCTCCAACCCAATATCAGCACCTAAATCAGGTAGTGATGTGCAATCTTCCATTTGTAAAATGGTTGTTGGCACTGTGACAGGTTTTGGGATGGTTCCTGTCGTGTTAGCTCGTTACACATGGGGTTGATTCTTGCTTGCTGATTATCCTCATAATCCTCCCCTTCCCCCCTGGAAGAGGCAGTAGGTATGGGAACCAGAGAGGAGCAATGGCGATGCTCCTGAGGTAGTCTGGATCTTAACTGATCAATGTGCCTGCTCCAGAGGACACCATCCTCCATTTGTACCCTGTAAGACCTGGGGCCTGTGATTTGGGTTATCTCAGCAGGAATCCATAATGGTTCACCCATAAGGTTCTTAGCATAAACAGAATCACCCACAGTGAATGTGCGAATTTTGCTAGTGGAATCTAGTGGTGCGTTGTGTGTGTAAGTGGGAGGAAGGCGGTCAAGGGGAGACCCAAGTTTCCTACCCATCAACAATTCAGCTGGGGTTAAGTTAGTTGAGGGGTTGGGAGTGATATGCTGGACACTGAGTAGTTTTTCAACTTTCTCAGTGATGTCCCCTGGACCCAATTGCTGAAGTTTTTCCTTGGTAAATCATACCATACGTTCAGCCCGGCCGTTAGCCAAAGGATGCCCAGGGCTGTCAGGGCATGTCTGATACCCTGCTGTGCTAGATATGATTCAAAAGGTTGGATGTAAATTGAGGACCATTGTCAGAAACAAGCACATCAGGTAACCCATGAGTTACAAAAAGCTTTTAAAGCTGTTTGATGACAGCTTCAGCTGTGGTGGATGCCATTGGGATAACCTCTAGCCATTTGGAATATGCATCTACTATAATAAGGAAAGTGTGCCCTCTGGTAGGGCCAGCAAAATCAATGTGAATCCTGGACCATGGGCCCCTAGGACATTCCCATTCCTGTTTGGGGGTGAGAGGTGGGGCAGGCCCGACTATCTGACAATTGGGACAGGATGCAACCCAGTTTTCAACCATTTTGTCAATACCTGGCCACCATACATAACTCCTGGCCAATCCCTTCATTCTGACAATTCCCAGATGACCCGCATGTAACATTTCCAAAACCTCTTTCTGTAGTTTTGCAGGAATAACCACCCTGTTACCCCACAAAATACATCCTCTTAATACAGATAATTCAGTTTGCCTGGATTTAAAAGGTTGGGCAAGTTGAGGTAGATCTTGAAGTGGCCAACCTTTCTTAATCCAGCCTATAACAGGAGCCAATAACATGTCTTTGGCAGTCTCTCTGGCAATTTGAGCAGCATGTACTGGAAGCTTGGCAACAGTTTCTAGAGAAAAGGTGTGAGTCTCAGGAGCAGGGTCCTCAATATATGAAGGAAGTGGGCAGTGACTCAAAGCATCTGTATGCCCAATGTCTTTACCAGGTCTGTGGATCAGTTTGTATGAATAAGCAGCAAGAAATTCAGTCCATCTCAGCATTCTTGGTGACAGGATCATGGGCATTGGTTTGTCCCCTGCCACAATGCCTAAAAGAGGTTTGTGATCTGTGACAACAGTAAATGTTCTCCCATATAAATACTCATGGAATTTTTTGACAGCTGCTACAATTGCCAAAGCTTCCTTGTCCAGTTGGCTGTAGTTTCTCTCTGCTTTAGTCAAGGTGCGAGAGTAAAATGCAATAGGAGCTTCCCTCCCACTGGGAAGCATGTGGCTCAACACCCCCCCCCACTCCAAAAGGGGAGGCATCACAAGTCAGTACAACAGGCAAGTTCTCAGAGAACTGTATCAGTACAGAATCAGACGTGATTTGTCTCTTAATATTGTTAAATGCAGCTTGTTCCTGTCTGCCCCATGCAGATTTTTTGTCCAGTAATCTATGTAGGGATTCTGCAATGGTTGCCTTTTGAGGTAGAAACGTATGATAGAAGTTAATGAGTCCCAAGAATGCTTGCAAATCTGTTTTGCATTTTGGCCTGGGGGCTTCTTTGATTGCCTGAACTTTGGCCTCTGTAGGGTGGATGCCATGTTTATCAATCATGTAACCCAAGAATTCCACTTTATCTGTTCTAAGTGTGCATTTTTCTTCTTTGACTTTTAACCCCGCTTTTTTGAATCTGGTTAGGACTTCTCTGAGTCTCTCGTGTAACTGTGTGTCATTTTCAGCAGAAATTAAAACATCATCAAAATAAGGCACCACCCCTGGCAACCCTTGTAGCATCCTTTCCATAAGGCTTTGGAAGATGCCTGGTGCCACGCTTACTCTAAATTGCAACTTTTTGCATTTGAAAGCACCTCTATGGGTTACAATGGTTTGGGCTTCTGCAGTGGCATCATGTTAACTGTTGATATGCCTGGGCCAGGTCCAATTTGGCGAAAACTGTGCCCCTGCCAAAAGATTGTAATAAATGATGCACTACTGGAACTGGATATGCGCTCTGTTGTAGCGCATGGTTCAATGTCCCCTTGTAGTCTCTGCAGATTCTCACAGACCCACCAGCCTTGACTGGTGTGAATATGGGTGTCTCCCACCTGGAGTGGTCAGTGGGCTCTAAAACCCCTTGAGCTATTAATTTATCTAATTGTGCATCAATTTTTTCCTTTAAGGCAAATGGAACCCTTCTGGGTTTTAAACGGATTGGTTGTACCTTGGGATCTAGGTTAAAGGTGATAGAGGTCCCCAAGTACTTGCCTAATCCGTTGCTGAAGACCTCTGGAAATTCAGACTTCAAGGCCTCTTCCCACGCAGTGTTGCTCACGTGATTGATGCCAGTCACCTCGATGCCCAGTGGGTCGAACCATTCAAGTCCCAGCAGACTTGGGCGATCCTTGTCTACGATGGTCAGGGGTAGATGCTTGGTGTGGCCCTTGAACTTCATGTTGAATTCTTTTGTTCCAACTACTGGAATCTTGTTCCCTTGGTAGTCTTTAAGAGTCAATGCCTGCTTCTTGAAGTGAGTCTTCTGAATATTTGGTAACAGTCTTTGAATAGTGTCCCATGACAGCATAGATAGGTATGAGCCTGAGTCCACTTCCATTTGGCAAGGCCTTCCTTCAATAAGTACCTTGACATGCATTTTTCTGTTTTTTAAAGGGGAAGAATGACCAATAGTTACTGTTTGATGAGTTTCATTCTTCCCATTTGCTTCTGTGCTGTGCCCCATTTTCTCACTGAGGTTGTTTGGCTTGAATTCTTTGTTTTTGTTTGGAGCAAACTTCCTTCTGTTGTGTGGAGTTCTGGATGATTTGCAGACTCTTGCTAGGTGTCCTCTTTTTTCACAATGGAGGCAGATGGTATCTAGGAACTTGCATTCAGTGCGGGGATGGTTTCCCCCACAACCTCTGCAGTAGAAATCTTGCCTCTTTCTTCCCAGGTCTTTCTTTTTCCTCTCCATTCTGAGTCTGTAAATTCCTTCCTCCACCTCACTACAGTCTGACTCAGAATCTATTTGCTCACAATGAGTTGTTGTGGACTTTTCCACATCAGGATGGCTTGTGGCCTTGTTAATTTTCTTCATGGCTGCTGCTGAGGACTTGGTAGCTTCTGCTGAAGAGGCCTCTTCTATTGCTTCCTTCAGCGTGATCTTAGGTTTCATTAACAACTTGCTCTGTAACACCTTGTCTTTAAGGCCCAAAATGAAATGATTGCACATGGCCTCCTCTAAACTGTTGAATTTGCATGCACCCCCAATGTCTCTTAAACTTGCCACGAAGTCGTTATGCTTTCGTTTTCCCCCTGATCACGACGGTAAAACTCGTGTCTCTTAATGAGGCACGATACTTGTGGCGCGTAATGGGCTCTTAACAGCCTTTCCAGATCAGGCCAAGCCATTACCTTCATGTCTGCTGCTCCTGCGAGTGCCTTCGCCATCTTGAAAACTGCTGGACCGCAGTATGTAAGGAAGATCGCCCTCTTCCGCTGCTCAGAAATGGCGGCAAGATTGTTTCCCTCCAGATACATTTGGAAACGATCTCCATACGACTCCCAGTCTTCTGCTGTCGGATCGAACGGGGCTGGGGGGGTGTTCAGTGCAGCCATCTCGCTCTTCTTCTGTTCCGCATTGCCTTCTTCTTCAGGGGAATCCCACCTTCATCGCCAGTGTTAAGTTTGCATGAAAAGGCAGACGTGGAGTGCTTCAGCTCTTAAGTTTATTAGTGACTTCAGCTCAGAACGGACCCAATTTGGCTTAGCTGAGGCAGCTATATATAGCCGGCTGCCTCGGCTGACAGCCAATCAGAGTGCAGGGTTTTCCCGCACTTTTTAACCAATGCTTTTAAACACCTTACAAGAACAAGCAATCAATTCAAACTCTGCATACATAACAGGAGCCATAGTGGTGCAGTGGTTAAAATTGCAGTATCGCAGGCTAACTCTGCCCCCAGCCAGGAGTTCAATTTGACTGGCTCAATGTTGACTCAGCTTTCCATCCTTCCGAAGTCGGTAAAATGAGGACCCAGATTGTTGGAGGTAGAATGCTGACTCTGTAAACCACTTAGAGAGGGCTGTAAAGTACTATGAAGCAGTATATAAGCCTAAATGCTATTGCTAGACAGTGAGAACTATCAACCAGGGGAATGGCTTGCCTCCAGAAGTTGTGGATGCTCTATCACTGAAGGCTTTTAAAAAGAGACTGGACAGCCACTTGTCTGAAATGATATAGGGTCTCCATCATCATCATCTGGAAGAGAGCTTGAAGGTTGGACTAGAAAACCTCCAAGATCCCTTCCAGATGATGATGATGATAATGATGATGATGATAGATGAGTAGTTGGGAGTCAGTCATCAACATCATCAACAACTCAATAATCGTAATGTTTTATTGTCTTGGTTTAGTAAGGAGATGGTTATAATTACAAAGGGAGAATCAAATCCTCCATTTGATATATGTTATGGAAACGAATTATTCCAGTATTTAGTCTGGAGCCCTTTGATGGAGGCTGCAAGAGGGGAGAGATTCAGGAAGAGATAATCCACGAAATGGATTTTCCAACCAATGTCTGGGAAATTCCTAGGCATGCCCTCGTAGGTAATTGCAAAGGCTGAAAGCATGAGAATGTTTTCGGCTTTTTTTTTTTTTGCAGTGATTTCACCAAATGCACTTCTGGTTTCTGCAGCCTTATTTTGACAATCCTGGATTGATAGGCATTCAGTTTGTGAGATGGACAAGGAGAAGAAAAAGGAAGTGATGGTATGAATCAGAATGGAAGGAACTGCGACTTCCTGTCCTTGATTACTCTTGCTTGTATTGGGTGGAACCTAGAGGCAAAGTGATGTCTAACTAACCAACCTAGGTTGCTTTATCTACATTCTGAGATCTCCAATGTTCGGACATTGAGATGTTCATTCCTGGTGTTAACAGAAATGCAGCAAAAACTATCTAAAAGATGTATGTATGTATGTATGTATGTATCAAATTTCTACACTGCCTATCTCACCCAGAATGACTTTGGGTAGTTTACAACAATATAAGAAAACATAAATATGGTTACTACTTTCTAATAAAACCGTAGAAATGTGGTTATGGCTAGAACCATATTACCTGGCTCTACTATTAGTTGATTAACTGTTATGGCTGCTGTTTATACTTATTTACTTTGTGGGTGTTTTTATTTATTTGTGTTAATTTCTTTAATCTCTTTTAAACTATTTTAGAATTTTAGAATTCTAAGCCGCTTAAAGTCACTTGGTTGAGTTTGTCAGCTATAAAAATTGAATTAATAAGTACAATAGAATAAATATAACTCTATGAATAAAATTACACATTAAAAACGAAGTTAAGAAGAAGCTAAAGCTTACAAGTTAGAATACAAATCAAAGTTAACGGATAACAGATAATCAGAGTTGGAAGGGACCTTGTAGGTCATCTAGCCCAACCCCCTACCAAAGCAGGAGACCTTAAACCATTTCTGAAAATGACAGTCCAATCTCTTCTTGAAAGTCTCAAGTGATGACGCTCCCACAACTTCTGAGGGCAAGCTGTTCCATTGGTTGATTGTTCTCACTGTCTGAAAATTTCTCCTTATTTCTAGGTTGAATCTCTCCTTGATCAATTTCCATCCATTATTCTTTGTCTAGCCTTTGGATGCCTTGGAAAACAGCTTGACCTCCCCTCAAGTATTGGAACACTGCTATCATGTCTCCCCTGGTCCTCCGCTTCACTAGACTAGCCATGCCCAGTTCCTGGAACTGTTCATCGTATGTTTTAGTCTCCAGTCCCCTAAACTTTTTCCTTTCACTAGCACTAAGTTTTTTTTTCCAGAGAGCTTGATCTTTGCTTTATGTATCTGAAGTAAGATAATTTGAGACTTGGTCATTTGTGCCTCTCGTTGGCAACATTACAGCCAAAGTGATAAAGCAAAGAGAAAGGGTCAGAAGGGACAATACAAGCTGTGGCTACAAAAGCAATGTTACCCAGCTATCAAAAGCATTGACTGAAAGTTTTTCCAGCCTGAACTGAATGGATCATTCATGGGAAATGGCAGAGTTTAAATTGCACACCTTCATCTGTTCTTTTTCTGGACATTAAAACTCAGCATCTTGCTTAGAAATGGGGCTTTTAAAGCAACAACAACAACAAAAACCCCACAAAAAACCCACTCATCTCAATGATGTATTTCCTCTTTTATTTTTTGAGGGGTGTTCTTATCGCGAGAGTTCAAAAAGTTTGAATGCAGGGGCCATGTTTCACTTTTCAAAAGCGTTCCAGGTTCCTGCTGATTTGGAGTCTGAAGCTGGCACACTATTGTTCTTGTGATCAGGGCAGTCAAAGGCTTTCGGAAATGCTCTTTGGCAAGGGAGGCGGTGGGGAGGCTCCAGCCTAATTGATCCAAATTGATCCAAAGTCATCTTCACAAAAGCACCAGCCTGACACGAGAATTAAGGAATGAATGCCAGAAAGCTTGTGCAAAACCTGCATTTCCATCATTATCGTCTCTAATTATGCTCTCCTCTTTTAAATAAGCCTCAGGGGTCAGGCCACAGCACATTTGCAACCTCCTTTTTAAGTCCCCTTTTTTCTTTTGGCAGCAGTGTTTCCAATCAAGAAGCCCATTCAGCCAGACAAAACTTCACATTCTTGAAGTCATTTTGAGCCACAGAGGCTATCAAAGAAGGGGAAAAAAGGATGGAAAGTCTTTGTGAACGTCAGCTGTGCTAATTTTTTGGCCTGCCCAGGTCACCAACTCAGGACTAGGAGATCAGAGGGAAGGTGGAATGTACTATGGAACATTGCTGTCCTCACTATTCATTCCGTGCACTTTGGAGCATCCTATCCTCAGCGGTGAGGACAACCCCCCAGGCTTCTGGTTTTCCAGAAAAAGTATATTAAGTTCTGGAGTCGCAGCAAAATGATGGACAGCTAGTGACTGGAAATCCATAAAGCAGACATCTAAAACCAAGGCCTTATATAGGAACCCACTCAACAATAACAGCTTCCTGATGACCCATGTGCTCCCACCGGCAGGGCCTCCTCAGGGTGCCATCAGCCAGGCAATACCAGCTGGCAGCTCCCAGGGGTAGGGCCTTCTCTGTGGGGGCACCCACCTTTTGGAACCAGCTACCCCTGGAGCTCCGGGTGGCCCCTGACCTCTGATCCTTCCGCCGTGGCCTAAAAACTTGGCTGTTCCAACAAGCCTACCCGGACTGATGGGGGGGGAAGGGTCTTTTTAGTGGTTGTTTTAAATTCAATTAATTTATGGGATTTTGGGTTTAATTACTTTTTAATATTTCTAGTGTGTTGTTTTTAGTATTGTAAGCCACCCTGAGTCCTTAGGGAGATAGGGAGGCATATAAATTTCATTAAATAAATAAATAAATAAATAAATAAATAAATAAATAAAATTTACAAAGTACTTTGCTTCCACAAAGAAGAGGGGGTCAACTTATTTTCCAAAGCACCAGAAGGCAAGACAAGGAACAATGGATGGAAACTGAACAAGGAGAGGTTTAACCTGGAAATAAGGAGAAACTTTCTGACAGTGAGAACAATCAACCAATGGAACAGCTTGCCCTCAGAAATGGTGGGAGTGCCATCACTTGAGACTTTCAAGAAGAGATTGGACTGCCATTGTCAGAAATGGTGTAGGGTCTCCTGCTTTGGCAGGGGGTTGGACTAGATGTCCTACAAGGTCCCTTCCAACTCTGATTATCTGTTATCTGTTAACGTTGATTTGTATTCTAACTTGTAAGCTTTAGCTTCTTCTTAACTTTGTTTTTAATGTGTGATTTTATTCATAGGGTTATATTTATTCTATTGTACTTATTAATTCAATTTCTATAGCCAACCAACTCAACCAAATGACTCTAGGTGGTTTAGAATTCCAAAATTTTAGATAGAAGACCTTGGATAGGAGACTTCCAAGGTCCCTTCCAACTCTGTTAATCTGTTATCTGAAAAGGGGAAGAGGACAACCAAGGTGGATTGATTCAGTCATAATGTTAATAAGTGCACCTTTGGATGATCTGGAAGGCCAGGTTAAGAAAGGTCATCATGGAAAAAGCCAAAAGTGATTTTTTCAAAAGGCAACTGGACTTTCTTTGTTTTTCCTTGAAGACATCTAGCTTCTCATCCAAGAAGCTTCTTCAGTTCTGACAAAATAATGGAGAATGGAAGGATTTATATCCCTTGCATGCACCACCCCCCCATACCCATGCACACACACACACACACACACGGAACATAAATATTTCATACTTGATCTTTCAAATCACTGAATAGTGATAAGCACGTAGTTTTCGAAATAACTTAAACATCGGAACCTTTTGTAGCGTAACTATAATTTGAGGCATGGTGCCTTGTCACTTGATAGCCCCTGGCTAGCTTTGCCTAACTTTAGAAGCTAAGCCTGTTTGGGCCTGGTTAATGCTTGGCTAGAAAGCCACTAAGAAGCCCGCAGGTTTGAGGCTAGACTGTGAAAGAGAAATGTATCTTAGAAGAAGCAATATCAAAACATTGTGTTGTTGCTAACAAAATTGCATGGATGTCCATGTGACCACGAATCCGCAGGAATCTAGTTTAGCTACAGGATTATCTTTATCTTTTGGAGAGAAAAATAATTATCTCTGTGAGTTCACCCACTCTGGTTTTGAGGTGGCAGGACTCAATTAAAACAAAGTTAAGACTGGCTGTCCAAACCATTTTGAAATAACATCATAATTCGATACTGTTGATTCAACATCTAACCTTGCTAAGGGTTGGGCAAGCAGGTGAGCCGAAGGCGGAGTGAGCTGCCAAGTTTTGGATTCTAAAAATAAGACTTGTTAGATTGCAGGAAAAAGCAGCCACCTGCCAATTAAATGAAAGAGGTCTTCCATTAGGCTGGGTTGGAGTGGCAGATCGAGGCACTTACTTTGGTAGATAAATGCCTTAATGTCTCCCTTCCATTCTGCCACGCGCCGGAGAGGATCAACGTGACGTAGAATATCCATTAAAATCAGGTTAAACTTTCAGGGTGGATGTCAAGAGCTCTAGTCTTCCTTGATCCTTTTTGGAGAGAGAGCTCCCACTTTGCACGTTGGTACAGATTATCCATACAATTATGTAAATTGGAACTGTGCAAGTTTTTTGACATCCGTCATTACCGGCTGAACTGAAACTATCAATTTCCTTTCAAGTTCCATTTAATGATTTTTGAGGCTTTTGTGGCAAATACATTCAGATCTTTCAATACTGCTCTTCGAGAACAGAAGTCATTTTTTTTTAAAATCACAGCAAAGTAGAACATGTTTAACACAAGGAGAACTGTACTCCAAAAAGGAAGCAAGGCCAGGATAAAAAAAAATCTAATTGAAATGCACATTAAATTATTAAAGAATAATCAATTTTGTTGCTATTAGTGCTGTGATTTAATTGCCACAAGTGTGCTTCCTGCAACATCCACAGCAAACTGCAATGACCCCTAAATGCTCACCTTGTGTTCTTGCATCCTGATATCTTCATAGGTGGGTTTTTTTTTATACAGATAACAGATTAACAGAGTTGGAAGGGATCTTGTAGACCTACACCATTTCTGACAAATGGCAGTCCAATCTCTTCTTGAAAATCTTAGTGATGAAGCTCCCACAACTTCCTAGGGCAAGCTGTTCCATTTATTGTTCTCACTGTTAGAACTATGCCGCCTTCAGTCCGATCTAAGTATAGTATATAAAATTATATATTGCAATGTCATACCTGTCAATGAATACTTCACCTTCAACCACAACAATACAAGAGCACACAATAGATACAAACTCAAGGTTAACTGCACCAAACTTGACTGCGGGAAATATGACTTCAGCAACAGAGTGGTCAATGTCTGGAATACTCTACCTGACTCTGTAGTTTCTTCCCCAAACCCCAAAAACTTTAACCTTAGACTGTCTACTATTGACCTCACCCCTTTCCTAAGAGGTCTGTAGGGGGCGTGCATAAGCGCACCAACGTGCCTACCGTCCCTGTCCTATTGTTTCTTTTTTTATTCATATCCATTACATGTATTCATAACCATGCTTATACTTATACCTGTTATCTTATAATCGCTTGACAAAATAAATAAATAAATAAAATTTCTTGTTATTTCCAAGTTAAATCCTCCTTGATCAACTTCCATCCGTTATTCCTTGTCTGGCCTTTGGGTGCTTTAGAAAATAGCTTGACCCCTTCCTCCTCTCATGTCTCTCCTGGTCCTTCTCTTCACTAGACTAACCATGCCCAGTTCCTGTAACCCTTCTTCATATATTTTAGTCTCCAGTAGCCTATTTAAATAACTTTTTGATATTTCAAAAAGTACTCAAGGCCTGGCTATGTGGTCAGTTCTGGAGCTAACAGGCAACCAGAGACTGATTCAGATGGTTCAATTGTCCTCCCACTTCTTCTTTTTATGATATTTATCAATATGGGTTTTTATACTGTATATTGTATTTTTGTTTTTATCTGATTGTTGTGTGCCACCCACGATTGCTTTATGTGAACTGGGAAGCTATATATATTGGATCATACATAAATAAAATAAATCATACTTTTGTGTAAGGATCAGAGGTGGCATTCAGCAGGTTCTGACCAGTTCTGGAGAACTGGTAGCAGAAATTTTAAGTAATTCAGAGAACCAGCAAATACCACCTCTGACTGGCCCCTCCCCCATCTATTCTTTGCCTCCCGAGTCTCAGCTGATCACCTGGGTCTTCTTTTTTTTGCCCTGCACAGGAGAACAGAGCTGGAAAGCAGGTTAGTGGGGTGGGTAGGGAATGGAAATTTTACAGTATCCTTCCCCTGTCATGCCCACCAAGCCATGCCCACCAAGCCACACCCACAGAACCAGTAGTAAAAAAAATTGAATCCCATAACTAGTAAGGATGTCATCCTACACCTCTCACCATTGTCCCCTACTCCTTGTTCTACAGTACAGAAACCTTTGGGTACTTCACAGCATTCAGGAGCATGAGAACAGCATAGTGGTAGGATTCAATTTTTTTTACTACCAATTCTGTGGGCTTGGCTTGGTGGGCATGGCAGGGGAAAGATACTGTAAAATCTCTAGTCAGAGGTAGTATTTGCCGGTTCTCCGAATTACTGCTACCGGTTCTCCAGAACTAGTCAGAAGCAGCTGAATACCACCTCTGGTACAGCACCTCTCTCCATCTTGAGGGAGCCAGTTTGGTTTAATGATTAAGGCACCAGACTAGAAACCAAAAGGCTGTGAGTTCTAGTCCCACCTTAAGCATGAAAGCCACCTTTGTTAGGTCGGGCCAATCATCAGTAGCCAACTGGAATTCTGGGAGTTGAAGTCCACAGGTCATAAAGGGGCCATAGTTCCCTGCCCCTGCAAGGTTATTCCAACAAACCTGAAAGATGTTCACAGACAGAAAGAGACTGGAGTTACCATGGCTGGGACTTAACTTCACCATGGATCTTACAGCCTTGGTCAAAAAGGTTAACTACTATACCACACTATATGAGGTTTATTGTTTTTTTAATGTTGAATGGAGACGGTTAACTACCTAAAAAATTAAGTTTCAGCAACTCTGAATAATACTTGTGTGAAGTAACACAGTATTTTGACAGCTTTTGATTTGGCTGGCAATATAGAGAGGTGTGTATGTGTGCTTTGCATTTTTACCCCTAATGCATATACACAATTTAAATATTGGTAGCATTTAAATATGCTGAAAGGAACCCATCTCTTTAACCTTTTCTTATGTTTAAAAGTAGAATTCTGCTTATATTGGTGCTAATATACACACGGGTAATGTTAACTTCCTGTTGGAGAAATGCAGTGAATGTTTGCTTCCACAACTTTTAATAATAATTAAAAAAAACATGTTGAAAAAAATCCCCTAAATGTTTAGTATCAATTATTATATTTTCTTGGTGGGTGACAATTACTGGCCCAACAGGGTTATGCCTGGAAATTTGTTTAAAGTACCAATAGTCCTCGGTTGCAAGTGTAGAAAGTTAGCACACCCCAGAAGAATGAAATGTTTTGGGAAATACCACAAAAGCAGAATATTATATTTCACTAAAGGAGAAATGGAGAAACATGCTCTTGGAGACAGAAAACAGCACCCAAGTCTTTCTTAATAGCCCCAGCAGATGCTAAGTCCAGTTTTTAGAAATGCAGATTTGGCAATCTATTCAAGACAGGATATTTTGAAACAAAGGCAGAACGGTAGGGTTAGAAGCAGCCATCACCTAAGATCCAACACAGAGAAAAGCCATTAAGCCACAATTGGAATTATTGCATCCCCCTCAGAGCAGTCCAAACTTCAACCAAACTTAGCTCAGTCAAACACCTAGGATTTGTAATTTGCCTATAGAGCCAGCTATGATCCCTACATAACCCCTACATGACCCCAACAGCCAACATGTTCTTGCACAGAAACAGGAAGCTCTAGTGCAAAGCCCAAGAGAAGGTATAAATATCCCCCACTCTCAACTCCATGTGGTCAGCTGCACCAGGACCATGTGCCTGGTGGTTCTGCTTCATCATTAAACCATCTTTCCAATCAGCCTCCATGTTTCCAGTGTCTTTCTCCTAGTTTGAACTGAACCAGATGGATATTTCTTTCCACACAACTACAGTTGGAAGCAGAATTTCTGTTCTAAGCAAGGCAGTTACTCAGTAGACTGTACCCTATTTATGACTTTTTTTCTGACATGATTGTTAAGTGAATCACTGCAGGTGTTAAGTGAATCATATGATTGTTAAGCTAATCCAGCTTCCTCATTGACTTTGCTTGTCAGACACCAGCTGGGAAGGTCACAAATGCCAATCCCATGACTTTGAGATGCTGCAACCATCACATATACATGTTGGTTGCCAAGCACCTGGATTTTTTTTTAATTACATTTATATGCCGCCCTTCTCCGAGACTCAGGGCGCTTACAATTTTGGGATACAACCCAGTGTGCTCAGCAATAGCCTTCATTCCATTGTATATGCCTGCTTATTACTAAGCGGCATTTTTACAAGGTCAGCTAATTGCCCCCAACAATCTTGGGTCCTCAATTTACCTACCCCGAGAAGATGGAAGGCTGAGTCAACCTTGAGCCTGGTGGGATTCGAGCCTACAGTAATTGTAGGCAGCTGGATCTTAAGTGCAGGCAATTAACAGCCTGAGCCACCAAGGTTTGATCACAGGATGGTTACAACGGTCATAAGTGTGAGAATTGGTGGCAAATAACATTTTTCAGTGCTGTTGTAATTTCAAATGATCACTAAATGTATGGTTGTAAGCAGGGGTGGGATTCTACCGGTTCTGTCCGGATCTACAGAATCGGTAGCTCTGAAGAGCAGCAAACACATAACCAGTTCTATGTCTGCTGCTGTTTTGGCCCACCTGCCCGCCCGGGCTCTTACCTGTCCTTTATTTACTGCTTTTTCAACCGCAGCTGCTTTGCGCGGTACAGCTGCAGTTGAAAAAGCAGGAAAAAAGGGCTTTTCCAACTGCAGCGCACCTGCACGCAGCACTGCTCAGCTGTCTGGGCAGCTCAGCAGGTCGTAAATTGCACTCGTGTGACTCGCACAACTCGTGCATGCGTGCGTGACGCAAAGCAACAGAACCAGTAGTTATACCGGTCAGATCCCATCCCTGATTGTAAGTCAGTACTAACTGTGTAGGGCAGATAGCAATAGTAATAGCATTTAGACTTATATACCTCTTCACAGTGCTTTTACAGCCCTCTCTAAGCAGTTTACAGAGTCAGCATATTGCCCCCAACAATCTGAGTTCTCATTTGACCCACCTCGGAAGGATGGAAGGCTGAGTCAACCTTGAGCCAGTCAGGATTGAACTCCTGGCAGTGGGCAGAGTCACTCTGCAATACTGCATTCTAACCACCGCGGCACCACAGTTCTCTCCAGGAGCTAGGAAGTTGGTATGCTAAGACAGCAACCCTTCACAAATGCTCTGATTATGAAATGTCACTAATGAAGAATCTATTTCCTGCCTATTTTCTGTATGATAGTTGGAAGAACTAAAATTCAAAGAGGGAGGGGTATGGTTTAAAATACAGCCTGAGCTGGAAGAGAAACAGAGAGAAAATGTGGGAGAGAATTTTTCCCCTCTCAATCTCTTGAGTGGCTGACTTCATTTCGACAGGACTGCTGCAATCCTCAAGTTAGCTAAGCATAACTCAGTGCAGTTTGCCCCCCCCCAAAAAAGTAGAACTGTGACCCAAAGTTCTCTAGCAAGTTGAGCCTTAAGATAAGTCTTTCACCATAAAATCCAGACTAGACAACCATTGGACTGGGATGGTATAAAGTAGAGGGTGTACAAGCTTGGCAGCTTTAAGACTTGTGGACTTCAACTCCCAGAATTCCCCAGCCATTAAGTCCACAAGTCTTAAAGTTGCCAACGTTGATATAAGGTCTCCTGTTTTTAATCAGGAGGCTGGACAAGAAGACCTCTGAGTCTATTCCAACCATAGAATTCATGTTCTATGTTTCAGCAAAAATGATAGGCACTGCAGGAGTAATCAAGATTGAAGATCTGAAGCTACTAAGGAAAATCTTAGAGGGCAACCTCTAAAACAGGGAGAAGTGCCAAGCTATAAATGAAATAGGATTTGATTTAATTGAATGTAAATGCAACCTCTTAATGACTACAATGGAGAGAGGTGGGGTTGTTGGCATTGAGCTAGGCAGCCGTGTAGGTGTTTTGCTTAATGACCAGAATGTCTTACGACCAAAATTCTAGGTTCACGTTCTATATAATCAATAAAATGCAGTTACACACAAAAAGGTGTGGGAAGAAATATCGATCTGGCTCAGTTCCAAGCTCGGAGAAGGACATTGGAAACATGGAGGCTGATTGGAAAGAAGGTTTAATGGTGAACAGAACCACCAAGCACATGGTTCTGGTGCAGCTGTCAAAATGAAGTTGAGAGTGAGGGGTTTTTATACCTTCTTTGGGCTTTGCACATGAGGTTCCTGTTCCTGTGAAAGAACATGTATTCTATTGGCTGTTGTCAGACTCCCATGTGGCCATGTAGGGGTTATGTAGGGGTCATAGCTGGCTCTATAGGCAAAGTACAAATCCTAGTGTTTGTCTGAGCTCCCAGGTTTGTTGAAGTTTGGACTGCTCTGACGGTGATGCAGTGAAGGGGCTTGTGTTCTGAAAGGGTGTTGGGTAATTCCTACTGTGGCTTAATGACTTTTGTTCTGTTTTGGCTCTTGGGTGAGGGTATTTGCTTATGAATAGAGCTATCTAGATACTTGTCTTCTTTCAATAAGCTCTTTATCTCTTAAGTGTTGACATCTGCTGTGGCTGTTAAGGAAAGTGGGGATTGCTTTTTGCCTCTTAAAAAACATGTTTCTCCATTTGTCCCTTTGGGAAATATAATAATCTGCTTTTTTAAAATATTCCTCAAAATATTTCATTCTTTTAGGAGGTGAGGTGGCTTCCCACACAGGCACACGCACTATAACCTATTTTAATGCCATGCACTTTGTGGTCAACAATTTCTTCTCCAATGAATTGGATCCTGCCATTGACTGGTGGTAATCTGACAGTTCTCAATGGAAGCTTACAGCTAATGTTCATTAAGCAAGTTACCAAAATCTTATTTGTTCAATGCCCATTGTGCACTGTAGGCAGGGGTGGGCTGCTATGGGTTCATTGGGTTTGGGCGAACTGCCAAATCCCACCCCTGGCTGGCCCCACCCCACCCTGCCCGCCCCGCCCCTGCTACCCTACCCCACCCTTCCCAGGACTCTCCACGCAATCCATTTTGGATGCAAGGTAAGCACAGGGACCGCACGGAGGCTTGGAGAGGGGGGAAAACAGCCCGGGGGAGGCAGTTTTCGCTATCCCAAAAGCTCGAGGAAAGCCTCCGGAGCCTGGGGAAGGTGAAAACGCTCCCCAACCACGGTGCAGAATGCCAACTAGGCCACACCCACCATGGCCTCGCCCAGCCAGCAACTGGGCAGAGAATGCATTGCTGGGTTTTTTGAAGCCCACCCCTGATTGTAGGCCTGCAGATAAAGTACTTCTATTCAATTCTCAGCACATGGTGACTGTTCACTGGGGGAAAAAAAACGATGTTAGGTAAGCCACATACATATAACCCTCCTAAGCCAGCTATGTTTGTGTTATTTTAATGCCAAATTCTATGACCTTATTAACCTCTTAAAGGCACTAAGCAGCCCCCAAATGATTTTTATTTTATTTCTTTGGTTCTGTGTTGCCAGTGTTGCAGCATTTCTTATTCTGAACAGTTTGGCTTCGTATCAGGCCATTATAGACTGCAGAACATTTCTTATTACAGAATATGACTTGTCACCATCCCTTACCATGATGTTCCTTTCTGACAGAGTTACAGTTTGGGAGATTAGACTTCAAGTTGCAGAGGAAGATTAATGGGAGTGATCATGTTTCCTTTCAAGCCAGCCTGCACATTTTCACTGATAATTTTGTGAAAACTTCTGATAAGCTTCCAAGAGACTTCAGGATTTTTCAAAATACACTTTGAAAGCCACCGAGTTAACACAGTCGTATCAAGACTGATTTGTCACGTGGTATTTCTCCACAATAAGGTCTCACTGGAATTTCACATATCCTTGTATTCTTGTAGGCATTCAGACAAGCTCTGACCTATCTCTATGTGTATTAAAGAATTGGAGACAGAAGATCATTTCAACTTATACCAATGCTCTGTTATGGTGCTCAGAAGAGAAGATGGGGTCAATATACTTACGACCACAATTTAGCCCAAAATTTCTGTTTCTAACTTGTTAAGTGAGTTTTGGCTCATTTTATGACCTTTCTTGTCATAGTTGTTAAGTGAATCATAGCAGTTCAGTTAGCAACATGATTGTTAAGTGCATCTGGCTTCCCCATGGGCTTTGCTTGTCAGAAGGTCCTAAAAGAGGATCACATAAGTCCCAGACACTGCAACCATCATAAATATGAGTCAGTTGCCAAGCGTCTGAATTTAGAATTCTTAGAATTAGAATTCTTTTATTGGCCAAGTGTGATTGGACACACAAGGAATTTGTCTTGGTGCAAATCCTCTCAGTGTACATAAAAGAAAAGATACATTAATCAAGAGTCAAGAATCATAAGGTACAACACTTAATGATAGTCATAGGGTACAGTAAGCAATCAAATCATACTAGGAAACAGTCCATATAGTTCATAAGGTTACAAGCAACAAAGTTACAGTCATACAGTCACAAGTGGTAGGAGATGGGTGATAAGGAGTGATGAGAAGATTAACAGTAATAGTAGTGCAGACTTTGTAAATAGTTGGACAGTGTTGAGGGAATTATTTGTTTAGCAGAGTGATGGCATTCGGGAAAAAACTGTCCTTGTGTCTATTTGTTCTGGTGTACAGTGCTCTATAGCGTCGTTTTGAGGGAAGGAGTTGAAACAGTTTATGTCTGGGATGTGAGGAGTCTGTAAATATTTTCACAGCCCTCTTTTTGACTTGTGCAGTATACAGGTCCTCAATGGAAGGCAGGTTGGTAGTAATTGTTTTGTCTGCCTTCCTAATTATTCTTGTTGGGTTGTAGAACCAAACCAGACAGTTATAGAGCTGCAGATGACAGACTCAATAATACCTCTGTATCAGCAGCTGCTTGGGCAGTTTGAGCTTTCTGAGTTGGCGCATTTTGATCATATGACCACAAGGATGATTCAATAGTCGTAAGTGTGGAAAAGCAGTCATAAGTCACTTTTTTCAGTGCTGTTGTAACTTTAGAGGGTCACTAAATGAAATGTTGTAAGTTGAGGACTACCTGTAGATTTGATTAGATCACCCCTTTCTCTATCGTGTCTGATTTTTGGCAATGATATTAAAGACCCTCATATTTTATGTCTTGCCTCTTACATTTAACCTGAGTAAATCAAAACCAACCTAGACAAAGTTCTGAGCCACCTCGTAAAAAGAGCAGAAAATACAAGAGGCAAATGGATCGTTTCTTTATATTTTTTTATATAAGTTAAAAGAGGCCTGTGGATTTCCTAACATTTCAAACTTTATAGCTTCAGGCCTTGAGAATTGAAATTATAATCACCCAAACTTGAAAACTGCATTAAGTTGATGTAACATTCAGTTAAATTAACATGTCTCTTTGACAGCATATCAAATTTCTAAGCTAATATTTTCCCTTCTTTAATAAGTGTAAGCTGAGATCTCAATTAACTGATTACCTGGGGAACTTTTCGGATCATCTGTAAAATGGCATCCTATAAGCGCAAACTCTATATTCATTAAAGGTGCACCTGGTATCAAACTAAATGTGATAATGGCTTTTCTCAGTATTTAAACATGGCATTTTCCCAATTACTTCGTAAGAAATGTAAAAAAATCTGATTTTTTTTTTGAAGGAACAAACACCAAATTGGCTATATAATTGAAAAACTTACCCATGTTTACAGTTTGCTCCGGGGGTGGGCTGCTGGGGGTTCTCCTGAACCCTAGCTAAGATTCTGTGCAATTCAGAGAACCCCCAAATCCCACTCCTGGCTGGCCCTATCCAGGGAGGGCAAAAACACCCCCCACCATAGTGCAGGAGGCCAACTAGGCCATGCCCACCATGGCCATGCCCACCCAGCAACTGGGCAGAGAACCCTTTACTAAAATTTTTGAAGCCCACCCCTGGTTTGCTCTCATTGTCTCTCCTCCTGTGCCAGCTATCATGACTAAGGCATGAATAACATTGAATTGGATCTTCTAATGTTCAAAGACTCTTCTGATCATGACTGAGTACTTTTCCCCCCATTCTGGTGGTAAAATGCTAACTTACCCAGAACTAAAAAGAGCTATAAGGAACTCAGATTAAAATCTCAAAAAGGCTGCAAAAAGAGATATCAAAGCGGTTCAAGTGTCAGGAAAATTACAAGTGAAATGGTGGGGGGAAAAAACATGCAAGTGATGGAAAGAAAAGAAAGCTGTAAAGCCAAACAATAAAATACCTGACCATCTCGTCTTGGGAATATATGTTTGTTTACTTTTCAAACCTTTCTTGGTAGCTAGCCAAGAGAAGGCAGAACTGCCGACTTTCACAGAAACGGTTTGTGACCATAGCATAAAAATGGCAGAGAGCCCAGATGTACAGCGGAGGCCTTCAAGCAATGGGAAAACAAATCTGTATTTCTTGCCTTTGTATCCTGCTGTTCTCTGAAACTTGGGATAACATCTACTGGGCTTCCAAACAGTCTTTTTCTGCATGGGAAATCTACAGTAGCCTTTTCTTGATATTGGAATGCTTTGACTTGTGTGTAGTATATAATATACTCCTAAAACTGATAACCCGATACTACTTCTCAGTGGAAGTGTTTTCAAATGTTCAGGATTAGTTTTGAAACTCTGGGCTGTTGTGGTGGAATGTAGTCTGGATTCCCAGGAGGGGGGCTTGCATTCCAGGGGACCAAGAGACAGCAAAGTTCAGATAGTTTGGTTGGGATAGACAGGATCAAGACAGCTCTCCTCTAGAAGTTCTCAGAGTGTGTGAGAACTATGATGCAAGTGATTTGCTTTAGTTTGGCAAAACTTCTGTCTATACTGTGGGTGAGGAACAATAGAGGAAACTGCTTTGAAGTAACTCAGCATATCTTTCTTGGTTTTAGAGCCTGACAGTTTCACTAAATTTCTTCTCTTTAGAAAAAAATGTTTTGTGCCTAACCCCACTTTCAAAATGGATTTCTCAAGTTATAATTTAGAATTACAACCAACCAACCTGTCAGCCCTGAAGCTGACTTGACTGAGGCCATTTTGATGCTTCAGTGTTGCCAGACTGGAACTTGGGGATAGGGAGGAATAGAGATAGTTGGGGTTTGTAGCCAAAACAAAATACTTTCTCCTGGGAACCAAGGACATTCCTACAGGTGGTCAGAGAGGGAAGGAGTGAAGTTACCAGGCAACCGGATGACACCTTGATTGGACCATGTGACTGATTGCTTGTGGGGGACTTTTACTTTTAATTAGGTGAAAACCATGGGAACACAGACCATGGGAAAACAGAATCAGTTTTCACCAGCCTGTGCCAATATGATAACAACTCAACAACAACTACCACAACTACTACCTCAACTACAATCACAACTACAACCAAAAATAACCACCAAACCACAACCACAAATAATTACTATCCCATCAAATAATTCCACAAATGATATCCCCTTACTCATTAGAGACATCATGGAACATGATCAGAAATGTCCAAATGCCATCTTATTTGGTCTTGAAGACACCAACGAATCAGACGACCATCACCAAAGTTCACAATATCATAAGCAACTCAAATACAACAAACAACTCTCCTGAAGATATCATTGAAATAACCAGAGATGGCCCTGAGTTCAAATACAATGATAGCTCAGTGGCCCCAAATTTTATAGACTTGTATGGAAAAATGAGTCCAGCAAACGCATATTCATTCATACAATAAACGCCATTGCAAAAACCAATCCCAACCACAAAAAACTTCACTCAAGACCAGACTTATCCATACTGCAAAGAATCCGCTCCCGTGAACTCTGCAATGAACTCAAAAGACATCTAGACAATGGAGAGAAGGACCTGTACATTGACTACCGCGCTGATTGTATCAAAAGTAAGTCACACAACCCACAACTCCACATCCAACCCTACCTCATCCAAACCACCATCACTCAAAACTAGGCACGCATGCTCCAACTACCTCAATTCCAACTACAACTGGCCTTAAATGCAAACTACTCAATGCAAGAAGCCTTGTGAATAAAATACCTGAATTTCTCCTATTACTAAATATGGCTAAATTCAACATCATATTTGTCTGTGAAACATGGCTCAATGCATCTCTCCCTGACTCATTACCACAGTAAGAGACTATAATGTTTACCGATCAGATTGTGAAATCCGTAGAGGAGGTGGTGTTGCTATCTTCTATAAAAAGTCCGTACATCTAAAAAACATCCAAGTCAACCAGGAGCTTGCTCTTCCTGAGACCATTGTCTGTGAACTGTCCTTAAATATCACATTTCGATTCTTACTATGTTACAGAGCCCCTGATTATGACATTGAACATGTAAACAAGCTAAATTTACTACTAACATGGGCAACATCCTGCCCACACACTTTTATCTTTCTTGGTGACTTCAATCTATCTCACATTAACTGGACCCTAAACAAATGTAAAACTGAACCCATACATGCAACCTTCTACAATGCTGTAACAAATCTGGGACTGGAACAACTAGTAACCAACAATACTACACTCAACAACTGCCTCGATCTCATCTTCTGCAATAGTTTGAATTCAATTTATGGAATACAAATTATAGAACCCTTTCCCAACATGATTGACTTTTGTCTCAACATACATCCACACAAAAATCAACACAACAATGTGACCCCCAATTATAACTTCAAAAAAGGCAACTATGATCTTATAGACAACGATCTCTCATCCTTTGATTGGCAATTTCTATTCACTGGATGCAATACTGTTGAAGACCATTACAGCACATTTTTACTTGAAGTCAAAAGAGTCATCAAACTATATGTACCAATAACAACTCCCAAAACCAGGAAAAACAGATTACCCATAACAATAAGGAAACTTCAACCCAAAAAGAGATCACTTTGGCGGAAAAACAAATCTGGTCATGTTGCCAACTTCAAAAGCCGATACAAAAATTTATGCCACCAGATAATGACTGAATGCACCAATTATCACATTAAACAAGAAGAAAACTTTCTATGCACCAATTCCATCCCCGCTTTCTACAATTTTGTAAACAACAAACTAAAAGACTCAAGGTCCATCCCACTCCTGAAAGGACCTAATGGACTGCAATGATGACACCATTAAAGCCAATCTCTTTAACACATTCTTTGGCTCAGTATTTGTAAACAGCAATGGATCATGCCAAGTATTTCCTAGTCGAACCACAGACAACTACAATGATCTAATACATATCGATTTTACAGAAGACAATGTTGAAAAAGCACTACCCAATCTAAAACCATCTCTATCTATTGGACCAGATGGAATATGTGCCTACTTCTTAAAAAAGCTATCCACTGCCATAGCCAAACCTCTAAGCATAATCTTTGAAAAATCTTTCAGGACCAGCTCCTTGCCAAAACTATGGTCACAAGCCACGGTCATCCCCATCTTCAAAAAGGGAGACTCCAGCCTAGTTGAAAATTACAGACCAATCTCTTTATGCTGTGTCACCCATAAAGTCATGGAATCAATTATTAACTAATCCATTATCCTCCACTTAGAGACAAACAACCTACTCTCTAATAAACAATTTGGTTTCAGAAAAAAACTATCCTGTAATCTGCAACTCTTACACTGCAAAAACATATGGACTACACAACTCGATCAGGGCAAAGCAATAGACGCAATCTACATAGACTTCTGTAAAGCCTTTGATTCAGTGGTACATGACAAACTACTCCTAAAACTAAAATCTTATGGTATCTCTGGACACCTGCATAACTGGATAGAAGCATTCCTGTCAAACAGACAACAAATGGTCAAAATTGGGAGCATCCTATCAAATTCTGTACCTGTCAACAGTGGTGTCCCCCAAGGCAGTGTTCTAGGACCAACTCTCTTCATACTCTACATAAATGACCTCTGTGATCATATTAAGAGCAACTGTGTTCTCTTTGCTGATGATGTAAAGCTATTCAACATCATAGACAATACTGCTACCCTTCAAAAAGACCTCAACTATGTATCAGAATGGTCAAACAAATGGCAACTTCAAATCTCAACAAATAAATGCTCTGTCTTACATATTGGCAAAAAAAATCAGAAAATAAAATACAGGCTAAATAGTCAAGACCTTGTTGATGATCCAAACTCCGTCAAGGATCTTGGAGTACTCATCTCTAATGATCTAAGTGCTAGAGCCCACTGTAACTACATAGCCAAAAAGGCATTAAGAGTTGTTAACCTAATCCTATGTAGCTTTTTTTCTGGTAATATCACACTACTAACTAGAGCATACAAAACATTTGCTAGACCAATACTTGAATACAGCTCATCAGTCTGAAACCTACATTACGTATCTGATATTAACACAGTTGAAAAAGTCCAGAAATATTTCACAAGAAGAGTTCTCCACTCCTCTACTCATTGCAGAATACCTTATGCCACCAGACTTGAAATTCTAGACCTAGAAAATTAGAACTACGCTGCCTTCGGTCCGATCTAAGTATAGTATATAAAATCATACATTGCAATGTCCTTCCCGTCAATGAATACTTCAGCTTCAACCATAACAATACAAGAGCACACAATAGATACAAACTCAAGGTTAACCGCACCAAACTTGATTGCAGGAAATATGACTTCAGCAACAGAGTGGTCAATGTCTGGAATACGCTACCCGACTCTGTGGTTTCTTCCTCCAACCCCAAAAACTTTAACCTTAGACTATTGACCTCACCCCTTTCCTAAGAGGTCTGTAGGGGGTGTGCATAAGTGCACCAACATGCCTACCGTCCCTGTCCTATTGATTCTTTTTATTTTCATTTTTCTTATATGTATCTTTCCATGTATTCATAACTATGTTTATACTTATACCATTATCTTATAAGCGATTGACAAATCAAATAAATAAAAATAAATAAATAATAAATGATAAATAAATGAATAAATGAACAATTGAATAAATGAATAAATAAATGATATATCCAAATAAAACTATTTGTTGAGGAATCTATCTGCCTCTGAGTTATGGTTGCTATGGGTGTATTACTCGGAACCTTGACACAACCAACAGCAAAATGAATCATTCCATACTGTGCTAGATATTTAGAATTGTAACCATTTCCCCAGAAATGACTTAAAGCATTTTCTAGATTGCTCAAGCACTGCAAAGGAAATAGAAAACCTATCCTTATGACCAGTGGTGGGATTCAAAAATTTTTACTACTTAAGCTGTGGGTGTGGCTTGGTGGGCATGGCTTGGTGGGCATGGCAAGGGAAGAATACTGTAAAATCTCCATTCCCAAACCACTCCAGGAGAAGGATACTATAAAATCCCCATTCCCTCCCCCCACTCCTGGGGGAAGGTTACTGCAAAATCCCATTCCCTCCCCACCCAATTAACCTGCTTTCCAGCTCCATTCTCCTGTGCAGGGCAACAAAAGAAGACCCAGCCAATCAGCTGGGACTCAAGAGGCAGAGAATAGATGGAGGCAGGGCCAGTCAGAGATGGTATTTGCCGATTCTCTGAACTACTCAAAATTTCCGCTACTGGTTCTCCAGAACTGGTCAGAACCTGCTGAATACCACCTCTGCTTATGACTGTTATATGGGTTCCATGGTTCTTGAAGGTAATATAGTATATAATACTGCTAGATATGGGCTAACAAACTCCAGATAGGGTAGCCCCACATAAGTCAATATATAGCCTTAATATACAGATTCGTTCTAATAACTGAGGATCAGGAAAACTCTGACAATTATACATTTCTTCCAGATGGTTAACAGCAGAGAACCTGGCCTCATAAAACTGAAACAGATGCATGCTATTGTTGGAAGAATTATCCTTCTGGGTTCAGTTCCAAGTGGGGAAAAAGACACTGGAAACATGGAGGCTGTTTGGAAGGTTTAATGGTGGACAGGACCGCATGCCCTGGAGCTCCAGAGTGAAAAGGAAGGATGATCACATGCTTCAAGGTGAAGGAAGAGACCAAGAAAGGGCTGAGGTACTGAGAGTGCCTGGGTTTTATAACCTTTATTGGGATTTGAATTGGAGCTTGTATTCTGATTGGTTGTCAGACTCCCATGAGGCCATGTAGGGGAAACTCTGTAGGCTGCCCTGAGTTCCAGGCTTGGTTGAGCCTTGCTGGATGATGATGCTCTGAAAGGGCTTTTGAGCAATTGCTATAGCTTTACCTGGAGATCTTTGTTATGTAAAGTATTCTGGCCCAGGCCTTAATGGCCCATCCATTAACAAAGGTGGGGTTGAGCTTCTGCTTCTGAGGTGAGTTTCTGCTTCTGAGTTTCTACTCTTTTTAGAGGAAATATTCTGCCTTTTTAATATTTCCCAGGATATTTCATTTTTCTAGAAGAGGGGTGGGTGCTAACTTCCTACACCATCTTGTAAGGCACTTCAGGAAGAAAAAGAAGAAAAACTCTTTTATGTGCATTTATCTATTGTTACTACAAACTCTATTCCAGTTGAAAAGGAACAGAATTATAAATGTCTCTTCTGAAAAGGACATAAAATATAAGTTAAAGAGATGATGTACACACAAGAGAAGCACCTTTGTAGTTTAAAGAATTGTATAAAGAGATTTGCAGGCCTTTGGGATAATGTCTACATAGAAATCCATTGGTTCGAGTTAAATGTTAGTTCAGGATTAGATAAATACAGACATTTCTTTAGAGTTTCTTTTTATTTTCAGAATAGGATTGTTTTGGCTGCTGGCTACAATATTACAAAAAAGGATGTCTGGGAGGGAAAGGGGCCCTTGGGGATCATTTCCTTTGGAGAAAGGACCAATCGTTGCCTCTTTCAAAGCACAGCCACATAATACAATCAATATGGGCCTTGGTGGCTCAGGCTGTTAATTGCCTGCACTTAAGTTCCAGCTGCCTACAACTGCTGTAGGCTCGAATCCCACCAGGCTCAAGGTTGACTCAGCCTTCCATCCTCTCGGGGTAGGTAAATTGAGGACTCAAGATTGTTGGGGGCAATTAGCTGACTTTGTAAAAATGCCGCTTAGTAATAAGCAGGCATATACAATGGAATGGAGGCTATTGCTGAGCACACCGGGTTGTATCCCAAAAATTGTAAGCCGCCCTGAGTCTCCGGAGAAGGGCGGCATATAAATGTAATTAAAAAATAATAATAACTGCCACTCCCTTATATTTAAATCTGTACAGGCCCTTTCCATCTGGACTGGAAACATTTGTGGCAGCATGCAAGTAGTCCTCAACTTACAGCCACAATTGAGCCCCAAGTTTATGTGGTCAAATGTTGTGGTTCACTGGCAGCAGGTGCGGATAGCTAAGGCCTCAGAAAGCAAGGACTTGGATGAGGGGCCTGCGTGTGATGCAGGGATGGGGCCAGGACTATCAGGGAGTGGAATGCTGCCTTTGGAGATTGTGGAGGCTGGCAGCAGTGATGGAGGGGACCCCGGAGGAGCCTGTACCCAGTGTGCGTGCATGCAGGGCTGCTCGAAGGAAAGAGCAGCTGCAGCAGCATGGGCGACTCGGGAGTAAGGCTGCAAGGTAATGGCCCCTCCCTTAAGAGATAAAAGCCAGCTGAGGAACCAGAGTTCTTTGCAGGAAGCAAATAAGCTTTTGCACTCAAGCCTTGTGAACATTCGGACTATCCTGGTTTGTGTTTGGAAACTTTTGGTTTTGATTATTTCCTTGCAATTTAATCTAGTGTTCTCGGCAGCCTTGCACAACCTTGGCAAGGCTTGTTCCTATCTGGGACAATTCGTTTTCATAGCCTTTTAACTGTGAATGAACGGAATTCACAGAGAAACATTAAAAGGTTTTGCTTTTACCTCTGTTTTGTGTTTGTTTCCTTGGAACAAGGTTTGGGTCAGAACATTAAGTGAGAAATTCATGAAGTAAGTTTGTTCCATTTTACGACTTTTCTCACCTCATTTGTTCAGTGAATCCATGCCATTCTTAAATTAGCGACACGGTTGTTTAAGTGAACCGGGCTTCCCTGTTGCCTTTCCTTTCCAGAAGGTCGCAAAAGAGGATCACATAACTCTAGAAAACTTCAACCGTCATAAATGTGAGACAGTTGGCAAGCATCCAAATGTAAATCAAAGGGCCGTGGGGATGCTGCAATGGTCATAAGTGTGGAAAATGGTCATAAGTGACTTTTTTGAATGCCATTATAACTTTGAATGGTCACTAAATGAACTGTTGTAAGTCAAGGACTACCTGTATTTCCTTCCACAACAACACCAGGTAACAGGGTATCTGTTGCATCGAGTAACAGGGAATCTGGAGAACGGTGTAAGTGGCTAAAACAACAGCAGATGGTAACCTCAACTGAAGGACTATTTCTATTTTATATGTGTTGCTCTTTTGAGCAGGTACTGTTTAGCAGAATAGGTCCATATTGGGTAGGATAATTCCTCTTATTTTATTTATTTTTGTTTTATTTATCATATTCAGAGGCCATCTATTTCCCTCATAGAGTGTATGAATACAATGGTATCTAAATATTCATTTTTAATTGGTTCCAGGAGGCATGAAGAGTACTAAAAATGATGAGTGCCAAACAAACCACGTGACTTACCATGTGACTGTTTGTTTCATCCAGGAACAACTTCCTGTCTCTCTGTCTTTTCTATATCAGCAACTTTCTCAGCCTGGACGACTTCCTGTCCACTCTCCAGAGTCCCCCTTTTGTTATTGCATCACATCGAGTATTGAACAAACGATGAGTACCGGGACAACATTTTCACATCAAAATGTGTCAAGTATGTCAGAGTATATTCATGAACTGGAATAGAGCTTGGTAACAAGGTCAGCCAATGAATAGGCATAGCAACTAAGTCAGCCAATGAGGACTGTTTTGGAAACTGAAACTAGAATTAGCCTAGGCATGGCTCTTTACTAAGTTCTGCAGCTCTGAGTCTGTCTATTGAAATGAAACTACTTCTCTCCTCTGCTGTGTATAATGTTTGTCTGCTGAACTGAAGTGAAACTGATCTTTGTTTCTGAGCTGCAGAGTTGCTGTTGAAGCTCTGAACTTGTAACATGTTTGCTGCTGTCTGAGTTTGTTCCATGTTGGACAAATCTACAACTGGTTTGTAAAATCTACTTATTATGTTTATAAAGATGTTAAATGAAGCATCAGCCATCTGTGTTTATTTTTCTGGCGCTGAATTAACACTGCAAAAACTCTGAACTAAGTACCTAATTCAATGAGTTTTGAAGCAGTCAAATATCGAGGTACCACTGTAGACATAAAACCATATATAAATATTATAATAAAAACAGTTTAAAACTTTTGAAGGAAAAGTCACCATGGCATCTGAACCCAAATTGTGATATTTTCCTGCTAAAAATTTGCTTCACTCTTTCTACCTCAATTTTCCATAAGCAGTTCTCTGGAGACAAATTACCTCCAGGAAAGTAATATTTTCCATACTCCAATGTTCTCTTTTGTCACCATTTCCCCTGGCACATCCCATTGTTTTTCACCACTTCTGCCTTTGGTTCTTGTCAGTTCACCACAAAACGTCTCGCCTGATATAATTCTTACCATGCTAAGCCAATTTCGGTTCAGATCAGGGAAATCAGTAGGCGTAGAATAAGCTCTTGAGTCCTCCATTTGCCTTAAACAAATGTTTAATTAATAGGAGCAACGGCTCCTTTCTTTGCATGTGTAATGGCTTTAAACACAAGGGTAACATAAATTGTCAAGTCACATTACTTTGCAGCTTCTGAACGATGCTGTGCAACAGGCTGTAGTTTAATAGGCTGTGTCGGAAAATGTGAGAGGAGATGGAGGTTCTCTTTTTTACATTTGGGAAGATACTGGATTTTTGCTGAGAAGGTGATGAATATTCAAAATGGCTTACGTATTACTGATTTAGTAATCATCCATTTCTCTCATGCTCTGCTGAGCTGTATTTCAGCATCCTTATACTGCCAGCCAACAGATACAAGCTCCTTTACTTGGGTCAGTCATAGCTGTGTCTTAGAGATACCACTTAGGGGTAAATGCAGAAGCTCAAATCCAGGCAATAGACAAAGGTAAGGAAGAACATACTTGTGATCAATCTTTCTGGGTGATACGTTTCTTTGGAGTGTTGGCAGTGCCTTTGTTTAGGTCAGGGGTGTCAAACTTAATTTCACTGAGGGCCACATCAGAGTTATATTTGACCTAGGGGGCTGCATGGGCATGGCCAGGGTGGGCATGGCCAACTCGACATCCTGCAGCCCTCTGCCAGGGCTCTGTTTTCGCTGGCAGAGGGCTGCAGGAGGCTGTTGCAGCTGAAAACGGAGCCCAGGAGGACCACATGTGGCCCTCACAAGCTCCGTTTTCACTGGCAGAGGCACCACTGTTCACTATTTCCAGGACGGGCCCACAGGCCAGATCTAAGCACCCCATGGGCCGGATCTGGCCCATGGGACTTGAGTTTTTCACCCCTGGTTTAGGTTATCCCACATGCAATGTGACCTGAAACAAGTTAACACATAGGTATATCTTAAACAGAACTTAAAAGGATGCAACCATCATTATGTACAAAGACATATGAATATGAAGTCCTTAGAGGGCGCTTGTGGGAGGTATGAGTTCCATAGGACATAGAATCATAGCATTGGAAAGGACTTCATAGGTGTTCTAGTATTATTCCCTGCTCAAGGTAGAAGACTGGTCAAATGGCTGTCCAGTCTATTTTTGAAAACCTCCAGTGATGGAGCACCTCCACTCCAGGAAGCAAATTATTCCATTGATTAATTGTGCTCACTGTTAGAAAATTTCTCCTTACTTCTAAGTTGGATCTCACTTTAACAAGCTTGCACCAGTTATGTCTTGTCGTGCCATCTATGCACTACTCTGTGACAGCCCCTCAAGTACTATAAGACAATTATCATGCCCCTGAATCCTTCTCTTTGATAGGCTAGACCAGGGGTTTTCAAACTTGACAGCTTTAAGACTTGTGGACTTCAACTCTCAGAATTCCTCCTCCAGTCATGTTAGCTCAGGAATTCTGGGAGTTGAAGTCCATAAGTCTTAAACTTGCCAAGTTTGAAGACCCCTGGGCTAGACATACCCAGTGCTCTCATTCATCATAGTTTTTAGCCTCCAGACCCTTCATCACCTTTGTTGCTCTTCTCTGCACTCTTTCTAGGGTTTCAGCATCTTTTTTGTGTTGTGATGACTAGATCTGGATGCAGCATTCCATGTATGGCCTCACTAGCATAATATAAAGTGGTACTATCACTTTTTGTGATATTGGTGCTAGCCCTCTGTTGCTGCAACCTAGGACTGTGTTAACCTTTTTGGCAGTTGAAGTACATTGATGGCTCGTCCTTAAGTGGTGGTACCTTAGAACACCCAGCTCTCTTTCTCACACATGGTTAGTACTGTTGCGACAGGTAGCCCCTATTTTGTATTTATGCATTTGGTCTTTCTTGCCTAAATGCAGGTCCTTACTTTTTTCACCACTGAACTGCATCTTGTTGGATAGGACACAATCTCTGTCCGCCTGTTGAGATCAAGGACATTGCTACCATCTCATCCTATGCCTGTTTCACTCTAATCTTTTCTTGTTGCTCAGAGTTCCTGACTTCTTGATAAACTAGGATTCCAATCACAGAGGATTTTATGCTTGGAAAAATAAATACAGACACGATTGTTCTTCCACCTTTCATCTTGGGAAAGTTGGAGTGGTCTTGAAGGATTGGAATATTGGGGATGGAACAGTATGGTCCTGTAGACCTTTTGTATATATACATATTATTTGAACACATCAATTTAAAACTTCTTAAAGTATTTAAACTGCAAATTTCTAATGTTGGGTCAGGAGTGCTCAATATTGCCTTGAATCTTGTGGGTTGAGAAATGATGGAGGACAGATTTTTCAAGGGAACAGCTCAAATCTGTAACATATCCCAATAGTCACCTTAAATCGTAAAAAATATATGCTATGAAATGTTTTGAGTTTCTTGGGAAAAGGACAGACTAATGTCATATTGATATATCACACAACTCCAAAGATCTGGAGTACCATGAAGAACATCAATCAACATCAATCATCATCATCTGGCTGCCAAGATTTGGTGGGTATAAAATAGAGAGCCAGAACATTGAAAAGTTGCATAGAAACTTTATTCTAAATAGTCATACACTGTACCAATATATACAACAGTTTGGAATCTATTAATTATACAATATTATTAATATAATATGATGTACATACATAATGTATATTTTATAGAACTTAATATTTGAAGAAGGTGCTTAAAACCTGAATGAGGAAAATGTTTCTGAAATAAAGTCCACTGGTTTAAAGAAATGTGAGTGCAATTTGAAAAATAATGTTCTAATGAAATGAGGATGGAACCCAAGCACTTCATAGATGTGCTGAATTTTACATGATAAGAGAGTTAATTCATCATATAGATACTTTAATGACAAAAGTTGAGCTTCTTCTCATAAATAAAAGTCAGAAGGCATCATTGTATTTACACTTGAGATTTATCCTTGTATCTCTATAAATAAAACACATTGCTTAAGAGATACTTCATCATGCATTAGAGTCTGCTTGGAACAATCTTGCTTATGCTTGTCATTGTTTTCATAATTTCAGCACAGGGGTAGACTGCATTCTCTCATGGAAAATACCATAATTTTCAGATTTCAATATACTGTATGTAACCAACTTTTGAGGACAATAAATATGTGGAAATTTTATACCACTATCATCCCTCAAATCAGTTGTCTGAATTTCAGAATTGATTGAATTTCCCGGTTGTGAATTCTACTAGACTTAAGTTCTACAAATTAGTGGTCCTTAACCAGTGGTGGTATTCAATTTTTTTTAACTACCGGTAATGTGGGCATGGCTTGGTGGACATGGCATGGCTTGGTGGGTGTGACTTGGTGGGCGTGGCAGGGGAAGGATACTGTAAAATCCCCATTCCCTCCCCACCCCACTAACCTGATTTCCAGCTCCGTTCTCCTGTGCAAGGCAACAAAAGAAGACCCAGACGATCAGCTGGGACTTGGGAGGCAGAGAATTGATGGGGGCAGGGCCAGCCAGGAGTGGTATTTACTGGTTCTCCAATCTACTCAAAACTCTTTGCTACCGGTTCTCCAGAACCTGTCAGAACTGGCTGAATATACCTCTGACCTTAACCCTTTAGGTGCCAGGGACCGTTCCGTGGAGGGCGGTTTTTCCATGGACCTGGGCAGGGAGGGCATGACTTCACATGCTGGCTGGATCCTGTGCATGCACAGATGGGGCTTCACTCCTTGCATATCTCAGTTCCCAGAGGGTCATGGACCGATGTCAGGCAAACAGACTGGGGATTGGGGACCCCTGCTATAAGTGTTAAGTTCTTACCATATCCAACACATAGAAACACAAAGGAGAAGGAGATAAGAGGACTATATATAAGATGTCAGGTTTCCAAGTGATGAAATCCATTTAAAAAGAAAAGAACGAAGTCCATCTTCCAAAACAAATTCTTTTATTTAGGAAAGCATCAAATTGGCAAAGTCCATGGTAATTCTGGATCTGACACAACCTGGAATTACCCACAATATTAAAAGTTAGAAAGAACCCCCAAAAGTCACAATTTCCAATAGAAGTAATTCAACGTTGCTTGATGTCATAAAGCTCCACCTCAAGGGGCCCAAGCATGGACACCTTATTTCCCATGGGAAGAAAGATCACCTAGCCAAAACACTCTCTTTATCTCCACTCCTCCCCCCTTAGGAATGTGGCAAGCCCAAAACCCTTCCCCCCATGACTGCCACAGAGAAAGTAAGAAAAAGAATATATACTAAGCCTAACTAAAATGGCTACACATATGTCAATTTCAGGCTTGACATAAGGAGAAGGAGATAAGGGGACTATATAAGGGGACATAATAATAAGGGGACCCTCATATTTCCTACAATACCTTCTACAATAGTTTTCTATATAGTGTATTGTTGTTTAGTAATAGACCTAGGCTTTATTTTGCATGAATAGAGAGCTTTGTCTTGTTCACAGATGACAGTAAGATTCAGCACATGATTCAGGTGGAGAAATAAGGGAAGCAAAGTTCAATTTTGTTTTTCCTTTCCTTTCCTTTCCTTTCCTTTCCTTTCCTTTCCTTTCCTCTGCTCTACTCCCCTCACCATCACTTCCAAGGTTTTGTTTCTATTCCGGAAGACTTCCCAGCATTCTGCAATATTTTTGGAATGCAGAAGACATTGTAGAAGGAGAGAGAGAGAGAGATTAAAAAATATTTCCCACTTAAAGGTCTAATCAAAAATGGTGTAATCTCTTTATGCCAAAGACTTGGCACTAGGTGGGCTACAGAAGACAAGGTACAGATGTAGAGCTAAATAAACAAATGCTTTTCATGCACTAGATTTAAATGTTGCATGCTCTGAAAATAAGACAATACTTCTCTGCCTTCAATCAAACATCTTTTGAGAGACATTGACAAGAATCTGAAAAAAAAGCACAATTGTTTTGAGGAAACAGTGTAATTTATAAAACTCTTGAAGTAACAGAGGTTCTACATGTTTTAAGAATATACAGTTTTAGTAACAAATAGACAAAAAGAACAATCAACCAATGGAACAGCTTGCCTTTGGACATTGTGGGAGCTTCATCACTGGAGGCTTTCAAGAGATTGGACTGCCATTTGTCAGGAATGGTGTATAGTCTCCTGCTTGGGTGGGGGGTTGGACTAGATGACCTACAAGGTCCCTTCCAACTCTGTTAATGTTTACATATGTTTACACTTACGCAAGAAAGACTGAGTCTACTTCCTGCCTCTAAAAATACATGTTGCTCCACTTCTTATTTAGGGAAATATAATATTCTGCCTTTTTAAATATTCCTCAAACTATTTCATTCTTCTAGGAGGGAGGAGCTTCCCATAGTACCTGTTCTGACCAAGGCTTATTGGGACATTAACAAACACACGTTAGTCCCAAAACCCCTTTTTTCTTTATTTCAATGGCTGTGAATTTTAGTCATTCACAGCCCGTAATGAGTCTCAAACAATTTGTAAATAGTCTCATGGAAGTCTGCCAAAGTCCTTCAGGATAAGTCTGATAAGCACGCACCTTTATCTTCCTTGAAATGCTGCCAATGACTAAATTTCCAATTAGTTATATAAGGCCAAATGAAACACAAATTCAACACAGAGCTTCAGGTTTCAAACTGACCAGTATGAACAAAGTTGTTTCCTGAAAAGGTTCCTGTCCCTTTGCTCCTCCTTTATGTCTTATGGGAGGGCAAATCACCTCCAAGCCTTACTCCCAAGTTGCCCCTTTTGTCTTAACTGTTCTTGCCTTCTGGTAGCTCTGCACATGTGTACACTGGGAACAGGCTCCCCTTGTTCCTCTGCCTCGCTGCTGTCAGATTCTGGAGGCTCCGGAGTCATCTTATAACTCCCAGATGGCCCTGGCCCCATCTCTGTATTGGATGCATGATCCCTGTCTGAATCTTTCCCAGACACCCGGACTGGCCCATGTTCCTCCTTACTGTCCGACTCTGCTACTGTCTCTGCAGGCTGCCGGCAGACCACAACAGTACCTAAGACCTGCTCCAGACAGAATACGGTAGGAAAACTTTGACCTTGACAATGGCACATAGTTTTCTATTGGCAGTTCAGCCTTCCACATCCATGCATTATAATTTACTAATAAGAACAACCTCACTCTCTATTTCTCCCTTCCCCCTGTCTCACGTAAACACACACATACATTCTTTCTCTTTGTCATTCTTTCTCTCTTCTTTTCTCTATCTCTCTCATTCTCTATCTTTCTCATACTCTCTCATTCTTTCTCTCTCTTACACACTCATACACACACACACACACACACACACACAAAATTGAAACAGAACAGACCAATTTCTCCCCCTATAATTTGCTTTGGATTTTTTTTCCAAAGTTGCTTGCATCCAACAATTACCTTCCCAGACATTTCTTGATATGAAACAGCAATTAGCGAGTCACCAAAGACATTATTTTTAAAATGATTGTTCAGGTCAAAAAACTCTAATTAACCTTATTCATTTTGAGAGCCTTAATAATAATTGGAAGCACATCTTGAAGGCCATTGCTGAATATTTTTTCAAGGGAAAATGACCAATGGTTTCTTCATACAGAGTTTTAATAAAATTATAGGTTAAACGTGCTAGTCATTTCCGGCTCTAGGGGGCAGTGCTCAACCTCCTTGGTCATGTGGCTGGCTAAATGCTGAAAGGCACATGGAATGCTGTTACCTTCCCACCAAAGATGGTCCCTATTTTTCTACTTACATTTTTACATGCTTTCGAACTGCTAGGTTGGCAGAACCTGGGACAAGTAGGGACTTCAAACAAACTGCTGAACTGCCAACCTTTCTGATCGAAAAGCTTAGCATCTTAGCCACTGAGTCACCACATCCCTGAGTAAAATTATGGAGGTATATAAAATAAGGAGGGAGAGAGGACGAAAAACAACTGATTTTGGTTTTGTGGTATAATGTACTGTGCAGTACAATGTTTATTTGTTTGGTGGATACTATAACATGGTAAGCATGAAAGTTCCAATTAAACTGATTTATTACTACTCATGCCTATGCACAGGAATCTATTCAATGAACTGGTTGCCACTATTTTGGCTCTAGATAAGGCTCATGGAATTCAAGAGGGGTTGGATTTAATCCATTTTTGGCCAGGTAGAGATTCTAGGCTGATTCCTTTTTTGACTCTACCTCTCCATTCTGCTGCTCCTTCTCCTACATATGAACTGAAAAACACCATTCTCTTATTACTATTAATATTGACTGTCAGCATTTACATTAATAACACCAAATGTCAATATTGTGAATACTCTAACACTGGAAGTTTTTAAGAAGAGATTGGACAACCATTTGTCTGAAACAGTACAGGGTTTCCTGCTTGAGCAAAGGATCAGATTAGAAGATCTCCAAAGTCCCTTCCAATACTGTTATTCTGATTAAAATGTTTTTTATATATTTTGACAATTTCTACTTTGATTTCCAAAATTAAATAGTTGCAAAATCATAATTTATTCTCTGACATTTCCTAGATGTATCACATTTGACTATTTTATGATTTATTCTAACTTTATTTTAACTTCCGCTCTGGTTTTTCTTTTTACTCTACTGGCATACCACAGCATCTGTGGATTGATTAATTAATATAATGTTAAAATAATTTAAATATTATTTCACTATAATATAGAGGGAAAGAGAGGTGGGGAGGAGAGTTAACTTCATTGAAACTTCTGAGGAATCATGCCAAGGACTGAATTCTATCTGTTTAAAAGGCCAAGTGGAAAATCCTGATTAATGTTAAAGCTGATTATTTTACTCTCTGTAATTTCTTCTTCAGAAGTTCTGCAAAAGTTCTTTTTAAAGTATTATTATTTTTACATTCCCCTTGCAAGTAGCAGCTAATACACAGTGGAAACATGAATGCATTCAGATATTTATTGCAGTATGATGTTTGAAAGGCATTCGCAGAACCATTCTTGTGGGAAATTTGACTCCAACCAAGGAGATACAATGTCATAGATATCTCATCATGTCAGTTTGCATAATGTTGTAATTCATACAGCTTCACTGGAGATCCATGAATTGCACAGATTTGTTTTTTTAAAAAAAAAAAACATTGCAATTTCTAATTTAAAATTACAGTCTTCTGTTTTGACTTTGAAGCTATTGTCTCAGAAGGTGGCAGCACCTGTCTGGACTTGGAGCCTGTTAGCCTGATCTTGGTTATAACTTCCCTCGGGGAATCCTAGGACTATAAATTAATTTGGGAAGTTAAAAAAAAAATCCTCAAAGAGGGTAATGAGAAATAGGTTTCATACTGCTTTCAAGAAAACTGCAATGGATACCTACAGCCATAAAATTTACCAGGAATTAGGTTTAATTGTATGGATGGAGAGAAAATATGGATGAACATTTTTGGATACCCACACTCTGAATGACATAGGCAATAGACTGATTGTAGACAGAAAGATTGGCAGTTTGAGACCCAAGTACTGTGTGAACTCCCATTCCTGTCCCAGCTCCTATCTACGTAGCAGTTCAAAAGCAGGCAAATGCAAGTAGATAAACAGTTACCATTCCAGTGGGAAGTAAACAGTGTTCTGTGTGCTGCTGCATATAGTCCTGCCAGTCACATGACCATGGAAGAATCTTCTGACAAAGATGGCTCCGTTGCCTAGGAAATGGAAATGAGTACTGCCCCCTAGAGTCAGACATGATTGGGCAGGGAAAACCTTTATCTTTTTTTTAATGAAATAGTGACATCAGAAGGTTTGAACAACACTGACATTTTGTAGAAATTTCATGGAAATCTAATATTAGGAGTCAGAGTCCAACAAATTCTGGTGCTTTCTTGCTGATAATTTTATTTGTTAAATGATAGAAGAAAGAAGGAGACTTGCTATCCTGAACCAAATTGTTACCAATTAGAAGAATTGGTTGAAGAAGGAAAGGTGACCGAAGAGAAGGATCATATTATCCAGTATCTAAGGATTGGGGTGTTCCAATAGATCTCTACTGGTAGTTAAACATGAAGTAACAGGATTAGATGATCTCTGGAATTACTTCCAATTCATATTTTTATGAACAAGTGTTCATAAAAATGTTTATGAACATATATTAGACCAGATAATTAAGTGTATCTGTGTATTATCCAATTGCTATCCTCTCCACACAAGTGTTCCAAAGGAACATTTCTAGTTTTGTGAGAGGTTTTAATGAATGAAGCTAGCAAGGAAGGATTAACAGTTCTTGGCCTAGAGAGAACCATATGTTTAGATAGATCATCAGCTTCCGAATGTCATCAAGGAAATGATAAATGTAACCTAACTAGAGTACTGCCACTATAGTGCTGGACAAGCAAATTCTGTTCTACTTTTTCCTGCCAATTGTCATTTAGTTTGATGAAAGAGAATTCATTTTGGATTCTTTCAAAGGAAAGGAGAATTTTGAAGAAGTTCTCATGAGTGGCATCATAGACAATAGGAACAGAGCAAATGCACCATGCTGTCATCAAGCAAATCAGGTGACTTTCCTACTTACATCAAACATCATCCTGTCATTACCCAATCATGTTATTTATGCAATGGGATCAAGATCCATGTAGCATCAATGTGATATCATTGACATCATTGTGAATGGATGGAGTCTAGACTTCTTGCACTTGGTGACCTAGTGGTTAAGATGCTGGGCTTATCGACCAGAAGGTTGGCAGTTTGAGACTCTACTACATGATGGTGAGCTCTTGTTTTTGTTCCAGCTCCTGCCAACCTAGCACTTCGAAAGCATGCACATGCAAGTAGATAAATAGGTACCATTTTGGTGGGAAGGTAAAGTGTCCTGTGCATCTTCAGCATATGGTCATGCTGGTCACATGACCACAGAAGCATCTTCAGACAAAGCTGACTCCCTTGGACAGGAAACAGAGATGAGCATAATCCCTTAGAGATGATATGACTAGAGAGGGTAAACCTTTACCTTTTTTAGTTACAAAATGTCTGTGCATCTCAAAGGGGCTTTTTTTTTCAACAGGCAACTGGACTTTCTGGTTTTTCTTTGAAGATTTATTTATTTATGTATTATAATTTGTCAAACAAAAAAGAGAACAAGAATAAAATAACAAAAATACAATGACAGGGTCGATAGGCACGTCAGTGCACTTATGCACACCGCCTCTACTAAACACTTAAGTATGATGTAAGGTCCACGGAAGTCAATTTGTGACTGAAAGTGTGAAAATGTGTAGCTGAAACAACTGAATCAGGTAGTGCATTCCAGACTTGTTTCACTTCTCATCCAAGAAGCCTCTTCAGCTCAGTGCTGAAGAAACTTCTTGGAGGAGAAGCGAAATATCTTTAAAGAAAAACCAGAAAGTCCAGTTGCCTCTTGGGGAAAAAAAGCATCTTTGCAACAACCATGACCTGGATGATTGAGAATCCCCATAGACAATGTCTGTACATGTTTTTTTCTTTGACTCTACAATAATCTCTTCATTACTCTGTAGCTTCCCTGGACGCCCACCCCACTCTTCAGATCAGGAGATGTGGCTACTGAGGAAAATTCCAAGTGATTGAATGATTGATTGATTGAAAGAGTGGGAGTAACAATTCTTAGCAATTTCCAACAATAACCCCACCCAAAGCAATCTGACGTAAATTTTCAAGCATACTGAGATTATTGGCAAAGTGTGACCAAATGCAGCATCTCTACAACAAGATGAAATTCCTATAGACTGCAGCCTTTTGACTTCCTGTTCTCTCATCTTAACCTGAGCAGGTGGTGTGGCTATTTTGGGAAGAGATGGACTAACCCCACTTCTTTGATCCAGGTTTTCATTATATCTGAATATCAGCAGTCACATCTAGGAATAAATCCTGCATAACAGAAATTACCAGGGACCAACCTGACACTGAAGAGCAGGACTTTTACATTATTAATTAATTTGACAATAATACCATCACAAGATTCATATGACTCAACCTCATCAGTTTTAGAACAAAGAAATATAAATCACATTTCAACCATTTAATGAAAAGCAATAATACTTGCAGTTTGTATAGCTCATTCTACCTTGCAGTTCATGAATTATCTAATTAGGAAAGACTAAAAGAAAATGCTTTTAACTCCCTGAAGACAAATGAAAAGAAATTCTATCCTTTATATTGCCAACCATTAGATTTGCCCTTATCCTTCACAAATAGACTTTCTGAACTGAAAACACAAGTGTCGTGTTTATTCTCTTCAAACTATTTTTTTAAAAAGATTTCTCTTTTTCACAGCTTGAGTAGTTGCAGGGAAAAAGAATAAAGAAAGGAGTAGCAGGGAAGAAAACCAACACATTTAATATAAAACGAGTTTTTCTCTTGACATTCAGAGGTCTTGAAAAGCAGTTTATTACAGATCTGGTGGACATTTGGATATTTAATTAAATGTCAAGTACATATTTGCTGTAGGAACAAAGATAAAGTTTTCATTCATTCATGATCTGTTTGTTATGCTATTACTCAGATGTAAAATATATC
The DNA here is from genome assembly GCA_009733165.1 of Naja naja. Lineage (NCBI taxonomy): Eukaryota > Metazoa > Chordata > Lepidosauria > Squamata > Elapidae > Naja > Naja naja. The sequence continues at coordinate 15,788,337 of CM019150.1, read as the reverse complement.
AGCTGCTAGTACATCCTCAAAGGCACTTACATATTTCAGGGGTCAAAAATCTAATTAACCCTAACTACTGTGTTAAGAATGTTGAATAATGTCAAATGAGTTCACACTGACAACCTAAGAACTATTTTTGGTTCAGGGATTTATATACAACTCTTCCCACACCAATTCTATCTCCGATGTCCTTTAATGTTATTTTTCAAAAACATCAAAAGAGGAGGGCTAGCAAAGGGCCCATGGGAATTGGTTGTCGAGCTGTTACTGTCCATGTTAATTAATGTATCAATATGTTATAACTGTTAAACTGTAACAGTAATGTTCATAATTGTTGTATTATATTTTTATTACCTGTAAACTATTTAGAGCCCCTCCAGATTGAAGCAGGGATAAATCACATAACTAAGAATAAAAAATAAACCAAATGACTTTGATAGACAGCACCTTTGATTCCAGTATGGACTCCAAACTGGATATCTTTGGACCAGAATTGGACAACTTGTCATGGCCAACTCACCACAGCCAACTCGCCAAGACTCAACATGTCTCAGGACAATTCAACTAGTACAAAAGTTAAATTAATTTCAATAGGACCATGGCCAATAATAATAAAATAAAGTCAATCCGGAATTACAAGAGTGACAATAATTTTGATGAAAACATTTATTTATTTATTTATTTATTTATTTTATTTGACTTGTATGCCGACCCCTCTCCAAAGGGACTCAGGGCAGCTGACAACTAAAAACCAACAATAAATTAAATTACCTAAAAATAACATTAAACATTACAAGCCAAATTGCACTAAAACCCACCAATCCTAACTAAATTTAAAACCCCCTCCCCTGAGGTCAGCACAGCACAGCCTGTTCAAAGAGCCAGGTTTTTAGATCATGGCAGAAGGTACGGAGGTCAGGGGCCAAATGGAGTCCCAGAGGCAGTTGGTTCCATAGGGCGGGGGCCGCCACAGAATAGGCCCTTCCCCGGGGGACCGCCAAGCAACACTGAGTTGCAGACAGCACCCCAAGGTCCCCAAGGTCCCCATGATCTTCTATAATAAAAGTAACTGCATGAAACAACTAATTGTCTTGCGGTAAGTTGGCCATGGTGAGCTGTCCTAGATCCCCTTTGGATAGTTCTACTGAGTCAGCCCAAGGCCCATCTTAATCCAGTTTTATTTTATTTGTCAAAGTGGCCATCCAGATGCCTCTGGGATGCTCAGAAGCAAGAAATGGAATCTTATTCTTTTCCCACTGTTTTTGTGCAACTGGTACAAGGAGACATACTGCCTCCAAAATTAAGATTAATATTCCTTTATTGACATATTCTTCAATAATTTGTCTACATAGTTTTGAAAGCCATCCAGACTACTGACCATCGCTACTCCTCACCCAGGTTATTTATGCACTGTGTGAGAATATGCTTTCATGTAGTAGGACTATAGTAAATCAAAACTTAAAGAAAAAAAGAGAGATCTCTTGAGTGGAAAGGACATCTTGAGTAATCCGCATGTACTCTAAGAAAGCGAGAATGAACTTCTAATTCTTTCCTTTCCTAAAGAAATGTTTGCAAGAAAACAACCAAACTCAGAGAGCACTCTTTCTTTACTGCTGTGAATCTATAGAACAAGGATGAACAATGTAATGCTCTTTAAAAAGTTTGGTGCTACAACTTTAATACAACCAGTTCAGTGGTGGGATTCAAATGTTTTTACTAACGGTTCTGTGGGCGTGGTTTGGTGGGCGTGGCAGAGGAAGGATACTGTTAAATCTCCAGTCAGAGGTGGTATTTGCTGGTTCTCTGAACTACTCAAAATTTCCACTACCGGTTCTCCAGAACTGGTCAGAACCTGCTGAATACCACCTCTGAACCAGTTATCCTGGACCTGTGGTTGGAGTATGGATCTGTAGTCCAAATATCTGAAGGGCACCAAGTTGTCTACTCTGCTGTAGAACTTCCATATCAAGTTTGGTTCAAGGATTACATTCTATTACATAAGCTATCAAAAGAAATACATACCATCCTTATCTAAGAAGTTGTAAAATAATAATCTCACCCCTTTAGGTTGTATGTTGAAGCTATCCAAGCTAAGACTCATTGTACTTAGAGACAGTTCTTATCAACCAGTTCATATAGAAAGGCTTCTGTGCAATCCACCATCAAACTTACATTCAGAATTCTTAACCAACGGTTAACCTTCAATCCTGGTGTTGCAATGCACTGAGCTGTGATATACTGAAGTGTTGTAATGTACAGTTAGTAATGTTATTTTTCTTCTCAACTATAGAAGAAGGTTAAAAACAGCATACAAGAGTTAACTGTCAATGGAAATGATATTCCATTAGCTTCAAGAGCTTTGCACTTAAGGAATTGTGGAGGGTGTTATTTTATTGCATGCTCATGCTAATCTCCGCTGAATTATTTTGACTTTCTGTATGTTATGAATTCACTGGCTCTGTCTTAATATCTGTATGGAAGCCAATAAAAGATAATGAAAATTCAACAAGAAGGAGACATGGGTCAAGTCAATCCATTACCCACCCTTTTCAGGACAACTGATCCACAGAATTTTGACTTTATGCATTGGGTTAATAAATCATGCTGGAGAATTAATGGTATATATTCTGCTCTCATTTGCATATAATCCAGATAAAAGGATCTAGAGCAGAGGTGTCAAACTCAAATCGACGGGCTGGATCAGGCCCACAGGGTACTTAAATCTGGGCCATGGGGCCCGCCTGGAAATATCAAGAGAACAGCCCGCAGTGCCTCTGCTGCTAAAATTAAGGTGACCAACTGTCCTTTAGGGAGAACAGTCCTCCTTTTGTAAGTTCTGTCCTCCCTCAAAAAGTGTCCTCCTACATGTTCTCCTTTTTGATATTTGAAGACTAATCTGAAAATCTCCGTATTTGATCGATGCCGATCTGATCCGTTGTGTGTGATGTGACGTATTTGCATTTGACATGATGATTCGTCAGGGCTCAGTACAGTGTGGCGAGACGCGATTATGCGCTCCACACAGGAGAATTGTTTTGAGAGAGTGCGCCTTGCACAAGAGTGTGCCGCGCAAGAGTGCGCCACGTGCAAGTGGCTTTGTTTTTTTCTTCAATTTATTTGTGTCCTCCTTTTCATTGTAAAAAAGTTGGTTACCTTACTAAAATGGGCCACATGTACCCCCACGTGCCTCATTTTCTCCCTCCATGGCATTCTGCAGCACTTTGCTGACCAAAACCAGGCTCAAAACTGGGCTGAAAAGAGGCCAAAACAGGGCCAAAAATGGCCAGAAAACAGGCCAAAAACAGGGCCAAAACTGGGCCAAAAACGGCTGGAAAATGTATCTAAAATGGGCCATGTGGCCCATTTTTGGCTGGAAGGATGCTGCAGGAGGCATGTATCCTGCCCCCCTGCCACCCCCCACCCCCCTTCCCTTCCCCACTGCTATCCCACAGAGAAGAACTACAATGCTGATCTGGTCCTTGAAGACATCCAATTTGACACCCCTGATCTAGAGGTATGGATTGAGTTGGATTGAAACAGTTGACTCTTTTTCAAAGATCATTCAAAGATCTTCCTTTATGTCATTTTGTTCAAAAATATTCTGCTCAGAATTGGATGGAAAAGATCCATTCCAGGTAAAAGAGTGAAAAGATTGCCTATTTGACATTCAAGCAGGAGCCACCAGATTCAATTCATAAAAGAACCCAAATTTTGGAAACTACAAATCATATGCTTCCAATAGGTTTCTAATGGGAAAATCCAAAAGAATTTCAGAATTTCATTAATAAATGGGCAGCTATTTAAATCTGTCAAATAAATAATGACAAATCACCGAGAATGTCCTGGACCTCACAGCAGAAATTTGATATTAAGACTGTGTAACGTTTTTTGGCAACAAAAATGCATGTTTTCAGCAGTGATTTCATATTCTTCCTTCCCCTACTCCTCTTCCTCCTTAAAATATGCAAAATGCATGCATTTGGGCTATATAAATCTTAAATCAGTTGTTCAACACTTTGGAAAAATCCTATAAGTCACCCACAAAATAATAAAAGTTGGATTATTTTAGTCTACACCTCCAATGGGATTTTTCCATGTATTATTTTTTACCTGGAAAGGTAAAAAAAGCTGGACTGAAAAAGTAAGCAACTAAGCAAACCAATACTCTGTGAATTCATTGGCAATGTCCATATTGCTCAACAAGTTCAAGGGGACTGAAGACTAACCCATAGTGGGTTCACACTCCAATTTGATTTCTCCAGGTATTTTACCTGGTCAGGTAGAAAAGATGGAACAAAAAATTCAGTACCCGTCTCACCAAAGCAATGTGCTGTGAATTCATTCGTGACATCTATTTTTCTCTCCAAGTTCAAGGGGAAGTAACTTTAACTCTAAGTGGGTTTACCCTTCAGTGGGGTTTTCCCATGTATTATTTTACATGGAAACATAGAAAAGGTGGACTAAAAAAGTGAGTGCCCTCCTAACCATATCCATGCACTTCAAATACACAGGCAACACCAATTTTGCTCTACGAGTTAATGGAGAACTAACCCTGACGCTCAGTGGTTATGCCCTCCAATAGGATTTTTCGATATACAGTATTTTGCATGGAAAAGTTGAAAAAATGGACAGAAACAGTCAGCGCCCTACTAACCATACCAGTGTGCTGTGAATTCATTGGCAACATCCATTTTGCTCTATGAATTCATAAGGGATGTAACAATAATGCTAAATGGATTTACTGTCCATTGTTATCTTTCTAGGTATATTTCCTGGAAAGGTAGAATTAATGGACTGAAAAAGTCAGCGCCCTCCTAATGATACATATGCACTGCAAATTCATTGGTAAATCTGCACTGCATAATATAATATAATTCTACCTTCCCAGGTTAAACACATGGCAAAACCGCAATGGAGAGAATACCCACTTAGGGTTAGGGTTATGTCCAAATGACCTTGTAGACAAAAATAGAGGTTGCCAATGAATTTGTAGTGGACAGGTATGATTTAAGAGAGACCTGACTTTTTCTGTCCAGCCATTCTACCTTTCCAGGTAAAATACATGGGAAAATCCCATTGGAGGGAAAACCCATTTAGGGTTAGGGTTCAGTCCACATGACTTCTAAGACCAAAATGGAGGTTGCTAATGGATTTGCAGTGCATAGGTACAGTTTAAGGGGGCCCTGACTTTTTCTGTCCAGCCTTTCTACCTTTCCAGGTAAAATGCATGGGGATCCCATTAATCCCATCAAAATCCCATTGGAGGGTACCTCACTTAGGGTTAGTGTTAGGTGCCCATGAACTCAAAGAGGAAGATGGTTGTTGCCAATGAATTTGCAGTGCATAGTTATGTGTTGCAAATTCATTGGTGACATCCATTTCTCTCTACGAGTTCATGGGGACCTAACCCTAACCCTAAGTGGGATTTCCCTCCAATGGCATTTTCCCATGTATTTTTCCTGTGAAGGTAGAATTGCAAGGCTGAAAAAGTCAAGTGACCTCCTAACCATACCTATGCACTGCAAATTTATTGGCGACATCCATTTTGCTCAATGAGTACAAGGTGACCTAACCCTAACCCTAAGTGTGTTTCCTCTCCAATGGGATTTTCCCATGTATTTTACCTGGAAAGGTAGAAAAGCTGGACTGAAAAAGTCAGTGGCCTCCTAACCATATCTATGCACTGCAAATTTATTGGCGACATCCATTTTGCTCTATGAGTATAAGGCGACCTAACCCTAAGTGTGTTTCCTCTCCAATGGGATTTTCCCAAGTATTTTACCTGGAAAGGTAGAAAAGCTGGACTGAAAAAGTCAGTGCCCTCCTAAGCATGCAAATTTGATGTAAATTCATTGGCGATGTCCATTTTATTTTTCGAGTTCATGGGGACCTAACCCTAAGTGGGATTTCCCTCCAATGGGATTTCCCCATCTATTTTCTCAGGAAAGATAGAAAAGGGGTACTCAAAAAGTCAGTACCCTTAATCATACGTATGCACTGCAAATTCTTTGGCGACATCCATTTTCCTCTTTGAGTTCATGGGGACCTCCATTTTCCTTCCTTTCTCATGTACAGAAGCTCTGTTCTTCTGGAACATCTTTTGGTCTTGTGCTCTACAGTGGAGACATCTTCAGACACAGCCCTACCTGCAAGTTCCATCGGAAAGATCTCTCTTCCAGAAATGGAGTGGAAAGGGGAGCAAGATGCAAGAATGGTATTCCTATTAGGTGAGGAAAAGCAGGCAGGAAGAGAGAAAAGAAGGAAAAACAGAAAGCTAAAACTGAAAGAAAGATTTATTTGCTCAGCCACAAGATGGAAAATGAAGGAAAGGAGGGCTCTTAATTGGAGGAGTTTTCTCAATTTATATGACATGACAAGCATAGGAAAAACCTGGCATTTGCGTCCAATAATATAAACTAACGTTTCATGTTTCAGTTAATTAAAATGCTGCCAGCTAACTTGTCCTAGTGAAATAGCTTTTTTGCGAAAAAAAAGAAAAGAAAAAAAGGCGTAGTATAATACTTTTTTTTCTTTAATTTTTTATTCTTTAGAGATTTTTGTATGAGAAGACTTTAGTGTTGTCGTCTTCATGAATCTGAGACTTCTTATGTAGTCCTGTTCAGTTATCATATGTCTTTTTTATGTACCATGAGCCCATTTTACTTCTATAATGCAGCATTTTTAGCTCTGTTCCCAAAATCATATATTACTAGGGATATATACACCTGTTTTCAGGTATAGATCTATAACTCTTAGATAAGAGTATCCAGTGTCTTACTAGGTTAGCACAGCTAGTTGCCTACAACTTTGCAAGTCTTTCTCTTCTCTTCTCTTCTCTTCCCTTCCCTTCCCTTCCCTTCCCTTCCCTTCCCTCCCTTCCCCTCCCCTCCTCTTTTCCCCTCTTCTGTCTCTCCCCCTTTCCTCTCTTCTCCTTTCCCCTCCCTTTCTCCCCATCTCCATCCCCATAAGATAGTTTCTGAAAAATGTAAAAACACAAATAATTGCAAAGCTTTTGCTGGATCTAGGACTTGATGAAATATAGTATAGGTTTATGAATTTTAGCCAAAATGTCAATTCCTCATTAAATTTTGACCTGAGAAAAATAAAATGGTTTCAAGAGGTGGGATTGAACACATTTTTAATATTGATTGAAATGTTTATTTCCCAAAGAATCTGAATTTAGTTACAAATCATTGAAATCCATTGCAATGTTTGCACTGCAAACCAACATGAAGTATGAAATTAGATTGTGATCTACGTACTTGTCCAGGAAGTTCAGAAGTTCAGAATTTGCTTAAGGCAACTTACCAAGACTGAAATCCTTTTTAGATAATAAATCATTGTAATGCCTTGGTAAGGCCACACTTGGAATACTGCATCCAGTTTTGGTCACCATGATGTAAAAAATATGCTGAAACTCTAGAAAGAGTGAAGGGAAGAGCAACAAAGATGATTAGGGGACTTGAGGATTAAACATATAAAGAACGGTTGCTGGAACTGGATATGTCTAGTCTTATGAAAAGAAGGACTAGGGGTGACATGATAGCAGTGTTCCATTATCTAAGGCAGTGATTGCCAACCGGTGGGCCACAGCCCACTGGTGGTCCATGAGAAAATTTTGGTGGGCTGCAGAGAAATGCCCCCCAAAGCACCCTCCAAAGCAATTAATCCAGGCTGTGCCCTGGATTATGGCCCGCCCACCCTCTGGCTCCCACCCTTCAGCCGAGCACAAACCTGCAAAAAGCAGTGCAGCCCTCACCAGCCAGGACATGGTAATGGTGTTGTTGCAGCAAGAGGGGGCTGGCGGAACAGGCGGGCTGAAGTGGCAATGGAGATGGCCGGAAGATGCAGAATGCCACGCTACTTGCATTTGCGCGGCACTCCAGCACCTTCCAGTTCTCCTCTCCTGGCCTGGGCTCTTCCTTGATGGCCATGGGAGATAGGGACAGCCCAGGGCAGGAAAAGTACTGGCTGCTGGTGGTGGGAAGGGGCGGAGTGGGCAAGTCTGCACTCACCATCCAGTTCAGAGGTCCGGAATGGGGCATTGGCATCAGTTTCCTCGTCCCTCTCGGTGCTCTGTTCTGCTGCTGCCACCCCCCACAGCCCCAGCATTGCTGCCTGAGGAAAGCACAGGAAAAGTCAGCAGAAACATAGCTCTTGCTGGGGCAAAAGAGCTCAAATGAAGGAAGGCACAGGCAAGAGAAGACAGAAGCTGCCGTCTTTGAAAAGTGCCGCTTTCTGTTGCCTGTGCCTTCCGATCTCTGCTCTTTCGCCCCAGCAAGAGCTTTGTTTCTGCTCACTTTCTTTTCCTTGGGGGGGGGAGAGGGCAGCAGAGATGTCAGGGCTGCTCTCCCCACTCTGCAAGCCAGGCCTGGAGAAATGCCAAGAATTGCAGGCAAGCACCCGAGAAAAGTGTGTTGGAAATGCCAACACACATTTCCAGCACGCTCGCCTCCATCCCAAAGTAGGATTGAATGGGGGGGGAAGGGAGCAGGGAGAAGTGTAGGAGGGAAGAAGAAGCCTGGCTGGCTTTCCTTTGGCATGGGGCAGGGGGGGGAGGAGACCAAATGACCAGACCAAAAGAGTGCTGAGGAAGATGGGCTCCTAATATCTGGCCTGTTTGTGCAGGCGAGAACTTGAGCTTTTCTGGACTTGACACCCCGCCCCGCTTCAACCTCCACAAAATGAGGGACCCTTCTCTGCTTGGAAGCGGTGGGAGAAACCTGGAGATTAGCCTCGGGGAGTCCTCTTCTTATGTGGAGGCCGAAGGGGGCATGTTGCCTGGTTATCAGGAGCCCGTCTTTGTCGGCGCTTCCAGACTGGCCCTCCTTCCCTCTGCAAACTCCAGGCAGCCACACCTGGCAAAGGAGGGAGAGGTTTCCTCTGACTTGGGGGAGATATAAGATGGCTCTGCTTTTCTTCCCGTCCAGATCTTCCCAGCCTCCAGGCTCCATGTGGCTTCTTAAATCCACCCTCATTGCCCCCCCCAAAGGATGAGAGAGGCCCCTCCTTTCCCTTTGCTCTACCCCATGGTTATGGTTAAGTATTTACGATTTTGTTATAATTAAATATGTATATGTGTGTGTGTGTGTGTGTGTGTGTAAAATTTTTAATATTAAATTTATATTTAATATAAAATATTTTTTATATTAAATATATTATCTTTTTAAAAAAATCATATTAGTGGTCCTCGGGATTTGAAAGTATGAGTTTGGTGGTCCCTGAGGTCAAAAAGGTTGGTGACCCCTGATCTAAGGGACTGCCAAAAAGAAGAAAAAAAAGAAGAGGGAGTCACTCTATTCTCCAAACCAATGGGTGAAAATTAATCAAGGAGAGAAGCAACCTAGAACTAAGGAGACATTTCCTGAGAATTAGAACAATTAATCAGTGGAACAACTTGCCTCCAGAAGTTATAAATGCTCCAATATGGAGAGATTGGATAACCATTTATCTGGAATGGTATAGAGCAGTGGTGGCTAACCTTTTTGGGCTCCTGTGCCAAAAATTGTGCATGCGCTTGCACACTTGCATTCGTGTGCCAGCACCCAGAAGGCAATGTGCACCCCCCACGCCCCTTACACATGCATGCATAATCCCCACCCCTGCCATCCCCTTACCTGCACTGCACCTCACAGCTCACACCTCACAGATTTTGGCCAGTTTGAGGCCTTTTCGGCCTCCCAAAGGTTTGAGGAAGGCTTCTGCAGGCTTTGCAGACCGAAAACTAGCCCCGTTTCATCACTTCCAGTATTTCTGGAAAAACAGGAAGTGATGAAACAGGGCTAGTTTTCAGCCTGCAAAACCTGAAGAAGCCTGCAGAAGCCTTCCTCAAGCCTTTGGGAGGCTGAAAAAGGCCTCGAACCAGCTGAAAATCAGCTGTGAGGCACACACATGCCCAGTGAGGTAAGTTTGCCTGCAGCTCATGTGCTGGCACAAATGGCTCTGCGTGCCACCTGTGGCACACGTGCCATAGGTTCGCCATCACAGGTATAGGGTTTTCTGCCTAAGCAGGAGGTTAGACTAGAAGAGGATTGGACTAGAAGACCTCCAAGGTCTCTTCCATCTCTATTATTCTATTTTATTCTATTCTATTCTATTCTATTCTATTCTATTCTATTCTATTCTATTCTATTCTATTCTAATTCAAGTACCCCAAATGGTGAGAGTACAAAATGAACCAAATGTTAGCCAGTCTCAGCTACTGTTAATAAAAGCAGAATTAATAAATTAAGTCAGTAATAAATTGTCTGGCTATTGTGCTTGTATAGAATTGCTGGTTCTGTATGAGTGACATGAAGTAGCTCTGAAAAGGTTTGTTAGAATGGCATTGGCCACCACACCTCATTTAGAACAGGGAATAATAAATGATGGTGTGTTCTATTAATACTGAATTTTTTTCAAGCTGATTGACCAGTGATGTTTGTCAAGCTGCAGTTTCCATGCACACTCAGATTGTTTGGATAAATCTATTTGGCAAGTGCAAGCAGAGAATAGAGCTATGTCAAAACTGGATGTAGCAAGAATACCGCCAAGACATGATGGGGTTTGAATGTACAAGTGAAGGCATGAAGAAACAAAGCATATCTTAATTAATAAGGGGCTTGTGAGCCGTGGAGCAGGGCTTCATTTATTTTTTATTTTAGTATTTATTTATATCCCACCTTTATTACTTTTATAAATAAGGCAGGGATCACATCCAATGCTCCTTCCTCCTCCTATTTTCCTCACAACAACAATTTGGAGATTCTCACATTTGTTGTTGTTACAGTAGTTGTGAAGTCATGTCCAACCCATCGCGACCCCATGGACGACATTCCTCCAGGCCTTCCTGTCCTCTACCATCTTCTGGAGTCCATTTAAGCTCATGCCTACTGCTTCAGTGACTCCATCCAGCCGCCTCATTCTCTGTTGTCCCCTTCTTCTATTATAAAATCATTTAAAAACTGCTTTTTAATATAATGATGCTGGTACTTAGTAATCACATGAATACCCCTTCCTTAGGATCAACTATCCCAGACCTGTCCTTCAGTCTCCAATGGTGAACCCACCACTGTTGTAGTCAAGTCCACTCAGCTTGGTGCTAGTCATTCTTTTTCCTTCCATCTTTCCCAAAATGGTAGACTTCTCAACAGAGCTCAGTCTTTGCATAATTTGTCCAAAATATGACAATCTGAGCCTACTTTTGGAGGACCTCAAATGAGAATGTGGGTTTATTTGTTTGATGATCAATTAATTTGTTTTCTTGACTATTTATGGCATTTTAGGACTTTTTCCCAAATCCAAAGTTCAAAAGAATTCATATTCTTTCTCTCCTGCTTCTTCAAAGCTCAGATTTCACTTCCAGAGAATGTCACATTTCTTGCACTATTGTTTATCTTCATAGACACAAAATACATCTGAATAGCTTCTCCAAGGATTTCTTCTTGCACTCTTGCAAAATATTTTAAGAGTCTCATTGCTTCTTTAATTGCTTTTAATGGCTTTTGACATATGATTTTGGATATTTTTAGTTTTCTTTTGTGTTTTAAATTCCTGAGTCAGCCAGAGTCACATATGTGAGATGGTGGGAGGAAGAGGTTACATAAATTGAACAAACAAGCAAAAAATATATTTTTCTGCAACAGCTGAAAAAAACCAACCTGAAATTTTGAGAGACCCCTTCAGGCATTGAGGTCCTAACCTGTAGCCTTGCTTAACTTATGCCCAAATTCAGCTCTGAGATCTCTCTTTCTACTTCAGATTATTATCAATAGTTGAATGTTTTGAGACCTGGCAAAACAGTGTTCTTACCTATTCTTATCAGCTGGGTAGAGATGATAATAAAATTGTTGGAGGGCAATTGTGCAGAGCAAGCAAGATGCAGAAAATAGGATTACTTGGATCTTAAAGGACAAAAAGGAAAAGAGAGGAAAGATTAGTGATTGGGCAGACTTTGAATTCTCCACAGAAAGAATAAAGCACAAAATGGTGTTGGAGGCTCAGGTATTCAAACCATAGTTTGATCCTTTCCCTAAGTTAATTACAGTAGAAATAGATATTTGTGTACAGTAAGATCAATATATTCATATTCATATATACATATGCATATATACATATATGCATACATACATACAAACATACATATGCATACACAGACACACACAAGACAACCTTCTGCCACTGAACGTTGGGCAGCAACAATAGGGACTGAAAGCTATCTCTATGCCTTGGAAAAGTGAATGCTCCATTGGATAACAGGCAACCCCATTCTTGACCACATTATACCATTTGACAACATTTTGGTGTGGCACCAATTATAGAGAAGATGAGAGAAGGCTGGCTCTGCTGGTATGGACATGTCCAGAGAGCAGCACCTTCCACTGTGGCCAAGACTGCCTACCAACTAGAAGTCAATGGCCGGCTATCTTGTGGGTGCCCAAAACAGAGATGGCAAGACACCATCAACAAAGATATGCAAGCCATAGGCCTATGCCCTGGAGATGCAGCTGAACGTGCAAAATGGTGCTCAATGATCCAAAAAGCAGACTCTGAACCCATGGGAATATGCTAGGAAGAAGAAGAAAAAGAAGACAAAGAAGAAGAAGGAGGGGGAGGAGGAGAAGGAGTATGCCCAAAAAATATTACAGTGTTTCTTGACCTTTTCTTCACCTTTAAATACCTTTACATACCTTTTGTGGCCGCACACCATGGCAAAGAACCCCAAGACTTAATTCAAGATTTAAATCATAACATTTCTTCAAGCTTTTGTGGACCCTGTATGACAACATTATGCCCCCACCAGGGGTCCCTGGACCATAATTTGAGAACCACTGGTCTAGCACATTCCAAGTCAAAAATGTGTACCTGGCTATAAATTTTCAGAAGCAAAATATGAAGGCTCCCACAGATTTAAAACACTTATTTTACTTATGTTTTTACAAACTTCTAAAAACTCCTTCAGAATTGGTTTAAATTATTGGTTCTGATTCCTGTTAGGAAACCAACTCTTCCCATGCAGAACAAGAAGAGGGAATTAATAACTGTTCTGTCGGAATGCTTTGAGAATTCTCAAAGTAAGAATAAAATTATTCTCTTTAACCCACAAGTAACATTTATATATTTATTTATCCATTCAATTTGTATCCTTTCTTTCTACTCACATGGAACAATCCTCAAGGCGACCAACATAAAATGAGGATTTGTTTTTCTCTCTCTCTCTTTTAAAGAAACCAGTGATTAAAACCAAATCATTGAAGTGATTTACTACAAAAGGCTTGTGGAAAAAGATGCATCTTGGTTGTCTTTTCAATAGTGATGGAATAGTAAGCTAAAAGATATTGGACTAAAATACACACATGGTTGGGAAAAATGATTGAACAACATATAGTTTTGAAACCTGAGATGTTTTTATTAGGAATGGTACCTGAAGGTTACAGTAAAGAAAAACATATGTAAACATGCATGTATTAACAGCAGCTAGAATTGTGTTTGCTCAGAATTGAAAAGTGATAAGATACCGATAGAGGGAAAAGTAATTGAAAAAATATTTGAATGTGCAGAAATGAATAGATTAACATTAGAAATTAAAGAAAAAGAAAAATCTGAATATTACATAGTATGGGATTTGTTTTACCATTGGTTAGAGAATAAAACAAATTAAAATGGACTAGATATATCTATAAAGCAATAAGAGAATAAGAATAAGCAATAAGAGAAGCTCGTGAAATAGATATATTGGATATTACTTATATGGGAATGTGATTGTTGTTATATTGTTATATTAATAAGAAGAGTATTATTATTAATTGTAAGCACATGAAATATGTACCTAATTGACACATGATTGAAATGGAATGGATTTATGTAAAAATAAAACATTTTTATAACAAAAAATAATAATGATGGAATAGAGATCAAATGCAGCTCCTTAGGGGAAGCATACTGATAAGCTAAGAAAAATGTCAAAAAAAGTTCTTCACCTTATGTCTATTAAATATCCCACAGAAAGGGAAAGTTGTTTATTTATGCTCAGTATTTACAATATTTTTCAGGAAGAAGACAATAATATTATAATATATAATTGCAATATATACTTTCTTTTTCTTTTGGGTTGTAAGGGTTAGCCAGTGACATCTCTACTGCACTAGGGATGCTCAGTTGGGAGCACCTGTCACATCCCTGGCAGGAGCTGGAGTGAAGGACAAGAACTCAACCCTGCCCCACAGCATCTCCCGGGTCTCAAACCCAGACTTGCAATCTCCTGCCCAGTGTTCCAACCATTTGAGTCACTGTGATCCTTCAATTACAATACTACATTATAGTGTAACAGTGATATAATATACATTATACATTAATCCTATTAATATATAGTATCACATTATATGGTACACATTATACCGTGTTTCCCCGAAAATAAGACACTGTCTTATATTTTTTTTGGCTCCCAAAAACACACTAGGTCTTATTTTCGGGGTAGGTCTTATATATTTATGATGCCAAATAGTGGGTGTGAGTGTGTAGGGGGGGGTGTTTTGCGGGTGCACGGTTGCTCCCTGAAAAGTCTTCCTGGAACTGGAGATTTACACTAGGTCTTATTTTCGGGGTAGGTCTTATATTAGGGCAGGTTTAGAAAATAGTGCTAGGTCGGTATGAACGGTATTAACGAATATTGAAATATTCACTATCCTTCATGTCTTGGCTTCAAACATTTTGTTTTGGTTACACCTTTGCACAATCATTATTTTCACACTCCAGATTCCAGTGAGAGCAGCTTTTCAACTCTTGATATTTGCCCATTAACTCATTCTGTAGCATCCCTCATTCCAGGTGGGAGAATTCTACTGCTTAATAGCATTCACAGTAAGGAATTTTTGAGTTTGGAACTCATTGTCAAGTTTTCCATTGGCTTGGTTCTTACCTTTCTGCACTATGGAAAATGAATGGACAGCATTTCCCCTGTGACAGGACTTCATGTATTTGAGGGACTACTACAATGTTAGGATTTCCCTTCATTTCCCCTTTTTTGGCTAAACATATCCAGATTTTCACAGGATTATAGCCTCCAAGTCTTTCACCATCTTTAGGGCTTTTTACACTCTTTTCTGTTCTTCAGCATCCTTTTGGTACTGTATTTTTTTCATTAATAATAATAAAAAATACTTTAGAAAAAAACTGAAATACAACAAAGCATACTATGATAAACCATTCAACAGTAAGAAGTACAATTCTACATATACTTATCTATTACAACTATTATTCAAGTACATACCATATATATTTCTAAAGCACACACATAACCATCATATTTTTAATCTATTACATTTGGGATAAACTAGTCCCATATTTCATTGTACTTGTCCATACAAAGTCTATTTCTATAGCAATCCACTCATAGGTGGAAAGTGCAGTCTTCAATCCACTGAGTGAAAAGAGCAATACATTTTATCTTTCAAATGCTGCAATATCAGTCTTTTTGCCATACTAAGGGCATTTACATTGTTCAATTGTCAGATTCCAAATAGTATCTAGTTCAAACGAGTATTATCCTCTGAAAATTGCAGCTTTTGTTCTTCTTATACTGTCGTGATTCAACAGCACACAGTATTCTAGGTATGATTTTATCAATGCAACTTTGGGTTGGCCTTTTCAGTTCCTTTGATGTCACATTATACTTTTGTTGATGTTGCCCAAGTTTGCATTGGCCCTTTTAAGAGCTGCAGCATACTGCTGCCTCATGCTTAATCTGTGGTCTACCAGGATACTTAGATTCTTCTCACAAGTACTACTGCTGAACCAAAGGGCCACTTATTTTGCATTTGTACATCTGATGTTGAACTGCATTTTGTAAGGAAAGCTCCATGTTCAAGTCAATCAAGATCCTTTTAACCCTTAAGCTTGTCTTCGGAGGTGATAGCAATTCTCCCCAACTTGTGTCTTCTTCACATTTGCTGAGCATTTTTTCTATCCCCTGATTTAAGTAATATATACAATGCTGAGGAATACTGGGCACTAGACTGTATTGGTATCTCTCTATATAGACATATATAGATCTAAATCCATATAGACCTAAATCCATTTAGGACCATGTTATTGGCTGCAACTGCAATCAACCAATGGAATAGCTTGCCTTCAGTAGTTGTGGGTGCTCCATCACTGGAGGCTTTCAAAAAGAGATTGGACAACCATTTGAAATGGTATATGATCTCCAGTTTGAGCAGGGAGTTGAACTGAAAGATGTCTGCAGTTCCTTCCAAGTCTATTAGTCTATGTTCTATGTTCAACCAACTGGGAATCCAGTTGGCAGTTAAACTATCCAACTCACATCGTTCCATTTTATCAAAATGGACATGAGGGTCAACTTAAGCAAGTTGCACACATTTAGTTTAAATGGCTCTGATTGCAATGGGAAACTATAGCTTCAGTTTTCATTGGGAGGCATTGAACTTAGTGCAGGGTTTAATTATGGCTTTTAAATATATATATTAACAAACTGGCCAATTGGATAGACAATGGTCAATCGGGATGAAAGTATGAGAAAGCAACAAATGAATTGATAATATTCTTTAGCTAGTGGAATATTACTTGGTTCAAGATTCACTAAAGATTCACTGAAGATTCACTGAAGATTCACTGAAGCCTTCGATTCAGTGGTACATGACAAACTACTACTAAAACTAAAATCTTATGGTATCTCTGGACAACTGCATAACTGGATTCATGTCAAACAGACAACAAATGGTCAAAATTGGGAGCGTCTTATCAAATTCTGTACCTGTCAACAGTGATGTCCCCCAAGGCAGTGTTCTAGGACCAACTCTCTTCATACTCTACATAAATGACCTCTGTGATCATATTAAGAGCAACTGTGTTCTCTTTGTTGATGGTGTAAAGCTATTCAACATCATAGACAATACTGCTATTCTTCAAAAAGACCTTGACTATGTATCAGAATGGTCAAACAAATGGCAACTTCAAATCTCAACAAATAAATGCTCTGTTTACATATTGGCAAAAAAAATCAGAAAATAAAATACAAGCTGAATAGTCAAGACCTTGCTGATGACCCAACTCTGTCAAGGACCTTGGAATACTCATCTCTAATGATCTAACTGCTAGAGCCCACTGTAACTACGTAGCCAAAAAGGCATTAAGAGTTGTTAACCTAATCCTACGTAGCTTTTTCTCTGGTAATATCACACTACTAACTAGGGCATACAAAATATTTGCTAGACCAATACTCGAATACAGCTCATCAGTCTGGAACCCACATCACATATCTGATATTAACACAGTTGAGAAAGTCCAGAAATATTTCACAAGAAGAGTTCTCCACTCCTCTACTCGTTGCAGAATACCTTATACCACCAGACTTGAAATTCTAGACCTAGAAAACTAGAACTACGCCGCCTTCGGTCCGATGTAAGTATAGTATATAAAAGCATACATTGCAATGTCCTTCTGGTCAATGAATACTTCAGCTTCAACCATAACAATACAAGAGCAAGCAATAGATACAAACTCAAGGTTAACCGCACCAAACCTTATTGCAGGAAATACAACTTCAGCAACAGAGTGGTCAATGTCTGGAATACTCTACCTGACTCTGTGGTTTCTTCCCCAAACCCCAAAAACTTTAACCTTAGACTGTCTACTATTGACCTCACCCCTTTCCTAAGAGGTCTGTAGGGGGCGTGCATAAGCACTCCAACGTGCCTACCATCCCTGTCCTATTGTTTCTTTTATTTTTCTTATATGTATTCATTTCATGTATTCACAACTATGTTTATCCTTATACTTATTATCTTGTAAGTGATTGACAAAATAAATAAATAAATAAAAATAAATAAATAAAAGATAACCCTTCCGTCTCTGCATCTAAAGAAATGGAGCCAGCTGTGATTCTAGTGGATTTCTTGATGGCCAAGATGATGAGTATTATCAGAAAGCCTATCCAGGACTCTTCTTTGTCACTTGGAGGACAATTCCAATTATGTCATGTGAACAAGGGAATTATTATCAGATACCAAGCATTTAAAGTGAAGAGCTGCAAAACTGGGATCAGAGCCCAAAGATGCTTGGAAATAATTAAAAAGAGCAAAACATTCTTAATACCTCCGAGATCACCAAGGCCCTTGGTTATTTTGCTGTTAAATGTTAGAGTCTTAGTGAATCTCATTTAAGCTTCTGCTCTAATGCTGTCATAATTCTAATTATTTCCCCCTTGCACTTATCACTGTTCCATTTTGCTATAATCAGAGATATTTCATTCCCGCCCACACTAAATCCCCCATTAATTCCTTATCCTATCTATATGTACCACCTTAACCTAATCTGAGGTTAGCAAAAGTGGTTGTTCATACCCCAGGGTTGAAGAAAGGCCATTTGAACATGCTGTGACATGTGCTTTTTTTTTGATAAAATATTGCATTACATTGGAAAATATTCTGGGGACACAAAAAAAAGAAAAAGAAAAGGAAGATTATTTTATGGATTTTACCTACACTGGATATGAGAACACTGGGTGGTTTAAAGAAAATCTTGTTAAATTTGTCAGCAAGTATTAGCTCAAGATTTGCAACATAAGAGGGACTTTCTTCACAAGCGTTGTGCAAGGCACACTATTTGCTGAAGGGCCAATGCCTTGCATAAAGCAAGGATGAACAGTCTTTTTCCAGAAGGGTGGGAGAGCCAGTTTAACATTGTGGCTAAGGTGCTGGTCTAGAAACCAGGAGACTGTGAATTCCAGTCCTGCCTTAGGTGTGAAAGTCAACTGGGTGACTTTGAACCAATCATCAGGAGACTGTGAGTTCTAATCCCACCTTAGGCATGAAAGCGATCTGGGTGAATTTGGACCAATCCCGAAGAGGCTGTAAGTTATATTCCCACCTTAGTGTCTATGGAGATTCTCAGTCATTCAGGTCATGGTTGTCCCAAAGCTGCTTTATTTTTTTTCAAGAGGCAACTGGACTTTCTGGTTTTTCCTTGAAGACATTTTGCTTCTCATCCAAGAAGCTTCTTCAGCTCCCCACCATCCAGTCAGCTGAAGAAGCTTCTTGGATGAGAAGCAAAACATCTTTAAAGAAAAACCAGAAAGTCCAGTTGCCTCTTGAAAAAAAAGACGCACCTTTGAGATTCTCACCTTAGGCAAGTTGGCAGAGTGAATTCTCTCTCTCTCTCTCTCTCTCTCTCTCTCTCTCTCTCTCTCTCTCTCTCTCTCTCTCTCTCTCTCTGCCCAATCAACCTCACAGGATTATTGTTGTAGGGAAAATAGGGTTATGGTTATGATCTTCAAAGCACTCCATGGTTTAGGCCCAGGGTATTTGTGAGACCACCTACTGCCAATGACAGCCTCCCACTGACCAGTGCGAGCCCACAGGGTTGGCCTCCTCAGGGTGCCGTCGGTCAAACAATGTCGGCTGGTGGACCCCAGGGGGAGGGCCTTCTCTGTGCGGCCCCTGCCCTCTGGAACGAGCTACCGTTAGAGATCCGGTTGTCCCCGACCTGAGAGCCTTTTGCCGCGCCCTTAAAACATGGTTATTTGAGCAAGCCGATCTATCCCCATGAGAAGTATTTTTTAAATTTTTGATTGGAATTATCGTTTTAAATTTTTAAAAAAATTATTGTTGGTTGGGCTTAAATTCTAGTTTAATCTTTATTTTAATTTTTGTACTGCATGTTTTTATTGACCTGTAAACCACCCTGAGTCCCTTGGGAGAAGGGCGGTATATAAATTTAATAAATAAATGGGAAAATAAGGAAATGGGAGGAGTATTATGTATGTTCACCACTCAAGTTACTTATAAAGTAATAATAGTGAGATAAAAATTAGAAAGAAAGAGAAAGAAAGAAAGAAAGAAAGAAAGAAAGAAAGAAAGAAAGAAAAAATTGAACTGCAACTTTTACTTATTTTTAGAAAGTTAGCTAATAAAAAAACAGATACCCTCTGGTTCATGTATTGATTCAGGAAGTATGTATGTTCTCCACAAAGTATGGTACAAAAATCCCTTCCACATCTCTTTGCACTTTTGCTTTATTTCTTCAGAAAATTGAGCTGCAACTTTTTTTTAAAAAAAAAGTCAAATAATAAAAAATAGATTCACTCTGGTTCATATATTGATTCAGGAAGTATGGATATTCTCACCAAAGTTTGAACTTTTGCAAAATTTCCTTCCAACTTTGCATCTAAGTACTGTAATGGTTGCATCTCCAGGAGATGCAAAAAAAATGGCTTGTGTTTGTGTCTGGAGGTGCAGCATGTGATTTGAAATGAAAAATTAAACATCTTTTCTTTATTCTAAGTTTTTCATTTCAGCTCCCAAAGTTTCAAGCAAACATCAGGCTTTGTGTGCTGATCACATTGACAACTTCTTTTTTAATAGCTGATCTCATTCTAGCTTCTGATTGTTTTCAATAACAACATAGCGAGAGAGAATGTTCCTCCTTCCCTCCCCATAGAATTTAATCTCACAAGCAACTTCCCTTCCCAGAAATTACAAATTAACCATATCCACAGCATACAGGGAAACCTGTATAAAATGTTCTACAGGTGGCACCTAGACCCCGCTAGATTGGTGAAAATGTTTAATTTAAACCCAAATTATTGGAAGTGTGGGAAAGAAAAAGGCACTTATTTTCATATCTGGTGGACATGCCTGGAAGTGAAGAAATACTGGAATACAATCAGGCAATGGCTAGAGGAAATTATAAATCAGAAAACTGAATTTAATCCAGATTTTTTAATTAGGTATAATAACACAAAAATGCAGTAAAAAGGATAGGTACATTATACTACATATACTAACAGCTGCAAGGATTTTGTATATGCAACTTTGGAAGAAGAAAAGGGTACCATCAGAGGGCATGGTTATAAAGAAAATAACCATAGAGATGGACAGGCTAACACTGAAATTAAAAGACAAAGAAGATTCAATATATTATAGAGCCTGGGATGCCTGGGATGAGTGGTTTAGAAATAAAAAGAAAATAAAATGGCAATTAGGAAAGGAATGAGGAAGTATGTAAATATGTATATATGTTATAGAAAAGATTGAAGTGTAAGAGGAAATATATTGATTTGTAACAAGAGTAAGATGTAATGGTAATGGAATAAGTAACCATATATTGAAACACATAAGGAAATGTAAAAGATGTCTTGATGTTGATGACAGATAACAGATAATCAGAGTTGGAAGGGACCAACAAGGTCATCTAGTCCAACCCGCTGCCCAAGCAGGAGACCCTACATCATTTCTGACAAATGGCAGTCCAATCTCTTCTTGAAAGTCTCAAGTGATGGCGCTCTCACAACTTCTGAGAGCAAGCTGTTCCATTGGTTGATTGTTCTCACTGTCAGAAAGTTTCTCCTTATTTCCAGGTTAAATCTCTCCTTGTTCAGTTTCCATCCTTTATTCTTTGTCTGGCCTTCGGGTGCTTTAGAAAATAGCTTGACCCCTTCCTCTCTGTGGCAGCCCCTGCAATATTGGAACACTTCTATCTTGTCTCCCTTGGTCCTTCTCTTCACTAGACTCGCCTGCCCAGTTCCTGTAATTGTTCTTCATATGTTTTAGTCTCCAGTCCCCTAATCATCCTGGTTGCTCTTCTCTGTACTTTTTCTAGAGTCTCAACATCTTTTTTGTAATGTGGTGAACAAAACTGGATGCAGTACTCTAGGTGTGGATATAGCTAACAATGCATATAGTTTTATTTTATGTTTTTAAACTTTGGAAAATTCATATAATATTAAAAAAAGAAAAAAGAAACATACCTATGAGGCTCTGGAAGCAGCCTTTCCCTAATATCTGAGAGAAAAGTCAAGTTTTTTTCCGTTTTCTAGAAGATTGGCAAATTTGAAGCCCTCCATGAGGGAGACTAACAGTGTTGGCACCATGGCAGGAAGACATGTAGGCCCCAGTTGGTCTTCTAAGTAAAGTAGCTATCTGATGAAGCACTCCAATCAGGGGTGGGATTCTACCTATAAAACCAGTTGTTATGATTCTGCGCTGTTCGGAGAACGGCAAATCACGCCACTGGCTGGCCCTGCCCCTCCCCTCCCTGCCCACTCACTCCTTACTTGGCATATGCATGCCATCAAACTTGCCTGCGTTTGGTAAGTTGCTGTTTTTCCTCCCCCCCAACCACCTGCTGTTCTGCTGTGCTAGGAGATTTAGATTAGCTAGAAAGCAGGAAATCACTGGATTTCTTGCTTTCTAGCTAATCTAAAAACAGAGCTGAACCTTCCTAGCTTCTATTTTTCAGTGCAGACTCAGGTAGCAGATGGCAGAATGATAGTTCTCTGAGTGAATCTGTGATTCCGTGAGCAACTCAATCTGCCTGCCTGCTTTGCCTGATTTTGGGTAAAAGTTGCTCTTTTTAAATGAAAAATTCAATAGTTACATACAAGGTGTGTTGTGAGTTAATTTTATGAGTTTGCTTGCTAGCAAATTTTATGAGTTTGCTTGCAAGCAAATTTTATGTGACAGACTCAGGCAATAGCTTGCAAAAAGGTACATCTCTGAGTGAATCTGATTCTGTGAGCAACTCAATCTGCCTGCTTTGCCTGATTTGGGGTAAAAGTTGCTCTTTTTTATAAAAAAAAATCAATATTTACATAAATATTTATAATATTTACATACAAGCCATGCCCATCCGGTCACATGACACCAAGCCATGCCCAATCAGAAAGCCATGCCCATCCAGTCACATGACCACCAAGCCATTCCCCACAAATTAGGCCACATCCACAGAACTGGTTGTTAAGAAATTTGAATCCCACCCCTGACTCCAATCTTCCTCTCTGGGCAGGCAGGCAGGAATTATTTGTACAAAATGATGCAAAAAAGAGGATAGGGAACAGGGACTCAAATGGCATTGCAGGCCTGGTCTTTAAATAAAGCGATTTTTGATTCGACATCAAAAACTTCCTTCATCAGAGAACACTGATTCTTTATGAATACTTATTCCAACAATTCTTTCCCTGCCATCCTGCCTACCCTCCCCCACCCCATACAACGTATCTTTTTTATCATGGTGTTCAATTGGCATTCAGCAGTCATTGCCATGGGTTTTTGTGGTTTTCATGGAGATGACATATATGCTTCCCTTGATTTTTCCTGCTGCTGTTTAAGATCATTTAATGGGCACTTAAAATGGAGTGTTGTCCCTTGGGAGTCAAAGTAATTTCAATCCAGGTGAATGAGCTGAAAATATAAATGATCACATTATACTGAACTTGGTGCTGTCACTTATTGGCTTCCTGAATCATAGGCTATATTTCACTTTCGGAAAGTGTTACACATACTCTTAGATTCAGTTGATGATCATTCACTTACATATTCAGAGCCTGTTGAGGCATATAGATCCTGTAAGTCCCCCCTTGCTATCTACTTGGGTTTTCCAGATACGGGTGGCTAGAGAAGACAAGGCACACAACCCTGGTCAACAGCCAGGAAATAATTAGGGACAGGCACAAATCATTTTCAACTCAACAGCAAGGTATAACCAGTTCTTTGAAGTAGATGGAAACCTGGTGAATTGAAAGTAACAGCAAAACATCACTGATTCCAATGTACATATGTACACTTGTACTCCCTCTCTCTCTCTCTCCTTCCAATCTCCCTCCTGCCATCTCTCTCTTGCTCTTTTTTTCTTTCTCTCTGTCTCTGTATCTCTGTCTCTGTCTGTCTGTCTGTCTGTCTGTCTGTCTCTTTCTCTGTATCTATCTGTGTCTCTGTCTCTCTCTCTGTCTCTCTCTCTCTCTCACACACACACACATTTACCTATATCTTTCTCAAGTAGGTTGCCATGTACTAACTAGAGCTAAGGAAGCTGCCCAGACTGGGTCTAAAAAAGTGAGTGAGTTTCAAAATCCATTTTTATCCTTGTTTTGTTGACAGCTAGAATTGGTGCATTTTCCTTAGCTCAGGCCCAACTTTCTTTGTCTGGTTCAATTGATATTTTTCCCCCTTTGTTTCCCTAATAACTTGTTTCCTTTTTAATTACCTCCTGAGGGATCTTTTAGAAAGATTCCTGGCATTTTTGTCCTTTCTGCTTATTGCCTTCTAGGTCTTTAGTTATGGCATCTGAAGGCACTGAGGACCTGGCTTTTCCCTTAGGCTCTGGGCCACGGCATTTTTATATATTACACATTAAAAAACAAACAGAGCTTTGTACACATTATGGTGACTGCGATCTGAACTTTTTTGAACACATCCTGCAGGCATCTCTAATTAAGGTTGTACATCATTGGAAAATGATGTGGACCAAGTACTTTGGACTGAGGGTATATATAGTAGAAGCCCGAAAACATTGAACCACTGAGTTGGACCATGAGACTAGATGACAGATATCACACTTCCCAGATCATTTTTTGAGTGTACATAATCCAAACCAACCGCTTTTGCTCAGAGCAAATCAGTTCTCGTATCTCCAGCAGAATTGAACATGAAGATCTATCAGTGGGAATTTGAGGACATCCGTAGAAGTACTGTAATGGTGAACTGAAGATGTCTCCACTAAAAGCAGAGCCCAACAATTACAATGGTATAAAGAGTGAAGTGAAAAGTTGACTTTTTTGTGATTTGTCCCTCAACAAGATGAGGATTGAGATTGCTGATTAGAGCTCCAGACAACTGCTCTTCATGAGACTACAAAACAGCAGCCTCCAGCAGGTTTAGATCATTGGGGAGAGGGGAGAGAAAGCCATTGTAACTCAAACTGTGGTTCAGCACTTTTAATAAAGGTTCACATATTTCCTTTCCTAATCACCTTTGGAAATTGCTTGTTAAATGCTTCTTGAATATTAGGAACCTTCATAACAGCAAGTTTCACTACATGGGTGATTTCCCTTCAGTGAAAAACTTTTATAAGAGTTTAAGAAGTTAAAAAATCTTTTAAAAAATAAATAGCATGAAGGTACTATTTATGCTAGCACCTTTATGCTATTTAAGCACAAAATAGTATAATAGCATAAAATAGCATAATGGTTTGAAGTGAAAGGTATTTTTAATAAAAGATGCTGGTTGCAGTAAAGTCAGGCAGAATCTGAGTTTCCCACTCATCAATACAAAACTCTTGCCTTCATTTCTACCCCTTCCCTCATGACCAGTTCAAATCCAACCAATGCGATGCTGCGGACATGTTTTGGGAACTCATAGGTGTTTGGGCTGGTCAATTTCCACACTCAGGGTAATTGGCCTCGACAGTGCCTGGCACGAACTGGTTCCACATTGATCTGCTTTTCTTCAGCTATCATTCCCCATTCTCATGCAACATGCATACAAGTTTATTACCCATTTGTCACTTTCCCTCCATTGCTTCCCCCACCAGTCCTTTGATGGCAGGATGCCAGCGAGGAAGCAAGCCATAGATGGTGGATCTGACATATCCCAAATTATATCAGAAAGTGGAGATTTTCAGTTTCCTTTACAGAATGCTTTAAAATAGCTGTATAATCTCTTATTAATCCTGATGCTCTTTCCAATGCTAGTGGACATAGGTACCAAGATAGGATTAATGTTTCAGTGTTGTATCTCAATTAATCAATTGAGGCATTAAGATATGACTGAATCATAAAGGAAGCAAAATGTTTTCTAGATGAATAAATAAACGATTTCCCCACTTTCAATTTCCAGTAGCACCAATTTCCAGTAGTACCAACTTCCTACTTTCTCTGTGACATTTCTTTCCCCAGGGAGCTTTTAGAATATTTTATTTTACACATGCAATGGATCAAAGAGAAAATACATGGCTGTCCCAAGTGCTTAATGATCTGTTCCAAGGAGTAAATTAAAGCTGGAATTGAGACTACGGAGAGGAAGCACAAAAGATATGTAACCAACCGACACACTATATGTATGTAATTTGATGATGGTTTTATGTTTTATGTTTGTTTGTTTAAGTCTGTTTTTTTTTAAATAAAACTTGTTTTTTTTAAAAGCTGGAATTGTTGAAATATTAAATTTAGCAGAGCCCAGCTTATACAACTGAAATCAGATTTTTGTTAGGTTTTTGCTCAAAAAATAGTTTGTTATTTTACAGTAACACAATAGTAAAAGTAACCCCTTGGCAGTATGATCTATTAAAGGAATCAAAACAGAAGAAGCTTGAGCTGCTATATAGCAAGGTTACTTTCTTTTCTATTACTTTTAATGAATTGCTGAGATCACTGAATATATTCAGTGAGATAAAACTTGGTACATTTCTGATAAGAGGAAAAGGCTGAAAAAGATTTTTTAAAATTTTTCATTCAAGGAGTTGCATAGACAAATGCTTCTTGTCCTGGACTGCAAGGAAGCTACTATCAAAAAACCCACCTTTCTAATAATCTATAAAGTGGAGATTAAGAATGGAGATGGTTTGGAGTAGGATTGGAGTAGGATTCTGATACAGTTGGTTTCTTTAAACGTTCATTTTGAACACTTCATATTAGGAGAAGGATGAGATCTTCACACATTAAGTCAGGAGGGTGAAGGAGAGTTTTATTGACATTTCCTTGAACATCTTTGTGTGATTTAGGATTCTGCTTTCTTAAGGCCTTAAGACCTATGGAGAGCTGAATGGCAGTCAAAGAGGTTTGCTTAGATGTGATTCCAGGTCTTTGTATTATTTTGGATTCTGCTTTAGCAGGGTTATAGGTCTTATGGAGAGCTGCTTGTCTATTCAGACAAATTAATATTAGGGTTATGGTGGAGACAACTCTTTTATATTTTAGGTAGAATGCACAGACAACAAAACGATGAGTAGTTGAGATATATGAATGAATGGCTGGGAAAGTAGAGGATGGGAATGTATCAATAGAAAAGAATATTCGTAACTCAGGGTTGAACTGTGGGTCCTTAGTGCTCTCTGAGCTTGATTGTCTTCTTGCAGACATTTCATTACCCAACTAGGTGACATCTTCAGTGCTAGGAGGAAATGGAGTTTGCCTTCAGTGTTGGCAAGTGGTTTGTCCTTTCAGTGTTGGTGGGAATGTTGTTGGTAATTTTTTTGATTAGGCTGTTGTTTACTGTTTGATTGTTTGAACTGATAGTTCCTTGATTGGGGTATTGTTTACTGCTTGATTGTTGGTTTGGTGTTAATCAGAGGTGGTATTCAGCAGGTTCTGACCAGTTCTGGAGAACCGTGAAATTTTGAGTAGTTCAGAGAACCGGCAAATGCCACCTCTGACTGGAGATTTTACGGTATCCTTCCCCTGCCACGCCCACCAAACCCCGCCCACAGAACGGGTAGTAAAAATATTTGAATCCCACCACTGGTATTATCTAGGTGTTGATTGCTGGGAAGGTATCTCTGGCCCATTCTGATCTTTCACTCATGTTGCAATTATCACTGATCTGCCCAAATGTTTATACTGACATGTAATAAGCAGAAAAGTAATGAAGTGTTGAGTGGCAAAGAGAAAGGAAAATTCAGTGAACAAACTGGAGAAAAATTGCTTGTTGGAAGCACAATAGATATAGGGAGAGAAGATGGATTTTCACGAGATTTTTAGTTAGGTCAGTAAAAGACCTAGCAACAGAGTTCTGGGAAAGCTTGTTTTCCAACACTTTGTGGGTAGGTGGAGGGCAGGTCCTAGTGGGTTTTGTGAGCCCAGCCAAATTGATTTCTTTATAGTTCAGTGGATTGTATTAGCTGGAACTTGCACTAATTTAGGAACAAAGTTCAGC
The DNA here is from genome assembly GCA_009733165.1 of Naja naja. NCBI lineage: Eukaryota > Metazoa > Chordata > Lepidosauria > Squamata > Elapidae > Naja > Naja naja. The sequence goes on along the minus strand of CM019150.1, from coordinate 15,760,705 downwards.
TGTATTGAACTCTGCCAAAGTGGCCAGTGGAAGCAGTCAGGTTTAAAAGAAGCACTTGTGGTTTATAAAACCTTTGTCCTGTTACTAAATGGACCATGGGAAACAACCAGTGGTGAAGGAGGGTAGCATACAAAGCCATCACTCTCTTCCATTGTGGGGCAAGCAAAATTAGGCATAGTGGAGAAAGGGAGTAAGAACCAGTAAGTAAAAGTACAAAGGGTATGAGAAGAAAAGGAATTGTAGATAACCCTAATTTAGTCCACACCATTCATTATATTTTTCCATGCCTTTCTAGCATTGGAAATCATCCTTGCCTCCCGCAGTGTATCCTCTCTGCTATCTTCACTGTTTTTTCATTCTCTACATTTCTTATCTCTTTTCCCCCCAGGATTCTAGCCAGTCCTCCAACCCCAAATTGAAGACCATTGGCCTGTAGTTATTTCAAAATGGTCATCCACTGAATGTATCTCTGAGCTGGAGAAATGTAGAATGTTTGTCTGAATGTCAGGTGACCCTGAGGATGTAGACAAGCCTCCAAGTGGCCTCAACGACTGTCTAGAAGGATGCAAATGACCAGCTATCTGCAAGGAATATAAATCTTTCCATTCCACACTATCCTGTCAGAGCTGAAGAAGCTTCTTGGAGGAGAAGTGAAATGTCTTCAAAGAAAAAACAGAAAGTCCAGTTAACTCTTGAAAAAGCACCTTTGGGACAATGTTTGTCTGAATTGATAGTTTCATTATTGGGGTATTATTTACCGCTTGATTATTGGTCTGGTATTACTGGGCCAGCGGTCTCCAAAGCTGGCAATTTTAAAACCTGTGGACTTCAGTTCCTAGGTATTTCCCAGCTAGCTGTACTAGCTGGGGAATTTTGGCAGTTAAGGTCCACAGGTCTTAAAGTTGCCAACTTTGGAGACCTGTGATTTAGTCCAACACTAATGAGGAAATGACCTAAAACTTATTTTGGTCATTAAATCAAAGTGTTGCAGACCCCAATCATTAGTTCAAACTGGGAAATTTCCATCTGAACTTCTAGCTGTACACCGAACAAGGAGTCCAAAAGCTTAGTTTATTTTCTGGGAAGTGGATCCCAGAACTAGAGATGCAGAGAAAATACCAGCTGCCACATCTCTGAGTCTGAGCATCATGGAAGGTTTGAAGCTTCTTCGTTGTTTACTTTTCTGTGAGGATGTGAAATGATATGCATGAGCATCACATAGAAAGTAGCAAAAACACAAAAGTCAGAACCCAAAATAATGTTGGAAAGAGTGCCTGATGGAGAGAAGACTGAATAACATCTTAAGTGCCAGCATCTGAGTGGCAAGGAAGCAATCTTTATGTCTATTGTGTCAGAAAATTCCTTTTTCTGCCATTCTCAGTCAGACTGACAGCAAATAAATTGCTAGGGTTTTTTTTTCTCCCAGAGAACAGTAAAAAGATGGGGAAATTCACCTAAATGGAGAATAGGATTTTAGATTTACCTTCATTTGAAAATTCCTAATGAAGGAGCTTCTGGACTTTGTGCTTGAGGTGGAAAAAAAGTGAAACTTTGGTTGTGGGTTTTACTGATTAGATAGATTTGTTGTTATAGAATCAGCTAAAGGTAAAGATTCACCTAGCACATATGTGCTAATCATTCCCAACTCTAGGGGGCAGTGCTCATCTCTTTTACAAAGCCGAAGATCCAGCACTGTCTGAAGACGTCTCTATGATCACGTGGCTGGCATGACTAAATGCCGAAGGCGCATGGAACACTGTTACCTTCCCACCAAAGGGGTCCCTATTTTTCTACTTGCATTTTTACATGCTTTTGAACTGCTAGGTTGGCAGAACCTGGGACAAGTAACAGGAGCTCATGCTGTTACGCAGTGCTAGGGATTCGAACCGCCGAACTGCCAACCTTTCTGATCGACAAGCTCAGCGTCTTAGCCATTGAGGCACCACATACCCAAGTATAGAATCGGCTATTTTATACTATTATGTAAAAGTAAAAAGTTGAGGATTGATGTGACTGTTTTATTCTACTGTACCTGAGGAAGTCGGAGGTCAATGCCTTTTTTTCCTTTTCTCTCTTTTTTCCACACTTCTCCTTTCCCTTTTCTCTCCCTTATTTGCTTTTGTATTTTTGTATTTTATATTATAAACTAATAAAAACTGTAAACATTAGAAAGTTCCTGAGGAGTTTGGTATACAAACTTTGACTTACAACCCCATTGGGGATAAGAATTTCAAGTGCTAAGCAAGTGAGTGACATCTGATTTTATGACCTTTCTTGCCATGGTTTTTAAGTGAATGACTGCAGTTCTTAAGTGAATCATGAGGTCGCTAAGCAAATCCAGCTCCCTCCATTGATTTTAGTTTAGTTAATGAAAAGAAGGACTAGAGGTGACATGATAACAGTGTTCCGATATCTCAGATTGCCACAAAGAATGCAATGTATACGTGAACTTTGATATAGTTTTAGATTGTGAATTATTGGTCAAAAGAAACCCTAATTAATAGGCTGGGTGAATTTGCATTGGAAAACTATAGTTAAGCTAAACAAACCTTGATTTAGTAGTATTCATATCTGAAAAAGCAATTTCAGCTATATTCATGCCTCATCTAAGATCCTCAAAAGGTAATTTTGCAAAATAATCATATTAACAGATTTATCCTTTATTTGAAGATGGTGCCGCACAATCTCCCCACTTCCTTCTCATTTTTATTTTCTCACAGTGAAACTAACCATGCTTCTACCTCTTAAAGCTAATGCATTCTTTAGTAATAATTGCCACTTCCAAATCCACACCATTCTAAGTCTTCTCCTCAATTATTTTGATTAGATGTTCACCACTTTTATCTGGGCTAATTTACTATTCATAGTACAGTGATGGAGTGTTCATTCTGTTACCCGGATTACAGCTGTAAATGGATTTATACATCATCAATGATAGCATCATCCCAGATCATTTAGCATGAAAATACCTTCCAGTTATTTGAAGACAGGAAGCAATAACACTTAAAATAAAATGAATGTTGGTGCCTTGTGGTACCTCCTAAACTGGATGATCTGTGTACTATGAAGTTGGATGCTATCATTCAAAAAATATTAAGGGATTGACATGAAACACTTGGAGCATTTTTCTAAAAGCACATTAATCCTTCTCTGTTTCACATATTCTCTATTTTTCATACATAAATGTGATATATATATCTATATCTATATCTATATATCTATATAGATATAGATATATAGATATAGATATATAACATTTATGTATGAAAAATAAAGAATATGTGAAACAGATATGTATGTATGTATGTATGTATGTATGTATGTATGTATGTATAGAGACAGATAAATGAGACAGACAGAGATATTATACAGATAGATAGATGCAGGGGTGGGATGTTACCGGTTCGGCCCAGTTCTATAGAACCTGTAGCTGCGAAGTACAGCTGATACCAAACTGGTTTAGTGTTTGGCCCACCCACCTGCCCCGGGCTCTAGGCTGTCCTTTATTCCCTGCTTTTACCTCCTCAGCTGCTTTGTGTGACACAGCTGAGGTTAAAAAAGCAGGAAACAAGAGGATTTTTAAACACTGTGCACTCCTGCTCAAGGCTTGTCAGCTGTCCAGGCGGCACAGCTAATTTCTTGCAAACACTGCACACACCCCTAGTTCGGAGAACCAGCAAATCGCTCCACTGACTGGCCCCTCCCCTCCCTGCCCACTCACTCCTTACCTGTTATGCGAGCCATCCAACTTGCTTGGTTTGAGAAGTTGCTATTTTTCCTTTTTTTTCCCCGACCATCAGCTGTTCTGCTCTGCAGGGAGAGTTAGATTAGCTAGAAAGCAGGAAATCCTTGGATTTCTTGCTTTCTAGCTAATCTTAAAGCAGAGCCGAACCTTCCTTAGGACTGAAGCTTCTACTTTTCAGTGCAGAGTCAGACCCAGGTAGCCAACTGAAGATAGATAGATCTCTAACTGAATCTGTGATTCTGTGAGCAACTCAATTTGCTTGCCTGTTTTGTCTGCTTTTGGGTAAAAGTTGATCTTTTTTATTAAAAAAATCAATATTTACATACATGGTGTGTTGTGAGTTAATTTTGTGAGTTTGCTTGCAAGCAAATTTTATGTGACAGACTCAGGTAGCCGATTGGAGATAGATAGATCTCTAAGTGAATCTGTGATTCTGTGAGTAACTCAATCTGCCTGCCTGCTTTGCCTGCTTTTGGGTAAAAGTTGTTTTTTTAAATAAAAAAATCAATATTTACATAAATATTTATAATATTTACATACAAGCCACGCCCACCCAGTCACATGACCACCAAGCCATGTCCAGTCAGCAAGCCACATCCACCCAATCACATGACCACCAAGCCACACCCATAAATTAGGCCACACCCACAGAACCGGTTGTTAAGAAATTTGAATCCCACCCCTGGATAGATGATAAGACAGATAGAGATATTCTATGGATATTGTCTATATTCTCTATATTGTAAAGATAGATAGATGAGATAGATAGATAGATACTGCAGACAGATAGAGATAGATATAATAGAGATAGATAGATGAGACAGACAGATGTAGAGATAGATGATAGATGGATAGAGATAGATATTCTACATATATTTTCTATATATATTCTCTATATTGTAGAGATAATGAATGACAGATAGACAGACAGACAGACAGTCAGATATTGTAGACAGACAGAATTAGAGATGGGTAGGCAAGCACACCCATTAAAAGAAGTATAATAAGCCTTAATATACTCGTGATTCTTATTTCCTCTTAAAGCAACGTGAGTAGTCCCCAAAGACCTCTAAAAAAATCCTTGCAAACTTTTTTTATTTCTTTTAATTTTCTAACGATTAGAAGGAGAAAATTATTAAATCTCTGACTGCAGGATAATCACACTAATATTAAATTTTAATTAAATGTAATTAAGTCAAAGTTCTTTTCTGTTCTGGCTCCACCCCCTACCTACTGCACTCTTTGCTCAGATCAAATTAGAGTCAAGAGAGCTGAACAAGCGAAAGAGAGCAAGGTTTAGCTAGAACATGGTTTAAAGCAGGGTTTTCAGATACAGAAAGATGGGCCGTCTTAGGGAGATGTTCCAATGCTCAAGGGCATTCAGAGTGGGACCATAGACGTAGCAAACTCTCAGCTTCCATATGAGCAGACTTGATTGAAGGAATGATTGGTGCTGATTTCTGCTCCTGTAGGCTGAGTGATCCTTTGTATGCCAGGCGTTTCCTTGTACAACTGAGCTGCCCTTTGCCTCCTGGCTCTCTGACCAGTGGTGAGATTCACATTTTTTTACTACCGGTTCCATGGGCATGGCTTGGTAGGCGTGGTATGGCTTGGTGGTTGTGGCAGGGGAAGGATACTGCAAAATCTCCATTCCGTCCCCACTCCTGGGGGAAGGTTACTACAAAAGCCCATTCCCTCCCCGCCCCCAATAACCTGCTTTCCAGCTCCGTTCTGCTATGCAGAGCAACCAAAGAAGACTCAGCCAATCAGCTGGGAATTGGGAAGCAGAGAATAGATGGGGTGGGGCCAGTCAGAGTTGGTATTTGCCGGTTCTCCAAACTACTCAAAATTTCCACTACCGGTTCTCCAAATTCAGCTGACAGCGCTCCCTAGAGTTGGAAGTTAAAACCCACCCCTCTCTTAGAAAAATGAAATATTTTAGGATATATTAAAAAGGCAGAATATTTCCCCTAAAAGTGAAGTAGAAACTCAGAGAGGCAGAAACTCAGCCCCCCTCCTTTTTAATGGGCCATTAAGGTCTGGGGCAGTCTATTCTACATAACAAAGTTCTACCTCCTTCAGGCAGAGCCATATCATTGCCCTTCATTGCATCACCCACAAAATTTCAACCAAACTTAGCACGCAGACAACCTACAAAGCTAGCTATGATCTCTGACAGCAACCAATCAGGGTACTCTTCCTGTACCCCAGGAAGTTCAAAGCCAGAGAGGGTATAAAACCCAGGGGCTCTCGGGATCTCTTCTCTTTTCTGCCCAGGAACCCATTCTGTTCATCAATAAACCATCTTTCCAAGCGGCTTCCATGTTTCCAGTGTCTTTCTTCCCCACTTGGAGTTGAACCCAGAAGGATATTTCTTCCAACACTAGGTTGGGTGATGAATTCTGGATTGAAATGCCTGAACTCTGGAAAACTAGGCCTGATGCCATTTCACCACTGCTGCCAGTGCAGAGACTTGCTGTATCTGACTAGCTTTCCTTCTGAGAAGGACCCTTAAGCCAGGGTGACGACATAAAAATCCTACCTTATGAAGGTTTACATTGTTGTTTACAAGCTTTTCTTTCCCTGGCCTGGGGGCTCTCCAAATGTTGCTAAAATAAATGAGATGGAAGCATGTATATAATATTACATGCTATTTGGTAGTTAAGCTGTATATCTCTGCTAGTACTTGCTTGGCATTACCAGATGCACAGTAGCTGTTGTAAAATTTAATTTGACTTTCCCTGGTATTTACTTCTCAGCATATGCCTGGTAGCATTAGATCGATGAGCTTATGTTTCAGCAATGATACTACTAGACTGCATGAAGTTTATCTTTTTCTCTCTCTGCTGTATCAACAATCATCATGGCTTTTGAATCTTGCCTCCCAGCGCTTATACGCCATTCCTTTGCAAGCATCTTTATGTTATACTCTTACCTCCTTAAATCAGGAACAGATGAATTCCAGAAAATCCTTTATAACAAGGTCAAGAACAGTGGTGGTATGCTGCCAGTTCACACTGGTTCTAATGATCCAGTTGCGCGGGTCAGGAGTTGGCCCCGCCCACCTGCCCTTTCCTATCCTTTATTTCCTTTGTTTGTAGCTCAGCTGGTAGGTGTGGCAGAGCGAATTACCATGCCTCAGCTGTTTTACTCACCAGTACTGATGGTAAGTTTTCATGCTTAACATTGCCCGTTTTGGAATGCTCCTAGTGCGTGAGAAGCGCCCCCCTCCCCAACAGACCCAATAGTAACATATTTTTAATTCCACTGGTCAAAAGCAAGATGGGACCACACAATAATATCTATGTTTCTCATGTCCAACAGGTTACCTGCTTCCTAGACCATGTATTCTGGAATCTAGAACACCTGCCCACCAACTGGATAGCCACAGATCACAGTGGGCTGCAATTCCTAGAATTGTTAGGCAGGTTGTAGCCACATGTTTATCAATAGTGGAAACTAAGAGATCCTTGGTACTCTCTGAGCATGGTTGTTTTCTCATAGACGTTTCATTTCCAAAACTATTTAGGTAACATTGCCAATTCCTAAAAGTCTTCTCTTTTCTCAAAGAAAGCTAAGTAGCTTCCTTATCCAAGCAATTTTCTGTCACTGTGGAAAGATAGAAAATATCCAGATGAAGATAATAGATGTGCGACATCCATTTCATAGATAAGATTGGAAAAGTACCAGGTCCAGAAAAGGGTAACTCTTTCCTGCTTGAAAGTTTGTGCTAATCAACTGGCCCTCATCTTCTCTTCTAATAAATCAGTGGAGATGTGATTTATTCTTAAAACTGTCCTAGAACTTCCTAGAACTGTCAGCAAGATTGTAAGGATATCTAGGGACTTGGGGGATAGAGGCAATGAGATGGTCTGTCTGTTTGTCTGTCTATTTATTTATCATCTATCTATCTATCTATCTATCTATCTATCTATCTATCTATCTATCTATCTATTTAGAGTGCAGTATTGCAAGCTACTTCTGCTGCAGCCAGCTGCCTACAATTTGGCAGTTCAAATCTCTCCGGGCTCAAGGTTGACTCACCCTTCCATCCTTCCGAGGTGGGTAAAATGAGGACCCAAATTGTTGGGGGCAAGAGGCTGGTTCTGTAAACCACTTAGAGAGGGCTGTAAAGCACTATAAAGTGGTATATAAGTCTAAGTGCTATTGCCATTTATCTATTATTTTAAATGTTTATGCTGCCTAACTCTCTTAGAATGTGACTCCAAACTTATTTTATTTTATTTTATTTATTTATTTACCTAAACTCCACAAATGTATGGAGTGATGAATTGATATTTTGTAGACTAGACTAGACTAAACTAGAATAACAGATTTGGAAGGAACCTTGGAGATCTTCTAGTCCGATCCTCTACTTAGGTAGGAAACCCTGTACAATTTCAGACAAATGGTTCTCCAATCTCTTCTTAAAAACTTCTAGTGCTGGAGCATTTCAAACTTCTGGAGGCAAGTTATCTTGATTAGTTTCCATCCATTGCTTTTTGTCCTTCCCTCAGGTGCTTTGGAGAATAGCTTGACTCCCTCTTCTTTGTGGCAGCTCCTTAGATATTGGACATTTGTGATTTCCTGGGTCATTGTTTTCAGTGGATCAAAGAGGTATATGATCAAAAGAAGTATATCAAGATAGCTTGCAGCAATAAGGAAATATGTCTGAAGTGACTTCTAGGATTTTTAGGGTCTTGTAAAAGCTCTGAAAAAAATCAAATTGCTCCAAAAACATATTCTATTTTTAAGTGATACATTTAAGTGGTACATTTAAGATGTACTGTATTTGTTATGAATACATTTGTATTTGTACTATTCATCAGTATACAACCCAAATAATATCCCGGAAGTTAAAACAACTCTTCCAAGACAGATGATTAAATATTTGGAGGTTTTTTTCTGTTGTTGTTGGCTTTGTTTTGAGGGTGGGGAGAGATATGCATAATTTTATTTCCAATATGAAGGAAATTGAACTAAAGATACTTTAAAAAACAGGGGACTGTTTTTGAAGCTAAGGCTTATTTAGGACAGTTGTGTTGATGGTTCTTTGACATCATATAGATGTAAAAGGGGGAGAAATTTTAACAAGAGGGAACAATAAATCTTCCATTCCCTACGTCTCCTTTCCCTTCCTTTTTCCTCCCTTTCCCCAAACCATCTGAATATTTTTGTATGTCATCTCCCCAATAAATTACATCTCCCCAAAATTAAAATAACCTCTCACCAGTCAAATTCATATTTTTAGCTTATAGTTAAAAATGGGATGGTGGAAAAACAATGCATTTTTAAAATAATCTATGAATTATTACCCCTTAAACATTGAGCAAAGTGATACAGCACCATCTTTTGCAATCTATGTTAACACTTTAAAAAAACACTGACTTCTTATGTTGGAAGAAATTCCTCAGTTCGTTCCCAGCTGGGACACACCACAGATGCTGAGAAGAAATGGATGCAGAAGCCACCTGCCAGAAAGTGGAATTCTTTTAATGTAGAAAGGCAAGAAGCAAAAAGTGACACAGCTTGAGACTTCCTGGTTTGCAAGCTGATTGGGGGAGGCAAACCCATGCCTTCTTATACTTGTTTTTTCTTTGAAGCTCCTACAGTTTGATGGGGTTATTTGTGTGCCTCTAGTTAAAGTGATTGTCCTTGATCCTGTCTTACTGCCTTAATGGGTTAATCCTAGTCCTGAAGCTTTGTCTTTCCTATCCTGTTGGGTAATTCTGTCAGGAAAGAGGAAAAGGGGAGTTCCAGGTGAGTTGTTTTTAGTTGGTTTTGAGTACTTTCAGGATCTGCCTCACAGTCCAGTTTTTGTTATTCCTGGTACTAGCCTTTGGCAGTATCCCAGACTTTCAGTTTACTCTGTTATGCCTAGTAACAAGTGTTAATGGCTTTTGGCAGCATGCCCAGACTTCTAATCAGCTCTGCTGGGACTTTAGTTTTAAGCTTTCTTAAAGAGGAAGGGCTGGCTTGAGTCTCTTGGCACTGTTTTCTGAGGTTTCTGCACTGTCTTCTGGAGTGTACTTCCCACACCTATTTGCCCCTTTTCTGGCTACTTCATGGTATAGAAGAAGAATAATTAGAATTATTTTACTGGCCAAGTGTGATTGGATACACAAGGAATTTGTCTTGGTGCATAACTACAAATAAGCAACAGAATAGGATTTGCACATTTGATTGCTTCCAAGTCTGCTATTTCACAGGCAGCCGCACATCACAGATAGTCCTTGTTTAGCAACTACAATTGACACAGGCCACTTGATCAGTAAGAAAAGAGGTTGCTAAGTGAAATCCAGAGTGTTCTAATAATCTTATTTGTGTTTTCCTTCACGTTACAGACCTGCAGAGGTCGTGTATGTGAGGTTTGGTATGCAAAATGATTTCACTGCAAATGCTCACTAAACAAGCCAGTCACTAAACAAGAACGACCTGTAAAAGGGAACTTCATTCAAAAGAAGAATACTGCTAACTTAAATTTCATTTAAGGCTATGGGAATCCTACAGGTCCAACTTTGAGTGCTACTCTGGAAATAAAAATTTTATCTCTGGAGCATAAATTGCTGAGGAGCAGATATATTTATTTCTCTTTCAATAAAACAAATGTTCAGCATTTTGTATTTTCCTAGTTTTAAATGAGGGAAATAACTTCTTCTCTGAAAGTAATGGTCACTGTCAAGTGACAGGAGTTAAAGTTCCTTTTCTTCAGTTAATTGTCCTTCTGAAGCTTTGAGCAAGCTATGTGTCACTGATGTACGTTACTCTGGAAGTTCTCTGGAGGAAAAGGCTGATGTCAGACTTTAAGATTAAATTGGTGCTTGCTTGGTGATATAATCGCAGTGTGCAACTGTACAATTGTACAAAAAAAGGGAAGGTTAAAATTCTTAGCTACATAAGAATGTATATACAGGTGATTTCTAGCATGTCTTTCTCCCACCTATTTCTTAAAAAGGTTTTCTTTAGGCCTGTATACAAGGATATACAATCAAATTAATATGCCTTTGACAGACATTAAATGAGTTCTAACTGAAAGAAAGGGCCAAATTAGCATAGGGATCTTTCTTCAGAATGCTTATAAACTACCTAAAACATATGAAGAATGGTTGCAGGAACTGGGTATGTCTAGATTAATGAAAAGAAGGACTAGGGAAAATGGCCCCTGAACTTGTCTCAACTTGTCTGCAAATGGCCCCTCCCCCAAAGGTCCAATAAGGCAAAGTCTGACATGAAGTCAACCAACCAAAATACCAAATCCAAAGGTTCAAAGGCACAATGTCTAAATTCAAGGTACAAGTCCAGAGGCCACTCAAGAAAAAGACAGGAATCTACAAAGCTAGAATACAAACACAGGTGGAAACCCAACCATTGTTTCCAGTGTCTGTCAGGCTGCTTCATCAATTGGGCTCAGTAGACACATGCTGGTGTAACTCATTAGGAGGGGCGAGACTGACTGCTTGTGAATAGCATCTCTAACCTTTGTTGTGTCTGCCTTTGGTGGAGGAAGCAATTCTTTCTCATTATATGTTGACTGGCTGCAGCTACATTTGTCATGCCCCTGGTGGAGACTGACTCCGAGGAAGAGGAGGAACAGCCAACAGGGAGTGGGAGTGTGGCTCCAGAGGTGGAGGAGGAGGCTGGGGAAGGGCAGAGGCCCGCTGAGCAATCAGAAGAGGATCCAGGCCCATCCCCTATCCATCCCAGGGCATGCAGGGAGGAGAGGATCAGGGAAAAGCATGGTCTACTTGGGAGGAGAGGATCATGATCCTCCTCAGGGCTTACAGCTGGGAGCTATGTATATAAGTTTGTAACTGTGTATGCAGAATTGCTGGAGTCAAAGTTAGTGTTTCCTTTGAAAGAGGTTTATATTTGTTGGCGTTCTTCCCAAGGACTTTCCCCGGTTATCTGCTTGGAACATATGGTTACTTATCTTGGTTTGATTTGGAACTCTCGCCAATAGGGTTTGTTATTGTTTTTCCTTTTGCCTCATTATTTACTTTTGTGATGTTAAACTGTGACTAATAAAACAGTGAAGTTGAAGGCATTGCTGGACTTTAATTCACATTTTGGGTTTTGGGTTATTTTGAGAGACTACGGGTCATCACAACATTCCTTCTTGGTACTGCATTTGCAACTGGGTCTCTAAATACTCCAGCTGCAGCTGCATCTCTCCCCTTTCTTCTTCAGTCAGGCACTCATCTGGTTGTTCCCTTGATGGCCCCTCCAAGGTTCCTGCCCTCTCCTCTTCCTCTGGCCCATTTAGTCCCTGCTCGGAGCCTTCGGTGTTTTCCTGACACTTCCCCGCATCCTCCTCCAAAGCCCCTGGAGTCAGTTCTTCTTAGTTGTCTGAGCTGATGTCAGGGGAAGCCATTACAGACTGATATTACCTGTGTGTTGGGAACATCCCTTCCCTCACTGTCTTTCTTATCTTAGTTTTTCCATCAAATTCGCTGCGGCAAAGCTTAAATATCTGCCTTGCTCAACATTCTGAACTCAACCTTCACAGAGGTGTTAGAAAATAGATTGTATGAATCCTGGTTCTACTTTTGAGTGGACTTGCCTTTATAGCAGGGGAAAAAAAAGGCTTGTCATTTTTAGTTATGCTCACTAGTGGAGTAGCAGAGCTTAGATGTTTACATTATGTATAAAAGCATTCTTAACCATCAATTATCAACAGGCAATGACCTTAAAAGAACGAACACTACTTGATTAACCAACGGATGAGAAAATAAATAGTACCAATACATTGTGACCTTTAAAAAGCAACAGAGGCATTCTGAAAATCTATGGGTTTTTTTAAATGTAAAATGAAAGTATTTCCTCTTATACTTTATAACTTGCTAATGTTGTGTTTTCCAGCCATTACATTTATAATGGGTAAGAAAATCTAATGCCAGCTCTCCTTTCACAATGTTTAAAATGCTTCCTGAAAATCATACATTCAAGGACAGATTGTCACTTTCCCTAAGTGGTATTGCTCTAAGTTTGCCTTCCTGGTTCCCTGATTCCTCAGGGTTCTTTTCAACTCTCTATTATTGTTATTGTGGTTTGTTGCATAGTGAGCCAGATGTTCAGACTGAATTTGGCATTTTTATCTACCTATTTTGTCCTCCACAAGGACCTGGGAAGGCAGATTTTTTTGAAGTGATAATTGTCATGGGATATAGCAATAGCACCTAGTCTTATATACTGCTTCATGGTGTTTTACAACCCTCTCTCAGGAGTTTACCGAGTCAGCATATTGCCCCCAACAATCTGGGTCCTCATTTTACCCATCTTGGAAGGATGGAAGCCTGAGTCAACCTTGAGCTGGTCAGGATCGAACTGCTGGCAGTGAGCTGAGTTAGCCTGCAATACCGCATTCTAACCACTGCATCACCATGGCAACAGAATAGCATAGCATAGAATAGAATAAGCACTTAGACTTATATACTACTTCACAGTATTTTACAGTCCTCTCTCAATGGTTTACAGAGTCAGCATATTACCCCCAGCAATCTGGGTCCTCATTTTCACCCACCTTGGAAGGATGGAAGGCTGAGTCAACCTCGAACCAGTGAGAATCAAACTGCCAAACTGCTGGCAACTGGCAGTCACCAGAAGTAGCCTGCCGTACTGCATTCTAACCACTGTGCCACAATGGCTATTCTGAGTAAAGCTGCCTTTTGTAATTGACTGATTGTGATTTTTTTCAATGCTGATGGTATTTAAGTGGTGCGCCAGATGTTTTGGGATTGCACCCATAGCATCTATGACTGTTGGTACTATCTTTGCTTTCTTCAGACACAGTTGTTCTATTTCTATTTGTAGGTCTTTGCATTTTGTTATTGTCATGCACCTGTTGGAATCTGATTCCGAGGGAGAGGTGGAACGGCTGACATGGAGTGGGAGTGTGGCTCCGGTGGCTGTGGAGGAAACTGGGGAAAGGCACAGTCCGGCTGGGCATTCAGAGGAAGACCCAAGCCCACCCCCTCTTCATCCTAGGACATGCAGGGAGGAACGGATAAGGGAGCAACATGGGTTATGGGGGAGAAAAAGTCCCTGATTCCCTTCATTAGCTGCAGCTGGGAAAACAGGATAAAGAGGGCGTTTGCGCACAGCCCCTTGTTGGAAGCAAAGCGTGAATTATTTTGGTTTGTCAAGTCTTATTTGAGTTCTGACATCCTCCTAACTGTGTGTGTTTCGTTATCTTTTGAAGTCTTCAATTTCTTATCCTGCCCTGTCTCGTTAATTGCTGCAGCGTGGTTTGTGTTGGGTTTTATTTAGAATTTATATGTACTTTGGGTTCAGACGGAATTTCTTCCCTTTAAAAACTGTTCTTGGGAGAGTTTTTTTCTCCAGCCGAGGATAGCTGGACTTTGTGGACCAAGTTGGAGATATTAAAGTGACTTTATCTATTTTTGTGACTTTGTTGCTTTTGTGCCATGCCCCGGGTCATCACAGTTATCTTTTGTAGGTCTTTCTCTTCTTTTCTGCTATTTCCAAGTGCTAACACGTCCACACTGCCCAGAGTTTTTTTGTCTTTCTTACTGACAATTGTTTAAGTCTGGAGTGTTATGTGATAGATGCCTGTCAGTTCGAATTTTAAAGTTCCAGGACACTTTATCTTCTTCATTTTCTATTACTATTTTTGGTCTCACTAGTTCTTACTTGCAAGCAAATGGTATTTCTTGCAGAACTTCCAATATACCATTTTTGCGACATTCTCATGTTGTGGGTTTTTTTTTTTGTAATCAGTCTGTGCAATCTTTTTGCAGCAGTTAATTAGGTGGTCAACTGTTTCTTCAGCTTCTTTGCAGGGGTGGCACTTGCTATTTTCTGCTGTCTTCTCCATTCTGCCTTTATTTGCATTTCTTCTTAAGGCTTGCTCTTGTGGAGCCAGAATTAGTCCCTCTGTCTCTTTCTTCAACATTCCTGTTCTTATCCATTGCCAGGTATTGTTATTATCTGTTTTGCCTGCTAGTTTTTTTTTAGACTGGCCATATAATATTGTAACCATCTTTTAGTGACTCCTAATAGCATTAGGAATGGGTAGAATGGCTCACTTTCCCCCCGCCCCTCATCTTGGACTCGATGAACAATATCTATGGAGATGGTTAGTCATCCAGATCATGGTTGTCCCAACAATTCTTTTCTCAAAAGGCAACTGGACTTTGTTTTTCCTTGAAGATATTCTGTTTCTCATCCAAGAAGCTTCTTCAGTTCAGCTTCTTGGTTGAGAAGCAAAACATCTTCAAGGAAAAACAAAGTCCAGTTGCCTTTTCAGGGTAAAAAAAACCTTTTGGGCTTGTGGACTGTGATGTTGCAGGAAGGCAGCTGTCCCTGGAGGAAGATCTGACAATGTCTGCTCTTTGTAGATAGGATAAGAAACAGATTTGACCAGAAATACAGAACTTTACTTCATTGATATGGGTTATAATAACAGAATCTTGAAAGCCTGACCGAGTTTCTCTTTTCCTTCTTCTTATACCCAAAAGAGTCAAGGCAGGCCAGTCTTGAATTTTTTTCTTGCCCCTCTCTATCTTTCCAAGCTAAGTTAATGTTTTTGCAATGGCTGCTGCACATTTTCTTCAAGGCCATCACTGTTCTCTACAGAAAAGGAGAGCATACAAACTGAATTTGCTGTCTGACAGACATCCTGGAAAACTGATAAGGACTTTGGAGTGCTAATGCTGTGCCTTATATTCAAGCTAAGAAAAGAGACTGCATTTCTTGAAATATGAATAGAATGTTTCAAAAGGCATTTTCTATCAAAAATGTGTGTTGACAACTTGAGCTGTCAGACTGATTAGTATGCTAGTTAGGTACAGGCATAACATCTTCACTATTAGTGGAGCCAAGATGACTCAGAATGCAGACTCAAAGAGTTTTCTCTTCAAAATGGTGTCTGCCATCAAAATGGCTTCTCATCAAACTGGGATGAGGCATCAGGCAGAATGCTACAACATTCAGTTCTGGGCTTGGACTTCTTCAACCTGTGGTGGTATTATCTAGTTCGCACCGGTTCGGGTGAACCAGTAGCAAGGATTTGGCATGGGCTGCTGAACTGGTAGTAAGTTCTGGCTGGCCATGCCCCCGACCCGGTTGCCCAGTTGCTGCTGGCTCCACCTGCTCAATGCTCCCTCGCCCTGCCTGCCTGATGCCTGCTCCTTAAGGTATTTCCTTTTTTTCCCTCCCGACAATCAGCTGTACATATGATCAGCTGTGCTGGGATTTCCCTTTCTGAGCCCCAGGGGAGCCTTCTGGGAGCAAAAATGCCCCCCCAGGAGGCTTGCCTGAGGCCCAGAAGGCCCCAAAAATGGGTGCGGGGTGGCTGCAAAAAAAAGAAAAAACCATGCGCACCCAGTCACATGGCCATGTCCACCTAACCATGCCCACCAAGCCACGCCCACAGAACCAGTAGTAAAAATTTTTGAATCCTACCACTGTCTTCAACATATATCTTAGTGGCTTGCATGAAAAGGTGGGATAGCTTGTATCCTTGAGCAAAATGTGATGCAATAGCGTGCTGTCTGAAAGACAGCAATCTTGCTTGTTGATTTTTATTGTTCTTACTGTTTAGAGCCATTGAGAATCTATATACAATTGCACCAGAATAGAAATATCATATCAGACAAAAAAAAAGATGTCGAGACTCCAAAAAGAGTGCAGAGAAGACCAACAAAGATAATTAGGGGATTGGATGTTCAACAGTACTAGGAACCATTGTGGGAACTGTGAATGTCTAGTCTAATGAAGAGAAGGACTAGGAGTAACATGATAGCAGTCTTCCAATATTTGAGGGGCTGACACAGAGAGGTCTGTCTATTCTCCAAAGCACTTAAAGGCAAGATAGAAATAATAGATGGAAGTTTATAAAAGAGAGATCCAACCTAGAACTAAGCAGAAATCTCCTGTTAGTAAGATTAATTAATCAATGGCAAAGCTTGCCTCCAGATGCTGTGGATGCTCCCTCACTGGAGGTTTTTAAGAAGAGAATGAACAGCCATTTTATATAAATTCTCTTGCCTGAACAGGTGGCTGGACTAGAAATCTGCAAGGCAAGGTCCCTTCTTACTCTTTTGTTCTATGTTGTGTAAATTAGATACACAGAGTCATAAATAAATACATTCACAATGATCTTAATAGAACAGAAAAGTGAAAATAATAAAATAAAACTGAATAAAGAGACCCATAAAATTCTTTATTTAAAAAAATCAGGATCAACTGCACAGGTTTAAGATACCAAAGTCCTAGCTTGTTAATTGATTGATTATGTGCCATCAAGTCTTAACAACTACATAGATAAATTTTCTCCATGATGATCTATCTCTAACCAGGTTTTTCAGGTCTTCAATGGTGCACTCATCACCAACATAACTAAGTTCATCCATTTTGCTGCTGGTCATCCTCTTATTTTTCTCTCCACCATTCTCAGCATTAGAGCCTTCTCCAGACAGCTGGTTTTTTGCATAACATGTCTGAAGTACAATAAATTGAGCCTGTCCTTTTGTGACTCAAGTAAGAACTCTGTATTGATTTGTTGAATAATCTATTTGTATTTGTTTTAATTTTACTTGGCTGTCCATGGTGTTCTCAGGAGACTTCTCCAATACCAAAGTTCAAAAGCATCAATATACTCTTCCTATTCGACTTCTTCAAAGTCCAGGTTTGTTAATCATGTGGGGGTATAACTTTCTTGGACTTGTATTTGAAACTAAGCTGTGTTTGAGTCAACAGTGTGACATGGAGTCTAGAAAGTCAAAATACAACGTTATACTGTCTCAAGAGAAGTATTGTTTTCAAATAATGGAAAGTCATAGTTCTATACTCTAATTGAGACCCTACTTCAGCAAGTATTGCATCCATTTGTGGGCAACACATTTAAAAAAAAATTGAGAAATTGGAACAGATGCAGAAAATAACAGTAAATATAATCAGAGGGCTGGAAACTACAACTTACAAGAAATTGGAACTGGGAATGTTACAAGAAAAGGCTAGAGAATTTTTTTTTGTATACCAAAAGGGGTGTGACACTTGTATAGGGCATAAATTATGGGATGGAACATACTTGGGTAGACCAGGTTGCCCTTATAGACCAGTCCCATGCCAGAAAAACAATTATGGGTTTGAATCCCAGAAGGGTATGGCTAGCTGATGAGAGCTAAATAGCTTGAATACTAGTCTCCCTTTATTTCTTTATTGGTAAACATAAATTCAACTGCATAAATTAATGTCCTTAAGGTACAGAAAGGTAATTTCCAGCTCAGTAAAAGTGTAGAAATGCTGAACCTGACAGTAGAAGCAGATTGACAGTAGAATCAATTGCCCGGGGAACTTAGAAATCTCTCCTTCACTGAATTTCTTCGAACAGAGGTTGGATCAGCAGCTTCAACCAAGGATATTGTTTTATTTGGATTCCTGCATTTATGAGGGTACATTTGCTGGGTTACATGAATTATTTCTAATTACTTGGGAACAGTGATAAAAAAAAGAAACACCCCTGGATAAGTGGATAATTAAGAACCAATCCCCATGTCATTCTGAAAAAAGGTGCAGGTTAGTTGGGTTTTATATTGACAGTTCACAAAGATCAATGCTCAAATGTTTTGCTCTTCAACAACATTGCTGTGAGAAGATCCTATCAGGAGAGGCTCTGTTAAGCTGATTTTCATAATGGTAGATGATCTTGCCTGTTTTCTACTCCACATACAGTTTTAAAAATTCCCTAGAAGGGAGGGACAGAACCATAACATGCAATTTGCATACTTTTCATGATTGCTTCTAAGCAGGACAAGTAGGTTTTTTTTCTTCTCCTTCTTCAAAACCATTAAGAATAAACTGCTGTTTAACTGTCAATTGACTCTCCTCCCAAGCTAATTACCTCATCTAAAGATTTTAAATCACATTTTCAACATGATAGATACTGTGCATCTGAATTCCCCTGCACCTCCTGAATACTAATCTGAGGCCATTGAAAACCTGACAAATACTGTTAAAACTTTTACAGCAGAGAGGAAAAAAACCAGCATTTTCATTAATGCTCCTGTATAGGTTGCAAGAAGTTTTTGATGATGTTTTCCAGAGAGAAAGAGACAAGGCAGAGATTCATAGAAAATGTCAGCCAAAATACCTGCAACATAAATATAAAATGTTCATTCATCCTTCCTGCCTGTCTGCCTGTTTTTGAGTTAGCTAACTTCTTCTCTTTTTTTTTACTGTCTCTGAAGTATTTGCAAGCAATTTTGCCTTCCCAATTTGAATTCCATGTTTCTGAGCTGATTCTGGTAGACAGTTCTTGTCTGCTCACCTTGTCAAAAGTGTACCAAAAGCTTTCCAAATAATTTAAGGGCTTCCAAAAGTGTAGCACTTGTTTCTTTTTCATCCTCATCCTCATCTAGGCTACAGAACCAATTTTCTCTGAAACCCTTATCCTAAACCAAAAGTATTAGAAATTTACATGCTTGTGAAATAATCTATTTGCTGAGGGAGATGAAACTCTGGTGCTATTATGCTGTCCATGCTTCAAACCTGTAATTCACCTATCCAGTCTAGGAAGAGCATATTTCTTTTGACATATCGCTGTTCCTGAGTTCAAGTGTGCATTGGTGTTTAGATAAAAGACCAGAAAACACTTTATTCCTAAAGCTCTAAAGAATTTTTATATGGCCAGTACAAAGACACTGATGTGTATTTTTTCTGAGTGTAGAGCAAATGGAATGGGAGTAAGAGAGAAGGGGAGGGAAGGAGAAGGAGAAGAGAGGGGAGAAGAGAAGAGAAGAGAAGAGAAGAGAAGAGAAGAGAAGAGAAGAGAGAAGAGGGTACGGGAAGGGAACAAAAGGGAAGGAAAGGGAACGGAAGGGGAAGAAGGAACAAAGAAAAGAAGGAAAGAAAGAAGGAAAGAAATGAGGAAGGAAGGAAAGAGGAATGAAAGAAAGAAAGAAAGAAAGAAAGAAAGAAAGAAAAGAAGGAAAGAAAGAAAGAAAAAGATTTACTACTTACATTCTATGCCAGACCGATATATTATAAAATTGAGGATTAGACATTCACTTTGCATAGTCTCTTCAGATAGGGCACATGGATGCATGTCTTGATCAATTCAAAATGTGCTTATTTCTTCAGAGGCAAAAGCAACAAGCTGCGTGAAAAGTTGACAGGCAATGAAACCATTTTTTTTTTGAAGTGCCTCCTGGCTTTAGGAACACAATGAGCCAAGGAGAGGCAAAAAGGCTCTAACAAATTGCATTGGACAAGAGCCAGTGGCAAGAAGAATGCTTGCCAGCCTGGAGGTCACTGGGGCAACACAGCTTTTGGTGAGCTCGTGCAATTTCAGAGCCTTTCAGTACAAACCTTGAGCTTAAGTCATCATTTGCTAGAATAACTTCTGGGTACTATGGGTTCACCAGGTAAAATCAATCAGGCTGAATTATCTGTTTTTGCTCTTCTTTTTCCCTAGGATTACTATAGATGGTGGCTATCTAGATAGCAAGAAAGGCTTCATTTTTGGTACCTTTCTGCTGACCAGATATGGCAAACCAGCAAATACCACCTCTGACTGGCCCCGCCCCCATCTGTTCTCTGCCTCCCAAGTCCCAGCTGATTGGCTGGGTCTTCTTTTGTTGCCCTGCACAAGAGAATGGAGCTGGGAAGCAGGTTAGTGGGGTGGGGAGGGAATGGGGATTTTGCAGTAACCTTCCCCCAGGAGTGGGAAGGGAATGGGGATTTTGCAGTAACCTTCCCCCAGGAGTGGGGAGGGAATGGGGATTTTACAGTATCCTTCCCCTGCCACGCCCACCAAGCCATACCACACCCACAGAACTGGTAGTAAAAATGTTTTGAATCCCACCACTGATGCTATTGCTATATTTAAGGATTAAAATTGTAAGCATCGGAAATGAACAGTACTTAAAAGACAATTAGCAGGTCATGATTCTGACACAAGTGTTATGCTGACATTAGAAGAGATAAAATATAGGAAATATAGAGAAAGGGGAGAAAGTCAGTGGAATTCAAGGTGGACTTACATCTCTTGTGGACACAAAGAGACTCTAGACTGATGATGCGCTTGACCCCTCCCTCAGGCTCAGCCTGGTCATCTCCCACATCCTGTCTGGCCTACGGTGTTGGTCATGGGGCATCGGCAACAGGGACATCGGCAGGGGGTGTTGGTGGGGGATGGGGTGATGTTGATGGTGGCACTGATGACCCTCCACAACAGTCCCAGGTTCTCATGTGACCCCTTGATAAAATTAATTTCTCACCCCTGCCCAACAAGCTTTCCAGAATAGCACCTGCTTGCAGAATGTCAGACAGACTCTCTAAGAATCAGAGCCTCATGCTGCCTCTGCAAAAAATAGAAAGGTAAGTTGGGTGCTTTAGGATCCCTGAAGTGGCTGAGGAGTGCGACAAGTCCTGCAAGTCCCTTTGATGGGCAGTATGTCAAGGCCTACATTCCATAACAGCCTCCAAATCTCTAGGTTGCTTTGGGTAGTTGGATGGCCAGGTTGGGACCAGGCCAAAGATCTGCAGTGACTCAATGAGATTGGGAGTGGGAGATTGGTGGGGGTACTCTGCAGCTTCCTAAAAGGTGGTCATAAGAATAAGGGGTGCTGTGACTTCAAAATGGGGTCATAGGTAGCTTTTGCTGGTGAACTTCAAAAGGTCGTTAAGGGACCAGTCATATCTCGAGGACTACTGGTATGCATGTTACATATCTCGAGGACTACTGGTATGCATGTTACAAATCAGTGTAAATAAATTTTAACCCCAAATTTGAAAACAACTAAAAGCAAAGACTTAAAACAAAATTTGTGTCAGGCACCGAAGATCAGGACTACAGATGAAGTTCCATTTCAACTAATTTATTATTACTCATGCCTATGTTATGTACAGGAAGGGACGAGGTGGCTCAGTGGCTAAAAGGCTGAACTTGTCAATCAGAAAGGTCAGCAGTTCAGTGGTTCAAATCCCTAGCACTGTGTAACGGAGTGAGCTCCTGTTACTTGTCCCAGCTTCTGCCAACCTAGCATCTCGAAAGCATATGAAAATGCAAGTAGAAAAATTGGGACCACTTTGGTGGGAAGGTAATAGCGTTCCATGCACCTTCAGCATTTAGTCATGCCAGCCACATGACCATGGAGGTGTCTTTGGACAGCACTGGCTCTTCGGCTTTGTAACGGAGATGAGCACTGCCCCCTAGAGCCAGAAATGACTGTGAGGGGAACCTTTACCTTACCTATGTACAGGAATCTACTCAATTAACAATTCTAGAACAATGGCATTCAAAGGAGGTTAGACTTAGTCTATTTGTCATTACAAAGAGATGCTAGGCTGATTCCTCTTTTGACTCCATCCCCAAGTTCTGCCACCTTCTCCGACAGTTTGTGTTTTCATGGCAAGATCCCTAAAACTATTCCTGAATTTTCTCCCTCCCTCTCAAAAACCATAACAGAATAGCAGGATACTTAAGAGCTTAACACAGACATGGGACAGAAAGAGTAGACATTTATTTAAGTAGCCCTCCTATATGTATGTTTAATCATAACTAACAATTTGGGGAAAAAATCAATTTATTGGAATAATATTATGCAGATAAATAGATGGATGATTAAAAGGGAGGGAAAAAAGAAAGAGAGGAGTTGGACATCTCTTGATAGAAGACTCATCAATGGTAACCAATTTAATCACCTTTTTAGCTTTCCCCTGACCTCATATCATTTAATTATACATATGTGCCAACAGAACATCTGAGCAGCAAGAAGATCTTTATTACATATAATTCCTATTTTATAACTTTTTGTTTGATCTGTTCCTACATTCAATCCAGACATATTCATCTGTATAAATTACTATTCTTTGCAACCACTTGAATATGACTTTGAATATCCAATATATCCAACCAACTATATAATGAAAAGCTACTATTCTTTCATAGCAATATTCTTTTTTACCCCCCAGGTTTAACACTTGCTGTATTAGTTAAGAGATTGTGGCATATTTCATAGAGGTGTATATATGGAGGGGTTTGTCAACATGAAGTCAGTTCTGATCAAACAGGTTTTTAAAGATTTATTTTGTCCTTCCTCCCTCCCTCCCTCCCTTCCCTGAACTACTACAACTATAGGAATCATATGCACATAAAAATGGTAAGGAACATGAATAGAAATACAGACAAAACCAAGCCCTTTTGTGAGAGGAACCTGAGTAGTAATCAGGCAGCATTGATTTGATCTGCATGTTTCAGACTTATATGGCTACAGAGACCAATTAAAACATCTGATTATGTTGGGAGGAAATAGCAGTGTCACCAAGAGGTTAAAGGAGACAATAGAATAGTGCAGTGGTCCCCAATCTTTGTGGCTTGGTGGCCTGGCTGTGGGAGGAGAGGAGAACCAGGCCACATGAGTGGTGGGTTGTCGTGTATACATATAACTCAACTTGACTGAACACCAGGCCAGCACGCATACTCATGCACATGCGTGGGCAGCTCGACTAACACCTGCTGCTCGTGCAAGTTGAGCTGTGCACACTCATGCATGTGTGCCGGCCAGTGATGGGATTCAATTATTTTTACTACTGGTTCTGTGGGTGTGGCTTAGTGGGCGTGGTGTAGCTTGGTGGGTGTGGCAGGGGAAGGATACTGTAAAATCCCTATTCCCTCCCCACCCCACTAACCTGCTTTCCAGCTCCGTTCTCCTGTGCGGGGCAACAAAAGAAGACCCAGCCGATCAGCTGGGACTCAAGAGGCAGAGAATAGATGGGGGCCAGTCAGAGATGGAATTTGCTGGTTCTTCGAAGTACTCAAAATTTCCACCACTGGTTCTCCAGAACTGGTCAGAACCTGCTGAATACCACCTCTGGTGCCAGCCCACCACTTGCACAGCCCAGTTTTGAACAGGCTATGGCCCAGTAGTGGCCTGTGGCCTGGGGATTGGGGACCCCTGATATAGTGGATGCAGTAATACAACTCAATCCTCACTTGCCTTGTATGTGCATCATATTAAATGAGCCTTGCTTTGAAGTGCCATGTCTTTCATCTTGTCTGTTTTGATGCCCCCTCCTGCAAATGTCACTGAACTTAAAAAAATAAAATGTGCAATCAATATTATTTTAATATGCACATTTTCACTTTCAATTTTCTGAGCTCGGATTATCTGCTAGTCACAGAATGAAATGATCTCAAAGTAATAGAAACAGAATTAAAGTCATCAAGCTCAATTTCCAAACACATAATAATATTTCCAATCTCTCTTGTCGTTAAGGCCTGAAAAGGTCCATTTTTTGTGTTTTGTTTTGTTGTCCATGTATTTTGAGAGCCAGGAAAGTCTACAGAGTAATCTGGCTGCCAACAGTTGCTAGTTCGTATAATTCATGCTGTCATACTATCCAGAGTGCATCTTCAGGAGGTGAGCTAGCTTCAATGGTTAAATGGATTAAACTTTGTTATTTGAATATAGATCTTTTTTAGCATTTGTATTTTATTGTGTTTTATTATTAGGATTGAAATGTTAATCAATTCAAGAGAACAAGTCCATATATATAAACTACCATTAGAAAAATCACCAAACGCCTACCTCAGCACCTTCGTGGCTAAATAATGCTGTACTACACAAAAGGGGCTGCATACATTTCAGGGACATCCACACTAACTTTATAGGATTGCTACAGTCATAATGTCTCAAAGGTGCATTTTTCAAAAAGCAGCTGGACTGTTCTATCCTTGAGGAAGAAGGTGCTTTATGTCTTATCCAAGAAGCTTCATTGGTTCTGGCAGTCCTTCCAGAAGTTTCAAGAAGATTCCCTCCCCTTTTGCACTCAGGGAGAGTGCTAATGACCAGAAGACTGCAAAGAAATATGATCCTCCCACTATCACCTTCATTCTGTCGGAAATAATCCTTCTATTCTCCCCCACCCCCATTCTGCCCGAACCAATAAAGCTTCTTGTATAAGAAGCAAAATATTTTCTTCTTCTTCCACAAGGAATAAAATAACAGCTTTGAAAAAAGCACCTTTGAGAAAACTATGACCTGGATGACTAAGAGGCATACAGACATACAATTATACTGGGTGCTCAGAGGAAGGAAGGAAGGAAGGAAGGAACATCAGCAAGCTGGATGGACTTGAGTTAAATGGTGATGGATGAATTATTGGAAAATACAAAGGACCAGATCATCAGATGGATCATTTATTTATTGTACTCCTCCTCCTCCTCCTCTTCCTCTTCCTCCTCCTCCCCCCCCATTACTTATGATCAGATACGTTATGGACACTGTATAAAGCTCCCTCTTATTTCCTTATTATATCCCAATGGACACGGAAATAAGGAGAAAAGCCACATTTAAGCAAATCATTGGAATAATATTATTCATGCAGAAATCAGATCTTTTTTTGCATGGATACAGAGGTGGTATTCAGCAAGTTTTGACCAGTTTTGGAGAGCCAGTAGCAGAAATTTTGAGTACTTTGGAGAACCGGCAAATACCGCCTCTGACTGGAGATTTTTACAGTATCCTTCCCCTGCCACACCCATGAAGCCACGCCCACAGAACCAGTAGTAAAAAAAAATTGAATCCCACCACTGCATGGATGTAATTTAAAGAGCTAATATCACTATGCATAACATAAGCTGATACATGGTAGGACCTAACTGTGGTCTGATCTTCATTTCTGAGAGCTCTACTTTCAAACAGAGGACTGTGCCTGAATTGCAGAAATGAAGACTTCCAGGAAAGGGTAGGAAAAGAGAGATAGAAAATTAACTCCCCAGAAAACTCTTGATTCATACTGCCAGGTACTTATTAACCATCCAGAGTTTTGTACTTCAGGTCAGGTAGCTGTGCTGGATATGGAGAACTGTTCCAGAAAAATACTTGCAAGGAACTTTAAATGGAGCAACCTACAAAAAACCCCTCAGACCTTATAAGGTAGGTTCTGAGACTTACACGAGGAATGAGAAATGATATTTGTGCCCCGGACTTTCAAAGTACTGTAGCAGGAATAAAATTTCCCTCCTCTAGTGTGGGAAAAGTGAAGCACCACAGAAATGTTCCTTGGTCCTTCTTTGGATGCCAGTCTTCGTGTTCTTTGTAAGAGCTGAAAATGGAAAACTATTGTTAAGATTTTAAACAACTTAATTCATTAAATCATATTTCTGTGCACTGGTATCTATACAAAGTCTGCTCTTAAAGGCTGTGTTCTTCATATTTTGCAAATTTATAATTAGCCCAAACAATAAAAGAAAGTCTAACCGTCTTCTAGGAACATTTGATGTCATTGAGAGAAGCAGGTGAATTGAAGAGCACACCAACAGGGGCTAAGATACAGCTTTCTTTGTGGTTATTCAAACTGATACCTGTCCTAAATTACTGTGTAATGTTTTGATCAAGTGCAATGACTGCATATCAATTTATATAAATCATATCAGGTTTACTAATTGGCACCTAGTTGGAGAACATCTAACACATTGCAATTAAAGCTCTTTATATGTTGAGCTGAGGTGCTGCTACTTATTCTTTGAGTATGCAGACGAATTGGCACACTACGATAAGAAGGGAATATTTTAAAAATATTTTGTGCATGTATGTATATTAATAAGGCATAAATCATACTGTCTAGTTTTCACACTGGCTGTCTCCTCCTGTTACCTTAGTTCTAGGGTAGTTCTCTCCATGATTAGTTTCCACCCATTGCTTCTTGTCCTCCATTCAGGTGCTTTGGAGCATATGGCTTAAAGATACCAAAGAGTCATTTCCACATGCACTGCTGAAAATATGATTTTATACTGGCCCCACAGAATGACAACGGGTACTATATCCATCCAACAAAGGTGAAACCAGCAAAATTTCAGGATTAGAATTTAAGAGAGCTACGATGGAGGGCCCATGCCCACTTTAGAAGAATCCTTAAAGTGGTATCTAATGGAAGCCACAAAAGAGAAGTGATGAAAACTCTAAACTGCTTTAGATGTTAATTTGGTAGAAAGAAGATGGTGTCACACTGTATTTCTGGATCTTCCTTAGTCTTTTTGGTGTCATTATCTTTCTTCCATTATGATGCCATTGTTTTTGTCCATCGTTTTTGAGTGACATGCCAGCAGAGTCAAGTTGCTATTTTCCAGATTTCTGGCACACCAAGCCAAAAAGGTTTGCCATCATTGAAATAGCACAGAAGTTCTTCTCTGAACTGAACTACTTGCTTAAAAAGACAGAACTTGAAAATCAAGCTACACTTGTGAGGAATTCTGGATAGCCTTCCAACTGAATTAAAGTTTCTAGGAACATCTCTATAGCGAACAATGTTGGGCAAGGATTTCTTGCACACTATTCACATCTACCCTTGTTTTTTTCCTTCTTTATCTTTTTTTTTAAATTACATTTATATGCTTCCTTCTCCTCAAGACTCAGGGGCTTACAATTTTGGGATACAACCCAATATGCTCAGCAATAGCCTTCATTCCATTGTATATGCCTGCTTATGACTAAGCATTTTTACAAAGTCAGCTTATTGCCCCCAACAATCTTGGGTCCTCAATCTACCTACCCCGAGAGGATGGAAGGCTGAGTCAACCTTGAGCCTGGTGGGATTCGAGCCTACAGTAATTGTAGGCAGCTGGAACTTAAGTGCTAGGCATTTAACAGCCTGCACCACCAAGGCCCTTGGTGATATCTCTGGTAAATCAAATCTTCCTTGCATAGAATCTGACTTTGTTCTCTTGGTTTTGCTGTCTGGAAAATGTTAGAATTTGGAATCATTTACCTGACTTCTGGATCAATGTGATGGTTATTGGAGCTATGCAAACTTTGATACAGAGATTTGATTTGAAGTTGATTCATTTGAAACACAGAAGAGAACTGGAACGCTAAATCAAAGTGGATGCTTCCAAATTGATGAGTTGATTTAGAAAGTTTTCCCCTGAATCAATTTGGAATACTGAATTGGCTTGCTTTGATCCTTCAAACTCAATACTTGAATCAAATTATCAGATCAGATCAACATCCAAATTGAATCAATTATTCAAATTATATTACAGCTAATTCACACTCCTTCCAATTAGTCTTCTCTATTTTGCCCAGTAAATAATTACTTTTGTACTGGAAGTTGGGCTGTTTAATCACATTTTTATTTCTCCTAGTGTCTGATCCTGCCTTGGGACAACAGTCAAAATGTCCAGATTAATCCTTTATTTGCTTACTATTTTCCTTTATCTTATCTCAGTTTCAGGATCCATTAAGAAGGAGAAAGGCTGGTAAAAGAAAGGGCTGGTACAAGTTTCCTTCCTTCCTTCCTTCCTTCCTTCCTTCCTTCCTTCCTTCCTTCCTTCCTTCCTTCCTTCCTTCCTTCCTTCCTTCCTTCCTCCAATTAAGAAAGCAGGGATTAATGGAGAAAAAGTAATGAAAATTCAAGGATGCAGCTCTTTGTGGTTGGTTGTTTACTTTCAGAAAATTTAATTACTCAACTAATTAGCGTCATTAGAGTTTGTGGGTGTGGGGTTTATTCCTTTTGTGTGGAGTTTGCTCCTAGCTTGCTTTGCGAGTGTTAAGGGAGGTATGGTTTTCTTCTTAGTAGTTTCTTGACTAGAGTATTACTTTCTGCTTTATTGTTTGTCTGGCATTATTCCATGCTTATCTGGGTGTAAGCTGCTTGGAAAGGATGTTTTCTGGACTTTTTGTTTCCTTCTTAGTTTTTTTATTGTCTCTTTTGAATGGTGTCTATGTGTCTGTTGATGGCTGATCTGTCTGAATGTAAAACTTCCAGGAATTCTGACCATTTTGGGGCTTGGCTTGGTCTAGGATGCTCACAGTTTCACAGTTGAAACTATGGTCAACACTGTCAATGATGGATTTTGACCAATCAGCAGGTTTTCCAGAGGTGCCTTTCTGGATTTGGACACCTAAAGGTCCCTAACAATGTCCATCCTTAATGTTTGTTCTCATCTTCATCCTCTTAGGTGGACTTCATAGGGTTTTCTCAGTCACATGCTCGAATTCTGTTAAGCAAACTCTTCATGAATAAGATGGTTTTCCCTGTTATGTGCTTCACTTAAAGTAGAAGTATTCCTAAATTCTTGAAAATATTACATATGCATTGCCCCAGTTTTTATGCACATATAGCTGAGCTGGTACCACTTCATCTAAAATTTTAATAAGAGCAATAGTGAAGATACAGTTATGACTGAAACTAAGGATTTCATTTGGAACTTCATAATCTTTTTAAAGATTATTTTTCCCTCCTCTTACCAGCCATTTTGTACCAACTAATTTTAATAAACTTTATGCATAAACCAAATATTTCTGATCTGCAAAGGATGGGGGGAGGAGGATATGAAGGAGTAAAATTTGATTTGCAAAACCTTGTTGATATTACTCTTTCAGATTTATATGCCAACTAATTTTAATAAACTTTATGCATAAACCAAATATTTCTGATCTGCAAAGGATGCGGGGGGGAGGAGGATATGAAGTGGGAGTAAAATTTGATTTGCAAAAACCTTGTTGATATTACTCTTTCAGATTTATATGCAAAGAGTTGCATGACACCTATTTATCCTTACAGCAGGTGGGATTAGGGAGTCAATGCTGCTCTTTAAGGAGGAGTTATAGAATTGTCTCCCACCCCAATCTTCTATTTCCAGGACATTAAACTGGTAGGCTTTTTCAATGAGGATGTAGAAAGATAATGTCCTTTGTAGCAAGCACAGATTTTCATGAAAGGCTATTGAAACAGCTCAAGATTAGAACAATGCTGCAGAGTTTGCCCTTGAAGATTTGGTATCTATGGGATCCAAGATCAGAAACCCGAAAAAAATAGAATCAGATTTATATGCAAAGAGTTGCATGACACCTATATCCTTACAGCAGGTGGGATTAGGAGTCAATGCTGCTTTTAAGGAGGAGTTAGATTCTCCCAAATCTTCTATTTCCAGGACATTAAACTGGTAGGCTTTTTCAATGAGGATGTAGAAAGATAATGTCCTTTGTAGCAAGCACAGATTTTCATGAAAGGCTATTGAAACAGCTCAAGATTAGAACAATGCTGCAGAGTTTGCCCTTGAAGATTTGGTATCTATGGGATCCAAGATCAGAAACCCGAGAAAGGGAGAGAGATAGAATGAGATAGAAGAGACTAGACCCTTCCTTTTCTATAAGATAAGCCTTCAAGGATAATGATGAGGGAAAAAAAGATTGCATTGTATTATGGATTGACCAAGATGAAGTGACGGCATAAGCAATTTGTGAAGAGCAAATGAAATGAAAAGAGGACCATTTTGTCCAGAGAAAAGAAGTGAGCGAGATCTAAAATGTAAGGAGATATAAAGGATCATCTTTTTCCAAGAGTCTCTACGCATCCAATAAGGTTGGGAAGAATGGGCATGCTCGAAGAATATCAGCTGGTGGAGACCAGAAGACAATCTTTTTCCTCAGTGGCTCTTGCTCTTCCTTCAGAAATTAAATGGCCATAACCCTGTTAGCCTTTCGTAAGGCCCTAAAAACCTTGCTATGTTCTGATGTGTACAGGGGTGCGCTGCTGGGGGTTTGCAGGGGTTCAGGAGACCCTCTAGCTAAGATTCTGCACAGTTCAGAGAGCCCCCCCAAATCCCACTCCTGGCTGGCCCACCCCTCCCCACCCCTCCCAGGAGTCCCCATGCGGCCCATTTTGGATGCAGGTAAGTGCAGGATGCATGCAGAGGCTCAGGGAGGGTGAAAAATGGGCCTCCCAGAAGTTTGGGAAGGCCAGAAATTGGTCCATTTCCAGATTCCAGACAGCCTCTGGAGTCCAGGGAGGGCAACCCCCCCACCGTGATGCAGGAGGCCGACTAGGCCACACCCACCCAGCAATCAGGCAGAGAACCCATTGCTAAAATTTTTGAAGCCTGTCCCTGGATGCGTAGATTGCTGAACGTGTCAAGAACCCTGTCTCCTGGCTGTATTGCTGACAGGCAACACAGTTACAGAATATACAGATAATACAGAAGCAATGGATGAAAACCAATAAAGGATAGAAGCAACTTGGAACTAAGGAGAAATTTCTTGACGGTTAGAACAATTAATCAATGGAATGACTTGCCTCCAGACACTTATGTGTCCAAACATTGGAGGTTTTTAAGAGGAATTTGGAAAACCACTTGTCTGAAATGGTATAGGGTGGGGGACTGGGGATTGGACTAGTGTCAACTCATAAAATATTTCTCTGGTCTTTTTAGAGTTGCCAACAGAAAGGGTGGGGGGAGCAGTGTAGCATCTTGCAAAACTGAAACTGCATTCCATAAATGTTTTCAAAGATAGTAACTAGGTGATGGAAGTTTCTGCAAAATTCTAACTGGAGAGCATGATTGATGACTCTTGGCTATGAATGTGTCCCATTGGAGAATATGAATTATGATACACCCAGGGGGTGGGGGGAAAACCAGGGTCAAAAGTGACAATGCATTATGTGTCTCAGAGTTGGCTACCCACAGGCAATGCCTGCATGTTAACTCCCAATAAATCCTTTTTAAGTTTGGAAGTTTGGCTCCAGACTCAGGATTTAAATGGGGGTAACTGCCAGAATCCTGACAGCTAGTCAACAACTAGAAGACCTCCAAGGTCCCTTCCCACATTGTTATTCTGTTATTTGGTTATTCTGGCCAAGTATCTTGCTCCTATGCACATTTAATCTGGATGTCTTTAGTATTTTTATTGCATTAAAATGTTTTTTGTATTTGTAATTCTACTACATTTTTGCTTTTTGAATTGTAAGCTGCCCAGTTTACAATTGACTGAGATGGGCAATTATAAAAAATAATTAACTGAGCTGTGGTGGCACAGTGGTCAGAATGCAGTACTGCAGACTAACTCACAGCTCACTGCAGCAGTTCGATTCTGAGTGGCTCAAGGTTGACTCGGCCTTCCAACCTTCCGAGGATGGTAAAATGAGGAGCCAGATTGTTGGGGGCAAGATGCTGACTCTGTAAACCTCTTAAAGCAGCTGTATGAAGGGCTCTATGAAGCAGTATATAAGTCTATGTGCTATTACTATTAATTAATAATTAATCAATTAAAATGTGGCAGAAGGCAAGTTCTGAAAAGTGACCTTCTGGGCCACGATATCAGCAAACTGTAGCTTGTCAGGATAGTTGTGAATCCAAAATTCACAGCTGCAGTATCTTGCTCCTACTCAAGAGAAGGACCAGGGGAAATATGAGAGCGGTCTTCCAATATTTGAAGGGCTGCCACAGGGAGGAAGGGGTCAAGCTATTTTCTAAAGTGCCTGTAGGCCAGACAAGGAATAATGGATGGAAACTGAACAAGGAGAGATTCAACCTGGAAATAAGGATAAACTTTCTGACAGTGAGAACAATCAACCAATGGAACACCTTGTCCTTGGAAGTTGTGGGAGCACCATCACTTGAGACTTTCAAGAAGAGATTGGACTGCCATTTGTCAGAAATGGTGTAGGGTCTCCTGCTTGGGGGGGGTTGGACTAGATGACCTACAAGGTCCCTTCCAACTCTGATTATCTATCTATCATTTTTTCTTTTTGAATGCCAACAATGTTTAGTGTTGTTGCATGTACATGGCCAGGCTATCGTCTGCATGGCAGGCCTAAAATGTAACAAGGGAAGACAATGGAAAGGCAATGGAAAACAGCATGCTTGCATTCATGCATCCCTAATGCTCTAGCAATTAAATGAACAATCATGGCAGTTTTCTGTTCCTTTTCATCCATATTACACAAGCAATGAGACAAACCATAGAGAAATAACTCTGAAGTGTGATCACAAAGGGTAGGGTATGAGTGAACTGCATTGCTGCTTTAGTCAACCACATTTTGTAACTCTGCACAACACCACCCATTCAACCTTTTCAAAGAAATGTAGAATGCCAACAAAATCAACTTTTCAACACTTTACCCATGCAAACAGTGGCCACAGGTATCAATTTATTTCTATGGAAGGAGAACTTTAATGCCTGCCTGCCTGCCAAGAATAATACTAACATTGCTGTTCAACAATGCTTTTTTTATTTGTGGACAATAATATTACAGAGGGAGGGAAATAAAGTAATACATGTTTTTGGTTCAGATGCTTTTTTTATTTACTATAGCAACATTCATTAACAGATAAACAAATATACATTTGTGAAAGACCTGTTTCTGCTGCCTGAAAGAACTGGCAATGACACCCATAGAAACAAAACAATGACAGAATGTTTAAGGAATATCAGTTCAACTCTGTAAAATAGCTATATGGCATCCAGCTTATGCACAGAGAATGTCTTTAAAAAATACTGAATAGAACACACAGCCCTCTACTTGCTAAACCAAATGTTAGTGTGTTAGTTTATTCCATAATTTGCCCAGATAGAGAAGAATGAATTTATCTCTCTAAATTTAGGAACTTTGATTTTGATGTGAAATGTATTTTTGATAAATATTGCCATCTAATTCCAAGATGTCATAACGATAGCGATAGCATTTCGACTTGTATATTGCTTCATAGTGCTTTACAGCCCTCTCTAAATGGTTTACAGAGTCAGCATGTTGCCCCCAACAGTCTGGATCCTCATTTTATCAACCTCGGAAGGATGGAAAGCTGAGTCAACCTTGAGCCGGTCTGGATTGAACTCCTGGCTGTTGGCAGAATTAGCCTACAATACTGCATTCTAATCACTGCACCACCACGAATCTTGATTCGACAACTGATGGTATTTGATATTCATCAGTTGGTACTTGATAAAGTATGATAGCTGTCAAATAATAGTGCATGCTACTTAACTGCCTTTAATCAATGAAACACAACTGGTATTGTACAGTCAATATTATCTGACTTTCTGTTTTTGACATCTGTCAAAATCCAAACAAGGTATTGTAAACAAATCTGAACCACTCTAGATTTAAATAGGCAAGCTCTTCCACTGATTAATTGTTCTGTCAGGAAATTTATCCTTATTTCTAGATTGAATCTTTCCTTGTTTAGTTTCCATTTATCGTAAACACCAGCAAAATTAAATAACTTCTTTTTCTCCCAATTTACCCATTCTAATTGTCCATGTCAAGTTTATCTCTTCAAATCTGAGGTAATCCTGTTGTGGAAAGTTAGCACCCACCCCTCCACTTGAAGAATGAAATATTTTGAGAAGTATTACAAAGGCAGAATATTATATTTTCCTGTATGAGAAATAGAGAAACATGCTCTTGGAAAGCAGCCCCCAACTTTCTTAATAGCCCTCAGCAGATGTCAGCACTTAAGAGATAAAGGGATAGATAGCTTTATTCATAAGCAAATACCCTCACCCAAGATCCAACAAAGATAGGATTAGCCTTTAGCCACAATAGGAATTGCCCAATACCCCTTCATTCCAAACTTCAACCAAATTTAGCTCAGACAAACTCCTAGGATGCGGCCACGCGGGTGGTGATGGGAGTTTCCTGATTGTCCCATATTACCCCCCTCCTGCGTGACCCGCATTGGTTGCCAGTTGTGCTCCGAGTGAGATTCAAGGTTCTAGTTTTAACATTCAAAGTCCTACATGACATGGGTCCGGGATATTTACGGGAGCGACTCCTGCCGATATCAAGTGCCAACCACCCTGTACGAGCACACAGGCAGGGACTTCTCAGGGTTCCGTCAGCAAGTCAATGTCGGCTGGCGGTCCCCCGGGGATGAGCCTACTCTGTGGCGGTTCCCGGCCTATGGAACCAGCTACCCCTGGGGCTCCATCTGGCCCCTGACCTCCGCACCTTCCGCCATGACTTGAAGACCTGGTTATTTGACCAAGCCGGGCTGTGATGACCTTCTGGGGGGGGAGGGATTTTTAAATCAATTTTAACAACGGACAAATATTGGGCTTGATTCTGTTTAATTCTCTTTTAACTATTTAATGTTGATGTTTGATTTTAGTTGTGAGCCACCCCGAGTCTTTGGAGATGGGGCGGCATACAAGTCCAATAAATAAATAAATAAATAAATAAATAAATAAATAAATAAATAAATAAATAAATAAATAAATAAATAAATTTGTACATGGCCCAATGAGAGCCTGACAGCAGCCAATAGAATATATGTTTTTGAACAGGAAGTTCAAATACCGAGCCCAAGAGAAGATATCAATACCCCTGACTCTCAACTCCAGATGATCAGCTACACCAGAATCACATGTGCTTGGTGGTTCTGCTTCATCATTAAAGCATCTTTCCAATCAGCTCTGTGTTTCCAGTTTCAATTTAGAACTGAACCTGATGGATATTTCTTCCAAAACTATTTAAAGGATTCTATATGTGCCTTCCTTGCAGGAGTAGTTGTTATCCACTGCACCTTTTCAAAAATTCCCAAACATGGCCAAATCCCAGAGGCTTTGTAAGGAGAGATGGAGGAAGTTTACAAGCCATTGCTAATTGTTTTGCTAATCTTCAAAAGAACTGATGCACTAATTCACCAACAGCATAAATTCTTTCCTAATATTAAATAATTATAAGGTGATCATTATTTTCTACCAAAGGAGGGGACAAAATGTGTTTAGGGTCCTTTTAAAAAGAAAAGGAAGAGATCACATTTCCAATATTTTTTTTCTCCTGTTAAAAGAAGCTGTATGTGGTTGCAAGCACTGCATTCGCCCTCTGCCTCCATTTCTGCTCTCTAAATAAGGCATTACCATCTAATCAAGAAGAATATTTGATAAGGTGATCACCTTTAACTAAGCAAGAAGAGGGAGGTTTGTTTAAAAAGACAAAAAGAAATGACAAAAAGAAAATGCCCCATCTTTCTTTATTCCCAGTTTTGATTGAAATTTGGTCCTGTGCATATAAGGTTGCTAAAACTTCAGAGTTTCTTTCTTTCTTTCTTTCTTTCTTTCTTTCTTTCTTTCTTTCTTTCTTTCTTTCTTTCTTTCTTTCTTTCTTCATTTTTCTTCTTTCTTTCTTTCTTTCTTTCTTTCTTTCTTTCTTTCTTTCTTTCTTTCTCTCTCCTTCCTTTCTTCCTCTTTCCTTTCCTTTCCTTTCCTCCCTCCCTCCCTTCTTTCTTTCTTTTTCTTTCTGTCTTTCTCCTTCCTCCTTTCCTCCCTCCTTCCCTCCTCCCTCCCTCTTTCCTTTCCTTTCCTTTCCTTTCCTTTCCTTTCCTTTCCTTTCCTTTCCTTTCCTTTCCTTTCCTTTTCCTTTCCTTTCTCCTCCTTCCCTTTTTCCTTCCTTCCTTCCTTCCTTCCTTCCTTCCTTCCTTCCTTCCTTCCTTCCCTCCCACCTACCCTCCCTCCCTCCCTCTCTCTCTCTTTCTCAGTATGATATTGAAGAAGAGGGCAATTTAAGTTCCTGTCTCATAAAGAAAGGTAAATGGGACAGAGAGAAGCAGTTAGAGAGGCATTGGAAACAGACTTTTATCTTGACTTTTCTTTGCATAAAGCAAATGACAGCAAACTGCCTTCCAGGAGTTCTCCACAGGAGCTATAAATAAAAAGCTATATTTGGGTATTTGTGCAAGGTGTTATTTGAGTTGTATGTGCTGGCCCAGCACAGACTCTCATAATGTAACCCCTAGGCTACTCTGCCCTCATGGAACGTGCTGTGCCATCATTTGAGTTCTTTAATAAGATCAGGGCAGCATTTTTGAACCTGATAGCCAAACAGGGGGTTTTCAATTCCAACCCAACCATATTCCAGGACCTGACATTAATACCAGGGCAAACAAACAACACAAAAATGGAAGTAAATCCACATTTGACAGCTGAAAGGGCACACATATTTCCTGAAGAGTCTGAATGTCATTTTTTATATATATAGGAAGGCAATACAATCATGATCAAGGTATGTGCGCACCAGGTGAGGCTGTCCTTCTACATTATGGGTCAAAATTAAATTTGTTTCGAATGGTTGTGTTTCTTGTTCTGCGCAATATCTCCTGATATTTGTAATGTTCCTTTTAAACTGCCAGAAAAGAAGGGTTTGAAAAGGTCAGTCTGTGTTTCCTATTGCAGGAAGAGTATGGTAAGTTAATAAGTTTTATTTAATAAAAGGCAACCAATTTTTCAGGTGAATCTGCAATGAGAGTCTCTATGTATCAAGTTTATTCTCTCTACCTTCCTTCTCTCCGTGGGGTCTCCATGATTTATAATCTAGGAGAAACCATCACTCCAGTATCCAGGTAACAAATGGGGATATTTTCTATCTGTGCGTTGCATTGGGGATAAAGGCGAGCATAGCAAGAAACGTGGATACATTCATCTTCAAATAATAATGTCTTCTACTGTTTACAGTGAATACCCAGTTAAGTCTAATAATCACCTTGGAATTAACATATATGGTGCGGGCCATAAATAAATGCAAACATTTGCATCTTGGTTTGCATTTTCTTGCTTTGGGATGTTATTTTCCTCTTTCTCTTTCTCCTTCCTTTTTCCTTCCTCTTATTTCTATTCAATCTTTTGACTTTTCTGAAGCACATTTAAAGGAAAAACAACCACAACAAGCATTTACGTTGTCATTGCATCCAAAAATAATGCCAGCTTCTGTTGAAGCTAATCCGGTTAAAACAAAACAAATGAGTGGTGAAAACAAGTGTGGTGCGGAGGAGGGAAAGAATCTTCTAGAATGTCTGACTTGCTGGCATAGTTGATTAGATGCTTTAGCTCTTTCAGGTTGATATTTGAAAAAAGTTTAGCGGAACCAGGAGACAACTGTCTGAAAAACTATATTTTCCTCTATAAGCCTATTTGGGATGAACATTAATTTTTTTTATAAGAAGCCCTGTCATTCACATAATTTTTATTTATTTGTTATATCCTGCTTGTATTATTTTTTTATAAACAACTCAAGGCAGCAAACCTATTTTAACACACCTTCCTCTTCCTATTTTCCCCCACTACAACCCTGTGTGATGGGTGGGCTGAGATAGAGTGATTGATCCAAAGTTATCCAATCAGCTTTTATGCCTAAGACACAACTAGAACTCATGGTCTCCTGGTGATTGGCCCAAAGTCACCCAGTTGGCTTTCGTGTCTTAGATGGAACTAGAACTCACAGCCACCTGGTGATTGGCCCAGCTCACCCAGCTGGCTTTCATGCCTTAAGGGGGACTGGAACTCACAGTCTCCAAGTTTCTAGCCAGTTGCCTTAACCTCTAGACCATACTGGCTTTGCTTTGGGGTGTTATTCTTCTCTTTGTCCTTCTTTTTCATTGTCTGATTTTAACCTAAGATTAGAGCCTTCTGTATTGCTTTTTCCAACTTGTGGATAGCTGTCATCATAGAAGACCAGCTCAGTTCACTTTTTTTCCTATTTTCTTTCTACCAGCAAGCAAAAGCCATTTTAATTTGGTAGAATTCGGTTGCATAGAAGGATCTTTCGCCAATGAAGTTGTCTATTTTCACTATATTTACAGTGTGTTTTAATGTGTTTTTAATTACATTTTTAATTATGTTTTAATTATATCATTGGTGTTGTTGGTTGTCTGCTTTGAGTTATACACATTGACAGTCAGGGGTTACAAATCTCATAAATAAATATTTCACTGAGTTTGATGGAGAAATTCAAGCTTTCTAGTAAGTTCTGCCTACCCTCATGAAAGTATAATTCCTGGGGTTCTTATTGAGGGGGACACACTATGACAGTTATATGAACATAAGATCAGTACAAAACTGTAATTTAAATAAAACCTAAGCAAGTCTCTGTTACTGGATAAGCATAATCACAGAGCAGAAAAATTTAATTTTTTTGTGTGGAATAACCTTGCAGAATTGAAAGGTTATGTTGAAATAGAATTTGTCACCCACGTATGCTGACACTATAATCTAACCAGACACATGAAGGTTCTACAATCATGGCTCAAGGCCCAACATTTCATTCATAGACTTTAGGAAACAAAGAACTGGTTGACAAGCAGTTCCAACATGAGAGCAGCACTCCTCATTCAAGAAATGTTGTACAAAGCTAATTATTGCATTGTAATGGTTGCATGGGGATTAAGGAGGCTTGTGAAAAGGAATAGCATCTACATCTTTGTACCAGCCAATTGTTGGAAGGAGGAACATTCAATATGATAAATGACTGGGCTTTTGTGGTTGCCCTAAAGTTTTTAAAAAAGGAATTCATTTTGCCAAATTCAATCATTTTTATTTTGTTATGCAACCCTTGTTAAAGAAATCCCCATGAAGTTTATGAAAATGCTTCTTTTCCCTTTACTTGACAGACCATTTGGCAATGAGCTGTAGAAAATGTTAAGAGTAGAATTGGCTGTAACAGGCTCCTTGAAATTCACTGTATTGACAGGGAGAGCAATCCAGTGGTTGACTTAATTTGTTTGTTTGCTTAACATTTTTATCCTGTCTATTCTAAACAAACTCTATGGAAAGGTAGCCTGGGAAACAGGCCCCTCATCAATCAATAGGAGTCCTGATTTACCACCAGCTTATCGAGAATTTAGGAGAGGAGAGCTTGGTAGCACAAGGAAACAACAGCCAACAGCTTATTAGCAAGCCATCAACAAATCAATAACTAAAAAGCCACATACAACCAGGCACCATATAAATGTTACACACAGAATAGTCCAAAACACACTCTGCTCAAAAGAAGTTCCTTGAGGATGGGCTCCAGCACGAATCTGAAAGCTCAGAAGGCTAAACCTCTGGTCCCAGTGACCAACCCAGATTTGATCCTGCAACAATATCCTGTGACATATATATTTGCTTTCATTCTATGGAAATGATTTGGATTATACAGCTCTCTATGGAAGAGGTATCTAGTCTCCAGGAACAATGTTTTTCAAAAGAATGGGGCAACCAATGAGAAAGCTTGTTTCAATAATCCCATCACTGAAGGCATCATTTCTCCACTTCATAGCAACCCTGTCAAGGGCCCACTTTATTTCAGACATCACCAAAGCAAGAGATGAAATTGTCCACCACAATACAGGAAACCTTCTCAAGGGCCTGCTGGAGTCCTGCTTGTTTCTATTATTTATCCAAAGATACCATTTTTCCCAAACTGTATAATAATCTGAGTCTTCCTTCTCTTTTAATTCTAATGTAAGTTTGTCCATTTCCACTCAATCGAAAATCTTTTGGATTATTAAGCCATCTGTTGGCATAGAATCTCCTTTCCAACATTGTGCAAGTGCTAATCTCGCCACTGTAACTATATTCAGGATTAGATATTTTATCTCTTTCATATAATTCCCTTTGATAATTCCCAGAAGAAATATTTCTGCTTTAAATTCTATTTGAACTTTCATAATTTCCTTTAACCATTTTTGTATTTTGGTCCAATATTTCTTAATTTTTGGACATAGCCACCATACATGAAAGAAAGTACCCTGTGATTGTTTACATTTCCAACAATTTGGATTTAGGTTAGGATACATTTTAGCCAATCTCAAGGGGGCTAGATACCACCGGTAGCACATTTTATATTGATTTTCTTTATATGCCACTGATTTTGTTATTGTACAGTTTCTTTTCCAGATCTTTTCCCAGTCCTCCAGCTCTATATTATGTTTCAAATTCCTAGCCTACACTATCATTGGTCCTTTCACTATTTCTTCTGCCAAATCATATTTTAATAAATAGTTATATATCCTTGATATCAGTTTTTCCTCTGTACCCACCAATAATTTATCTAGTTGGTTTAGTTCTACCTCAATTCCGAATTCCTCTTGGTCTTTTTTTAATTGGAGGTATGGCCACCAGTCTATATTTAGTCCCCGATCTCTTAATTCCTGGTTGGTCTTTAGTTGGTTTTAGAGCATATCATTTTAAAAGGTCCCTTTCTGTTGAGGAGGCTGTTGAGGAGTGACCTTCCATAGGCCAATCACAAAATGACCTGATCAAGTCATCCACGTCATGGTTGTCCCAAAGGTGCTTTTTCAAAAGGCAACTGAATTTTGTTTCATTTCGTTTTTCATCCAAGAAGCTCATTCAGTTATTCAGCAAAGTCCACATTCTGGATAGAGAGAACCACTGGTTTGAAAGAGGGGTCAAAGAACAGAACAGAATAGAATAGAATAACAGAGTTGGAAGGGACCTTGGAGGTCTTCTAGTCCATCCTCCTACCTAGGCAGGAAACCCTACACCAGACGTCATCTATGTTAGAATTGAACAGCCCTGTCTCAACAGAAGGGGAGGGATATGACACCACCTATCTCCTGTTTACAACAGAGTCTTTACAGCAATTCCAAGAAAGTTCCACACCCATTTGCCCTATGCAGGTGACCCTGAGAGCACAGATAAACCTCCAAGTGGCCTGGATGGCTCACAAAAAGAGTGCAAATGATCATATGAATGCAAAGAATATACTGTAAATCCTTCAGTCAGAACTGAAGAAGCTTCTTGGAAGATAAATGAAACATCTTCAAGGAAAAATGAAGTCCAGTTGCCTTTTGACAAAGCATCTTTGGGTCAATCATGATAAAGGACAAACAGATATATTCTCTCTCCTCTCATTACTATCCATCTGCTCTGAAGTAAAGCTTAGACCTAACATGTGTGAATTAGATCAAATGTCCCAATGTCATGGTTGCCTTCTGATAAGAGTAGCACTTCCACTTAAAAGTACATTTTGAGAGGCTCAGCTGAACAGGACTAAGTGCTCAAAGGATTAAAAAAAATGCCAAAAAGGAAAAAAAATATGGAGTAGCAAAAAGATTTTTCCATGTAGATGACAACCAATCTTACTTGTACCTCAAATAAATGATGCACAGATGAACTAGACTAGCTTTATAAAAGAATGACTATCCAACTGGATATAGAATTGAACATGGATCTGCAACTCCACATGCCTTCATTTTAGGTGAATGCTGAAGAATGATGTTACTACAAATATTCTACTAAGGGGCCAGTCTCAGCAGTTAAAAATTTATTTATTTAGAAAATTTACAGTATATAGCTGCCCACTCAGAGCAACTCTAGGCAGCTTACAAACAATAAAAACACAATGTTTTTTTTTTAAATCTCACACAACCCTAAATCCCTACATGGATATGTAGCCCCACATGTCTTCATTCCAGTGAATGCTGGAAGAATAATGTTATTACAAATATTCTGCTAAGCGGCCAGTCTCAGAAGTTAAATCTGTGCAAATCTGAATATTTTTGATTCAAGGGCCATCACAAGCACATTAGATGATGTTTTCCAGCTGCACTCTGAAATGCTGTCCTTTTCTGTACCCAAAAATTTACTAGGAATCCTTTGAAAAACCAACTACATTTCCTCAACTGGCAAACCCGAAAACTTCGCTTAAGTGAAGCTCCATCGCAAATAATCATACTCATATGATTTTCTGAGCTATTCCTCAACGTATTTTCTGCCTGGAGGGCAAAGTGCATTCCTATTAATGCTGCTCTGTCACCTGTGAATGAATTGATAGAAATTACTTACGGTGAATTAAAAAAGCTGTTTCCCCAATAAACAGTATTACATTATCACATTTCACAAGCTCATTCTAACACCACACATTTTCTTTCCAAAATTAACATGGTTTTCATAGAGAAAATAATTATGTGTCATTTATAATCCATTAACTAGATAAAAATAAAATTTAAACTGTTAGACATTTATTTTTTTTTCTGTGTATGTGGGAGGGCGAAAAGAACCCCTCTGGAATTCCTACACTTCCCTCCTGTGGCATATTGGTGTAAAAGCTTTTGCTAATTGTAGCAAAGTGTCATGGGGATGGTTAGCTTAAACCTGAGACATTTTCAGGGCAAAGATGGAATGGATGGAGTATGTTATGTATGTAGGTTTGAAGTCATTGGTTTAGTTTGAACTGTTCTTGTAAAATGTTGGAAATGATTGGTTTAAAAAGTGCGGGAAAACCCTGCACTCTGATTGGCTGGCAACTGCAGCTGCTGGCTATAAGTAGCAGCCACAGCCCAGCCAAATTGGGTCCGTTCTGAGCTGTAGTTACTAATATACTAAGAGCTTGAAGCACTCCATGTCTGCAAACTTAACACTGGCAACGAAGGTGGGATTCCCCTGAAGAAGATGGCAACGCGGAACAGAAGAAGAGAGATGGCTGCACTGAACACCCCAGCCCGTTCGATCCGATGGCAGAAGACTGGGAGTCGTATACAGATCATTTCCAAATGTATCTGGAAGGAAACGATCTTGCCGACATTTCCGAGAAGTGGAAGAGGGCGGCCTTTCTCACGCACTGCGGTCCGGCACTTTTCAAGATGGCGAAGGCATTGGCGGGAGCTGCAGACGTGAAGGTAATGGACTGGCCTGACTTAGAAAAATTGTTAAGAGCTCATTACGCGCCACAAGTATCATGCTTCATTAAGAGACACGAGTTTTACTGTCGTGATCAAGGGGAAAGCGAAAAGCGACTTCATGGCAAGTTTAAGAGACATTGGGGGTGCATGCAAATTTAACAATTTAGAAGAGGCCATGCGCGATCGATTTGTTCTGGGCCTTAAAGACAAGGTGTTACACAGCAAGTTATTACTGAAACCTAAGATCACGCTGAAGGAAGCAATAGAAGAGGCCTCTTCAGCAGAAGCTACCAAGTCCTCAGCAGCAGCCATGAAGAAAAACAACAAGGCCACAAGCCATCCTGATGTGGAAAAGCCCACAACAACTCATTGTGAGCAAATAGATTTTGAGTCAGACTGTAGTGAGGTGGAGGAAGGAATTTACAGACTCAGAATGGAGAGGAAAAAGAAAGACCTGGGAAGAAAGAGGCAAGATTTCTACTGCAGAGGTTGTGGGGGAAGCCACCACCACACTGAATGCAAGTTTTTAGACACCATTTGCCTCCATTGTGATAAAAGAGGACACCTAGCAAGAGTCTGCAAATCATCCAGAACTCCACCCAACAGAAGGAAGTTTCCTGACAAAGAATTCAAGCCCAACAACCTCAGTGAGAAAATGGGGCGCAGCACAGAAGCAAAGGGAAGAATGAAACTCATCAAACAGTAACTATTGGTCATTCATCACCTTTAAGAAGCAGAAAAGTGCATGTCAAGGTACTTATTGAAGGAAGGCCTTGCCAAATGGAAGTGGACTCAGGCTCATACCTATCTATGGTGTCATGGGACACTATTCACAGACTTCTTCCCAACATCCAGAAGAAGCACTTCAAGAAGCAAGCATTGACTCTTAAAGACTACCAAGGGAACAAGATTCCAGTAGTTGGAACAAGAGAATTCAACATGAAATTCAAGGGCCACACCAAACGCCTACCACTGACCATCGTGGACAAGGACCGCCCAAGTCTGCTGGGCCTTGAGTGGTTCAACCCGTTGGGCATCGAGGTGACTGGCATCAATCACATGAGCAACACTGCATGGGAAGAGGCCTTGAAGTCTGAGTTTCCAGAGGTCTTCAGCGATGGATTAGGCAAGTATTTGGGGACCCCCATCACATTTAACCTAGATCCCAAGGTACAACCAATCTGTTTAAAACCCAGAAGGGTCCCATTTGCCTTAAAGGAAAAAATTGATGCACAATTAGATAAACTAATAGCCCAAGGGGTTTTAGAGCCCACTGATCACTCCAGGTGGGAGACACCCATAGTCACACCAGTCAAGGCTGATGGGTCTGTGAGAATCTGCAGAGACTACAAGGGGACATTGAACCATGCGCTACAACAGAGCGCATACTCAGTTCCAGTAGTGCACCATTTATTACACTCTCTTGGAGGG
This sequence comes from Naja naja, assembly GCA_009733165.1. Taxonomy (NCBI): domain Eukaryota; kingdom Metazoa; phylum Chordata; class Lepidosauria; order Squamata; family Elapidae; genus Naja; species Naja naja. The sequence continues at coordinate 15,716,384 of CM019150.1, read as the reverse complement.
GCACAGTTTTGCCAAGTTGGACCTGGCACAGGCATATCAACAATTAACAGTTGATGATGCCACTGCTGAAGCCCAAACCATTGTGACCCATAGAGGTGCCTTCAAATGCAAAAGATTGCAATTTGGAGTAAGCGTGGCACCAGGCATCTTCCAAAGCCTTATGGAAAGAATGTTACAAGGGTTGCCAGGGTGGTGCCCTATTTTGATGATGTTTTAATTTCTGCTGAAAATGACACTCAATTACACGAGAGACTCAGGGAAGTCTTAACTAGATTCAAAAAGCAGGGTTAAAAGTCAAAGAAGAAAAATGCACACTTAGAACAGATAAAGTGAAATTCTTGGGTTACATGATTGATAAACATGGCATCCACCCCACAGAGGCAAAGGTTCAGGCAATCAAAGAAGCCCCAGGCCAAAATGCAAAACAGATTTGCAAGCATTCTTGGGACTCGTTAACTTCTATCATATGTTTCTACCTCAGAAGGCAACCATTGCAGAACCCCTACATAGGTTGCTGGACAAAAAATCTGCTTGGGTCTGGGGGAGGAAGGAACAAGCTGCATTTAACAATATCAAGAGACTAATCACGTCTGATGCTGTGCTGATACAGTTCTCTGAGAACTTTCCTGTTGTTCTGACTTGTGAGTGGGGTTTTTTTTGAGCCACATGCTTCCCAGCGGGAAGGAAGCCTTGACTAAAGCAGAGAGGAACTACAGCCAACTGGACAAGGAAGCCTTGGCTATTGTAGCAGCTGTCAAAAAATTCCATGAGTATTTATATGGGAGAACATTTACTGGTGTCACAGATCACAAACCTCTTTTAGGCATTGTGGCAGAGGACAAACCAACGCCCATGATCTTGTCACCAAGAATGCTGAGATGGACTGAATTTCTTGCTGCTTATTCATACAAACTGATCCACAGACCTGGTAAAGACATTGGGCATGCAAATGCTTTGAGTCACTGCCCACTTCCTTCACACATTGAGGACCCTGTTCCTGAGACTCACACCTTTTTTCTAGAAACTGTTGCCAAACTTCCAGTACATGCTGCTCAAATTGCCAGAGAGACTGCCAAAGACACTTTATTAGCTCCTGTCATAGGCTGGATTAAGAAAGGTTGGCCACTTTAAGATCTACCTCAACTCGCCCAACCTTTTAAATCCAGGCAAACTGAATTATCTGTATGAAGAGGATATATTTTGTGGGGTAACAGGGTGGTTATTCCTTCAAAACTACAAAAAGAGGTTTTGGAAATGTTACATGAGGGTCATCCGGGAATTGTCAGAATGAAGGGATTGGCCAGGAGTTATGTATGGTGGCCAGGTATTGACAAAATGGTTGAAAACTGGGTTGCATCTTGTCCCAACTGTCAGGTAGTCAGGCCTGCCCCACCTCTCACCCCCAAACAGGAATGGGAATGTCCTAGGGGCCCATGGTACAGGATTCACATTGATTTTGCTGGCCCTACCAGAGGGCACACTTTCCTTATTATAGTTGATGCATATTCCAAATGGCTGGAGGTTATCCCTATGGCATCCACCACAACTGAAGCTGTCATCAAACAGCTTAAAAGCTTTTGTAACTCACGGATTACCTGATGTGCTTGTTTCTGACAATGGCCCTCAATTTACATCCAACCTTTTTGAATCCTATCTAGCACAACAGGCTATCAGACATGCCCTGACAGCCCCTGGGCATCCTTCGCTAGCCGGGCTGAACGCATGGTACGATTTACCAAGGAAAAACTTCAGCAATTGGGTCCAGGGGATATCACTGAGAGAGTTGAAAAACTTCTCAGTGTTCAGCATATCACTCCCAACCCTCAACTAATTTAACCCCAGCTGAATTGTTGATGGGCAGGAAACTCAGGTCTCCCCTTGACCACCTCCATCCCACTTACGCAACCAACGCACCACTAGATTCCACTAGTAAAATTCGCACTTTCACTGTGGGTGATTCTGTTTATGCTAAGAACCTCATGGGTGAACCATTATGAATTCCTGCTGAGATAACCCAAATCACAGGCCCCAGGTCTTACAGGGTACAAACAGAGGATGGTGTCCTCTGGAGCAGGCACATTGATCAGTTAAGATCCAGATTGCCTCAGGAGCATCACTTTTGCTCCTCTCTGGTTCCCATACCTACTGCCTCTTCTAGGGGGGAAGGGGAGGATTATGAGAGTAATCAGCAAGTAAGAATCAACCCCATGTGTAATGAGCTAACATGACAGGAACCATCCCAAAACCTGTCACAATACTAACAACCATTTTCAAAAATGGAAGATTGTACATCACTACCTGATTTAGGTGCTGACATTGGGTTGGAGATGGATTGGGAGGAGAGACCAGGTTGTAGTAACCAAACAGGTTCTATCATTACTACAAGTCCAAGTAAGGAAATGTCAGCAGACACATTTCCTCTCTCACAAGGTGAGAACCTTAAAACATCTGAACCACGTAGGTCTCAACATGCGTAAGAGCCCCACCTATTTAAAAGAATACATTAGATAGATTGGGGTTTGAGTATGGACTGAACCTAGTGGGGAGGGGTGTTATGTATGTAGGTTTGAAGTCATTGGTTTAGTTTGAACTGTTCTTGTAAAATGTCAGAAATGATTGGTTTAAAAGTGCGGGAAAACCCTGCACTCTGATTGGCTGGCAACTGTGGCTGCTGGCTATAAGTAGCAGCGCAGGCCAGCCAAATTGGGTCTGTTCTGAGCTGTAGTCACTAATAAACTAAGAGCTTGAAGCACTCCGCGTCTGTCTCTTCATGCAAACTTAACAGAGTATACTTTGGAAGGATGTTAAACCTAGGATGGGTGGACAGATAGCAACAGTCCTATCTATATTTATCATTAGTAGACACATAGAGATAAACTATATTTAAAAGGTTCCCCTCGTACATACATGCTAGTCGTTTCCGGCTCTCATCTCCAGTGCTCACCTCTGTTACAAAGCCAAAGAGCCAGTGCTGTCCAAAGATGTCTCCACGGTCATGTGGCCAGCAAGACTAAATGTCAAATGCACACAGAATGATGTTACCTTCCCACCAAAGTAGTCCCTATTTTATTACTTGCATTTTTATATGCTTTCGAGCTGCTAGGTTGGCAAAAGCTGGGACAAGTAATGGGAGCTCACTCCGTTATGCGGTGTTAGGGATTTGAAGTGCTGAACTGCCAACCTTTCCAAGTTCAGCATCTTAGCCACTGAACCACCATGGCCCATCATATAAACCATGTTTATACACCATTAAAACAACAACTAAAAAAGCTAAGAAACAAACAAACAAAAAGTCCAGACACCGCAGAGAACACTCAGATAAGCAGGGATTCGCACAAAACAAAGAATCAAGCAGAAAGGAACAACAACAACAACAACAACAATAATAAACCAGTAAGGAGAAAACCTCTGATGGATTGCATCTACCAAGGGGCATATGGTGTGAGGAAGGGATCACATACCAAGGATGGGGGCGGTGGCAAGACAAAAGACAACACAGCCAGCAGCAGATCAGATTGGAAACAAAGGAAGAGATCTTCTTCAAGTAGAACTGACCTGTCTCATATATGTGAGCTAAGACAGCTTGCTGAGAGTCACTCCTTGAGACTTTAAGAATGTGGTAACCTCAAGGCTTTATTGAACAAGATCCCATTGCTCTGGATTATCGTTGTTGTTGTTAGTTGCAAAGTCATGTCCGACCCATCACAACCCCCATGGGCAACTTTCCTCCAGGCCAGGGGTGGGATTCAACCAGTGTTACTACTGGTTCAGTGAGAGTGCGTTTTGCTGTGCATGCGTGTACAGCATTTGGAAAAAAACATCAGCTGTGCCGCCTGGATAGCTGACAAGTGCTGCATGCGGGTGTGCAGCGTTTGAAAATCCTCTTTACATGGCACAGCTGAGGTTGAAAAAGCAGGAAATATAGGACAGCCAAGAGCCCAGGTGGGCAGGTGGGCTGAACAGATAACCAAAAGGTCATCGGAGCAAACTGGTTCAGGGTCTGCTGCTCTTCAGAGCTATCGGTTCTATAGAACCAGGCTGAACCAGTAGCATCCCACCCCTGCTCCAGGCCTTCCTGTCCTCTACCATCTTCTGGAGTCCATTTAAGCTCACACCTACTGTTTCAGTGACTCCATCCATCCACCTCATTCTCTGTCATCCCCTTCTTCTATTGCCTTCAATCTTTCCCAGCATTAGGCTCTCCTCCATGGAGTCCTTCCTTCTCATTAGGTGGCCAAAGTATTTGAGTTTCATCTTCAGGATCTGGCCTTCTAAAGGGCAGTCAGGGTTGATCTCCTCTAGGACTGACCAGTTTGATTGCCTTGCAGTCCAAGGAACTCGCAGGAGTCTTCTCCAGCACCAGAGTTCAAAGACCTCCATTCTTTGGCACTCAGCCTTCCTTACGGTCCAACTTTCACAGCCATACATTGCAACTGGAATTATCGTGCATACAAGCAAACACATACACCAATTTAGAAAGGTTGACAAATCATTAATATGTACCAGAACTGTTTAGACTTTGCCATAGAACCTTCTGATTGCAAGGCGTGCAATGACTGGGGGGAAACCAATGGACTTTTGTGGACCTATAATTATGTTTATTAGTCTATTATTATAGTCTATTGTTTCATATATAGTTTACATAGCGTATAGCTCACTATGACATACAGCTTTTATGCAAATTCATTTTGCAAGATGTAAAATTTCTGCAATCCTTTGATTAGGAAGTATAACAATAATTATATTATTGTATAAATATAGCATCCTCCCCTCAGTGTGACTGCAGAGTCCTTCATCAAACTGTAGGTCACATTTGACCGACTGTAAGCTGAGAGCATATACCAATCCAGTGTCTGATTTTTTTCCCACATAAACAATACTGCAGTTCAATGGTTAGATGGCCTAGACATTGGTATTTGAATACAGGTCTTTTAACGTTTATATTTTATTGTGTTTTTAATCTAGGTGAAATGTTAATATGTGTTGCAAATCCATGCTATATGCTAGATAATATCTATCTATCTATCTATCTATCTATCTATCTATCTATCTATCTGTGGAATCGACTCCCCTTGGAGCTCCGGTTGGCTCCCAACCTCCGTTCCTTCCGCCGCGACCTAAAGACCTGGTTGTTTCAACAGTCTGGCCTGGACTGAAGGGTAAGGGGTGGGGTTTTATTTTTATTTTAAATTTTATTGGGTTTTAATCTTTATTGGGCTTAGTTCACTTCTTTAATGTATTTTTAATTAATTGTATTGCTATTTTTTATTGTAAGACGCCCTGAGTCCCTAGGGAGAGATGGCGGCCTATAAGTCCAATAAAATAGAAATAGCAAAAAATATCTATCTATATCTATCTATCTATCTATCTATCTATCTATCTATCTATCTATCTATCTATTCAATCAATAATAGAATAACAGAGTTGGAAGGGATCTTGGAGGTCTTCTAGCCCAACTCCCTACTCAGGTAGGAAGATTTATACCATTTCAGACAAATGGTTGTCCAACTTCTTTTTAAAAACTTCCAGTGTTGGGGCATTCACAACTTCTGGAGGCAAATTGTTCCACTAATCAATTGTTCTAACTGTCAGGAAATTTCTCCTTAGTTCTAGGTTGCTTCTCTCCTTGATTAGTTTCCACCCATTGCTTCTTGTCCTGCCCTCAGATGCTTTGGAGAATAGCTTGACTCCCTCTTCTTTGTGGCAGCCCCTGAGATATTGGAACAGTGCTGTCATGTCACTCCTACTCCTTCTTGTCATTGAACTAGACATACCCAATTCCAGCAACCATTCTTTTTACGTTTTAGCCTCCAGTCCCCTAATCATCTTTGTTGCTCTTCTCTGCACCGTAATCAAATTAACAGCCCTGCCTCCTTTTTCCTCATTATCACAATAGTCATTCAGAGAAGTATCCTCTGATCCTTGAAATATACTTTGCCTTAACACATTCATATAAAACATGCTGTGCTTTAATTTGGATAGATTGCTTGAACAACTGGAGACACCGTGTTTGCTTTAAGATACTTTTTGAAGTCACCATATTTTATTTTGCCAAATGATTAGCCAGAATCTTGTGAGCCATGGAGAAAAATGGAAAGGATGTTATGAGTCCACAGGAATAATTCTATTAGAATTATTCCAGACCATGAGCTTTCTCTGTCAGCGTCCTCTTCTACTTCTTGCCGATCATAATACTCAAACCACTTGAAAGCAACATTTTGACAAGGGAACAATTGCCAGTGTGTTAGTTTTTTATATCAACATATGGTCACTCTAATTTTAATTAGAACTTTCTCCTTAGACATGACCTTCCTGTTTCTTAAAGCAACATTCCGATGAATCACCTAATGGACTCCAGATATTGTGGATATCAGTTCTGATAATCCTGATCATTAGCATTGAAGTCTGTGGCATGTGGGAGTTGTGGTCAGAGGCACCTGAAGCCTGCCTTAGAAACGGTTTTCTCATTCTTTGCTTTAGGTTAGCCATCTCCTCCATCATTGAAATAAAAAAGATTTGGCAAACAACAGCTTCCCAACTGGCTACAATTTTTGGAGCATTTGTGAATAATTACTGTCAATTTAATTAGCTCTGAACATACCACTTCTGCATTTGTCAGGCACCTCATGTCCCCCAGAGTCTCCCAAGCTACAGATTGGTTCCTTAATGGTTAGAAATTGACTTCACTCTCTTAAATGATTGTATTCTCCAATGAGGTCTCTATTTGTCTACAACTGTATAAGTTAAATGCTTTAATTATGAATCGTGGGGCTTGATAACTTATAGTTAGGCATGATCGTAATTGGCTGTGATTTAGCATATCACTTTGCATAAATGATTAGGTTTCCAATGTGTAGCTTAGCTAGTGCAATCTAATCCAGGTGGCTGTACTGTAGACTACAGGCTTCCCAAAAGCCTTCCTGGAAATAAAAAACAGTGAAAAGGGAGACAGAAAATCAAAGCAAAAAGCAGTTCAACATGGCAAAGATTTGAATCTGGCCATGGATATAGTAAAAGGGGACTTTTTAAACAATAGACCTGAGGTGGTATTCAGCAGGTTCTGACCAGTTCTGGAGAACCGGTAGTGGCAATTTTGGGTAGTCTGGAGAACCAGCAAATACCACCTCTGACTGGAGATTTTACAATATCCTTCCCCTGCCATGCCCACCAAGCCACGCCCACAGAACCCGTAGTAAAAATTTTTGAATCCCACCACTGCAATAGACCTCTAGTGTATTCTAGCCCTAGGCATCAGCAGATAGACTTATGAAGGTTCGACTTCTTCATAAGTTGGGAATGAGATGACAGGAATATTATGGAGACAGCAGAAAAATGATGTTGCCAGGACATGTTTGTGCTGTAAGTAGATATTTAAAGATTGGATGGTTTGATTGACTGATTGATTAAGCTTCCCACATCACATACCACAGCAACATCAGGATAAGAAACAATGGATGGAAACTAATCAAGGAGAGAAACAATCTAGAACAGGGATGTAAAACTCAACTCCCGGGGGCCGAATCCGGCCTGCAGGGTGCTTAGATCTGGCCTGTGGGGCTGCCCTAGAAACAGCAAAGTACCAGCCTGAGATGCCTCTGCCAGTGAAAATGGAGCTTGCGAGGGCTATGTGTGGCCCCCCCCAAGCTCCATTTTCACTGTCAGAGGAGGCCATCGCAGCCAAAAACGGAGCTTGGGAGCCCATTTTCGCTGGCAGAGTGCTTGGGCCACCATAGGTGCCTCCCGACACAAGTGATGTCATGCTGGCCATGCCCACCCTGGCCACGCCCCCTGCTCCCCCGAGGTCAAACATAACCCTGATGTGGCCCTCAATGAAATTGAATTTGACACCCCTGAACTAGAACTTAGGAGAAATTTCCTAACAGTGAGAACAATTAACCAGTGAAACAGCTTGCCTTCAGAAGTTATTGGTGCTGCATCCCTGGAGGCTTTTAAGAAGAAACTGGACAGTCATTTGTTTGGAATATTATAGGATCTCCTGCTTCAGCAGGGGGTCAGATTAGAAGACCTCCAAGCTCCCTTCTAACTTTGTTATTCTGTTATCTTTTCTGGAAAACTAAGAAGAGACTCTGCTTTAGCAAACCAGAGAGCGGTATTAAGCTCACATCAAGTTCAAAACACTTTTAAATGTTCAAAGCAAGCATCATTCAATCATTCTGAAGCCGCTTCACAGGGTTGATTTAAAATTCAGCTTGTGATGGACTAAAAGCCTATAGCTTGGGGTTTTTTTGGGAGGTTTTTTTTTTTGGTTTGTTTTTGAACTCTACTGCTGCTGAGGCAAACTTTCTCTGCCCCAAACACCTGCACTGGATTTCTTTCTGATGTGAGGAACTTCTATGAAATTTAGAGATGGATTGTGTTCAAGCAGGATAGTTGTTCCTCAGTCTTCAAACCTGCCATGGCAGTTATTTTAATTATTTGCTTGATGAAAATATTTATATCCATCAAGCAAACACAATGCAGTTCTTTTCATTCTTGCATGATTGATAATATGAACTGCTGATGGCTGTCAGAATCACCATGCCTTTCTTCCACTATCGCCATCTCAACAAAAATAATAAATTTTTATTCATTAAGAAAATTAATAAGACCATCCAACGCATGGTGACTCCAGGTGGCTTACAAAAATGAAACTCCAATACAAAAGCCAATAAACACATGTCAACACATGTAGACACACATAGGTACATGTAGACATGTTGACACACGTAACAGATTTTAGCTCTAGGAAGGGCAGAGCCACTAATATCAATCTATCACTCCTCCTAAACATGAGGAGATGAATCATATTTTTAAGCCATAATTTGCTGGGATGGGGTTAACCTTACTTCTCTTCACTTGAAATCTTTTTAAAGTCAGTTGCTGGTGACTCTATGGGCAGGTCTACATCGCTTTTCTTTTTTTAAGTAGCAATATAGAAGAGTTTCCTGTTTCCTTTTACAGTTACAACCAACCTGCCTTCCTGAGGATCTGTATATTGCATGAGTCAAAAAGAGGGCTGTGAAAATATTTACAGACCCCTCACATCCCAGACATAAACTGTTTCAACTCCTACCCTCAAAACAACACTATAGAGCACTGCACACCAGAACAACTAGACACAAGGACAGTTTTTTCCCAAATGTCATCACTCTGCTAAACAAATAATTCCCTCAACACTATCCAACTATTTACAAAGTCTGCATTACTATTACTATTAATCTTCTCATCATGCCTTATCACCCATCCCCTCCCACCTGTGACTGTATGACTGTAACTTTGTTGCTTGTATCCTTACTAATTATATCAATTGTTTCCTAGTATGATTTGTTTGCTTATTGTACCCTATGACTATCATTAAGTGTTGTACCTTATGATTCTTAACAAATGGATATTTTCTTTTTATGTACACTGAGAGCATATGCACCAAAGACAAATTCCTTGTGTGTCCAATCACACCTGGTCAATAAAGAATTCTAACTTCTAACTTATTTTATTGAGTTGTTTTATCAGATTCCTAGTTGAGTATACAGACCTGGGAGTCTCCCATCCAATTTAGACACAGTTTAAGTTTTAAGCTTCTTCATTATAATGACATAGCAATTCTTCTCTAGCTATGGTATGTTGAACATCTGGAAAACGTCAGACCAAGAGGCTTGGCACTTAGATTTTTTTCTTCCAGATTGTTGAGGGCCATATGCTGATTCTGTAAACAGCTTAGGGAGTGTTGTAAAGCAGGGGTCCTGAACCCCTTGTCTGTAGACTGACCCTGATTTGCAGTATGCCAGAAACCAGGGCCACACAGACAAGCAAAGGCTCATCAGTGGGATGCAGGCAGCATGCAAAACAACACTCCTCCAGTCCATGGAAAAGCCTCTCTCCACAGAACTGGTCCCTGGTGTCCAAAAGGTTAGGAGCCACTGCTGAAAAGCTAAATACTCTTCAGTTTTCCTTCCAAATAGAAAATCAGAACAATGTGTTCTGGCCCGGCTCCCAAACAAGACAAACCCTCTGTAGTTAAATCAATGATTCCTTTATAAGGAACACCAGGCTAACAAGTCTGTCCGGCAGGGAGATAAATAGCTGTCTGTCACACCTATTCATCTCCCCCCTGCCTTTTATCCCCAAAGCTAGGGTGTGGCTTTGCTAGCAGCAGTGGGTCTTCTGTCCCAAGGATCTGCTCATAGATTTCCACTGCTCTCCTCTCCTCTGCCTTCTGTGCATCTGTGCATCAGGCACTGGACCCAGCTGTTCCTCCTCCTCTTCCTCATCAGCCATCTCCATACCTGGGTGCTGTTGATTCTCCATCTGAGGGATGATGAAGGCCCAGGCACTGCCTCTCTCTCCCTCTCCCTCTCCATCTGTCTCTCTGCCAGTTCCATTCCCTCTTCCTCTTCGGAGCTCTCAGGTTGCCTTGATGGTGGGCCTGACTCTCACATTGCCTCCTCATCTGATTCGGCTGCTGGAGGGGCCAGCAGCTGACAGGTCACAACACAATGGCTAATGATCCATTTCTCCCAAGGGATCAGTTAGCCAATGTCTTGTTTCAATATCAGCAGAGGTGGCTACCTGGATGGGCCAACTAGTTCAGATTATAAACCAGTTTCCTTATAATAGAACCAACACAACCTTATATGGTCTTGGTCTACCCAGCAGAGCCCTAATAGAAACTAGAACAGTAGCAGCAGCAGCAGCAATAGTTTGAGGGAAAATGAGGGAACTCCACAGTTTATTGCATGTCTTGCTCAATATACAGTAAATTATATCTCACTGAGACTATAGAACTTATCCTCCAAATGAGAAAATGTGTATTTTAAATAAGCCTGAGGACTGAAGTGGCTGCAATCTCTTATTGAACTAAGCCATTCCAAACTAGGATAAACATGCTAACTTGTTTGCATACAAAATATGAAATCTAACTTTGGGGATTATTACATCCCTCAGCCCCGAAATGGTCCACTTACTATTCAATATTTTTCCCCAGAAACTAAAGCTTGTCCAACAATCTGATTTCTAAATCAGAATGATCCATAATTCATGTTTGTTTGTTTGTTTTTAAATCCAACTATTGGATGTGTAGCTCCACCTTTTCTTGGACTATCAATCAATGGTCAAATGGGAAGATTGGGAGAATCAATTCAACCTTGGAGCAATGAATTGAAATGTAAATTTTCTACAAGGCAGTTACCAGGATCTTTTACCTACAGCTTTAGTCAGTTTATATAGCAACTGCAGTCATGCCTTCACTTGACTGTCACTCCTTGAATCTACTTAGAGCTTCTAATTTCCATTTTTCCCCTTAATGTATGCCTGTTTTCATCTATCCCCTGAAGCCTTTCAGAAGTTTCAAAGAGTTACAGAATAACAGAGTTGGAAGGTATCTTGTAGATCATCTACTTCAACCCCCTGCTCAAACAAGAGACCACATAACATTTCTGACAAGTGGCTGTCCAATCTCTTCTTGAAAGCTGCCAGTGATGGAGCACCCACAACTTCTGATAGCAAGCTGTTCCACTGGTGACTGTTCTCATTGTCAGAAAATTCCTCCTTATTTCTAGGTTGAATTTCTGCTTGATCAGTTTCCATCCACTGTTCCTTGCCTGGCCTTCAGGTGCTTTGGAAAATAGGTTGACACCCTCCTCTCTGTGACAGCCCCTCAAATATTGGAACACTGCTAACATGTCACCCCTGATTTTTCTCTTCACTGGACAAGCCATGCCCACTTCTTGCAAATATTCTTCATATGTTGTAGCCTTCAGCCCCTAATCATCTTTGTTGCTTTTCTTTGTACTTTCTAGAGTCTCAACTAGGGGTGGGATTCAATTTTTTAACAACCGGTTCTGTGGGCATGGCTTAGTTGGTGGGCATGGCTTGGTGGTCATGTGACTGGGTGGACGTGGCTTGGTGGTCATGTTATTGGTTGGGCACGGCCAACTCAATATCACTCACATCAAGGCACGCATGACCTCACCTAGCCTCTCATGACTGTGGGGATGCTGCAACAGTTGTAAGTGTGAAAAATGGTCATAAGTCACTTTTTTCAGTGCCATTGTCACTCCACACAAGCCTTGGTGGCTCAGGCTGTTAAATGCCTGCTCTTAAGATCCAGCTGTCTACAATTACTGTAGGCTCGAATCCCACCAGGCTCAAGGTTGACTCAGCCTTCCATCCTCTCGGGGTAGGTAAATTGAGGACCCAAGATTGTTGGGGGCAATTAGCTGACCTTGTAAAAATGCCGCTTAGTAATAAGCAGGCATATACAATGGAATGAAGGCTATTGCTGAGCGCACTGGGTTGTATCCCAAAATTGTAAGGCCCTGAGTCTTGGAGAAGGGCGGCATATAAATGTAATTAAAATAAATAAAAATAAAATAAATAAATAAAGTACCAGCAACAGTTTCCAGAATGTTTCCTTCCTGCCTTCCTTACAGAATTAGGCCAGTAATTTCTTCTAACAACTGTTTCTCCAAACTGCTTACAATGTTAACAACCGGTTCTAGCGAATAGGTGTAAACTGGTAGAATCCCACCCCTGGTCTCAACATCCTTTTTTATAGTGTGGTGATAAAAACTGGATGCAGTATTCTAGATGTGATCTTACTAAGGCTTTAAAGAGTAGTATTAGCACCTCCCATAATCTTGATTCAATCCCTCTGTTAATGCAGTTTAGGATTGCATTGGCTTTTTTTGGCTTCTATTGCACACTGCTGGCTCATATTTAATTTATTGTCCACTAGAACTCCAAGATCCCTCTCAGTTACTGCTATTAGGCCAGGTTTCATGTGTTTCATCAGCAGGTTTAATCAAGTTCAGTGACTCATTCATAAAGTGTTAATCAATGGGTATGTTTAGTTGAAAATTGCATATCGTTGGGTTAGGGTTGTCCACCAAAAATCTTCCCAATCCTCAATCATGTAAGAAACTGCCTGTTATATTTATTGGAACTGCAGTGACACAAGTCAATAGGGTGGTCTTACAATGCAGTTCCTGTCCATATTGTAGAAAGAAACCGTTTGCCATTGGTTCCTAATGGTTCAAAATCTCTTTCCTTGCCATTGTACACTTTTCCCCAGGTATCCCATTCTCTTATCTCAGAAGAAGGGCAAGATCCAACAGAATGAATATTTGTAACTCAGGGTTGAACTCTGAATGCCTTGATGCTCTCTGAGCTTGGTTGTATCCTTGTAGATGTTTCATTACACAACTAGGTAATATCTTCAGTGCTAGTGAATGTGGAGTTTGCTCCCTGTTTATATACAGTAGCTTGCTCTGCCAGTTTGAGCAGGGTTGTAGTTCTTTCCCTGCTAGTTCTGTGATTAAGATATTGTTTCAAAGTACTATCAAGGAGAAAACCACACCCTCACTAACACTGGCAGAGCAATCAATTGCATATAAACAGGGAGCAAAGCTCACACTCACCAGTACTTATTATGGTGTTACCAAGTCAGGTAATGTAATATCTGCAAGTAAACAACCAAGTTCAGAGAATATCAAGGACACCAAGGGCATGTTCAATTGAAAATGGAACAGATTCTGGATTTTCAGCATAGGAATATAAAGACAGAAAATATTTATTATGTGGAATCGGATGCTCTGAACCATGGATTATCTTTCTACACAGATATCTTCTCAAAGTGAATTTTAGTCTTTTGTGAAGAGGCCAAGCAACCATATATTTGATTTCTAAACTTAAATGTAAACATGGAGGAACTGTTGAGCTCCAATTTGATATGAAAACTGCTTGTATAAGACTTAGCAGGTTCAGGGCAGAAAGTCAAAAGGAAGCAGTATCAATCTAATGATAGAAAGATGCCTTATCATGCAAGGAGAAATAAGTAAATAACGCGACATAAATAATTCATGTGCTACATTTAGCCTCTTTTAAAAAAAAAAAAATGCACACTAATAGAGCTATGACTATCTCTATATAAACAGCACTGAGAATGATGTATACCTGATGATTGTTGTAATGAAATGTCTGCAAGCAAACAACCAAGCTCAGAGAGCACCACAGTTTAACCATGAGCTACATATATTTTCTTCTATTGGCATCAAATTATATTCTAATAGGGTTTCATCTGTTCCAATATAGTAAGTCATATGAAGATAACAATATTATTTGCTGACCTATTTTTTTATTTAATAGCTTGTTTGAACCTAGAGAGAGAAAAAATCTATTGAGTTGAATGGGAGTAATCTCAGGTATGTTAGTATAGTATTTTACTTAAAGGTACTTGTTAACCTGATTTTATACTATTTGGTTCAGTACCAGAGTGGAGAGAAGAGCAAAAGAGTTGATTAGGGGACTGGAGGCTAAAACATACAAAAAATGGTTGCTGGAATTGGGTATGTCTAGTTCAACGAAAAGAAAGACTAGGGGTTACATGATAGCAATGTTCCAATATCTGAGAAGCTGCCACTGTGTCACAAAGAAGAGGAGGCCAACCTATTTTCCAAAGCACCTGAAAGCAGGACAAGAAGCAATGGATGGAAACCAATCAAAGACGAAGCAACTTAGAACTAAAAGAAATTCCCTGACAGTTAAAGCAATTAATCATGGAGTGACTTGCCTCCAGAAGTTTGGGTACTCCAATACTGGAGTTTTTAAGTAAAAGATTGAACAACATTTGTCTGAAATGGTATAAGGTGCCCTGTTGGTCCAGAAATGATTATCTATAGTCCTTATTTGGAACTACAGTACAAACTTCAGGACAGGAAAACTCCATGATATCTATGGATCCTTGAATGCTAGCCATACAGTTCCCAGAAGCAATCAACATGTTAAACAATCTGTTGGCTAGAGACACAAATTAATACAACATTGGAATGTTTCAGCTTTTAAATCCCAGATCATTTTAATGCCAGAGGATCTTCAAGCAAAAGAATGAAATTGATTTTGGGGCATATATAATTAAGAAAACATTGTGTGAATAAGGATGTCTCTGGTTCTCCATTCAGTCTTGTATTAAAGCCAGGACTCTGATCATTGAGCTATTTTGATACTATATATTTGGTAAGATTGGGAAGTTTTAGGGAAGAAATTGGGTTGATGATCTTTAATAATTTGCTGTTTCTTTCCTGAGTCAAATTAATTTGCATGACTTTCTTATCACCTTGGATACTCATTTCATGAATGTATAATAACATGCCACTAAGTATCAGGTGCAAATAATCAGGACTGTACATTAAATCACAGTTAAGATTTATTGTTCAAGCCTATACACAAACAAACTAGTCAACTAACATTTGACATTAAACTGGTGCTAGATAAATGTCAATCAAATTCAAGAGGGGTTGGACTTAGACTGTTTGTGAAAATGTAACCTCTCTAGGCTAATGACTTACTTAACGCCACTTCCACCTGGCTCTGCTTGCTCTTCTCCTACATTGGGAGGTTTGCAAATGGTTTTTATCTAGAAAGGAAATCATGATTGAAAACAATGTTCCAGCAAAAAAGCTGCAGAGTTTGGAAGCTTGTCTAATAGCTAGATGGGGTGAAATTTGTGTTCTCATCGTTTTCTCCCTAGTCTTCTGAATTTCACCCTGTTTTGCACTGAATAGATTTAAGGTTGTTTTAGACATGGATTTCATTAGGTAATTCAAATATTGTTGAATATATCATTAGAAGTACAATAGCACAGGGGCTCCTCTTTTAGCAGTAGGAGACCTCAGGATCAGGCTCCACTGGCTTCAGAAAAGAGCTCAGAAAAACTGCTGTGGATCATACACAAACTTAGAATTTTTCTACTGTCCATTAAATCAGCACAACCTTTACAGGTATCTGCAGGTACCTGTTTAAAGATGTGTCTACTTTAAAAATAGCAGCAAAGGTAGGAAGCATTTCTTCTACACCATTTAGTCACTTACTCTGGTCTATAAAACATTGCTAGAACACAAGATGCCGTCACCTATATTCTAGAGAATTTATTGTTATCAAAGGTGTAAAGATGAAGAATGTTCATATTATTTCATTGGATTCAGTTTGTGTGTGTATATGTGTGCACACTTGTGTGCATGCCTTTGAGTCAGTGTAGACTCCTGATGACTACCTGAACCAGAGGTGGTATTTCGCAGGTTCTGACCAGTTCTGAAGAACTGATAGTGGAAATTTTGAGTAGTTCGCAGAACCGGCAAATACCCACTCTGACTGGAGATTTTATGGTATCCTTCCCCTGCCACGCCCACCAAGCCACGCCCACAGAACCGGTAGTAAAAAAAAATTGAATCCCACCACTTGCCTGGACCAATCTGCTTGCAAGGTTTCAGAAGTAGATTGCAATTACCTTCTTCCTAGGATTGAGTGAGTGTGATTGATCCAAAATCACCCAGCAGGCTTTGTGCTTAAGGCAGGACAAGAACTCACAGTCTCCTAATTTCTAACCTGATTCCTTAACCATTACATCAAACTGGTTCTCTTCAGCTCTTTTCCTCTCCCTTTCCCTCTCCCTCCCTCCCTCCCTCCTCCTCCCTCCTCCCTCCCTCCCTCCCTTTCTCTCTCTCTCTTTCACACACACACACCACTGTATTTGATCAGCTATAAATGTAGGAAACTCAAGATAGCAATTAGCAATAGCCATAGTCCTTAGACTTATATACCACTCCCAGGGGTGGGTTGCTAGGGGTTTGCAGGGGGTTGGGAGAGCCTCTAGGTAAGATTTTGTGCAGTTCAGAGAACCCCAAATCCCACTCCTGACTGGCCCTGTCCACCTCTTCCCACCCCTCCCAGGAGTCCCCACATGGCCCATTTTGGGTGCAGGTAAGTGCAGGGTGCACAGGGAGGTTTGGGGAGGGCGAAAAACAGGCCTTCCAGAAGTTCGAGAAGGCTGGAAATGGGCCTGTTTCTGGCTTCCAGACAGCCTTCGGAGCCCAGAGCGGCCATTTTTGCCCACCCAGAGGCTCGAAGAAAGCCTCCAGAGCCCAGAGAGGGGTAAAATGCCCTCCCCCACTGTAGTGCAGGAGGCTGACTGGGCCACGCCCACCATGGCGATGCCCTCCCAGCAACCCAGCAGAGAATGTGTTGCTAAAATATTTGAAGCCCACCCCTGACCACTCCATAGTGTTTTACAAAATTCTCTGAGTGATTTACAACATCAGCATGTTGTCCCCAGCAATCTGGGTCCTCATTTTACTGATCTCAGAAGGATCAAAGGCTGAGTCAACATTGAGCTGGTCAGAAGCAAACTCTTGTGGCAGTGGCCAGAGTTAGCCTGAAGTAGTTCAGTCTAATCACTGCATTGCCATGGCTCCCAAATGTATGCGTGAAGCAGATCTTAATGAATTCTGTGATACAGACAATTTTAAAAATAAAAAGGGGCATGTCTTGGGAAGGGACAGAGGGAAGTTCTAAACTATCCAGTTCAAAGGGGATAATCTTTGAATGACCTATCTCTAACCATACACAGAATGAAAAATCGAGACAGAAACTATTTGATTTAACACAAATGGAGATAAAATTAAATGGCAACTTTCATGTGCATTTAATATTTTTTCCGCTTTGTGGTAGTCAAAAGTACAATTTGATGGATGTTTTAGTGATAATCTGGACCCAAGTATTCAGCAAATGTATAAGCCCTAGAACTTCAAGCTATGAATGTTCATTTAATTATAAGATCAGATTTAGAACCTGTAATACTGTACCTAAACAAATATTTATTTGAAAGCCATCATGGATCATTTTACAATTTCTCTTTAGAAGAAGAGGGGAAAAATGGTTTATGATGATTGTTCTCTGATCAGAAAAAAAATGTACCAGCTAATGATAAGGAGAAAAATACTAGCTACATATGCAGAGCTAAAGAAAGAATCTGGAACTATTTGTCTGTGGGGACAGGACACAGAATGCTGGAAAATACAGTCACCGTTTACATGACCACAAGAGAAGAAAGGTAAGCAAATTTATTGAAAATCCTAAATAATCTGAAACCAAGTGGATTGGTACAGTGATTAGAGAAGCTTTATTTATAAATATTTCAGGATTACAATTCTATCCAACACATACACAATGCTAGAAGGAGCACATAAGAAATCAAACCTAATTTTTCTTGTAGCGGCATAAATAAGTTGATGAAGTGAAAAGCTGAAAGTGTCAAAATGCCTTTCTTAGATTTTCATAGACTCTGTCTCCTATGCTGATGTCACTGCCTGGCAGTTACTTTGATGAACATAGGTCTTTCAGGGACACTTCATCAAATTTTCTCATCCTCAACTTGGTGTAGGAGAAAGAGATGGGGCACTCACAACCTGTGATGCTTCTTTCTTGGGAGATAGTCCAATCTTACAAAATCTCACAATCTTACAACAGATAAAGCAAATCTATTGTTCTAGTTCTTGTTGTTCAAACTCTTCAAATGTCAACAATTCTGAAATGAAAAATGCAGATAAAAGGCTTCAGAAAGATAACAAGATGCTGGTGGACCATTAAAAATAGCTCACTTACTGCCCTAGGTTCCATGAAAGAAGCAGTGAGAATCAAAATGAATTTATAGTGCACAAAGGATTTGAAGAAAAAAAGTCCTGATATAAAACCTGAAGATATGCCTGAAAAACAAAGGATTTCTGAACTTGATAAATAATAAGAGACTAGAAATCTTAATAAACACCAGGAAATAAAAATCCAGAATTTAGATCAAGATCCTGCTTGGACATTTATCTATTTCTACATAAAGTAAGACATTTTGTCTTACATTCTTGAGCAATGGCTCAGTTGTTAAAGATGCTGAGCTTGACACCTCACAATGGGAAATAGCACAATGGGGTGAGTACCACACAATGGGGTGAGCACCGCACAATGGGTGAGCTCCCATTACTTGCTCTAGGTCCTACCTACCTAGCAGTTCAAAAGGATGCAAATGCAAGTAGATAAATATCCTATTTCCCCGAAAATGTGACCTACCCCAAAAGTAAGTCCTAGCTTGATTTTTACATGTGTGCCCAATGTAAGCCCTACCTCCAAAATAAGCCATAATCAAGACCCCACCCATGCCAGAGTACATGGGTAAAAATTAAGCTAGGGTGAGGATGGGGGGGGGGGTAGAGCCACCTACTACTTATCTTTGGACAGCTGTGTGCCACCCCCCCAACACCTGCCTTGTCAGTCCACTTCTTCTGCAGCCAGCAAGTCTGGCAAGACTTTCCTGAAGGCCTCTGTAGCTGATAACAAAGCTCCAGATCAATCCAAAGCTCTGTTATCAGCTGCAGAGGCCTTCAGGAAAGCCTTGCCAGCCGCAGAAGTAGTTCCTGAAGGCCTCTGAGAGCGAAAAGGAGGCTGGGGGCGATGTACATAAGTGAGGTTACTCAGTGGATGGCCGGGGGTGATGCACAACTGAGGTTAGTTAATGGATGACATCCCCTGAAAATAAGACCTGGTATCTTTTTGGTGGCAAAAAAAATAGGACAAGGTCTTATTTTGGGGGTAACACGGAGGTACCACTTCAGTAGGAAGGTAACAGTGTTCTGTATGCCTCGGCATATAAACATGCTGGCCACATGACCATGGAAGTGTCTTTGGACAATGCTGGCTCCTTCAGCTAAGAAGCATAGATGAGCACAATTCCCTAGAGTTGGGTATGACTGGACAGGGGTAATCTTTATCTTTACCTTAGGATTTACCTTTCTGTTTACCTTACCATTCTTGAAACAGTTGTCCCTTCTGCTTTAATTTGTCTGGATTTTACATTTTTCTGGAAATATCAACAGGTTATTTCTGAGTCAATGGAGAGTTGTTAAGTCCAATCCATGTTTGCCTCAGTTCCACAACTTCTGCATTTCCTCCTGGATTTCTGCTTTCATTTCCTCAAGAGAGGAAGGGATAAGGGGGATATTTCTCTGCTTACCTGACAAAAATTTGATCTTACCCATGTGAATGTGTATTCATCATCAGGCACTGGCTGGATGGCGAGCTAGGTATTTGAACTGCCTGGGAGACTGTCTCAGAAGGTTTGAGCTATGTTGATACCTTTCATTTGAAATTTAGGACTGCTATTTGTCCTGTTTCCTAGACACCACTTTTAAAACTTGGGCTAACCTTATTGATTCTCCCTTAAAAACCTCATTTCACCTGTTCATTCATGACACCTCCTGGCTTCAGTTCTGAATTGATCATCCAATGTATGAGTTATTTCTCTCCATAGATATTGCTAACTGTAGCAGAGACTTACAACCCTGGTAGGACAGACATTCATTTTCCAGATATGAAAATGTTAACTAAGTTTGATTTCATTATGCCCACTGGCCACGGGTGAGCGATAGAGAGCTGTTATTAATCAAAAGGTAATCGTGTTTTATTATAGTGTGTGTTTTGGAGGTAGGAAATTGAAAGACTTTAAAATAATACAATTTTTACTCTCCTAATTTAACATTATTCTGAGAGGAAGATATTTAAGCATACCTAAACTCTAATTCCCTAAAATTTAGTCTTATCAGCTCAAGTGTTGTAACTATTGTCTTTCAAACTTGAGCTGGTATGGTCTGTCTTAGGAACACTGTCTACCCAGTCTTGTAAGCTTTCCAGTTGGAAATTAAGGCACCAGTTAGATCTCCTGCCCTCCCAATCAATACTTCACAGGGTATTTTCTCACAAGCTAAGTCATACTGTTTTATTGGTCTTTTATAGCGCAATTACTGTTGCAAAGGGTTTTCATTGTGCAATTAAGACAAATCTTCTGCCACATGTGTTAATTACCAGGACTCAAGAAAGACCAAACAAAACAGCACACTCCATCTTTTACAAAAATAATTGAAGAGCCACTTAAGCTGGAGCATTTTACAATGAACAGAAAAACCTTCTCACACCAAAGGAATGTTTTCAGTATGCCAATTAATCCAGATGATCACTTAAGGGTCTGCCCCACTGAATTTTGTCTCTTTGAAGGAAGCCCACCAAGCCACATTGTGAAAACAAATGGACAATATTATACATAACCCCAGTGGGAGAGTTGGTTGTTGGTGGGGGGAGGGGGAGAAGTTGCATGTGTGTGTAATGTTTGTAATAACTAAGATTAGTCCAGTGGCTGACTTTCTTTCTAGCCAGCGTAGATTTGCATGACTATGTACCTTACATAAGACACATTCCTAAGAGGACATGTGTTTTCTTTTTCTTTATTCTTTATTGGCCAAGTGTTATTGGACACACAAGGAATTTGTCTTTGGTGCATATGCTCTCAGTGTATATAAAAGAAAAAATAAAATACATTTATCAAGAATCATGAGATACAACACTTAGTGATAGTCATAGGTTACTAATAACCAATCAAATCATACTAGGAAACAAATAAAACAATATAAATTGTAAAGATACAAGCAACATGATTATAGTCATAAGTTGGAAGAGATAGGTACTAGGAAGGATGAGAAGAAGAATAGAAATACAGTCTTACTAAGTAGTTTGACAGTGTTGTGGGAATTAATTGTGTAGCAGAGTGATGGCACACAGGAAAAAACTGTCCTTGTGTCTAGTTGCTTTGGTGTGCAGTGCCCTGTAGCGTCATTTTGA
Source organism: Naja naja (assembly GCA_009733165.1). Classification (NCBI taxonomy): domain Eukaryota; kingdom Metazoa; phylum Chordata; class Lepidosauria; order Squamata; family Elapidae; genus Naja; species Naja naja. Next base: position 15,694,898 of record CM019150.1, on the reverse strand, counting down.
GGGTAGAAGTTGAAACAATTTATGTCCTGGATGTAAGGGGTCTGTAGATATTTTCACAGCCCTCTTTTTGCTGTATATAGGTCCTCAATGGAAGGCAGGTTGGTAGCAATTGTTTTTTCTACAGTTCTAATTATCCGTTGAAGTCTATGTCTGTCTTGTTTGGTTGCAGAGCCAAACCAGACAGTTATAGAGGTGCAGATGATAGACTCAATATTTCCTCTGTAGAACTGAATCAGCAGAACTCTAAATAATAATAATCTCTAAATGATTATACAGTTTTTCCCTGTTTGCATAGGAAAATGGTACCTACTTTACCACTTTTAATATGGTAGGAAGGACAAAGTTAGAAGCAACCAAAGCAAAAATAAAAATATTATATTAATAAAGAAACAAATCCCAAAGCTGAAGCTCAAATACTCTGGCCACCATATGAGAAGAGAACTCATTGGAAAAGATCCTGATTTTGGAAAAAAGGAAAGGGGATGTCAGAGGATGAGATGGTTAGATAGTGTCATCAACGCAACGAACATGAATTTAGACAAACTCAGGGAGACAATGGAGGACAGGGGGACCTTGTGCGCTATGGCCCATGGGTTTGTGAAGAGTCAACACAACATAGAAACTGAATGACAAAAAGAAACAAATCACAGACTGGTCTCAGCCTTCATTGGAGTAGTAGGGAATCTCGCCTTTGGATTTCCCTGTGCTGCATTGGTCCATAATTTGATGTGCATCCCACATGCTGACATCTGTATTGGGAAGGGAATGGATGAGATGGTTCCTCTAAAGGTTGATATGAGTTTTGCAGTGTGGCAGGGGAAAGAGATAGAATTGTAGATTGTACAAATGATCTAATCTAGCACAACCTTCTTTCTCAGATCTTGAATCCACTAAACACACACCATAAATTGAATTGGAAAAGTGTATCCTACATTCCCACTTAGCCTTCCAGAAGGAGATGATCTTTTGGAGTTTTTAAGAGCAAAACGGGTATCTTAAACAATGCAGAGGCAGACAATCCCTTGAAACCCCTAGCCCCAGTCTCAAAACTGAAGTTATACTTCTGAAGTTCAGCCCCTAGAAATATCTAAGCAGGATCTTTTTTTATTACAATTTACTCTTTTATTGCTTTTAAAATAGTAACAGAGAAATTAAAAATTTTTTACAAAGGTAATGCTGCCTAGGAAATTTTGGGTTGAAGTCCACACATCTTAAAGTTATCAACTTTGGAAAAAAAGATCAGGGCTGTCAAACTCCTGGCCCATAGGCTAGATGCATCATGGGTTGGCCATGCCCACGCCTATGCCCGGTTTAGCAAAGGGGGAACAAGTCCCAGTACTTCACATGACATTGCTGTGGTAACGCAATGGGTGACACCCTGGTCTAGATGATCCATGTGATCTTTCTTAGGACCAGTACTCTTCATAATCAATATGTTCAATATCAAACACCGATCGCCCTGTGCGTGCGCACAGACGGACTCCTCGGGGTGCCGTCAGCTAGACAATGTCGGCTGGCAGTGCCCCAGAGAAGGGCCTATTCTGTTGTGGCCACCGCCTTGTGGAATCAACTCCCTTTGGAGCTCCGTTTGGTTCCTGATCTTCTCTCCTTCCGCCGCGATCTGAAGACCTGGTTGTTTGAACAGGCTGGGCTGGACTGACCTCCTGGGGTTTTTAAAATTATTTTAATGGTTCTTAGTGATTGGGCTTGTTCGATTTAATCTTTTAAATATATTGGGTTGAAGTCCATTGTGTCAATTGTGAGCCGCCAGCCTGCCTCAGCAGGGAGGGGGGCATACTAGATGCATCATGGGTTGGCCATGCCCATATAAATCCCAGTACTTCACATGAAATACACACCTGGTCTAGATGATCCATGTGATCTTTCTTAGGACCAGTACTCTTCATAATCAATATGTTCAATATCAAACACCGATAGATCCTCGGGTGCCGTCAGCTAGACAATGTCGGCTGAGTGCCCCAGAGAAGGATTCTGAAATCAACTCCCTTTGGAGCTCATAATCAAGTCAATTATAAATAAATAAATAAATAAGCAATATCTTCATATAAAATTTAGATCAGGGGACAGAAGGAGAACACATCAAATTTTAGTTGTCAGGCTCAAGATACAGAAGGATCTTGTCGGACTTGAACACTGGGCCCTATCAAATAAAATGCAGTTCAGAAGTCAGAAAAGTAAGGTTTTACGCTTAGGCAAGAAAAACCAAATGCACAGGTATAGAATAGGTGATACATGGTTCAACAGCAGTAACTGTGAGAAGGATCTAGGACTCCTAGTGGACAACCATTTAAGTATGAGTCACCAATTGGCTACAGCTGCCAAAAAGGCCAATATAGTCCTAGCTGCATCAACAGAGAGATAGTATAAAGATCTTGTGAAGCAGTAGTGGGATCCTACCTTAGTCACTACCGGTTTGGTGGGGGATTGCATGTGTGTGCACGTGCGCACCCCTAATGCACACCCCTAACAAGCCAATCAGCTGAGAGGATGAAGAAATGAAAAGTTAGGATTGACCCTCCCAGCCTCCCATACACTTTTTGGTCTTCTATCCTCTCAAGCAGGCTTGTTTTCCTGCTCTTAGCTGATCAGAGGCTTTTTTTTTACTACCGGTTTGCATGAACCAGTCCAAACCGGTAGCATATTGCCACTGATGTGAAGTGTTAGTACCACTTTATACTGCACTGGTAAGACCACACTTGGAGTACTGTGTGCAGTTTTGGTCACACTGACACAATAAAGATGTTGAGACTCTAAAGCAGAGCTGTCAAACTCCCAGCCCACGGGCTGGATGTGGCACATGCTGGCCACGCCATGCCCAGTTTAGTGAAGGGGAAAAAAGTCCCAATACATCATGTGATGATGCCGTGACACCATGAGTTTGACACCCTTGCTATAAAGAATACAGAGAAGAGCAGTAAAGATGATTAGAGGATTCGAGGATAAATCATACAATGAATAGTTGCAGTAAGTGGGTATGTATAGACTAATGAAAAGAAGGACAAGGGGTAACTTGACAGCAGCCTTCCAATATTTGAAGGGCTGTTATAAAGAAGAGGGGGATAACAGTTGGAAATTAATCAAACACAAATCCAATCTAGAACTAAAGAGAAATTTCCTGACAGTGGAAAAATTAATCGGTGGAATAATTTACCTCCAGAAGTTGTGGATGTTCCATCACTAGAGGTTTTTAAGAACAAATGTGTCAGCCATTTATCTGGAATGATATAAGGTCTCCTGCTTTGGTTGGACAAGAAAACTTCCAAATACCCTTCCAACTCTGTTACATTGTTACTGATGCTTCTGACAGCCTGCCTTCAAATTTAATAGTTCCAGTACTAGGTTTCATCTTTTTGCTGAAGAGGCACAGAATGAAAACAAAACAGCAGGAGTATCTTTAAGAACCTGTGGAGAAATTATGCATGTAAATGTGTTGGGAAGTTTTAATGCAGAAAATTAACCTCTTTGTGATTCAATTTGCCCATAGGTAAAAATTGTGATAATTAAGTCTCCCTACCTAACAGAAGTGGTATGCAGATTGATTACTTTGGGTTTACGAAGCCCTGCTAACATATATCACAAGAATTCCATAGCACTAGGTGGTCGTAATTTCAGTGCAGTCAATTCACAGTTCTAATATCTGGCTGCTGAGTGGTTTTTATAAACACAAAATGTTTTAATTACTTGATGATTATGAGTGCTCATTTGCAGCTACCTGGGGATAAGGGCTGGGCAGCAGATTTGGAAGAGTGCAGTGCTTAAGTATCATAATTCCATGTATCTTCCCATGTTCCCACATCTTGCTATCTTCTTAATTTCACTCCCTCGTTATGAAAAGGAGACCATAAACTAGTTGACATCATTTCCTTGTTGTCTGTGTTTTTTTTAAAGAAGACAATTATAATGATTACATGAGATGGCACCATCTTAAGTCCATCACCAACCAATTAGGTCCACAGCATGAAACATCAGCAGCCAAATTTGTATTATAATAAGCAAATTAGTCCAAGAGTCATGGAATTGTCAATTTTTAGGAACAATTCTTCTCTGGAGTCTTCCAATCTGCAAAGCTTATTGGCCTGATGACAACAAAAGAATTTCAGTCCATTCTATATAATTGAGTACCAGTGTCTTTCCAAAAACATCATTTTCAGACCTGAAATTGTATGTCAAATGCCATAACATTTACCTACATTCTCAGGCATGATCCTGGTAGAATTTTACTTCCAAACTTATAAAATTCTGTTAATGAAACCCTGTTTCCTTGAAAATACAACCTACCCTGAAAGTAAGTCCTAGCTTGATTTTTACACGTGTGCCCAATATAAGCCCTACCCCCAAAATAAACCCTAATTAAGATCCCACCTACTCCAGAGTGGACGGTAAAAATTAAGCTAGGGTGGGGATGGGTGGTGGTAGAACCACCCTACTACTTACCTTTGGACAGTTGTAGCCAGGCTTCGCACACTCTGACACCTGTCCTGTTGGCCCATTTCTTCTGCAGCCAGCAAGGCTGGCAAGGCTTTCCTAAAGGCTCTGTAGCTGATAACAAAGCTCTGGATCGATCCAGAGCTCTGTTGTCTGCTGTAAAGGCCTTCAGGAAAGCCTTGCCAGTCACCGAAGAAGAAATTCCTGAAGGCCTCTGAGAGCGAAAAGAAGGCTGGGGGGCAATGTACATAAGTGAGGTTACTCAGTGGATGGCATCCCCTGCAAATAAGACCTGGTGGCATTTTTGGTGGCAAAAAATATATAAGACAGGGTCTTATTTTCTGGTCCAGTTTTCAGTCTGATCTACCAGGTAAAGCTGACATAACTTCTCTTTATTGTTTGCCAGAGAAAGGCTCCAATGTGGATCCAATGGAGGCGACCTGATACCTTCATTTTTACAAATGGACTTTGTTGCTTCACTAAGCATCTTGGGGTAGAGAAGGACAGCTTTTTTCAATTGAATGTTTTAGTTCATTTAGTTTGGGGGTTTTGCATTTTTTTTTTGTGATGGGGAATGAAATACTGTTTCAAAGATTTGTACAACTCTACAATTTACTATTTAAGAACCAGGTAAGGCTTCAGGTCTTCTATCCAGCATTCTGAGACATTGGAGAGCAACCTAAAACTAATAAAGATACTAGTGCATGCAAAATAAATGTTTGTGCAGGTAAGATTATCAACCTTGATGCCAACCAAAACCAAGCATTTAATAGTGAGTACGATACCATGGGCATTATTGAAACAGGTGGCAAGAAAGTAGGGGCAGGCAGGCACAACACAGATTATGTAGACAGTAAACACAGTGTCAGCTTTGAAATTCAGCTGCCAACATTCAGCTGCCAACATAATGGGAAGGGGGGTGGAGGAGTTGACAAGTTCAAGGTTATTCTGTATGTCGTACTAAGAAATTCCAGTTGCAGTTAATTTGTTCTCATGATTTATGAAGTGTAGAAGTGGGAGGAGAAAAAGGTGGATTCTGTGTAGTGGGCAAAAATTATTTCACTTTGGGAAATGCCTTAGACATACCAGATCTGTTTCTAATAAATAATATAGAGATAATATGTCTCGGAGTGATTGATATCCTGGATACTTTCTGGATGCTTTACACACAGTGTCAGACAAAAAGATCTCAAGTGCCTATATACAAATGCACAAAGTCTGGGGAATAAACAGGGTGAACTCGAACTACGAATACATGAAGGTAAATATGATATAGTTGGAATAACAGAAACTTGGTGGGATGAAACCCATGACTGGAACATACTGATAGAAGGATACAAACTATTCAAATAAAACAGACCCCATAAAAGAGGAGGAGGAGTTGCACTGTATGTAAAGGACCACTATATTGCTACAGAAATGCATGAAACTAAAGATGAAAACCTCCTGGAATGCATATGGGTCAATATAAAAGAAAAAAAAAGAATGACATGGCCGTAGGTGTATATTATAGGCCACCCAATCAAGCAGAAAAAATAGATGTCTTTTTTGCCAGCCAACTAACAAACATATGCAGGAAACACACAACAATAGTAATGGGAGACTTCAATTATCCTGATATCAATTGGAAAACTAATTCTACACCAAGTGAGAAATCAAATAAGTTCCTAACCAACCTAGCCAACAACTTTGTTGTCCAAAAGGTAGAGGGTGAAACTAGAGGGACAGCCATACTAGATTTAATTCTTACAAACAGAGAAGAAGTGATAGAGGGAGTTGATACTGCAGGAACCTTGGGTGAGAGTGACCATGTCATACTAGAATTCAACATAACACAAACACAAGCAACAGAACATAATGACACCAGAGTCTTGGATTTTAAAAGAGCTGATTTCAATAAACTCAGAGAGAACTTGGGAAAGATTCCATGGATGAAAATCCTAAAGGGGAAAACAACTCAAGAATCTTGGGAAACTCTAAAAAGTATGATCATAGAAGCCCAGACCAGCACAATACCACTGAGAAAGAAAAACAAGAAATCCAAGAAGAAACCAGCATGCCTGCACAAAGATCTCTCTGGCAAATTGAAAGAAAAAAGGACAAGTACAAAAATGGAAAGAAGGACATACAACTAAGGCAGAATATCAGCAGATAGCCAGAATCTGCAAAGACGAAGTCAGGATAGCAAAAGCTAAGAATGAACAAAGACTTGCAACAAAAGTCAAAGATAATTAAAAAAAAGTTTCTTCCAACATATAAATAACAAGAAAAAAATCAAGGAAACAGTCAGTCCACTAAAGAGAGAAGATGGCAAGGACAGGCAACAGAGAGAAATCAGAACTGCTTAACTCATTCTTTGCATCCGTCTTCACGCAAAAAGAAACTATAGCTCAACCCACCAAAAACATAACTGTAAAAGGCAGACCAGAAATAAAAGTTAAAATACGCAAAAAAATAGTAAGAGAACACCTGTCTGATCTTGACAAAAACAAATCACCGGGGCCTGATGGATTACATCTCAGAGTTTTAAAGGAGCTGGCAGAGGTCATCTCAAAACCACTGCACCACATCTTTCAAAAATCCTGGAGCACCGGGGAACTACCAAAGGACTGGAAAAGAGCTGATGTGGTTCCCATCTTCAAAAAAGGAAAAAAAAACCAGACCTAGTAAACTATAGATCAATCAGCCTAACATCAATACCTGGGTAGACACTGGAAAAGATAATAAAAAAACAGATCTGCCAACATCTAGAAACAAGTAAAGTAATAACTAGCAGTCAGCACGAGTTTGTTAAGAACAGATCATGCCAAACCAATCTTATTTCATTCTTCAACACAGTGATTAAATTAGTAGATCAGCAAAATACTGTGGACATAATATATTTAGATTTCAGCAAGGCATTCGACAAAGTAGACCACAACCTACTTCTTAGTAAGCTAGAAAAAAGTGGGCTAGATAGTACCACCACTAGATGGACTCGCAACTGGCTGGCAAACCATACTCAATGAGTAGTCCTTAATGGGTCTAAGCCTACATGGAGGGAAGTAAGCAGTGGGGTGCCACAAGGTTCTGTCTTAGGCCCAGTACTCTTCAATATCTTCATTAGTGACTTAGATGAGGGAATAGAAGGGGAACTTACCAAATTTGCAGATGATACTAAGCTGGCAGGAATAGCTAACACCCAAGAAGATAGGCTCAAGATCCAGATGGATCTTGACAGACTAGAACACTGGGCCGTATCTAAAAAAATGAAATTCAATGTAGAGAAAAGTAAAGTCCTACACTTAGGCAAGAAAAACCAAAAGTACACATATAGACTGGGTGAAACCAGGCTCAATAGCAGTAACTGTGAGAGGGATTTTGGAGTCTTAGTGGACAACCAGCTAAATATGATCCAGCAGTGTGCAGCAGCAGCCAAAAAAAGCTAATGCAATCCTAAGTTGTATTAACAGAGGGATACAATCAAGATCAAGGGAGGTACTAATACCACTCTATAAAGCCTTAGTTAAGACCACACCTAGAGTACTGCATCCAGTTTTGTTCACCACATTATAAAAAAGATGTTGAGGCTCTAGAAAAAGTACAGAGAAGAGCAACCAGGATGATTAGGGAACTGGAGACTAAAACATATGAAGAACAATTACAGGAACTGGGCAGGCGAGTCTAGTGAAGAGAAGGACCAAGGGAGACAAGATAGAAGTGTTCCAATATTGCAGGGGCTGCCACAGAGAGGAAGGGGTCAAGCTATTTTCTAAAGCACCTGAAGGCCAGACAAAGAATAAAGGATGGAAATTGAACAAGGAGAGATTTAACCTGGAAATAAGGAGAAACTTTCTGACAGTGAGAACAACCAACCAATGGAACAGCTTGCCCTCGGAGGTTGTGGGAGCACCATCACTTGAGACTTTCAAAAACAGATTGGACTGCCATTTGTTAGAAATGGTGTAAGGTCTTCCGCTTGGGCGGAGGGTTGGATTAGATGACCTACAAGGTCCCTTCCAACTCTGATTATCTGTTATCTGTTAATTTTGAGAAGTTAAGGGCTTTGCTGAAATCTTCAGTAGTGATGAAGCTAAGAAGGATCAATAAGTTTGGATGGGTTAAATGTACAAGGTTTCTAATGAAGTGTGAGATCTAAGTCCCGGTTTAGAAGGTGTGCTAAAGGAAACTGTGGATGATGCTGTTTGTGAAACAGGAAAAGAAAAAGAAAATTAGCATTTCCTCCAACTGGGTATTTATTCTAAATAAAACTAGTCTAATTTTTCTCTCCAATGAACCACAGTGGGGATGGTAAGAGTTAAATTCTATTTCCATGTCAGCTGCATTCCTTATCCTTATTATATGGTATTAAATGCAAAGAAGTATTTAATGTCACATTTAATTTGTCCCTGAATATGGATGAAAGGAAAATTATTATTAAAGAAGTACAGTGAAGTGGGCCAAGAATACCAGATTTTCTTTTTATCCATGCCATTCTGTCCTTCTCCTTTGGTTTTCTCCAAGTCACGTTTTTTAGACATGGCTGTAATTTCACCAATCATTCTCTCTTAACATCTAATTTCTCCATTTGGCCACCTGCCCCATAAATTCTATCATCACCATGGACCAGACATTAAATGACCCCATCTTTTCTCACCTTCTCATGATCTTCTGTACTTTTAAAAACAAATTTAGTTATGGACCTGACAGGATAGTCAATTGCCCCATGATTCTCACCCTGTGAAAAATAAATCTAATAACCTTATCATCTTTCCTCAGGTATTCAAAAATTTATTTGTGGAGGCAATATGAGTGAATATGTTTCCTTGGAACTTCCACTTCTGTATTTTCTTGTAAAATCAAAAGATTGGGAAGGAAATTTTAATCATGTTCAGTTAAGGTATTGTTAATCCCATTAACATGCCAAAACTGATAGTCCTTGTTCTGTTTTTTACCTTCCTGAATGCTTGTCGTGAACTACTGTCAGAAAATAGACCAATTACAGCCAATTTCAAGATGGTCCTGTTTTGAAAAGAGGTTGGTTTTTACTAGGATCCTCATTAGCTAGGTTCACTCAAGTAAAAGGTGTAAAATATATATGATTGTCCTTCCACAATATTCACTGGCCAATAGTGATCTAAGCAAGTAGCAAAATCAGCCCTTATGTGAGATCTAAACACCTGGAATCCATTTAAATAAGCTTTAGGATCATCTTGAGCCTAGGTCGTGCAGTGGCTAGAATGCAGTACTACAGGCTAATACAGCTCACTGCCAGGAGTTCGATCCTGACCAGCTCATGATTGATTCAGTTTTCCATCCTTCTGAGGTCAGTAAAATGAGGACCCATATTGTTGGGGGCAATATGCTGACTCTGTAAACTACTTGGAGTGGGCTGTAAAGCACTGTGAAGCAGTATATAATTCTAAGTGCTATTGCTATGTTATGCGGAGATGAAATTCTCAAGAAATACAGCACACCCAGAGTCTCTGCTACATTGCAAAATCTTTATTAGATACAGTTTGTTTAAGTATCACATTACATATGTGCATGTAACTCATAAATTCACACATTTCCTCTAAGAACTGGTCAAACATATATTGCAGGGGGCCCCACTCTCTGGTCTGTGGACCAGTATCAGGCCACAGCATGCCAGAAAGTGGGTCATGCAAGCAAGTGAAGCCCCATCTGTGGGATGCAGGCAGCATGCGAAACGATGCCCCCACCAGTCCACAGAAAAACCTATCTCTATAGAACCAGTCCCTGGTGCCCAAAAAGTTGAGGACTGCTGATATATTGAATGCTTGCAGGAATTGGACATGTCTAGTCCAATGAAGAAAAGGACTAGGGGTGATATCACAGCAGTCTTCCAATGTTGGAGAGACTGTCATAGAGAAGAGGAGGTCCACCTATTTGCCAAACCACCTTAGGTCAAATAATAGGTAGAAACTTATAAAGGAGAGATTGTACCTAAAACTTAGGATAAATTTTGTCAGTGAGAACAATTAATCAGTGGAATGGCTTGCTTCCCAAGGTTGCGGGTACTCTATCAACAGAGGTTTTTAAGAAGAGTTTGAACAGCCATTTGTCTGGAATGATATAGGACTGTGGTGGAGAACCTATGGCATGCGTGCCAGAAATGGCACGCAGAGCCATTACTGCCAGCACGCGAGCACTCACCCAGAAAAGGTGTACTGCACATGCATGCAAGCAGCCCACCCAACAGCTGATTGTTGGGTGTCTGGCATGCATGTGCGGGGGTGTGGTGGCACACAGGAGACACTCGTGCATGCGCAGGAGCATGTGGCACGTGTGTGGGGTGCACATGCATCCGCAGAAGCATGGGTCGTGCAAGTCATGCACACATGCACAGAATTGTGGTTTGCACAAGTTGCATGGGTTCGCACTCAGCAGCAATTGTGATCCAGGTGGTAGCTGGTGGTTTCCCTGTTTTCTCCCCCCACACACACATCTGCATTTTTCCTCGGGTACCAATTCCATCCATCTATTTCTTCTAATATTGAATTTCTTCTAACAAGGGAAATGAAACAGATACTGAATTTGCTGTGAAAGATATGGGTCTCTCAGGGGTGCATTTCAGTTCAATGAAGAGTGGTGATGCATCCAGAGGACTCATCAGTAAGAGCTGCCTTGTAATATCCCTCCAGGACAAGCTTGGATGAAAGAAGAGAGAATGGCACATAGTTTGGATTGCAAATAATTTGTTCAGGTAGCAGTTTCACTTGTATTCTATGCCAGGAGACATATACTTGCATGATAACTTTATTGACCATTCTAATTCATCTATGGTATAGCAATAGTTTACAGGGGAAAGGGGTGGGAAGGTGAAAGTTTGCAAGAAATTGGGCAAAGCATAGCGATCCAATCCCCACACAGTATATGATGACATAATACAAAAGGGTTGGGGGTTGATTGCAAATCTGTGCTGACCATCATGCAGATTTGAAGTCCCCCTCAGCCCCATATGATGCACACCCTCCTCTTCTATCAGTTGCATCTCCTCCTCTTATTTCATTTTCATTTTATTTGGACTTGTATGCCGCCCCCTCTCCCAAAGGACTTGGGGAGGCTTATATCAGAGTTTCTCAATTTTGGCAAATTGAAAGTGAATGGACTTCAATTCCCAGATTTCTCAGCAATGGCTATGGTTGCTGTGCAATTCTGAGAGTTGAAGTCCATATACTTGGAAATTACCAAGATTGGGAAACTCAGCCTTAGGTGGATGTCATGGTTCTACCTGCCTGCCTGCCTGCCTGCCTGCCTGCCTGCCTGCCTGCCTGCCTGCCTGCCTGCCTGCCTGCCTGCCTGCCTGCCTGCCTATCTATCTATCTATCTATCTATCTATCTATCTATCTATCTATCTATCTATCTATCTATCTATCTATCTATCTATCGCTATCATCTATCTATCATCCATCCATCCATCCATCCATTTACCCACCCACCCACCCACCTACCTACCTACCTACCTACCTATCTACAGTATCTATCTGTCTACTATAAAAAGCACAGTGGCTCAGTGGCTTAAAGAGTCTGGATATTTTCTTTGTGCCAGTGGTTTGAGTCCTAGCGTCACATGGCAGAGTGAGTTTCCATCACTTGCATCAGTTTCTGCCCACCTAGCAGTTCAAAAGCATGCTACATGCAAGTAGATAAATAGGTACCAGCTTGGTGGGAAAACAACAGTGTTTTGTATGGTATTGTGAATCCAGCCAGTGCTGGACCTTCCCCAATGCAATGCTTGTGGCAGCGTGGAACTAAGAAAAGAATTTTATTTTGTCTACTTAGAACTACTCAATTGAAATCACCCCCCTCCCAACTTCTCAGGCTATGTGGCAGAGTGGAATATGGCTTCCAAAGCTGACAGCTTGAGCACAAGGTGACATTGGTGGAGAGAGAAGCCCCAGATAATGCTACAGAACACTATTGAACCTTTCCAAGTTTGGAGCTAGTCCACCACTTGTGGTACACTCTGGATAGCTTGTGAGCGTGAACTGAACAGTCTAGCAATTGTTGGCATCCAAACAACTACTTTGTATTAATACTGTAGTCTCCTGGCTAAGATAATATCACCATACGCTAAATATATGTCTGTCTGTTTATCTGCCAGCCTATATCTTTCTTTCTTTCTTTCTTTCTTTCTTTCTTTCTTTCTTTCTTTCTTTCTTTCTTTCTTTCTTTCTTTCTTCCTTCCTTCCTTCCTTCCTTCCTTCCTTCCTTCTTTCTTTCTTTCTTTCTTTCTATCTTTCTGTCTATCTATCTATCTATCTATCTATCTATCTATCTATCTATCTATCATCTCTATCTCCATGGATATAAATCTTTTAGCTCTGGCAAATTAACATCTATGATAATTGGTTCTTTCCTAATTTTAGGCCCTTGGTGGACTTTCTCTGCTACAGTTCTAAAGTCCAATTCCTCAAAGATTTCCTTGGAGGGAATTGCAAAAATTAATACAAACACAATGTCTTTTTCAATGGAGCAAGCTCCATTGGAGAAAAAAATTAATGCATAAAGATGTTTATGTTTATGTTTATTGGGATTTTTATGCCGCCCTATCTCCCGAAGGACTCAGGGCAGCTCACAACAATAAAAACATACAACACAAAATTTTTAAAAAGTATTAAATGAACATCCCAATAACCTAATTAAAACTAACGAACACCAATAACCCCCCCCATCAGTCCAGGTCAGCTAGCTGGAAAAGCCACGTTTTCAGGTCATGACGGAAGGATCAAAGGTCAGGAGCCATCCGAAGCTCCAAGGGCAACTGATTCCAAAGGGCAGGGGCACCCACAGAGAAGGCTCTCCCCCTGGTGGTCAGCAGTCAACACTGTCTGGCTGACGGCACCCTCAGGAGGCTCTGTCTGTGGGAGCTCACGGGGCGATGGGCAGTTGTTGCTGGCGGTAGGTGCTCCCCCAGATACCCCAGCCCTAAGCCATGTAAGGCTTTATAAGTGATTACCAGCACCTTGAATTTCACCCGGAGGGCAACTGGCAACCAATGCAGCTCACGCAGAAGGGGTGTAATATGGGAGTATCGGGATCCTCCCATCACAACCCGTGCGGCTGCATTCTGTACCAGTTGAAGCCTCCGAGTGGTCCTCAAGGGCAGCCTCATGTAGAGAGCATTGCAGTAGTCTATATCGGAGGTAATGAGCGCATGAGTAACCGTATGTAAGGCATCTCAGTCCAGATAGGATGGGAACAAAGTACGTTGGGAATATATATCGTACCAAATAACAACCAGTGCAATAACGATAGATAATAATGTTCTGTGGCTAACGTTATTAAGATGGATAAAAATGGAGGAAATTTTCAAGTGCTAAATATTTCTCTTATTTTCCTGCACTGTTCTGAAGCAAAATGCCATCAGGGCTTGTTAAATGATTGTGCTTTTGTTTCTGTGTTTCCTCCACTAAATGCAACAGAGAAATACACCATTTATGTATGAAATGTTCATTTTCTGGAAGAAGGCCAAGCTGTTGAAATAGAATGAATATTTTCTCCTCATGGTTTTCTTTTCCAGTTTTCTTTTCCCCTGCTTTCTTAAAGCTATATTCTTCATTGTTCATTGTTTTAAATATATATTTGTCTTGTGATTCAATAATTGCCCAAGGTGGCTTATGCCATTATTTTCAACCATTTTATGGAACAAAAGCAACATTTTGTTAGTGGAAATCTGAAAACATTTAAAACGTAAAAGAACAATGCCAGTAAACACTCCCACCCCACAAAAATTCTTCCTTCAATCTTGCTTCCATTCTTCCTTCCAAATGTCTTCAAGGAGCAGATGAGCTTTGTAAAGGTGCTTAATCATCTAAGAACAGATGTTCAACTTAACTCTTCGGAGAAGATTCTCTAGCTAGAAGATTTGCTAAGAAAGCCCTGCTCCTTATCCTTCTTTTCCCCCCCTCAAAGGTGGAAATTTAAAGTTTGCCTGAAAAAGAAAACCTTAAAAATTAAAACTAATCATTTGAGCCACTAGACCATCTGTCTTAGAAACAAGGTCAAATACTAACTTTATGTATTCGATGAATCTCTTTTAGAGGACAAAATAGTTTGATTTAGAAGAATAGAATAGAATAGAATAGAATAGAATAGAATAGAATAGAATAGGTTTATTGGCCAAGTGGACACACAAGGAATTTGTCTTCGGTGCATTACCACCCAATACAGAAAAATCTGTTGTGGTGCAGTAAGATTTAAAGTGGTTCAGTACTGAACTAATATTAGTGAGACTTGGGTTCAAAATACCACTTAATCATGAAGTTTCCTAGGTGCCCTGTTTCAGGCTTCAAACTCACACACAGAGTTGCTAGATGAGAATAGCAATTTATTCAAGACTGAGCCTGAACAATACCAAATAAAAGAAGGAATGGAAATCAACAAAGTCTTTTGGAAACTAAGCTTATTGAAAGCTTTCACTTTCCACAGGAACATGCAAACAAGTAGTCCAAAACCAGTCCAAAGATCGGAGAGCCAAATCAGGTTTGTCAACCAGTCCAAGATCAGCTTCACAAGTAGGTCCCAAAGGTGCTTTTTCAAGAGGCAACTGAAAAACCATGGCCTCGATGACTGAGAATCTCCATAAGACATTTTACAAGCAGGCTTTTCAGAAATGACACCACAGAGCAGGAAATCAGATACTGTTTCCATTAGAGAAAGACAGGCTGGGATTGCCTCTTAAATCAGGCTTTAGCCAGCTATCTTCAATTAAGATAGTTTCTCCTTTGATACTCACTGAGTGCAAGAGCTTGGAGGCCATATGTCATAATCTGACTTTTCCAGCTGTTCTGATGGTCCCTCTGCTTCATCAAGTGATTTCTGCCTTGTGTCTCCTGAGGCTTTCACTCCACAGATTCAGCTGAGGTAGCTTCTTCAGAGTCTGGGCCTCAGTCTGAGTCCTGAGCCATATTACTAGGTGGGCCATTTATAATTTCAGTGTGGTGCCCACCTGTGGTGGTATTCCTCTGGTTCGGCCTGGTTCAGGAGAACCGGTAGTAAAAAATGCTACCAGTTCGGCCAAACAGGTAGTAAAAAAAAATGCTACCAGTTCGGCCGAACTGGTAATTCCTATGATCAGCTGTGCTGCATGATTTAGATTAGCTAGAAAGCACAAAATAATCAGATTTCTTGCTTTATAGCTAATCTATATCGCGCGGCACAGCTGATTGCACCCTGCTCGCTGTTGTATTTACCTTGCCAGAGGCTTCCCTGAGGCCTAGTAGGCAAAAAACAGGGCGCGGGGGGGATGTGCTGCTCAGGGAGAGGGGCTGCGAAAGGAAAAAAACACAACCTAGCCATGCCCACCCAGTCACATGATCACCTGACTACGCTCACCTAGCCACGCCCACCTAGCCACGCCCACCTAGCCACAGAACTGGTAGTATTTTTTTTTATCATGATAACAATAAAGTATAGTAGCTTCTTGGAAATGAATGGAATAAAAATGTAAACACGATAACAGACAATTCAGGTAGGTTTTAGGAAATGATCTATTCATTCTTAGAACATGCAGTTGGTCAATGTAATGAGAGAGAAAGAGAGAATGAAAAGGGAGAGAGATGTTTTATTTCCATTCTCCTTGCAGTTTTAATTAAAGAGTTTTGTGTTATCATTCAGCAGCTCTGTTCAGGTTTTCTCTGGCCTGTGGAAAACTAGAGAGGAAACTAACTTGGCATCTTCTCTGTAACATCCTAATATTCATAGTGCTATACTTTTTGCATAAAAGTTCATAAATTCATCTTCACTTACTACGCATCCCAAAAGATTTGAACCACGTGACTTTTCTAAACATTTTATTTCTTTTTTCCCTAAATTTGCAGTCTTATGACTTTAATCTTGTCCTAGTGGCTACTTTAAGGAAAAGCATGAAGGTCTGCTCCATCCCCAATTGTTGACCTTGTTACTTATTTTAAAAAACAAATTGGTCAACTGAAATATCACATGATTCCTGACTTGTGCAAATGTTTGGGCTGCTTATGTGAAATTCTAAAATGGCTAAAATATCTTGCGTGATACCAGTTGCTTATATTTTTTAAAAAAGATTGTTTTTCATGTCTGTGCTATTGTTTGAAATCAAGTGGTAATTGATGACCATCTGTATATAAATTTTTGGATATAAACACAAAGATCCTTTACCCAACTATGAAAGTTTTACCTGCATTTTATTTTGAACCTCAACTGTTAATCCACTACTACTTTTAACTTCTCCTGAGATGGATATCATCTCAAGAACACCATTTCATGCTTCATTGTCTTACATTGATAGGGACTTTAAGGGACCCATTATTCACTCAGCGTATATTGTTGTTTTTGTTATAGCTGAAATGAGAGGGGGGGGAAAGATATAAGGTTATTCTCTATTTTCAGCATAATTCTTGTCATTGATGAGATCAAGCTAGCTGTGATGATGATATATCAGATTATTTTGTTCTGTGGAATAGCAGGTTGCCAATTTAGATAGCAAATGATATAATTCTGTCCTGGTACAGCACCAAATAATAATAAAAAATGCTATTCCCAGTCAGGGTGAATGTGATAAAGGACAGAGATAATACTATGAATATTCTAAAGATGCGGTTCTTATGTAGTACCCAATTTCTAGCCAGTGTCAGGATAATTGGTTTGTCATAACAGATAGCTAGGAAACTGGACATTTTTTTTTATGGCTATCTTGCAATCTTCAGATCTCGGGTTCTTTGACAAATGTCCACATAAGTTTCCAACAAATAAATGTATTTTAATTAATGATTTCCTTAGTGATTTAATTTGCTGCATATTTTAATTTCCTGACTTTATATTTGTTTCAGCTCCCTTTTCATCTCAGTTTTTTTTTTTAAGTTTCACACAGAAATGTATATGCGTCTTTGAGTTTCTTTTATTATTAATGTGCATTTTTTTGTACAGGTTTTTTCTTAGATTGGATTCATCTTTTGGAGGGTGTGGGTGAATTCTCCATTGAAGAAATTTGAATTGCAGATACAAATATGATAAAAGTGTGTGCATACGTATTTGATATTTGTATTTATTTGAGATGCAAATCACAATATTACAAGTAATGTTTATGCAACCTGCAAATTGCATTAATGCCTGGAAAAATTCAAACCTCTGTTTAGAGTGAGGAATCACTTATTTTGGAGAAGACATCTAGAAACCACAGCCCACCCATTAGTTTATCATTCTCGACATCAGATAAAGTACTGCATACTTCCAGAGAAAAAAGGTTCCTCACTCTATAGGAAACCAGCATGAATTGGAATGTAGAATTCTCTCTGACACCATCTTCCCTTTCTGCCAGAAATTATTTTTATATAAAGGGAATACTCTATTCCCATCTCATTACCTTAAATGATGTAGTTCAGGAACGATTACAATGCCATGCTCTTATCTGCATGCTACTGCATTTACTTTAGCTGCTGTTGATCCCTCCATCACACAGGTAAGGATGGGTGGTGGTAACTGCTGGAGACCATAAGATGAAGTAGTTCTGAAATTATGTATTCTGTGATATGCCATTAGCACATTTTGACAAATGACTCTCATCAACAGAGGTCTTTCAATAAATAACAGGATAACAGAACTGGAAGGGACCATGAAGGTTATCTAGTCCAGCCCCCTGCTCAAGCAGGAGAGCCTACACCATTGCAGACAAGTGGCTGTCCAGTCTCTTCTTAAAAGCCTCCAGTGATGAAGTGTCCACAACTTCTGAAGTCAAGCCATTCCATCACTTAATTATTCTCACCGTTAGGATTAGTTTCCATCCATTGTTTCTTGTCTTGCCTTCTGTTGGCTTGGAGAATAGGTTGATCCCCTCTGTTTTGTGGCATCCCTTTAGATATTGGAATGCTGCCATCAGTTCATCCTTAATCCTTCTTTTCACTAGACTAGACAAATCCAGTTCCTGCAACTGTTCTTCATATTACATTATATTTCAGATTAGAGTTTGTATCAGCTTCCCACGTCAAGCCTACAAATTTGAGTTTTTTCTACATCTGGATGCTCATGAGATAGACAAGACCTGCAACAGAGGTATTGCTGTTGGTCTGCATCATTTCTTCAGCTTTTCATGTACAGCTGACTGAACAACTTATTTCACACTTAAGTGCATCTGCTACATATCTTGGTTTGTTTCTGTTTCAAAAAGACAGCAGTAGGAAAGGTCACATTTTGAAGGGAGCAACTTAGCCATACAAAACAAACACAAATTGTTGCCTTTCTATTAAAGGATCAAGCCCACCCCATTCGTCATCCAATTCTCTTATTAACCCAGTAGCCAATGTCTCTTAGGTTTAGGTTTTTTTTTGTTCAGAATTATGTCAACACACTGTAAAACAAGGAAGAAAGACCCAAGGAGAAAAATTCTATCATCTCTCTTCATGTCCAAACTGAACATTTAGTTCTCCTTGGACATACTTATATTACAATAATAGAATAACAGATTTGGAAGGGGCCTTGGAGATCTTCTAGTCTAGCCCCCTGCTCAAGCAGGAAACCCTACACCATTTCAGACAAGTGGCTGACAATCTCTTCTTAAAAATCTCCAGTGTTGGAGCACCATAACTTCTGAAGGCAAGTTGCTCCACTGATTCATTGTCCTTACCCTCAGGAAATTTCTCCTTAGTTCTAGATTGGTTCTCTGCTTGATTAGTTTACATCCATTGCTTCTTGTCCTGCCTTCTGGTGGTTTGGAGAATAGGATGACCACCCTCTTCTTTGTGGAAATCTCTTAGATATTGGAATACTACTATCATGTCACCCCAGTCCTTCTGTCATGCCCTTGGTAGAGTTGGACTCTGAGGGAGAGGAGGAACAGCTAACAGGGAGTGGAGGTGTGGCTCTGGAGGTTGTGGTGGAGGCTGGGGAAGGGGGAAAGCTGGCTGTGCAGTCAGAGGAAGAACCAGACCCACCCCCTCTTCATCCTAGGACAAGCAGGGAGGAACAGAGAAGGAAACAACTTGGCTTATGAGAGAGGAAGCAGCCATGATCACCCTCATTGGTTGCAGCTGGGGAGAATAGTATATAAGAGAGACGGTTACAACACAGCGTTGACAGAAGCAAAGCGTGTTTTATTTTGGGCTGAAGTTATCTTGGTTGGCATCCTTCCAACAGATTGTGCCTTGTTATCTCCTTGAATTTGGTAATTACTTATCCTGGTCTGTTGTGGAAATTTCTTCATTGTAGTTTGTTTGGTTTTTTATTTCACCTCTATCTGCTCATTAAGTTCGGACTGTATTGCTTTCTTTTGAAGACTATTTTTGAGTAAGTTTTATCTCCAACTGAGAATCATTGAACAATGGGGCCAAGTTAGAGGCATTAAAGGACATTTATTTATGTTTTGGATTTTGTTAAGTTTGTGTTACATTCGGGTCATCACACCCTCTTTTCATTAAACTAGCTTAGGAATATTTGCATTGGTTAAGAACATTGCTTTGCCCAGGGAAAGCAATGCCTCTATCAAATAAGAGGAGAGGTGTGGGTCAGAAATCAGTGTTTCTTTACATTTGCACTTCACCCTTATTTGTTAGAAGGAAATATTAGAACAACCTGCTTAGCAAAACTGTAGAAAGAAATGCATGGGAAATACTTACCCACAAACTTAAGGATGAATATAAATCAATATTTTCTGCAACATAGTTATCAGAGACCAATGGTATCCACTTCTCTTTTTGGAAGAAATAAATAATTTTATCTGGATATAAATCATATTAGGACACTGACCAGTGGGAATACAGTTATTAAACTTCTGTAAATTTTGTGAAGTTTTGAGCTCTGTTAGGTATATCAGCAGGTGACGGTAGCTGGCTAGTTTTGGCTAGCCTCAGAAATTAAGCAGGATTGTGCCTGGTAAATTGTAAATTAGATCAAGAAGTCAGAAAATATCCAAATATCCTGGGAGATGACAATAGCAGAATACCTTCATATTATTAGTTGATTTGTCCATGTAATCACTAAGGGTTAGAAACAACACAATAGAGACTAGCATATGTATTGGAGGCATGTTCAGGAGAGGCAATTTGATCTACTGGTTAAGGCATCAGCATAGAAATTGGGAGATTCTGAATTCTAGCTCCACACTAAGCAGATGCCAGTTGGGTGACTTTGCCAGTCGCTTTCTCTCAACCCAAGGAAGGAGGTAATGGCAAACCATCTCTGAAAAAAAACTTGCCAAAAAAACCTCCAGGATTTCTCCAGGCAAGAAAACTCAGGGACTTCTCTAAGCAGCCTCCAAGAATCAAAAGATGATTGAACAGAAGGAAAAAAACCCTGAAAGATGAGTAGATATGCCACTTTGTCACAGCTGTTGGAACACATCCGTTTAAATTGGATTCACTTTAACACCATCACTCATCTCCATGACTTTTGCAGAATATTCTAACATGTGAATCAAAACAGAGCTGATTGTCCCCCCTCCCCAGATGTTAAAAATATCTACACATTTTTAACATATCTTTTTATCACATCTTTCTTGGATCCAGAAGCTCAAGAAGCTATGCCATACTGACCCATTTGCAAAATGTTTATTTAATTAAAATATAACTTGCTTTTTTAGTGGTGCAGTGGCCTAGAGGTAGAGCTGTTGCCTCACAATCAGGAGGTATGCGTTTGATCCTAGGTAGGGGCAGATATTTCTCTCTCTGGGCACCGTGAGAATATATCTGCTGATCAAAATTCTGCATTGGCAACAGGAAGGGCATCTGGCCAGTAAACACTCAGCTCTATTCAGTTGCCCAGACTCCACCCTGCAAGGGATTATGAGGTCGTTAACTTGCTTTTTTAGTCAAATGGAGAAAATGTGATTGGGTTACCAGTCTTAGCTGTACCACATCATATGCAGCATGCCCTACTACCTTGCTTTTTGCCCAATTCACCACAAATGCAACTGAACCCTGGTGACACCGCAGCTTGCTCACATAATTCTGTACCAGCTAGAAATTCTAAAATATCTTGCAAATCAATATACTGTTGCCTTCATTATTCCAACTCAGAGATTCAGGCAGTGTACCGACACAATTAAGGATGACACACATTCAGTGGATGACCACTTTGGAAGAACTATAGGGTGATAGTTTGGTTATACAGAGGGAATGAACAAGGACTGAATCACAAAATAAATGAGAAGGAAGAGTGAATGTGATGAAATGAAGGGAAAGGCCAACAAAATCAGGGTTGGGGAGACTTGTTAGTATACTGGGAAAATAGCAATGAGAAGTGTAGAGAATGACAAAGCAATGAAGCAGCAGTGGATACACAGTGGAAGCAAGATGGTTTGCGAAGCTAGAAAGCCGTGGAAAGGTATAATGAATGGTGTGGTCTAAGTTAGGGCTAGTTATAATTCCTTTTTTTCTCATTTCATTCTTTGACTTATTGTCTACTTCTCCCTTTCTGTACTTTGCCTAATTTTGCTTGCCCCACAATGGAAGAGAGTGATGGCTTTGTATGTTACTCTCCTTCACCACTAGTCATTTCCCATGGTCCATTTAATAATAGGACAAGTTAAGTTTCACTTCAACCAGATTGCTTCCCTTGGTCACTTTGGCAGGGTTCACTACAGCTGACCTTTGTTCCTAAACTAGTCCAAGTTCCAACTAACAGAACTGACTGAACGATAAAGAAAACAATTTGGCAATGTTCACAGAACCCGCTAAGATTCACCTTCCACCTGCCCACAAAACGTGGGAAAATAAGCTTAGCTTGAACTCGTTTGCTACATCTTTTATGTCCTATTCTACTGTGTTTCCAACAAGCAATTCTCTTCCAGTCTCTTCACTGAATTTTCCTTTCTCTTTGTCACCCAACACTTCATTATTATTCTGCATATTGTAGGTCAGAATAAACATTTGCACAAATCAGTGAGAATTGCAACATGAGTGAAAGGCAAGAATGGGCCAGAGGTGTCTTCCCAGAAATTAACAGCCAGATAAGCAGGAATTAATACCAGATGAACAATAAAGCAGTAAACAATATCCCAATCAAGGAAATACCAGTTCAAACAATATGACAGTAGACAACAGCCTAATCAAGGAATCACAAAGAACACTCTCACCGACATTGACAGGGCAAGGTGTTAGTAAACAGAGAGTAAACCTTCTAGCATTGAAGATGTTGCCTAGTTGGGTAATGATATGTTGCAAGAAAACAACCAAGCTCAGAAAGCATCCATTTTATTACATCTCCTAGACTCATCCTCCATCCATGTGCCAAAATTGCAGTTAATGTGGATCAGGTTGAAATCTTGTCCATGGTGCTATAAAGAGTTCATTCTTTACTATTCTCACTAGTAGACAAAAGATGTCATGACACATAGAATCATGAAAACAACAGCTTGTAGCTGCCACCATGACTGTAGAATATGATGATGCTGTTGAATTCTTGCTGCTCTTTGAGCTTCATTTTCTTCTTGAAGATGTTGCTTTCATGTTGCAGAGATGCTCATGCTCACTAGCACACTGGCACACCTTTTGGAGAGTGAATCCAGTGTGCTGCACTGCTATCACAGCCATTTTTATTGTTCTTATTATATTTAGGAGCCATGGTGGCACAGTGGTTAGAATGTTTACCCACCTTGGAAAGATGGAAGGCTGAGTCAACCTTGAGCCAGTAAGGATCGAACTCCTGGTGGTCAGCAGTACTACAGGCTAATTCTGCTGACTGCCAGGAGTTCGATCCTTACTGGCTCAAGATTGACTCAGCCATCCATCTTTCCAAGGTCAGTAAAATGAGGACCCAGATTGTTGGGGGCAATATGCTGACTTTGTAAACCTCTTAGAGAGGGTTGTAAAACACAATGAAGTAGTATATAAGTCTAAGTGCTATTGCTATTCCAATGGGAAAGACTTTTTTTGCTTTACAAATTTATTCCAATTCATTTTAATGTTTTGGGGGGAGGTATCACACTGTAGCTAGTAATTTGGAATAAGCCAAATTAAGTACAAAAGAGAAGACGTTCAAGCAAGTGTGTTTCTATTTCAACTAACCAAAGTGACAGTCCCTTTCTTCAAGCTAGTTACCTGTTAGCTTATAATCAACATGCAATTATTTCTTTTGTCTTTCGGCAAACAGTAATAATAAAGATTTCAAAATCCAGGGTATGGTGGATCTATTATTTCATGGTGAGCATAAGCAATTAAGAGGTGTACCGATGGAGGGGGAAACACTGCACTTGATACATTGTCTTCATTTTGTTCTTGAAAATGTGATTAAAACCACAGAGAGTTCTCCGTCCTCATTTTCTATTTTTTTTAAGTGTTTAGCAGATAGGCTAAAAAAATGCTCAGCGGAAGCTTTGTGATTTTTGTTGTTAAATAACAAAAGGAACAGGCACTTTTTTTGAAGCTGCAGGGTCAGTGCTGACTTTTTCTGCAATTTAAAATCTAGCTCACAGAAGTAAAGTGATTCACCGACATTTGGCCTGTTCCATTTTAATCAGTAAAGGTGCCTTGGATTGTCACGATTGATTTAAAATAAATAAAAATAACATTCCCACTTAGAGAGCTCCATCCAGGAGTGGGATTCTACCAGTTGGCACCTATTCACTAGAACCAGTTGTTAACATTCTAAGCAGTTCAGAGAACCGGTTGTTAGAAAAAATTACTGGCCTAATCCTGTAAGGAAGGCAGGAAGGAAACATTCTGGTGTTGCTTACAGAAACTGCCTCTCTGTTAACCCTTATTGCATTCTTGGCAGGACTAGACTTCCTGTCTCAGGAACTTCTCTGGAGTTTTTTTCCCCTCCTTTGCTGGTACTTTGCTTGTGTGGAGTGACCCTTCAAAGTTACAATGGCACTGAAAACAGTGACTTATGACCATTTTTCACACTTATGACTGTTGCAGCATCCCCACAGTCATGAGAGGCCAGGCGAGGAGATGCATGCCTCGATGTGAGTGATATTGAGTTGGACACACCCGCCAATAACATGACCACCAAGCCCACGCACATGACCACCAAGCCATGCCCACCACCTAAGCCATGCCCACAGAACCGGTTGTTAAAAAATATGAATCCCACCCCTGGCTCCATCACAGCAAACAGAACATTGGGCTTGAGTATTTCCTCTTTATGTTATATTTGCCTTTAAAAAAAATATTGTGAGCCAAGGCTATAACTTACCTAACATAAAAACAGAGTTGGAAGGAACCTTGGAGGTCTTCTACTCCAACCCACTGCACAAGCACTGGATGAATGGCTGTCCAGTCTCTTCTTAAAAGCCTCCAGTGATGGAGTGCCCACAACTTCTGAAGACAAGTTGTTCCACTGATTAATTATTCTCACTGTCAGGAAATTTCTCCTTAGTTCTAGGCTGGTTCTCCCCTTGATTAGTTTCCATCCATTGCTTTTTGTCTTGCCTTCTGGTGCTTTTGAAAATAGATAACCCCCTCTTCTTTGTGGCAGCCCCTCAAATATTGGAACCCTGCTATCATGTCACCCAGTGGTGGGTTTCAAATTTTTTTACTACCGGTTCTGTGGGCATGGCTTGGTAGGCATGGTGTGGCTTAGTGGATGTGGCAGGGGAAGGAAAATCTCTATTCCCTCCCCATTCCTGGGGGAAGGTTACTGCAAAATCCCATTCCCTCTCCACCCCCACTAACCTGCTTTCCAGCTCTATTCTCCTTTGCAGGGCAACAAAAGAAGACCCAGCCAATCAGCTGTGACTCAGGAGGCAGAGAATAGATGGGGGCAGGGCCAGTCAGAGGTGGTATTTTCTGGTTCTCCGAACTACTCAAAATTTCTCCTACTGGTTCTCCAGAACTGGTCAGAACCTGCTGAATACCACCTCTGATGTGACCCCTAATCCTTTTTTTCTAGACTAGATATACCTAATTCCTGCAACTGCTTTTCATATGTTTTAGGCTCTAGCCACCTAATCGTCTTTGTTGCTCATTTCTGCAGTTTTTCCAGAGTCTCAACATATTTTTTTTAATAATATGGTGACCAAAGCTGGCTGTGTAGCACCAAGGAAAATCTGATTGTTTTTCCAGAGTCATTCCCTAATTCCATCAATATGATCTCTGGCATCTGTACATCCAGAAAAGCCAAACATCCTGGTGCATCTGGCTATGAAACAAAGGTATTGCTCCCATCATTTTTCAAATTAGAAATGTGATGTCAAAGGTGATGGCCATTCATGTGCAGAAAAAGTACTGCAAATGCTCAGATCAGCTTTATTGCCTGCTTAGATGTAGAAATTAAAGAACTGAATCAGTGGTGGGATTCAATTTTTTTTACTACCAGTTCTGTGGGCATGGCTTGGTGGGCATGGTAGGGGAAGGATATTGTAAAATCCCCATTCCATCCTCACCCCACTAACCTGCTTTCCAGCTCGTTCTCCTGTGCAGGGCAACAAAAGAAGACCCAGCCGATCAGCTGGGATTCAGGAGGCAGAGAATAGGTGGGGGTGGGGCCAGTCAGAGGTGGTATTTGTCGGTTCTCCTAACTACTCAAAATTTCCACTACCAGTTCTCCAGAACTGGTCAGAAGTTGAACCTGCTGAATGCCACCTCTGAACTGAATGTGATATCTGCTGTTTGCATATTATCATTGGAGTAGAAATGGAGTGAGATGTTGATACTAATATTTCCATGATCCATGAAACAGGATACAAACAACTCCACTGCTTGAGGGGATGACACAGAGAAGAGGGGGTCAACTAAAGCACCTGGGGAAGGACAAGATGTAATAGGTGGAAAATCGTTAAAAGAGTGATCTAACCTAGAACTAAGGAGAAATTAACAATTACAAAGATAGTCAGGGAAATGATTGAAATTAGGGAAATGGGCCCCTTGTCAATCAACAGGAGTCCACCAGCTTATCAGGTACTTAAGAGCCAAGGGCTTGGCAGCACAAGGAAACAACAGCCAATAATAGGCCATCAACAGACCAATCAACCAATAGGAAGGCACCACATAAATATGACTCGTAGAATAGCCCAAAACATGTATTCCAATGGAGAGAAGTTCCCTGAAGATGGGCTCCAGCATGAATCCGGAAACTCAGAAGAGTAAATCTTTGATCTCAGTGACCAACCCAGGTTGGATATTGCAACATTATCCTGGGACACATGTAATTGACTTCCTTTGTGAAAATTTCTTGACTATGAGAACAATTAATCAGTGGAACGGCTTACCTCCAGCAGTTGTGGGTGCTCCATCACTGCAGGAGGTGTTGAAGAAGAGACTCATCAGCCATTTGTCTGGAATGGTATACGGTGATCTGCTTGAGCAAGGAGTTGGACTACAAGACCTCCAAGGTCTCTTCCAGACCTATCATTCTATATTCTATTTCCTGCCACAATTACCAAGTGGAAATTGAGAAAGGTTCAGGCCTGTTTCCCCACCCCAACTGATGAACACTATGTAATTTCTACCGTGTTACCCCAAAAATAAGACCCCGTTTTATTTATTTTTTTGCCACCAAAAATGGCACCATGTCTTATTTTGGGGGGATGTCATCCACTGACTTACCTCACTTGTGTGTGTTGCCCCTGGCCTCCTTTTCACTGTCAGAGGCCTTCAGGAACTTCTTCTTCTGTGGCCAGCAGGCTTTCCTGAAGGCCTCTGCAGCTGATAACAGAGCTCCAGATCGTTCCAGAACTTTCTTATCAGCTACAGAGCCCTTCAGGAAAGCCTTGCCAGCCTTGCCGGATGCAGAAGAAATGGGCCAGCAAGGCAGGTGTCGAGGTGTGTGAGGCCTGGCTACAAATATCCGAAGGTAAGTAGTAGGGCAGCTCCACCACCCCCATCCCTACCCTAGCTTAAATTTTACTCATGCACTCTGGAGTGGGTGGGGTCTTAATTAGGGCTTATTTTGGGGATAGGGCTTATATTGGGCACACATGTAAAAATCAAGCTAGGGCTTACTTTTGGAGTAGGTTGTATTTTTGGGGAAACAGTGTAATGATGTTAGCAGTTGCTTGCATATATGCTAAATGCTAGGAATCCTGATTTATCCAAATTACCAGTAAATCTCTGTGGAGAGAAATTACAATTTCCAGCGTTTTACCACGAAAAGTATAGGTTTTCACAGCACTAAACAGCAGCCTTTTAAAGATTTATCAGCCTCAGTAAACAAGAAATCCCTGTCATTTTCATTTTTATTTTTTTTTAAAAGCAGAACTAGCATTCTTTCCATATTCATCATCAAAATTGCTAGCAAATCTCGGATTCTAGATGCTTCCTTGTTAACAGGGATAGATGAAGGCCCCCCGCAATGGAAAACATAATCTTCAAATATATGGTTGGACTTGCATAGCTGTCTTTTCTTGACTTGTAAATGCCACCAATTCAACACTGAAGTCACTGATGGAGAAGCAATGTGGAATTGCTAAAATGTTATTTTGCCAGTCACTTTTGCTTGTTGCTCTCCAGGTGACAGGCTGCGACTTGAACAGTCCTAGTGATATAAAAAATTATTTCCCCATCCATGTTTCATTGTGCAACAACTGCATCACTTTAAGGATGCTTTTACAGAACCATTAGCACTTGCGTCTATGGAGTTTCTCAGTCATCTAGGTCATGGTTGCCCCAAAGGTGCTTTTTCAAGAAGCAACTGGACTTTCTGCTTTTTCTTTGAAGACGTTTCACTTCTCATCCAAGAAGCTTCTTCAGCTCTGGCTGGAGGGTGGGGAATGGAAGGATCACAGTCCTTTCAACAGTTCCAAGAAGGTTCTGTATCCATTTGCACTACTCAGGGGACCCTGAGGACACAGATAAACCTCCAAGTGGCCTCAACGACTCTCTAAAAGGATGCAAATGTCCAGCTGTCTGCAAGGAGTATATAAAATCCTTCCATTCCCCACCATCCAGTCAGAGCTGAATAAATTTCTTGGATGAGAAGCGAAACACCTTCAAAGAAGAACCAGAAAGTCCAGTTGCCTCTTGATAAAGCTCCTTTGGGACATTAGCTTATGTTGTTGAAAAGACTAATTTTTAGAAAGACAAATTTTCAGCAGTCCTTAACTTACAACCACTAGGTTAGTGATTGTTCAAAGTTAGAATGGCACTCAAAAAAGTGACTTATGGCTGTTTTTCACACTTACGACCATTGCAGCATCCCCATGGTCATGTGATCAAAATTTGGATGCTTGGCAATTGGTTCATATTTATGATGGTTGCGGGGTCCCATGGTTCTTAACAACTATCTCATTAGCAACAAAGATGTTGGGCTTAATTGTAGTCATAAGTCAATGCCTGGAATGCACTACCTGACTCTGTTGTTACATCTTCTAACCCTCACTCCTTTAACCTCAAACTAACCACTATAGACCTCACCCCATTCCTAAGAGGTCTGTAAGGGGCATGCATAAGTGCACCATCGTGCCTCCCGTCCCTGACCTATTGTCCCCATTTATTCGTTCCTATTTCCTGTATTCTTACTCATGTTTATACTTATGTCTATTATCTTGTAAGCGATTGACACATCAAATAAATAAATAAATAAATAAATAAGTAAGTAAGTAAGTAAGTAAGTAAGTAAGTAAGTTAGTTAAGGACTATTTTTCAACTCATCCAAACTTTGGGAATCTATGCAGATGAAATAATTTCATCACATTAGGTCAAATAGCTTGTGATGACCCGTGACATGGCACAAAGGCAACACAGTCAAATAAGCAAGAAGAGTCCCTTTATTATCTCCAACTTTGCCCCCAATGTCCAGGTTACCTTCAGCTGGAGAAAATTCAGTCCAAAACAAAATGCATACAGACTGTAACTAAACATCCAAACAAACCAAGCTGCAGTAATTAACTTGACAGGGCAGGAGAAGGAAATTCAGACTTGAAAGCATGGCAAAACTCACACAGTTGGGAAGATGACAGGAACACAGATAAGCCATGTTGAAACCAGATAAATTCACAATTTGCTCACAACAGTTTGCTGTGTGCAGCTTCCCCTTTTAAACACTGTGTTCCCAGTTGCAGCTAATGAAGAGAATCAGGGCCCTTTCCTCCCCCTTAAGCCATACAACTCACATTGCTCCCTTCTCCATTCCTCCCTGAGCACCCTAGGATGAAGAGGGGTTGGGCCTGGGTCTTCCTCTGAATTCCCTCTCCCTTGCTCTACCTCTCCCTGCTTTGCCCAGCTGGACTTTGCCCTTCCCCAGTTTCTTCCACAGCCAATGGAGCCAGACTCCCACTCCCTGTCAGCTGTTTGGCCTCCCCCTCCAAATCAGATTCTGACAGGGGAATGACATAACTCTTCTTTAAAGCCAAATATAAAATGCTATCCACTAGTTCTTCTGTTGGCTAAAAAAATATCGATACCAGCATAACATCCACTGTTTTCCTAGCAATTCCTATCTTGCCACAGGCATGATGCCAGCTGGTATTGCTGCCCTTATTTCTAGTGCACAGGAGATGTTAAGGCCAAGGACTGTTTCTTTAGCAATAGCATTAGCACTTAGACTTATATACTGCTTCATAGTGCTTTACAGAACACTTTAAGCGGTTTACAGAGTCAGAATATTGCACCCAACAATCTGGGTCCTCATTTTTCCAACCTCAGAAGGATGGAAGGCTAAGTCAGCCTTAAACCAATCAGAATCGAACTTCTGGCAATGAGCAGAGTTAACCTGCAATACTGCATTTTAACCACTGTGCCACCATGACTCTTTTTTTTTACTTCTTCTACAACACGTCACAAGGAAAACATCTACCAATCACCTTCCTTAACATGAGATGGGAATGAGGTAAGGGCAGGGTATGAATTTTGATGGGTGGCTACACCAGAGGATTTGGCCATATGTCACAACCGGCTTTGGTTTCATGCCAACGTTTTCCTTGGGTGTCTTCAAAGAGAGTCTGCTTATCATCTGACGTTAGTTGATTGTTACTTACATTATGGTTGATCACATGGTCAGCCAGATGAATTTGGTACTGTTATCCACCTACTGAGTCCTTCCCAAGCACCTGGGATAGACAGATGTGGAAGTGTGATGGTGTTAAAGGTATTGTTGAAGGTGTATGCTTGATCCAAGTAAAGTGCTTTGATATTGACCGATGGTGGTTTTGCCAATGGCAATGGTATTCAAGTTTTGGCATCCTTTTTTCAGCCCTAGGAAGAAGAAGGCAAGGAGAAACCACTTGCCAAGAAAAATTCGGGCAGTTTCTGGAGTCAAAAACTTGAGACCACACAAAAACAAAAACAAGCTATACTTTCAATACCGGTACTTTCATATCCACTATTGGGGTAGATGTTGCTATGGATACAATATATACTTTAGGATCTTTTGTAAGTATATTCCAGTGATAATCCTGTCTTTCTCTTCACCTCACTATTTTGCCAATGCCTTCAAAGGTAAAGGAGTACACAAACTGAGTTTCTAATTCAGTAATTAGGAAAATATCCGGTTTTAACTCATATTTCTTTGCTAAGCAAACTTAGTTCTAGGGCTAGATCCAAACATTGGAGAAGCCCACTTCAACTTAACCATCAGAATCCTTGTGTAATCAGCTCTATGTTGTTGAGATATACTCAGAACTGAAGTTTACCCCTCCTCAAATAGCCTCATGACCAGTGCTCATATTAAGTGACACATGTTGTGACTAGTTGACTTCCAATTGAACAGATACCAGGGGGATATTGTTTTTCTTTAAACAAACAGGATTTCAGCCCCTCCTCCAATCAAGAAAGACACGCAGAGCTACTTCTAAGCAGTTTCCTTTATTGCTCCTCGCCTATAGATAGAAATCTTGCCAAATTAAAGCAACTGCTCGCATCATTAAAGGTATACTCTGAGGACTTCTAGGGAGGAGACTTCTTAACTTTCTTCCAATCAAGCTGTCCAATCTTTGCTGTCTCTTGATCCTCTGAAAAGCAGCCCCTCCCTCCTGGGAATCCTGCCTCCATTCCACTACACAAACAAAAACCAGCAGATTGGTACGCTTAACTGAAACACATTAAAAAGTTGTCCTGGTACTAAACTTAAAGCCTTCACCATAGGAATATTCATTCATCCATGAGGTCATTCAGCTGACAGCAGCTTCCTGCAGGAGTTGTTCAATCATGACTGTCAGTGGGAAGAAAACTATGGACAATCCTGCTTCATGTGAAAATCATCTCTCATCCTTTCATTCACACATAATTAGAGTAACACTGTTGGCTGTGTGCATGTGTGTTATTCAAAGCATTCATCAGATGAATGCTTTAGATTCATAACTCCTGAGTAAATGAGGGATTGTTGTACATTCTTTTTAAAAAAAACATATACACTGTAGTTTTATTAAAACTTTTTAACAAGAAGATAAAAGCTAACACATGCTACTAGAAAATAAAGAATAAAAAATAAATCAAAGAGAAAGAAAAAGTGCAAGACAACAACAAAATTTGAGGAAAAATAGAAAAGAAAGGAAAAAAGAGATAAAGGAAGG
This sequence comes from Naja naja, assembly GCA_009733165.1. Lineage (NCBI taxonomy): Eukaryota > Metazoa > Chordata > Lepidosauria > Squamata > Elapidae > Naja > Naja naja. The sequence continues at coordinate 15,663,091 of CM019150.1, read as the reverse complement.
GCTTCAATATTCTTCCTAGCAGTTATATGTACAATTCTATTGTTACCTCTCCCTCTAAAGTCATAATGCTCTCTTTTTTATAATCTATCCTGTCTAATCATCAAAGTCATAAATCACAGGTTCATTTTTTTCCTTTTTACACAAAAAGTCTATAAGGACTTTCAAGTCACCAATGATTGGAGATAGTGTCTCTTCTCTAATCAAAGTAGCTAATATTCACCTCAGTAAAATCTGTCAATTTCACCAACCATCCCTTCATACTGAGTAGCATCAAATCTCTTTGCGGTAATAATTTCAACCCAGCAAGCATATATTGAAATAATCTTAGTATGTATGGTGCTAAGATATTGGTATTTACTTAATGAGGGCAATGTTCGTTTAACAACCATCATAAAAACCAATTGTAACTTCTAATCTGATCATGTGATCCCTTGATTTAGGACTGCAATGACCATAGGGCTCAATTATGGTCATAAGTTGAGAAGCACCTGTATTCTGAGGTTCTTCTGATATAAGAAAGAGAGATTTGGTATCAGTCAACATTGATCTCTGAGCCCTTACACAAGGAATGAAAGACAGTTTCACTTTAGAGATTTCTTGTAACCCTGAGTAATATCTACAGAATATAAGCTGCACTTGAAATTTACTTTGCTGTCCCCATTGTAAAAGAGGAATATTGGATAGAGACTGTATACAGACTTTGCTCCAAAGAACACAAACAATAGGTTGAAAGAGTCTGGCAATCTGAAGCATGGTATTCTGAGGTATATTAAAAATCAGATAAATGCCCATCAATTTGGTGAAAGAAGGTAGTTTGCAAAGATTCATTTTTTTTGTGGTATCCATACTTCTCAAGATCTCAGCATTGAAATTTCTTCAGATCAGCATCCCAATTTGTATAGATTGAAATTAAACAATTATTTGAAAACTAGAAATTTTCCATAAGTGCCTTAAAATCTCTCATATCTCAAGACCTAAAATGGACACCTAACATCAAAAACGTCATCAAAAAAGCACAACAGAGAATGTTCTTCCTGCACCAACTCAGAAAGCTCAAACTGCCCAAGGAGCTGCTGATCCAGTTCTACAGAGAAATTATTGAGTCTGTCATCTGCACCTCTATAACTGTCTGGTTTGGTTCTGCAACCCAACAAGACAGACACAGACTTCAGAGAGTAACACTCTCTGAAGTACACTCCTGTAGTACAACACTCTAACCACTGCACCACCGAAGCTCTTGTCAATGTACAAATTGCTGGTATGTTCACATACTATATATACAGTTCTGGTCATCATATTTGGAAAGGCTGCAATGCATTTGTAAAAATGGCAGAAGAGGGCAATCAAAATTAGGAGCTTCAACGAGAGAAAGCTAGACCGCTTGAGATTCTAAGGGAACTGAGGAAGGATAAGACTGAAGTGTGGAAAATCTTGTATGGCATGGATAAAGGGAAATGTTTTTCTCTCTTTTTCTGGAAAGATTAGGACTGAGGCCATCCAGTGAAGCTAATTGAAAGGAGATTTAGAACAGACGAAAGAAAGCCCTTCTTCACACAGTGCATAATTAACTTGTCAAATTCATTAGCACAAGATACAGTGATGGCCACTAACTTGAATGGCAATAAAGAAGGACCTGATGAATTCATGGAGGGCATGTCTATCCAGCGTGATTAATCTTGAAGACTCAGTGTTAGGTGAAGGGAAGCATCTTTGTAAACATTAGTTGCAGAGGAACAATATCAGGGATAGGGCAGTTGTCAAATTGTTGCAGGGCGAGATAGATGCCAAACATGTTTAATAAATTGAAATAAATAAATATTTCCTCCATCTTCTGTTTGTGAGCTGGCTAGGGAATTCGGGAAGTTGAAGTCCACAAGTCTTAACATCCCCAGTTTAATGAATGTTCTTGGCTGCTATTCTTGTCATTTCTGTTATTTCTAACTCTTTTTAAAATTGTTTTTTAACTGTTTTAATTGTGAACAATATACAGCTGTGTATGTGAAACAGGCAACCTATAAATTAAAATATAAAATATAAAAATATAAATTTATTATATAGATTTATTATATAAATATAAAACTCCTACGCTCAAAACGACACTATAGAGTACTGCACACCAGAACAACCAGACACAAGAATAGTTTTTCCCCAAACACCACCACTCTGCTAAACAAATAATTCCCTTAACACTGTCAAACTATTTACTAAGTCTGCATTACAATTATTATTCATCTTTTCATCCTTCCTTTCACCCCTCTCCTCCCATTTATGACTGCATGAATGTAACTTTGCTGCTTGTATCCTTGTTTTTTTAATTGACTGTTTACTAGTACAATTTGATTTTATTGCTTATTATTATGTTTCCTAGTATGATTTGATTGCTTATTTGTACCCTTTGACTACTATTAAGTGTTATACCTATGATTCTTGATGAATGTATTTTTTTCTTTTTCTTTTTATGAACACTGAGAGCATTTGAACCAAAACAAATTCATTGTGTGTCCAATCACACTTGGCCAATAAAGAATTCTCTTCTCTTCTCTTCTCTTCTCTTCTCTTCTCTTCTCTTCTATTCTATTCTATTCTATTCTATTCTATAGTCAAGTCAAAACCAGCAGCTGGAGTTAGAAAGCAACATCTCCAGATCATCTTTTAGAAACCACGTTAAAAAAAAACCACTCTTATTACTTGATGGAGTGATATTCCCAGTATGCATGTAGCTGAATGTTAAGATATATAGATCTTCCTGCATAACTGGAACTAATATATTATGCAGGACCATGGAAAAGAACTTTTTTTTAATGGTATCTTCTGGGAGTTGATCCATGCCTAATTCATTTTAAAGTTACGGAGGCTGAGGAGCACAACTCTAGAAAGATTATGTGGTGTAGCGATTAAGACTGGGATAGCACTGGAAAGACTTTCAGTGCAAGCCAGAGAGGCTGGATTGTTTCAGCCAAGGAGCTTCTGTCAACCTGAACTATGCATGATTTTGGACTGGAACTTACCAACCTTTTATGGCTTGTAGATTCTGCCAACTTCACTGTCTTTACTATCTAATAATGCCGAGAGGATTGAACACCCAGGCCACTCTCTCCCCTCTGTTCCCCCTGTACAGGGGTCTAGGTGGGTCCCCCATCGCGGTGAGAGGGCAATGGGGGCTGGCTTTCACCCTGCTGTGGTGAGAGGGCAGCAGGGATTGTTTACCATCCCCGACCCTGGCCTTTAGGGGATCTCTGCTGTGGTGGGAGGATGGTGGAGAGGCTGTTTCCATTCTGCCCTCCCCTCCCTCGATTGGCAGTGAGAGGGCTATCATGGGTGGCCGGTGTACTCTTGTTTATTGAGAGTTGCACCTGTACAGGGGTTTTACTTTTTTATCTTTTTATTCTTATCATCTGGCGTTTTCCTCCCCATCTTCTTCTAGGGTTTTCTGAACAGAATGGCCTCACTTTTTATTTGATGTCGGAGTTTCAGGCCCTTGGGAGGGCCCCCTATCCCTAAAGTGGCCCGACAGCCTTTCTAAATCTTACCTTGATAACGGATTTTGGAATCCTGAGAGGTGGCATGCTACAAAACAGGGTTTTAAGGGGATAAGGGGTGTGTTACACAAATTTTTAACCAAACTTTTACATGGGTTAGGGAGGGATGGGGAGAGTGGGTTTGGGTGGGAATTTGGGGGGTTCCGCCAATTCACTCTTGACCATTGTCCAGGCCTGGTAGGGGCTGTGGCAGGGGCAGGGGGGGCTTGGGGCTCCAGGGTAGAAGGCTGGGTTTAAGATCTCCACAGCGATTGGGAATGGCAGGGGACGACAAAATAGAGAGCCGGATCGGTATCTGGGAGTGTGCCCCCGCTATTTATGAGCGGTGGCGTGCTCCGACCCTCTTGTTTCTTCCCGCTCCCGGTATGGGAGGTCAAGTCCCTGGGCTCAGGATGGTTTATGTCAATGCCAGGTCTGTGGTTAATAAAGCCCCCATCATCAATGAATTGATTGAGGAGGAGGCCACGGACCTGGCTTGCATCACAGAGGCCTGGTTGGGGCCAGAGTGGGGGGTCCCTCTGTATGATTTAAGCCCCCCAAGTTTCTGGGTGCTACACCAACCTCCGGCCTAGGGTAGGGGCGGGGGAGTGGCAGTGGTTCTTAGGGAGTCTCTTTGTCTGAGGGAGGTCACTGTCCTGCAGATAGGCAGGTGTGAGTCTCTCCTTCTGAGGCTGGGCCTGGGGGTCAGTTGGGTCTGTTGCTCATGTACCTTTCTCTCAACTGCATGACAATGGCCCTGCCCAAGCTACTCGACGTCCACTCAGGAGTGGTGCTGGAGTCCCCTAAGCTTATTGTTTTGGGGGACTTCAACCTCCCCTCTCTGGGTGGGACGTTGGGGCTGGAGCAGGAGTTCATGGCTTCCATGACAGCTATGGACCTGACCCAAATAATTCAGGGTCCAACCCATGAGGGTGGACACACACTCGATCTGGTTTTTATCTCTGGACAGTGATATAATGATCTGGGGGGGATTACCAACTATTCAACCCCTGTCATGGACCGATCATTTCCTCCTTTGGCTAGGCTTCCATTACATCACTCCATGCTGCTGGGACATGGAACCAACAAGGTGGTTCCATCCCAGGCACCTGATGGACCCTGAGGGGTTTCAGTCAGTGCTTGGGTTGTTTCCTGCCTCCCTTACTCACAACTCGGCTGAGGCCCTGGTGGATGCCTGGCAACAGGCTGCCTTGGAGGCTCTTGACCGAGTTGTCCCTTTGCAGCCCCTGACCCATTGCAGAAACTGGTTAGCTCCTTGGTTTTCTGTGGAGCTCCAGGAGATGAAGCACCGGAGGAGGGGCCTAGAGAGCAGTTGGAGGTCCAGTCGTTCCGATTCTGACTGATCCCAGTTGAGATCCTTCACAAGGACTTACCTGGCAGTGATGAGAGTGGCGAAGTTCTCTTACTTCTCCGCTCTCATTGCATCTGCAGAGAATCACCCAGCCGCCCTGTTTGAGGTCACTCCCTCCTGAATCGGGGGGCGACCCTTTGCAGGGATGGGCCGAGGAATTTAGTCACCACCTGCAGGACAAGATCGCTCAGATCTGGGCCGGCTTGGACTCTGACTGGCTAGAGTCTGACGAGGGAGTAGCGTTGGATCTTGTTGTTATGACCTGGGATGAGTTTGACCCTGTGACTCCAGATGAAGTGGACAGGGCTATGTGGAGGCTGAGTTCCACCATGTGTTTATTGGACCCATGTCCCTCCTGGCTGGTGTATGCCGCCTGGGAGGTTACACGAGGCTGGCTCCAGGCAGTGTCAATGCTTCGTTGGGTGAGGGGTCCTTCCTGGCTGCCTTGAAGGAGGCAGTGGTGAGGCCCCTCCTCAAGAAGCCTGCCTTGGAATCAGCCGTCTTGAACAACTTTTGTCCAGTCTCCAACCTTCACTTTGTGGCGAAGGTTTGTTTGTTTGTTTGTTTGTTTGTTTGTTTGTTTATTTATTATTTATTTATTCATTCATTCATTCATTCATTCATTCATTCATTCATTCATTCATTTATTTGACTTGTATGCTGCCCCCTCTCCCGAAAAAGACTCGGGGCGGCTCACAATTAAAACCAGCACAATAAATTAATTATCTAAAATAGAATTAAACTAACCAAGCCAAATTCAACTAAAAACCCATTTATGATTAAGTATAAAAACGACCCCCCCCCCCGAGGAGTCAGCACAGCGCAGCCTGCTCAAACAACCAGGTTTTCAAGTCGTGGTGGAAAGTGCAGAGGTCAGGGGCCAGGCAGAGCCCCAGAGGTAGTTGGTTCCACAGAGTGGGAGCTGCCACAGAGTAGGCCCTCCCCCGCATTACCACCAAACGACACTGGGTTGCAGACGACACACCGAGGAGCCCCTGCCTATGAGCTCGTACAGGGTAGTTGGTATTCGATGCCGGCAGTAGACGTTCCCGTAGATAGCCTGGACCCATGTCTCATAGGACTTTGAATGTCAATACCAGAACCTTGAATCTCATTCGGAGGGCAACTGGTAGCCAATGCAGGCCACGCAGGAAGGTTGTAACATGGGAGTACCGGGAAGCTCCCATCACAACCCGTGCGGTTGTTGAGAGCATGTGGCATGTCAGCTTCTGAGGTTCCTGGAGGAAGCTGACTACCTAGATCCGTACCAATCGGGTTTCAGGCCTGGGTACAGCATGGAGATGGCATTGGTCACGCTGATGGATGATCTCTGGAGGGCTCGGGAAAGGGGATATTCCTCTGTCTTAGTCCTATTAGACCTCTCAGAAGCTTTTGATACCAATGACCATGATATCCTGTTGCGACACCTCTGGGGGTTGGGGGTGGGGGGCACCATTTTCCAGTGGTTCTCCTCCTACCTCTCTGGGCATTTGCAATTGGTGTTGGCAGGAGGGCAGAGGTTGGCTCCGCAGCCCCTCGCTTGCGGGGTGCCCCAGGGGTCGATCCTCTCTCCCCTCCTGTTTAACATCTATATGAAGCTGCTGGGCGAGATCATCCGTGGCTTTGGGGTGAGGTATCATCAGTATGCTGATGATACCCCAAACCAACTCAGTGATGCCCTCCCCGTGATGTCTAGTTGCCTGGAAGCGGTGCGGATCTGGATGGGGAGGAACAGGCTCCAGCTCAACCCAGCCAAGACCGAGTGGCTATGTGTACTGGCATCTCGGATGACCCAGGATATTCCATCTTTAGACATGGGGGGAGAGGTGTTGCTCCCGTGGAAAGGGCCCGCAACCTGGAGGTCCTCCTGGATACACGACTCAGTTTGGAGGAGCAGGTGGGAGCCGTGACCAGGGGGGGAATTTGCGCAGGTTCGCCTGGTGCGCCAGTTGCGCCCCTACCTGGACCGAGATGCATTACACATGGTCACTCATGTGCTTGTTACATCCTGAGTCGACTACTGCAATGCTCTCTATATGGGCTGCCCTTGCGGACCACGCAGAGGCTTCAACTGGTGCAGAATGTGGTTGCGCAAGTTGTGATGGGGTTATCCTGATACTCCCACATTACACCCTTGCTGCGTGAGTTGCATTGGTTGCCGGTTGCCCTGCGTGTGAGATTCAAGGTGCTGGTCCTTACTTATAAAGCCCTACATGGCTTAGGGCTGGGGTACTTGCGAGAATGTCTCCTGCCAGCATCGAATACCCATCGCCCAGTGGGCGCCCACAGACAGGCCCTCCTTGGGGTACTGTCAGCCAAACAATGTTGGCTGGTGGTCTGTAGGGGTAGGGCCTTCTCTGTGGGGGCGCCCACTTTATGGAACCAGCTTCCCCTGGAGCTACAATTGGCCCCTGACCTCCACTTCTTCCGCCGCCCTAAAGACTTGGTTATTTGAACAACCCAGCCTGGACTGAGGGGGAGGGGTTTAGTTTTAAATGTCTTGTGATGGGGTTTTAATACTATTTGGTTGAATTATGTTTAATAATCTTTTAACTTTTTTAACTTTTGTTTTGGGTGTTTTTATGTGAGCCGCCCTGAGTCCCTAGGGAGATAGGGTGGCAATTAATAAAATAAATAATAATAAATAAAACCTTGAAGCTGACCTGACCAAAGCCATTTGTGACCGCTTCAAGTGTTGCCACACTGGAGCTGAGGGATAGAGAGCGGGGATTTGAGATAGAGGGGATTCTGTAGCCAAAACAAAATATTTTCTCTTGGGAACCAAGGACATTCTCACACCTGGTCGGAGAAAGGTGGAGTGATGCTACTCAGCTGCCAGTCCACTGTGATTGGACCATGTGACTGATTGTTTTGAGAAAGTAGAAAAACTTTTACTTTTAATTAGAGGAACACCGTGGGAGACTACAGAGCTGGTTTTCACCAGAACTGTGCCAATATGATATTTCCAATAAAGCTATTCTTTGAGGAATCCACCTGCCTCGGAGTTTTGCTTGCTATGGGTCTATTACTTGGAACCCAGACAGCTTCATTATGTGACTTTGGACCACTCTCTTCAGCCCAACCTATGCCACAGAGTATCTATTGTAAGGAAAATGGGAGCAATGAATCCTGTAAATGTCACCTTGTGTTGCTAAATAAAAGGTAGGATATTAACCTAGGTAAAGGTTCCCCTCACACATACGTGCTAGTCGTTTCTGGCTCTAGGGGGCGGTGCTCATCCCCATTACAAATCCAAAGAGCCAGCGCTGTCCAAAGACATCTCTGTGGTCATGTGGCCAGCATGACTAAATGCCAAAGGCACACAGAATGCTGTTACATTCCCACCAAAGTGGTCCCTATTTTTCTACTTGCATTTTTACATGCTTTCGAACTGCTAGGTTGGCAGAAGCTGGGACAAGTAATGGGAGCTCACTCCATTACGCGGCACTAGGGATTCAAACCGCCAAACTGCCGACCTTTATGATTGATAAGCTCAGCATCTTAGCCATTGAGCCACTGCATCCCTATTAACCTAAATAATTAACCTAAATAATAACCTAGATGATGATGATGATGATAATAATAATAATAATAATAATAATAATAATAATAATAATACCATCAGACAGCAACATTTGCCTATCCCAGGTCCTTGGGAAGGACTTGATAGGTAGATAAAATTTCCAAATCCAATCTGAAAATCTGGCTGACTGAATGAACAATCATAACAGTAGTAATAATACTCTTGAATTTGGAACTTGGTGTCCACAAATGTAACTCTGTGTTTATTCATTATGCCTCTCTCGGTCTGCTCCCCTTCTTCATTAATCTATGTAAAAAATGGGTTTTAATTAATTCATTGTTTATTTAACTTGGTTTTATTGTACTAAAGGTAGTCCTCAACTTATAAACACAATTAAGTCCAAAATTTCTGTTGCTAAGCAAGACAGTGAAGTAAGTTTTGCTCCATCTTGTGACCTTTCTTGCCACAGTTGTTAAATGAATCATTGCAGTTGTTCAGTTAGTAATATGGTTGTTAAGTGAATCTGGCTTTCCATATTGTCTTTGCTTGTAAGTAGATAGCCAAAGATAAGCACATGATCCTGGGACCCTGCAACCATCATAAATACAAGTTGCCATGTGTCCCTCTTTTGATCATGTGACAATGGGGATGCTGCAAGGTTATAAGTGTGAGAAACGGTCATAAGTCACTTTTTTCAATGCCAGTGTAATTTCAAAAGGTCACTAAGCAAATTATTTTAAGTGGAGGACCACCTGTATAGATTGTAACTAGCCAGAAGACCCTTTGGAAAATGGATCAGCCTATGAATATTTGAAATAAACACCCCATCCAAAAAGATCAATGAGACTGAGGTTCTGATTACTGGAATCCCTAAAGCATTTTTCATTGTGTTCAAAAGAATCTGAAAATATAACCGCTTTCTGGTCCTCAAATAACGAAAGATTGCAAGTGAGATAATTAATTAAGAGGAGCTGATAACTACCCCAGAGGGAACTATCAGAGTGGCTATGCCTGAGTGGGGTAAGAAACTGCAGCTAAAAATACAATTTAAAATTTATCTCTGGGGTCATGTGAGGTCAAACCTGGCTTAAGTGTTTAGTACTTTTTTTTTTTTCTCTCTCTCCTGAGAATACAATAAGAAGGAAAATTGCAAGCAGGAGGTTACTCTTGGGTATTAGCCCCAATTCCAAGCTAATGGAACCAAACAGCCCTTGATAGCTAACACAGACTCAAAGGTTTTAAGCCACAAAAGCATCCTATATGGAAATTGTTAGATTTGCATGAAGAGTCAGACACGGAGTGCTTCAGTGAAGAGTTTATTAGTGACTACAGCTCATAACAGACCCCATTTGGCTGGGCTGCGGCTTATACTTATAGCCAGCAAGTTGCCAGCCAATCAGAGTGCAGGGTTTTCCCACACTTTTTAAACCAAAGGGGGATGCATCACAAGTCAGTACAACAGGTAAATTCTCAGAGAACTGTATGAGCACAGCATCAGACGTGTTAAATGCTGATTGTTCCTTCGTGCCCCAGACCCAAACAGACATTTTGTCAAGCAATCTGTGCAATGGTTCTGCAATGGTTGCCTTCTGAGGTAGGAACATGTGATAAAAGTTAATAAGTCCAAGGAAGGCTTGCAAATCTGTTTTGCATTTTGGTCTTGGGGCTTCTTTGATTGCTTGAACCTTGGCATCTGTAGGGTGGATGCCATGCTTGTCAATCATATAGCCCAAGAACGCAACCTTGTCAGTTCTAAGAGTGCATTTTTCTTCCTTGACTTTTAACCCCGCTTTCTTGAATCTGGTAAGGACTTCTCTGAGTCTCTCTTGTAATTGAGTGTCATTTTCAGCAGAGATTAACACATCATCAAAGTAAGGCACTACCCCAGGCAGTCCTTGGAGCATCCTTTCCATAAGGCTTTGGAAGATGCCTGGTGCCACGCTTACTCCAAACTGTAATCTTTTACATTTGAAGGCACCTCTATGAGTCACAATGGTTTGGGCCTCTGCAGTGGCATCATCAACTGTTAGTTGTTGATATGCCTGGGCCAGATCCAATTTGGCAAAGACTGTGCCCCTGCCAAGTGAATGTAATAAATGATGCACCACTGGAACTGGATATGCGCTCTGCTGAAGCGCATGGTTCAATGTCCCCTTATAGTCTCCACAGATTCTTACTGACCCATCAGTCTTGACTGGTGTGACTATGGGTGTCTCCCATCTGGAGTGGTCAGTGGGCTCTAAAACTCCTTGAGCTATTAGTTTATCTAATTGTGCATCAATTTTTCCCTTTAAGGCAAATGGGACCCTTCTGGGCTTTAAACGAATTGGGGGCACCTTGGGATCTAGGTTGAAAGTGATAGGGGTCCCCATATACTTGCCCAATCCATCGCTGAAGACCTCTGGAAACTCAGACTTCAAGGCCTCCTCCCATTCAGTGTTGCTCACGTGATTGATGCCAGTCATCTCGATGCCTAGTGGATTGAACCACTCAAGTCCCAGCAAGCTTGGGCGGTCCTTGTCCACGATGGTCAGGGGCAAACGTTTGGTGTGGCCTTTGAACTTCACGATGAATTCTCTTGTTCCAACTACTGGAATCTTGTTCCCTTGGTAGTCTTTAAGAGTCAGTGCTTGCTTCTGGAAATGCTTCTTCTGAATGTTGGGAAGTAGCCTGTGAATAGTGTCCCATGATCCCATAGATAAATAGGAGCCTGAGTCCACTTCCATTTGGCAAGGCCTTCCTTCAATTAGTACCTTCACATGTACTTTTCTGCTTCTTAAGGGTGAAGAATGACCAATGGTGACTGTTTGATGAGTTCCATTCTTCCCATTTGCTTCTGAGTTGCGCCCCATTTTCTCACTGAAGTTGTTAGGCTTGAAATCTTTGTCAGGAAACTTCTTTCTGCTTGGTGGAATTCTGGATGATTTGCAGACTCTTGCTAGGTGACCTCTTTTTTCACAACGGAGGCAGATGGTATCAAAAACTTGCATTCAGTGCGGGGTGCCCCCCACAACCTCTGCAATAAAAGTCTTGCCTCTTTCTTCCAAGGTCTTTCCTTTTCTTCTCCATTCTGAGTCTATAAATTCCTTCCTCCACCTCACTACAGTCTGAATCAGAATCTATTTGCTCGCAATGGGTTGTTGTGGATTTTTCCACATCAGGATAGCTTGCGGCCTTGTTAATTTTCTTCATGGCTGCTGCTGAGGACTTGGTAGCTTCCACTGAAGAAGCTTCTTCTATGGCCTCCTTAAACGTGATCTTAGGTTTCATTAATAATTTGCTCTGCAAAACCTTGTCTTTTAGGCTTAGAACAAATCGATCGCGCATGGCCTCTTCTAAGTTGGTAAAGTCACATGCACCCCCAATGTCCCTTAAACTTGCCACGAAGTCATTAACGTTTTCGCTTTCCCCTTGATCCCGATGGTAGAATTCGTGTCTCTTAATGAGGCACGATACTTGTGGTGCATAATGGGCTCTTAATAACTTTTCTAAGTCGGGCCAGTCCATTACCTTCATGTCTGCAGCTCCCGCCAATGCCTTCGCCATCTTGAAAACGGCCGGACCGCAGTGGGTAAGAAAGACCGCCGTCTTCTGCTTCTCGGAAATGTCAGTGAGATCATTTCCCTCCAAATACATTTGGAAACGATCTGCATATGAGTCCCAGTCTTCTGCCGCCAGATCGAACGGGGCTGGGGGTGTGTGTGTTCAGCACAGCCATCTCTCTCAGCTTGTTCTCCGCATTGTCTTCTCTTCAGGAAGGATCCCACCCTCGTCACCAGTGTTAGATTTGCATGAAGAGTCAGACGCGGAGTGCTTCAGTGAAGAGTTTATTAGTGACTACAGCTCATAACAGACCTTATTTGGCTGGGCTGTGGCTGCTACTTATAGCCAGCAGCCACAGTTGCCAGCCAATCAGAGTGCAGGGTTTTCCCGCACTTTTTAAACCAATCATTTCTGACATTTTACAAGAATAGTTCAAACTTAACCAATGACATTCAAACCTGCATACATAACAGAAATATCAGAATTCACTTCATGGTTTTTCCAAAGGACCATTCTTTTTTTTTTTTATAATTATGCGAAGAGGGAAAATGCACTGAAAGAAAACACACCTGGAAAGGTAATAGATACAACCTCCTTTATAATAATAATAATAATAATAATAATAATAATCATCATCATCATCATCATCATCATCATCATCATCATAAAGAACTCTGATAATGAAGAATTTCTAACTCAGCTCCATCCTCTGATTGGTATTGAAAAATGGCTGTGACACCTTGAAAGGACAGAGAACTATCATAAGCAGGGAAATCTGGCTTTATTATAATGTCTTTTTGATTGCACAGTGCATATATATTGCATACTCTGTGTGTTTGTGTGTATGTGTGTGTGTGTGTGTGTGTGTGTGTTTTTCCAGCTGCAGGAAAATAGCCTAGATAAAAAGCAATTGTGGTCTTTGTTCATATTCCTTTTCTTTCTTTATCGACTGAAACTTTCCCTCATGAAGGGTTGCGTGTATTTGGATTTCAAACCTACAGAAAATTTCTAGTGAAGTAAAAATACTGCCATGGGGAAGTGATTATACCAGTTGGCTAGAAAGGGGGAATTTCTAAATGCATAGAGGATCTACCAGTGATCAATAGCCATGATAATTAAAAGTAGGCTTAGTGTTCTGAGGATTCTTTCTCTGTTCTTGAATTTTCATGATTGGCCACTGGTGACCATGGGGAGCTGAACTCACAGAGATTCTGTTCTGATTCACTAGTCTTCTTCTTCTTCTTCAGTGTCCTTTGTTGCCTTCCTCAAAAAATACTGCCTTCTTCCTAGGATCCTAATTGAGGTGTGGGGCACCACTGCCTCCTAAGAGCCATGTCCACCACTCTGGGAAACCATAAGCCCAATGATGATGAAAATTAGTCCTTTTGAGGAATATTTTTTTTAAAAAAGCAGAATATTGCATTTTCCTGGATGAGAAAAGGAGAAACAGGTTTCTAAAGACAAAAACCAGCTCACTGCAGCTCCCTGCCCCCAGCAGGTATTTGGTACCGATTGAGAAAGACTGGGCCAGCCTATCTACAAGACAAAAGACTTCCAGCTCCAGGGTGATGGGATTAAGACATGACCTTCCAGGACATATTAGGAGTATCTATCAGCAGAACTCACCAGATGGCACAACCAAGCCCCTACATTACATCAGCCCAAGGTTCAAGCCAACTTGACTTCAAGACAAGTTTTAACTTTTAGCGATCTACTGGAGGGGATACTTTAAAATATATACATTTTAAAATATACAGTTGATTATTTAATGGATATTAGAAGTATATAATGAGAATATTTTATTAGAATTAAAGTAAGGGAATGAAAAATACCATGTGGATCCTAAATATATTGGCTTTATTCTATTTTTACTCTTTTTAGATTGTTTATTATATATCAGCTTAGAGAAAATTAAGGATAATAATGATGTCTAATGTAAAATAAAATAGGTGGTAAGCTGAAAATGGAAATAATAGGGGATAAAGAATTGAAAACCTATGTGTGGATGAAATGATATTGGTATTGAATTAATGAACTGAAATATGAAATGCAAATTTATTTAAAAATGAGTGAAATGGATAATAATATGAGATGATATTATGTAAGATTAATGGAAATGAAAGTACAACTATGTACAAGTGTTATAATCCAGAAATGTGTCACTCACGTGAAGAGATGTGTAAAAATTAAAAAAAAAACTTTTTACAAAAAAAAAGGACAAACATGACTCCACATGCCCAATGGGAGTCTGACAGCAACCAATACATGCTCTTGGCACAGGAACAGGAAGCTCAAGTTCAAAGCCCAAGAGAGGGTATAAATAACTCTCATACTCCACTCCATGTGGTCAGCTACCCAGAACCACACGTTTGGTGGTTCTGCTTTACTATTAAACCATCTTTCCAATCAGCCTCCATGTTTCCAGTGTCTTTCTCCCCACTTGGAACTGAACCTAGATGGGACTTCCTGTTTGAGCCTCTTCGTGAACGGACCAAAATCTGCAACTGTGCACAGTTTTGATCCGTGCTCACTGCTGGAGACCCCAAGCCAGCTGGCTTTGGGGTTGAAACCACCCCGTAGAGGTGGTGAAGGTTGGGGAGCTGCCAGCAGGGTTGAGGAGAGCACATCTCTTCTCCCAGCTGTTTTTTTCCCTTTCCGAAGGTGGCAGGCGGCTGGCCAGAAATGGCCACCTCAAAGAAGAACTCGAACGGAAAAGAATGTGCAGGAGGAAGCTTGAAGGAGAAAGTGTGACATACCGGGCTTGCAATTGAAAACAACTATTAAAGGTACCTGGAATTTAAACAGCCAAAACAATGTTATCTCTAAAAGACTTTTACAGCTGCGAATGAAAGGGTTAAGAGGGAAAATTGGTCTCTTTTTTTCCTCAAATACTGATCATTTCAACTGGCTTGGAATATTAAGAAAGGATTTCCAAGAATTGGATATCAATGCACTAGGATATTAATAGGCTGCTTTCAGCTGAAAATAAAGTATCAAGTGATAAAGACTTTTGAATAACTTTAAAGAATTCTTTTAAAAGAGTCAAAGATAGAAACAGAGGGAAAAAAAGAGCTTAAATAGGGTGGAGTCTGGAAACAAAGGATACCACCTGGAGTTAAATTGCATTGAGAGTGGATTCACAACAAGACGTGAAAAGAATACATAGTAATTGAAGCTCCGTGCAAGCCAAGCCCCGGAAAACTGAAAGTGAAAAAGAAAATAAGAAACGGCTGTGGATTATCGGAGAATTCCTGGGTAGAGGATCTTAGCGAAGGATTAAAGTCATCTGGGGTTGCTTTAAAGGAAAAAATCTCTTTCAGAATGTCATCACTTTTTGAAGAATTAAAAATACTATTTAAAGACATTAAAGAAGAGGTAAAAACGATAGAAATGGAGATCCTGAAATATAGAAAATTACAGGAAGCATCAGATGAACAAGAAGGGTGGGACAAAGAAGAAGTCATCTTTAATGATCAAATGACTCCAAAATGGGTTAAGAAAAGGGAAGAAAAGGGGAAAAGAGGAAAGAGAGTTAAAATCTAAGATTGGAGGCAACAATAAAAAAAAGTATAAAATGGGAAATAGTTATAATACTGTAAGGAGCCATAAGGTAGGATTTCAGAAGGGAAATTGGACATAAAAGGGGAAAATGGGAAGGGAGAAGAAGGGGGAGTTGATAAGAAGAGAAAGTGGTAAAAATCGAATCAAGATGAGCAACAGCAAGAAAAATACATAAAAATTAAAAATCTTATACATTTAATCCAACAGTTAGACAATGGTTAATTTAAGTTACTGAGAGGATTCTGCAAGGGTACGTGAGATAAATATGGTTAAGTTAGAAAGAAGTTAGTATAATTTCTTTTCTTTTCTGTCAATAAGTAAAGGAGGCAAAGAATGAAAGAGAATAAAGCCTCTAACAATTTAAAGAGAAAGTATGGAAATTATAAGAAGTATGGAACGTTTTAATACTGTTTTTCTTTTTGATGATGAAAAATAGTGATATGGATGTTAAATGGTAATAAAATGGAAATATCTTAAATAGAAATGAATGAAGGAGATAAATATTAACAATGGCTGAATTGAACTTGAAAAGAAATAATTACTTTAATTATTATTGTTATATGTAGGCATAATCTTCTTTTTCTTTTTCTCTTGTAAAGAATTTAATGGATATCTGTAGGAATGTACCAAGCAGAATCTGATTAATAATGGTTAGATGATATAAAATAGAGGGTAACAGAGGTAATAATGGTAAAGGTGAAATATAAAAGTTAAACAATAATTGGTTAGAAGAGATAGAGGTGTTATCCTTTAGGGTAGTAATTACAGGGTAAAAAATGTTTTATAAGATAATATGAAATTCTAAACAAGATAGACAAAAGTGTAATAATATTGATTGGCAAGATATTGAAAATTGGAAAAAGAAATGTAATTAATGAAATGATGGAATGATGAAATAACTGAAGCAAGACTATAGAAGCTAGAGAAAGGGGGGAAATTATGGAAAATAGTGGAATTTGCTACGATAAATGGAATAGAATATATAAAATGAGTGTATAATTGAAATTATAGTCGCATGGAGAAGGGAGGGTCCGGTAACACACTGTTCTCAAAAAAAATTTTTGTTTTTTTTTTATTTGTCTGTATGCATTTGTTTGCCGGGAATGGTTCTGGGATGATAATATGAAGTGTTATAAAATAAATTAATCTAAAAATATGGAATATTTTGTATGTGAGAATATATAAAAATAATTAATAGATGAGAATGGAAAAGATGTACAAGGAGCTTTAACCTACCAGCATATCATATGGTTTTTCTGTGTATGTCTGTCTAAAATAATAAAACTTTTTTCAAAAAAAAGAGGAACTGAACCTAGATGGATATTTCTTCCAACAGGTAAAACAGGAGGAAGATGGAGTATTAGCTATGTTCACTGTCTTTAGTTATTTATAAAAACAATAAAGGCAGGATTAAAAAAAATCAAAATACATAAAATAAATTATGGTTTCCATGAGGCTATTGTTCCATCCAGTGCAATACTACACCCCAAGTTTGAAATATGCTGACTGATAAAAATAACTCTGGTTTAATTTCTTGGTATGTAAGCCCTCAGAGTCCAGGAATATTCTCTTTCAGGGCTCCTTATGCCCTCTTTTTCATAGCAAATGCAAAATCCTCTTGAACTTCTCAAAATGAGCTGTTGTGGTACAGTGGTTAGAATACAATATTTCAGGCTGACTCTGCCTACTGCCAGGAGTTCGATTCTGACCTGCTCAAGGTTGACTCAGCTCTCCATCCTTCCGAGGTCAGTAAAATGAGGACCCAGTTTGTTGGGGGCCATAGGCTGACTCTGTAAACTGCTTAGAGAAGGTTGTAAAGCACTCTGAAATGGTATAAAAGTCTAATTGCTATTGCTATTATAAAGACACTATCATTCTTTGGATTCCACACTACTATCTTTCCTCTGCTAAATCTTAATAGTCAAATCAGGTAAATATCAAGACTACAGATGGTAGACTGGATGGATACAATGCCTCATCCACATCCTCAAGCCTCAGAAAATGAAATTTATCTCAAAAATGATCTAAAGCTGATACTTTAAAGATCTCTTCACATGCTGTTGCTATTGTGGCATACAGTTCTACATAGAAGTAAAGATTTTTTCTTCCCTGTCTAACATTATAATGCAGGATTCTGGATTGTCATTATTAAGGCTCTGCTAAAAAGCTTTTTCATCACTTAAAACAATGCCAATTGATGGTAGAAACTAAAAGAAAAAGACTCCCTTTTTTGCCTGCCTCATTGTTACCCAATAAGCATAATTTAGAACTCAGAAGACACATTCATCTTTTAACATTCACTACTTTGCACAGTATGTGTTCTTAGAGTCCATTTCATGAATCAAAGATTCAGGAAGACCCAAAAGACATCCCAGTTTCCGTAGGCTAAAAGTGGCCTTTTGGGACCATTGAGTTAGACATCATTTTTGTCTTCTCATGCCATCATGTGGCAAGGGTTTTTTTTTTTGACAGATTTACCAGTCCTGTTGGCTGGGAAATCTTTCAAAGCAATACAAGTCTTAGGAAGGGAGGGAGGGAAGAGTCACCTTCTTTATAACCATAGGATAAATGGGTCTGCCATTTCTAGTCTAAATTTCATGAGGATGTGGATGCTAAATGACAAAAAGATCATACAGTAGAACTTCTCAAAATTCAATCCCCCTTCTTTTTCCTCTCACACACAGAGACACAAGCAGGCACTAACACACACACATAAACATGTCCAAGGCATACTTATGAAGTCTCAAGAGATCAGAAAAATTAGGATCGTTGTTGTCATGATGGATATGCATTTTGAGCTGAAACTCAGTGTTAAGTTTGCATGAAGAGTCAGACGCGAGGAGTTCCAGCAAAAGACTTTATTAGTGACTACAGCTCGAATAGACCCGTCCTGGCTTGGCTACGGCTGCTTCTTATAGCCTGCAGCCGTAGCTGCCAGCCAATGGGAGTGCAGGGATTCTTCCACTATTTAAACAATACCATTTGACATTTTACAAGAACAGTTCAAATAAACCAATAACATTCAAACCTACATACATAACACTCAGCATGAATATTAGAACAGAACAGAACAGAACAGAATAGAATAGAATAACAGAATTGGAAGGGACCTAGTCCAACCTAGGCAGGAAACCTTATACCATTTCAGACAAATGGTTCTCCAATCTCTTCTTAAAAACTTCCAGTGTTGGAGCATTTACAACTTCTGGAGGCAAGTTGTTCTACTGATTAATTGTTCTAACTGTCAGGAAAGTTCTTCTTTGTTCTAGGTTGTTTCTCTCCCTGATTAGTTTCAATCTGTTGCTTTTTGTCCTGCCTTCAAGTGCTTTGGAAAATAGCTTGACTCCCCTCTTCTTTGTGGCAGCCTCTGAGATATTGGAACATTATTATCATGTCACCCCTAGTCCTTCTTTTCATCCCAACTAGACATATCCAATTCCAGCAACTGCTCTTTATATGTTTACAACCATTCTTTATATGTTTAGAGCCAGCAATCTTGAGTTTTCAAACACCTTAACTACTACATCAAACTGACTTTCCAGAATAAAAATTGTTTTTTTTTAAATTCATATTTATATGCCACCCTTCTCTGGAGACTCAGGGCGGCTTACAATTTTTGGGATACAACCCAGTGTGCTCAGCAATAGCCTTCATTCCATTGTATATGCCTGCTTATTACTAAGCGGCATTTTTACAAAGTCAGCTTATTGCCCCCAACAATCTTGGGTCCTCAATTTACCTACCCTGAGAGGATGGAAGGCTGAGTCAACTTTGAGCCTGGTGGGATTTGAGCCTGCACTAATTGCAGGCAGCTGGAACTTAAGTGCTAGGCATTTAACAGCCTGAACCACCAAGGCTCATTTTCTGGGTCAAACTGAAGGATTAGCATCCTTAGTTGACTCTCCACATCCTCATGCTGTTACTGTTGCTGGAACAGGAAGTCTACTCATAGCCTAACATCTATTCTGTTTTACCTAATGAAACTTGGTTGACATGGATGAGGGACCTCCAAACTTTTCCAGCCAGCTTTTCTTTTAACAGATTATGACTCACAGGTAAAATATAGCTCTTGTGAAGCCACAGCTAAGTTTAATAATAATTCCCCCAATGCTTTCTTCCATTGGTGGTGAGAAGGTGCAAAATGATATGTGGAAGGAAGGAGTAAAGGTGTTTCATTATCAAACCATAATGTGCTGCTAATAGACCCCATCAATCACTATAAATATAATTGCTGGCAGATTACATATAATCAGTTATTCTCATTCATGACTGGGAGCTGGATGCGAGGCAGCTTTAGCTAGCTCTAGCTATTTTTGATGCCAGAGGTCTCAAATATACAAGTATACAAAATATTTTAAAAAAATTCTCACACCTGATTTTTGAGTGGAGAACTAGCTGAATTTTCACATTAATTTGATAGGAAGTAGATTTTGGGTTTTAGCTGCAGCAGAAATCATGCCAGAGTTAACGCTATCTCCAAATGAAGTCTGACTAGTGTTTAACCTTCCAATGATCCATGTTCACCTTTATAATTTTCATCAGAATATTTATTTAGTATTTCCTGGAATGACCAACTAAGGAAGGAATGCTATGTATTACCTGACCCTTCTTTATCAACTGAAGGTTGGGGTCAACTTCACATTGAGGGGAGCGAGTTGTTCCAGTGGGCAGGAGCAACAACAATTCTCAGTGTGTACCACTAATGTAGCTAGCTTTATCCTGAGAAATCCCATTTTGTTGAAAAGCCTTCATTTTGTTCACTTCTGTTTTTAGGTGTTTTCCTTTTTGACCTCTCATCCTTGAGCTTCTCATCCTTGCCCTAAAATTCCTGGAAGGCCACGTGAAAACCTTATCAAAGAACATGCTCCATCTTGAACAGAGAATTAGTTAGAAGAATGTGCTTATTTCCCATTTCTTGTTGCAGATAAATTAGCTAGAAAGTTTTGCATATTTAATTACCAGTCTTATCTGTTAGAGGCAGAAGGGTGAGGGCTGTAATATTTTAATAAGGAACCCATCTTCTGGGAAGACCATCCTCCACCAGGATGGTTGCTTGTGGCCAATTATTTGTAAATGATCATGTGCCTTTGCTTTTCAACAGTGCATAACGTTAATTTGTGCTCTTGGTTTGTGGCTTAGTCCCCTGAGCACACCTTTTTGTGCTGAAGAGAATAAACAGGTCTGCAGTTCTTTTCCTTGTGTGATAATTCATACCAGGGAAGGAGAAATTCCAGCCTTTGCCTCAGCCAATCAACAGCTTGGCCAACAACTTTACAAAATGTTTAAAAAGAGTAACATTTAAAACAAGAAAACAATGTACACATAACACAAACTGGGAGACTGTGAGTTCTAGTCCTGCCTTAGGCATGAAAGGCGGCTGGGTGGCCTTGGGCCAGTCATTCTCTCTCAGGCCAACTCACCTCACAGAGTTGTTGTTGTGTGGAAAAGAGGAGGAGAAAGGAATATTATACACGGTCACTGCCTTGAGTTACTTTAATAAAGGTGGGATAAAAATCAAATAAACAAACAAAAATCAAATAAACAATCAAATAAACAAACAAACACATGCACGCATGCATGCATGCATGCATACATACATACCCACAAAAGAGCAAAAATGTCAAGGATAATTAACCAAAGGAGAACAGAGAAAAAGAGGAAAAGGTTGGCAAAAGACTGAGTGAAGAGCTAGATCATTAGCATCCTTCAAAAAAAGGAGATTTCATTCCAGGGCAGGGGGTCTTCAAATTTGACAGCTTTAAGACTTGTGGACTTCAACTCCCATAATTCTTCCTCCAGGCATGTTAGCTCAGGAATTCTGGGAGTTGAAGTCCACAAGTCTAAAACTTGCCAATTTTGAAGACCCTTGTTCCAGAGGAAATGCATTGTGATGGAGAAAAAGTGAACTTCTGGGGTCCCAAATGTAGATATTTGCTTAATTGAAGGAAGCCAGAGCATGCCAACCTTGTCAGACCAGATTGGCTGAGCAGATATTATGGTAGACAAGTGGATCTTTGAACATTAAGGGCCTGTGTCATAGATAGTGACCGGCACCCTGAATTGCACCTAGAAGTTAAGTAACACTTAGTGCTGTTCATGAAGCACAGATTTACACTGATTCAAAATTACGTAATTAGTTTGGCATAAGAGTACTCAACTCTCGGAAACCCTGGCAAGGCAACCAATGAATCCTTCAATATCTGTTGTCTTCTGCGTAATGTCATGGTATGATAGTACATTGCTACAGAACATTCCTTCCTAATTTTATAAAAAGGTAAAGATTTAATATGCAAATTACTGTGCTCCTGCAGCTTAGCTGTCCTCAGATTTGTTGCATTTTCAATTTTCTTCATGCTGGCATCAGTTCATGAGAACTGATGTCCAACAGATCTGAAGGATACAAGAGGGGAGGCCAAGCTACTGGGTATTTTTCTGTTTAAAAAAGTGATTATATCAATCTGAGTGAGTGAATTTGTTTGGCAAAAATAATTCTGTAGCAAAGACTGAAGAAATGAAAAAAATTGCAATAAGCAAATAGATTGCCTATCGACTACTCTATCTATCTATCTATCTATCTATCTATCTATCTATCTATCTATCTATCTATCTATCATCTCTGTCATATCTATATATGATTCCCTACCTACCTATCTGTCTGTGTCTGTCTATCATGTGTCTGTCTATCATAGATGATAGACAGATAGATGATATCATCTCTCTCTCTCTCCCTTTCCCCCCCCCCCTCTGTGTGTGTGTGTGTCTATATCTATCACCTATCTCCTGTTTTTGGCCTGATTTTGTAGCCCTAAAATGATCTTATGGCTACTACCTGGCTATTAAGGGAATGGCACTCATACTAATACACTTTATAAGAAGAAAAGGAAATTTGACAAACAAAGTAAGTCTTATATAGTAATATAAAAATTGATGTTGCCCTGAGACAAACTACCTGAGAAGCTGTTAGACTGTTTTTCATAAGAGTGTTTGAAGCAGTGCCAAAGTACCAATTTAACAAGGGTGCTACATCAAAAGACAGTTGGACTCAATGGTTTTTAAAGTCTCTACCATCTCAGAGAATCTGTGATATTTTATTGGACCTTTCCTAAAGGCAGGATGTGATAATTTTAATCTTTCATTTTCATCCAGAAATAAAAAGTCTGAATTTCGAATTAAATTAAAGGAAATTAAATTAATGTCCAATTGTTCTTGGCCTTACACATGCTTGGTTGATGATTATTAGTATGACTATGCTAACCAGAATATTGCGACAATACTTCGAGCAAAGTGGCATCAACTCTCACCTTATGGATAGAGTGCTTTGTTTACAGTCTGAAATGTTTTAAAACCCAGAAGCTGAGATTAAATAAACATCCATTAGGCATGTACTGAAAGAACATGGAAATAAATATCACAATGAATGATTTATGACAAGCTTTTTTGTTTTTATACAATACAGGAACACTTCATTAAAACAATTACCTAGCCAAATATTCCTTTGCCCCAACCATTATTGTTCTGCCCATTGTTGGAGATGCAAACAGAACTAGTATGATGTGAGGAAGTCTGCACGATAGAAAAATTTGACACCTCAAATTTTTGTAGCTCAATAAATGCCCGTGCTATGTGCCATCCCACATAAAAGTTAATGGAGCTTTTTATAAGCCACTGTCCTTTTGCTGATTTTTTTTCACCCCTCTACACCTCAATCAGTTGATCAAAATGAACAATAGCCTTTAACAGCAGTATTGGATAGGAGCTCTGGATATATGCAGATCACTAGTATGAGTTAATAAACTTGGCTTCTATAGATATGATCCAGATGCATAAACATAAAACGTGAGTAAGCATATTTATCCTAGAGCAGAGATGCCATCTTCTTTTGGCTATGGAAACTCTGCCATCCACAGTGTCATGTGGGCATGCAGTTTCAAAATGGTAGCTACAGGTCCAAGCCACACATTTTATTTCATGCAGTGACATTTCAGTTTAATTAAAATCAAAAGACAGGGCTACTCTCTGCATGAATTTACCATCCAATCATTACAAGTCACAATTTGTAACAACAGTTGAAGTCTCCAGGGACTTCCCCCATAAGCTTTCAGGAATTTATTTATTATATTTATGTAGCCACCCACCTACCAAAAGTAATTCTGGGCAGCAAACAAAAATAAAAACATAATATAATAAGGCAACCATTTAAAGCACTAAGTGATATTATTTTAAATAAATAACAATATGGATATTGCTGAGAAGGCTCAACTTCTTTTAGATCAGGGGTGTCAAACTTGCATTGTCTTGTGTTATCATTTTCCCCCATTTGCTAAACCAGGTGAGGGCATGGCCAGTGCGTGACGCATCTGGCCCATGGGCTGTGAGTTTGACACCCTGTTTTAGATCAATTCAAGAATGCAGAATGCCTCCTTCTCCATCTCTTTCTGTTTTTCCGTTCTCTATTTATACCCTAAATGCATACAAGTAGTCCTCAACTTACAACCAGTTGCTTAGCAACAACTTGAGGTTACCATAGTCCTCCTCAAGGCTACTTTTGATCCAGATTTGAAATTCTGACAGCTGCCTCTCTCTGCAGTCATGTGATCTTATTTTGGCCATTTGGCAACCAGACTGCATTAATGGTTGTTTGTAGTATCCCATGATAACATAACCATGAGTTATAATATTTGTTTACCAGAAACTGGCAATTACTTGTGATTTCAGCCCAAAAAAATACCCCATGGGTAAAATGGATCTATTTAATGGCCACAAAGTTTGCTTAACAGCCCCGATGGTTCACCTAACAACCATAACAAGGTCATTAAATTGGGAGTGGTTATATGGTGACTCACTTAATGGGGTCAAGTAAGGTCTTAAGTCAAAGACCAACTATGCTTACTGGAAGCTCTGACAGTAAAATCTTCCTTGGTTGTTCTGTAAAATTTCCATAGTACTTACCTTAAAAAATATAGATAGTCTCACAAGAAAAGAAAGAGTATAACTGTGGGATTGGATGAATATAACCTATTTCAGAAGCTGATCATAGAATCCACAGCTGTGGGGTTTAAGAATTCTCTATATTAGTTATTAGAATCTCTCCCATTAGTTATTGGAGAACGTCTGTAGAATTGAAAGGCACCATCACTGGATGTCCCTTAAGAGCTTCTCATGGAAAATTGTGAGAAATTGATCGTTGGACAAGCTGAACAAAGTAATGTCACTTATATTCCTTAAGAGACAAGAATATTAGACACCAATACCACAATCAGAGGTGGTATTCAGCAGGAGTGGGGTGGGAATGGAGATTTTACAGTATCCTTCCCCTGCCATGCCCACCAAGCAACACCCACCAAACAACACCACGCCCACCAAGCCATGCCCCCAGAACTGGTACTAAATATTTTTGAATTCCACCACTGACCACAATGAAGTTACAACAAATGGCTAATTAGCTGATCTTTGTTGCATAGGATTTGGCCTTATTGTATTCAGGACTGAGAACAAGAGTAGAGAAAAATAAAAAATAACCTAGAAACCAGAAGATTATGTGTTCCAGTTCTAATCCTGCCTTCAGCATAAACACCAGATGGGTGACTTGGGGCCAATTACTAGGACACTGTGAGTTCTAGTCTTGCCGTAGGCATGAAAGCCTAAGTAAATACAGAGAAGATTAACAAAGATTATTAGGTACTGGAGGCTAAAGTATATAAAGAACAGTTGTTGGAATTGGGTATGTCTTCTCTAGTGAAAAGAAGGATTAGGAATGACAAGACAGCAGTGTTCCAAGAGGAGCTATCACAAAGAAGAGGAAGTCAAAGCACCTAAAGGCAGGACAAGAAGCAGTAGATGAAAACTAATCAAGGAGAGAAGCAACCTAGAACTAAGGAGAAATTTCCTGACAGTTAGAACAATTAACCAGTGGAATGACTTGTGTCCAGAAGTTGTGGGTGCTCCATCACTGGAGATTTTTTAAGCAGAGATTGGACAGCCATTTGTCTGAAATGGTATAGGGTTTCCTGCCTGAGTAGGGAGTTGGACTAGTGGAGCTCTGTTAGAAAGACAGCTGGGTGACTTTGGGCCAATCACTTTCTTCCAGCCCAAGCCATTTCACAGGGTTGTTGTTGTGTGGAGGAGGAGAAGGAGGAAAAGAGGAAGAGGAGGAGGAGGAGGAGGAGGAGGAGGAGGAGGAGGAGGAGGAGGAGGAGGAGGAGAAGAAGAAGAAGAAGAAGAAGAAGAAGAAGAAGAAGAAGAAGAAGAAGAAGAAGAAGAAGAAGAAGAAGAAGAAGAAGAAATAATATTAGGTATGTTCACTGCCTTAAGATACTTAGGATAAAATCTAATAATTAAAACAAAAAACAAAACATTTCAGAGAAATTGTTTGAAATGAGAAATAATTTCTGTATCAGTACCAGGAAGACTGAATGGATATGTTTATGAAGTCACCAGGAATCAAACTCTGTTCAATAAAACTTTTTTTCCTTTAGTGCTAAACATGTGAAGAATGCCTTCCTTTCACTATCATGCAACAATTTATCTCTTATAAACATAGGCATGCCCAACCAATGCTTTTGGAACTGATGCAGCAAAGTGATGCAATTAATCATATGCATTATGCCTTGCATGTATAAATGTATAACTTCCCCATGAAAAAGTGATGATAATCAGTGATGATAAAGATGAAATTTAAAATTACATTTGGATGAAGGAAGGACCAAAGAGCAGCTTTGGATTTCCTAGAGGTACATTTGTAATGTTTAAACTAATCATCATTCTCTGGCAGATACAACTCCAACTTACATCAAAGGAACTCTAATCTCTTTTTCAAGATGGTTTAATGGGAGCCAGCTATGTAATGACAGATGGCCCAACTACCATCTTAATTTGAAACCAGATGCAGACATAGCGAAAAGCAACAAGGCTAAATATTTAGAGACCTTTGTAACTGTTTCTTTGAATGAATTGGGAGTTGACTTTGAGCTGCTGGTCCTGTGGCTGCAGCTTTGATTATACCAGTTTTTTTCTCTATCTCAACAACTTTAATGTGCATGGATTGGATGAAGAATTCTGAGATTTGAAGTCTATACAATTTAAAGTGGCTGAGATTGAGAAATACTGGATTGTATAATTTATACCCAATTAAAACATCATTGTGGTTTAAAACATATGTTTGGATAGGAGACACCAAACTTGTCAGCCATATTTGGAATTGGGAGAAATTGTTAGTGCTTGCACAAAATGGCAGCTGAGGCAGAGTGCCTTTTTTTTCAAAGTCTCTCCTTTTGGGATATAATCAGTTACAAAGCTCTCAGTTCCTGTTCTATCACCCGCCTCAACTCCCACATCCAAACTTTAGTCCTTTTTATGGAATGGTGAGCATGGATTCACTATTTTAAAAAAAAACTAAGAAAACTGATAATTTCATCAAGGCAGTGAGGGATGATACTGAATTTTTAATGGATGTTTAATTAATTGTTTGAATTAAACAGAGGTGTCTGTGAACTCAGGTTAAGGGACCAGGCTAGAAGTTGGGAGAGTTCTAGTCCCACTTTAGGCATGAAAGCCAGCTGGGTCATTTTGGCCAATCACCAGTAGGGTTATTAGCCCAGGAGACTATTAATTCTAGCCCTACCTTAGGAATGAAAGCCATTTGGATCAGTTGGCTTGGGCCAGTCACTTTCTTTCAGCCCAAGTATCCTCACAGGTTTGTTGTAGAGAAAACAGGAACAGTAAGGAATATTTGGTATGTTCAGTGCCTTGAATTACTTATAAAAACAATAAAGGAGGGATTAAAAACAAACAAACACAGGTACTATCTGTTAGGACTATCTTTAAATGGCTGTGTCTGTATTAACAAGAAATAAAATATCCGATCTGGATTCCAGAGATAAGAGCTGCCATGCAGATGAACCCCCCCCCAAAAAAAACCCCAATCCCTCAAGATCAAACAAGGACCAGGGGATAGCAACTAGAGATAAGAAAGTTAATAATCAACCTCCCTGAAAGAAGTCACATCCTAGCAAGTCAATGAAAGATTAAGGTGATTGAAAAAGATTGTGCAATGGAAATTGCTGGCAAACATAAGAAGGACACTTTGGACAAGTGTCTGTCAGAGGACACCACAACTGTCATCCAGTTATGATGAGAACCAGTTTAGTCAAGTGGTTAAGGCATCAGACTACAAGGTGGGAGACTGTGAGTTCTAGTCCTGCCTTAGCCATGAAAGCCAGCTGTGTGACCTTGGGTCAGTCACTCTCTCTCATCCTAACACACTTCAGTTTTGTTGTAGAGAAAATAGGAGGAATGTGTAATAAAGGCAGGAAATAAATAAATCCTAAATAAATACATAAATCTTAAATAAATACATAAATATAAATAAAATAAAATAAATTCATGGAGCACTCTGGCTCCATGTAGGAGGTAAAGGAGGTGTAGGAAATAAGTCAGTCTGAGTAAGTTACATGGATGCAATGCTAAAGGTATTGTAATGAATGTGATTAATGTAAGACTGTACTCCTTTTCATTCAGTTCAATTTATTGCAGCCATAGATCAGTATAGACAATCACCAAAATAAAATTTAAGACAGAATTAAAATAAATCTGTCAAGCAATGTAATCAATTGTCTGACAGTGAGAACAATTAATCAACTTGCTTCCTAGGGTTGTGGGCAGGGGTGGGATTCTACTGGTTCTGTCCACCTCTGTAGAACCGGTTACTATGAAGAGCAGCAGACAGAGAGCATACATAGAATCGGTTCTATGTCTGCTGCTCTTTTGGCCCGCTGGCCCGCCCGGGCTCTTACCTGACCTTTATTTCCGGCTTTTTCAACCGCAGCTGCTTTGCGCCACACAGCTGCGGTTGAAAAAGCAGGAAAAAAAGTGCTTTTTCAACCGCTGTGCACCCCCGTGCAGCGCTGCTCAGCTGTCCAGGCAGCTAGCTGATGATGATATACACATGCATGCAGAACGTAAAATCACCAAACCGGTAGTTACACCTGTCGGATCCCACCCCTGGTTGTGGGTACTCCATCAGTGGAGGTTTTCAAAAAGAGACTGGACAGCCATTTGACTGAGATGGTATAAACTTCCTGCCTTGAGCAGGGAGTTAGCTTAGAAGACCTCTGAGGGCCCTTCTGACTTTACAATTTTATGATTCTGTAAGCTTCCACTGATTGAATAAGAATTGATGCCTTTGAAGTGTGGGGCTGGTGTAAATTATTGTGTATACCATGGACAGCCAGAGTAACCAACAGAGAGGAGCTAAATCGTATAAAACCAGACACATTGCTAGAAGCTAAAATCATAAGACTAAGTCCAATTTACTTTGGTCATGTCTTGTGTTCAAATTCATTGGAGAAGGCAACGATGCTAGGAATGGTTAGCAGAACAAGAAGAAGGGGCAAGCAAAGAACACACTGGCTTAATAGCATCAAATCTGATCCAAAGTTGAATATCCACCAACTGAAAGAAGCTGTGCTTCACAGGGAAGCATGGAGAGCATTTGCCTATAAAGTTGTCAAGAATCAGACATGACTAAATGGTTAAAACAACCACAGAATGCCTGTTTGCTCAGCCTTAGTGGTATCTGTGCAGGGCATGAACAGATGATATTTGCAGCTGACATCTTCTGATTGAGACTCATTGGCACCTCAACTTTCCATTGATTACTTTAACTACTGAATATCTATAATACTTCTTGCAGGTGTGTTGAATTTATATTTTACTGACAAAGAAACATTTTTTTGTCGGTAAAATATAAATTCAACACAAAAAATAGTTAGTCATGAAAGCGATTGCCTGCAAAAGCTCCTGGATTGGGGCTGAAGGGCAAAAGCGGAAGCAACATGCTCCATCCCATATTTGGATAGACCAGGTTGCCCTGATAGACTGGTTTCACTGGAAAAACACTTTCTTGCAAGAGTGTTCTCTAGTCTTTAACAAGCTACTTCTAAACTGTTGCCCAGCTGGATGTGTCCAAGTGATTTAGCAGGAGTTGACTCAGCTTGAACACAATTTTATTTTGCCAGCTAGGTCAACATCTAAATGACCTGGGCTGATCTAGAACAAAGCTAAGTACTGTAGGGCCAGATCTGACAAATACTTGGATGTGAGAAGAAATTGGGAATTTGAAAAACATCCCAGTAAAAGATAAGGACAAACCACATTTTTCTTGTTGCTAAATAGAATAAACCAAGAGCCATGGTGGAGAAATGGTTAGCATGCAGTATTGGAGGCCTACTGCCAAGAGTTTGATTCTGACCGGCTCAAGGTTGACTCAGCTTTCCATCCTTCCGAGGTCAGTAAAACGAGGAGCCAGATTATTGGGGGCAAGGTGCTGACTCTGTAAACCGCTCAGAGAGTGCTTTAACGCACTCTGAAGCTGTATATAAGTCTACTGCTATTGCTAAAACATAGAAAACTCTACTGCAAGGCTGGCTGAGGAATTCTGCAAATTGAGGTCCACACATCTTAAAGTTGTCAGGGTTGAGGAACAGTGTCCTATAAAGAAGAGGGGCTGATTCCATTTGTAATGCAAGGGCAATTTGTGAAATTGTTGCTATTTCCCCTGAAACTTTCAGTGGCCCAGAATCATTAAAACCTGGCTATGCATGTATAGTCATTACTGAACAGCTGCTTTGGCAGATCTATATAGACAACTATCTGTTGATCTCAGTCCGCCAAATCAAGGTCATGGTTGCACCTGAAACTAAATTTACACTAAATATGCTCCTACCATTTGAAAGTCTCACATCTAATGATGCATGGTATTTTGCTGTCTCTCTGATGTTATGTGTGACTTTTCAGCCAGTCTTTTTCTGCTGGGATCACTGTAATGGATTTTCTGGTCCCTAGACAATTTGCACATTGACACCTTTAGATTTTCAGTGACTTGTGCTGAATTATGTTGCACGCATACTATGAGATGGCTGGTACTCGAACCAGGAATCTTTGTTGGGCTGTCTACTTAGTTGCAATCTCACAGTCTTTGATTGAGGTAGCAAATGTATTGTGTAACTTTATTGCAGTCAGCGACAATAAACAATAATAGAATTCTTTATTGGACAAACAAAGAATTTGTCTTTGGTGCATATGCTCTCAGTGTACATAAAAAGAAAAGATACATTCATCAAGAATCATAAGGTACAACACTTAATGATAGTCATAGGGTACAAATAAACAATCATATCATACTAGGAGTCAATCAATATAAATCATAAGGATACAAGCAACAAAATTACAACCATACAGTCATAAGTGGGAAGAGATGGGTGATAGGAACAATGAGAAGATTAATAGTGATGCAAATTTAGTAAATAGTTTGATGGTGTTGAGGGAATTATTTGTTTAGCAGAGTGATGGCATTTGGGAAAAAAATACACAGAAACACTAAACAGACATAATTATAAAACATTAACATTAACATCACTCTGATCAACCTTCACAGCTATATTGAACAATTCCTGTTGAATTATTATTATTATTATTATTATTATTATTATTATTATTATATATCCCACCCTTCTCCGGAGACTCAGGGCTTACAATTTTGGGGATACAACCCAATGCGCTCAGCAATAGCCTTCCTTCCATTGTATATGCCTGCTTATTACTAAGCGGCATTTTTACAAAGTCAGCTTATTGCCCCCAACAATCCAACAATTATGGCTGTAGGTCTGAAGATTCCCATAACCAGCAGGGGATCACCCTGCCAGTAGATCTCCCTGATCAACCTTCACAGCTATTTTCAACACTTCCTGGTGAATCATGGCTGTAGCTCTAAAAATCCCCAGGGCAAACACTGGATCACTCATCCCGATCAACCTTATGGCTGTAGATCTGGATATTCCCAGCAGTGGGATCACGCTGCTAGTAGACCACCCTGATCAACATTCAGATCTACTGAAAAACCCCTGCTGAATTGTGGCTGTAGCTCTGAAGAATTCTACGATCAACATAACTTGATGCAAGTTATATAACTGCCATTATTCTACCTGAATTTGTTTACATCCTTTAGTAATAGTGATTATTCTATGCTTTAAAAAATGGATTTGGATTTCATGTTCAAACTCAATACTACAATCACACTGCAAGCAAAGCAGGCACTACATAAATGTTACTCCTTCTTTGCTTCTTGAAGGTTTGAATTAAGCCATGTATTACTTGGATATTTACAATTCTATCAAGGCAATAATCACAAAACTCCTGTTTCTGTTTAGAATGTGTTTTCATTTTTGCTTTGCAGGTTAGGAAGTCACTTAGATGTCCAGAAGTTTATATATTGCACTGGACAGATACATACATGTCATTTACAAATCTCCATTTGCTCTCTATCATATTATAACCTCAGTTTCCAAGGAGTTTGCTGTTTTTACAGTTACTGATTGCCTCATTCAAAACAAGCTTGCAGTTCTCTCTCTGGGACTTACATATCTTTAGCTGTTGCTGTGAAGCTGATCAAAAATTCCATAACAAGACCACACTTTGTACTTTGTTGCTAAAAGCAGAATTAGAATTTCACTAAGAAATACCAAAGTTTTGATATGGAGCTTTCAAGCCAAAATTAATTAAATGTAGAACAAAGTTCATAGTGCAGTTCATATAACTAACAAACTAGCAAACAAAATACTGTGTGAGCAAGGGAGATAACCAAAGGGACACATTCTTGAAATGGAAATATATTACTGATAAAAATGTTTCACTGCATTATTGTCCTAAGGGATTATAGATGGACAGTCGACAAACCATAAGGACTTATCTGATCTTGCATGCTAAACTGAGACAAAGTTGGTTAATATTTGGATGGGAGACATCAGGAATCTCAAGGCTATGCAGTACATTGAAAAATCAAAGCAACATCCTACAAGATGACAATAGTAAACTTCTATATTCTTGTCCATAAAACATGCCAGTATCTCTGTAGTCACTGAGATCTAAATTCAACTTAAGGAACACTGAGGTGGACCTCTATTTAATGTATGTATCTACCCAATCATCCACAGGAGTTATGGACTCTTGAGCCATCTCCTCCTAGATATAATGCAACCAAAACACTCACACAAAATGACAAATGTTGAAATAATAAAAGAGGACTATGATAGCTACAATTACAAACACATTCAATAAGGCAGTAGCAGAAGTTAACCCCAAAGCCCAGCATGAAGATTAGTGTTTAGTTGAGGATGACAGTCACCTAAATTTGGTTTGAACTCTAACAATACCAGGGGAATATTTCATCGTCAAGGCAGTGGAATTTTTCAATTATCTTTGTGTTTCTAGTCCTCCCTAATCAACTGCCTTTGATCCTGATCCTTAATTCGGGTCTTGACTTTCCTGGCCAGATTTCATTTCATCCCACAGAAGATCCTGGAACCATGGATAGATGGGTTACACTGTGAGAAGGTCCTGCATCTCAAAACCAGTTGTTATACTGCTGCTGGTTCTCACTACTTGGTGAGCTTGTAGTTACTGTAATTAGTAATTTCATAAAGAGGTTTTCAACAGATTGTTCGGTTCAGGTATGTCTCTGCAGCATTTGTTTTGTGTCACTTTGAAAAGCAACATCTCAAAGGTTGAGTTGTTATGAATAACAGGTAGGATGCATAAATGCTACCTTTGAGAATCATTTGCAAATATTGCCAGTCCCAGATCATTGATGTTATATTTTAAGTAAATTGATTACATCCTTTCACCTCAAGTAATAATATGAAAAAATAGCAGAATTTTTGGGAGACGAACTGATGTTTTTTTAAAAAAAATGTTAGTGCTTTTTATAAGACATGAAGCTTTATATATTTTGGGATGAGTTGGTGATAGCATTCTTTGTTTATCATTCAGAAAATTTGAACGTGAGTTTATGGTGACAATTAGAACTCAAATAATCACCTAAATTGTAGCTTTGGGGCTTTTTTTTGGAAGTGAATGAAAACCCTTGGGTTGCAAATTCCCACAATTGTGCACGATGAGAAGATATCTCCGCTGAACAAAACTCCACATTGGTGACAGGAAGAGCATCCGGCCATTAAAACACTCTGCTAGCTCCATTCACTTGCCCAGAGTCCTGCAAGAGATTATGGGGTCATTAAATGAAGATGGTAATTGTTTTAGCTTTAGATGAAATATATATATGGTTGGCTGAGTTACCTGGCCATATTATTCTGCTTCAGATGTAACTTCTGGATCAAAAGAGTCCCAGATTGCAATTATCTAAAGATGAGATTAGCGGTACATTGACCATGATAGTTGTGCTATCTCTATCCAATCTAAAGCTATAAACTTCTAATCTACTAGATATGTCCTGAAAGATCTTAGGGTGTGGCTATCCTGAACTTCTTTCTCTCTCCTCCATCCATTTTGGGGCTGGGTAATCTCTTAATCCAGGTCTCTCTCCAGGAAAGCTCTGTGTTGCCAAATGTTTTCACCACTGTGCCTCAAAGTGCACATTCCATCACTGCTTCACGATTCAATCCTCTAACTTAGTAACAAAAATTCCAGGCTCAATTGTGGTCATAAGGACTACCTGTATTTTGTATGTGTTTTATTATTTTGAATACATAGTTCATCCTTGACTTGCGATCACAATCAGGACCAAGCAAGATGTTACTAAGCAAGATGGTTGAATCATGCCCAATTTTATGACCTATTTTTGCCATGAGGGTTAAGTGAATCACTGCAGTTAAGCTAATCACACAGTGGTTAAATTAAAATTTGGCTTTCCCCATTGACTTTGTTGTCAGAAGCCATCTGGGAAGGCCACAAATGGCTGTCACATTACTCTGGATGCTGCAATCCCCATAAATACATGTTCAGTTGCCAACCACCTGAATTTGGATCATGTGACCATGGGGATATTGCAATGGTTGTAAGTAGGAGGACAGGCCATAAGTCACATTTGAGTGCCATTGAATAGTCATTAAATGAATGGTTGTAAGTTGAGGACTACCTCTAGTTAGCTATCCAGAATCATGTATTTGAGACAGATGTCCATATGAATCAAATAAATCAATCCATCCATTCATCATACTGCATCCAGTTTTGGTTACCATATTATAAAAAAGATGTTGAGATTCTAGAAAAAGTGCAGAGAAGAGCAACAAGAATATTTAGGGGACTGGAGGCTAATAGATACAATGAACGATTGCAGGAACTGGGCTTGGCTAGTCTAGTGAAGAGAAGGACCAGGGGAGACAGGATAGCAGTGTTCCAATATTTTTTTTAAACAAGTTTTATTTAGTTTTCCACATTTTAACATCTCTTTTTAGTGAACAGCATGATTACAGGTTTCACATATACATACAAATATGACCATGGTTACATATTCAAATTTTATATCCAATTCTTTATCTTAACAATGCTTTTATACATTTTCTATTTTATTGTTTAATTCCAAATATTTATCTCATTATTTAATTCACTTATGATAACTTCATAATCATTATACTTTAGTACTTTTAACTGTCACATTTGTATATTTCATCTTAGATTCTAGTTAAAAAAAGACACTTCTTCTATAAATTGGTTTCCCCCCTGAGATCTCAATATAAGTGCGCCACCTCTAAGTTACAAATTCACTTATTTTCACCCCTTTTAAATCTCATTAAAACATTTAACATTATTACCTAAAACATTAAACTTAATAATCCCTTTAAAACTACATAGCAATATATAAATCAGATTCTTCATGGTTTTTCTCCTTTTAAATTTCATTAAATTCCCCCTCCAAAAAGGACATATTAATCTACTCATTCAAACAGTAAAACAATCCTAAGCCCTAAAGTTAATTCCATTTCAGCTCTCCTCCTATATCATTTCGTTTATTTCCGTATGTTTAATACACATATTCCATTAATTATTTCATTCATATTTAAAAAAAAAACAAGCCAACATTCCAATCTTAAAAATATTTCAATATATCTAATATACTTATTCCATTATTTGTTACAATTATCTCTCTACATAAGGAAGAAGAACATTAGATTCCATTATCCAAAAATAACAATTCTGTTTTTCCATCTTGTCAGTCCATATGTCCCTATTTCGTAACTATAAAGTGTTCCAATATTTGAGGGGCTGCCACAGAGAGGAAAGGGTGAAGCTATTTTCCAAGGCACCTGAAGGCCAGACAAGGAATAAAGGATGGAAACTGAACAAGGAGAGATTCAACTTAGAAATAAAGAGAAATTTTCTGACAGTGAGATACAGCAATCAATTAATGGAACAGCCTGCATTCAGAAATTGTGAAAGCTCCACTTTGGAGGCTTTCAAGAAGAGATTGGACTGCCATTTGTCATAAATGGTTTAGGGTCTCCTGCTTGGGCAAGGGGTTGGACTAGATGACCTACAAGGCCCCTTCCAACTTTGTTAATCTGTTAAATCTATCTGTTCATTCATCCATCCAAAGGTTAACAGCAGTAATTGGTCACTCTTACCCTCATCCTAAGAAGTTAAGCAGGGTTGAGTCTGATTGGATGAGAGTCCTCCTGAAAATTCTTGGGCTTCAGACTTCAGGAAAACACACAATGTATTGTTGCCAACAAAACATCATGGACATGAAATCACCAAGGCTCAGCTATGTTAAAAACCAACAACAATTTTTTTTCCTTTTATCCGCAGTAGGGAGATATCTTGTCGACTCTTTCTTCATGTCTTCTATTACAAGTAACCACCTAAAAGCATCATGTTCTTCTTATGACAAGAAAGACAATCGATAATTAAAAGTTACGTTGCTATAAAATCAGCATTGGAGGAGAGCGGCCCTATATTTAACCCTGTGTCCAGTGCATGCCAGAAACATCTTCTGTCGGATGAAATCATTGATTAGGACTTTTGCTATTTCAGCAAGAACATAGAACTAAAGAGTCAAGTTGTACAACTGAATCCAGAAATAGGACAACTATCGGTTGACAAGCCTTTCTCCTCCAAATGTTCTAAACCTATCCAGCCTGTAGCTGTTCTTAGAAACACGGAATTTACCGCCTTTGCAACCATGACAGGATGCATGGATTAGATAATTGTGAGTAGCAGTGGGTAATTAGGCACATTGCCATGCACAATGACAGTAATTGTGCAGTATAATTAAGACTGGATAACATGTTTGAATACCTAGCCCCATGGGACTGAAGACACGTTGAAATACACTTTATGCTGAAGAGTGCTGCATTGTTCTAATGAGAGGGGTTTTTATTGTGGGATAAGTTTGTCACTAATTAGGACTGAACTATACACTCCATCCATGTTGACAGAGCACCCTGGGAAGTGATATCACTGGCTAAAAATAATGAATTAATTGCACTAGAGTAAATTTCTCATTAGGGGTTGTAAACTCCAAGATTAGTTTTGGATATAATGTACAATTCCTTTAGACATGCCGGGATTCTATTTTGCATGGCTTATCCTGGCTCTAGCATAGATTAGAACTTCTGTGGTTTCACCCAGGACTGGACAATAGGGGTGCAGGGGTGTCAAACTCAAGGCCCAGGGGCCAGTACTGGCCCACCAGGTGCTTAGATCTGGCCCATGAGGCTGCCCTGGAAATAGCAAAGGACTGTACTTCTGCCAGTGTAAACAGTCTCTCGAGCTCCATTTTTGGCTGCCAAGGCTTCCTGCAACCCTCTGCCAGTGAAAACAAGCTGGCCATGCCCACCCTGGCCATGCCCACCCATCCCCCAAGGTCAAACATAACCCTGAACATTATGGCCCTCAATGAAATCAAGTTTGACACCCCTGGCTTAGTGGACAAGTATCTGCATTGCATACAAAACATTCTAGACTGGCAAATGGTCTCTCATTGTAACTAGAGGTAGCACCACCACAATGTTGAGATTTGAACATGAATTCCAGGCACCTTTACTTAAAGACAATCTCTGGTGGAGCTGGATACATATCCATTTCAAAACAGTCGTTTACTTTCTGCTCCAACATAGAACTATGAATGCAGGTCTCTGGAAAGTTGTGAAAAAAAATCTAATTATGGGGGGCACATCTATTTCAAGAGTATGTGTATGAATTTGTACATGGTAATGTATCACAGCAGGAAAAATGCATTTGAATACTCTGAGATTTTTTTATTTAGTTTAAGTACTCCTTTATAAAAAAGGGCATGGATGTACATATTTCAGAGATTCATAGAATAAAAATCTCCCCACTTATTCAAATTCTGAGAGACTGTCCTCTCCTCCCCTCCCCTCCCCAAATGCTAAATCTCCTTTTCCATCTTAAAGAGATCTTAAAGGTAAGAAAAGTCAAATACATCATTCTTTATTTCTCCCAGTTTCTCTTTTTTTCCCCTAAGTATGTACTTTTTGTCTTTGTGATTTTTAAAATGGTTATATTCCTCTGGAATGCTGATTTTTATATTATTTTGTTACGTTTCCAGATTCTATATAGATTACTTCATTTTAAATGTCTTTGTAGGAATATGCCCATTTAATGGTAATGTGTAACATAACCCCACAACATACACAATTCCCATAATATATTTTTGTATATTATTTTCAAGATTATACTGTACATAACGTGAACCAGTATGTAAACTGAAATTTATCCTTTGAAAATTGAATTTCAAATTCAATTATCAATAAAGGAGAATATTTGTAACTCAGGGTTGACATGAGGGGTCCTTGGTACTCTCTGAGCTTCGTGGCTTTCTTGTGATGTTTCATTACCCAAACTAGGTAACATCATCAGTGCTAGTCACTGGACTAGCCCAGGACTAGAACTGATTATGTTACTTACTTTGGTTAATGAAACGTCTGCAACAAAACAAGCAAGCTAAGAGAGCAACAAGAACCCCTCAAATTCAATTATATGTATGAAAGAAGAGGGAGTCAAGTTATTCTCCAAAGCACCTGAGGGTAGGACAAGAAGCAATGGGTGGAAAGCAGGGATGGGCTTCAAAAATTTTAGCAACCGGTTCTCTACCCAGTTTCTGGGTAGGCATGGTCATGGTGGGCGTGGCCTAGTCATCCTCCTGCAGCATGGCCAGGGGTGTTTTTGCAAAAATGGCATCCCTGGGCTCCAGAGACCCTCTGGAGTCCAGAAACAGAGGCCCATTTTTTGACCTCGCTGAGCTTCCACACAGGCCCTGCACTTACTTACCTGGCATCCAAAATGGGCTGCATGGAGACTCCTGGGAGGGGCAGGTGGGGTGGGTGGGGCCAGCCAGGGGTGGGATTTGATGGTTCGCCGAACCAGCCATAAAATTAGCTATGTGTTTGCCCAAACCAGGGATGGAAACTAATCAAGGAGAGAAGCAACCTAGAACTAAGGAGACATTTCCTGACCATTAGACCAATTAATCAGTGGAACAACTTGCCTCCAGAAGTCGTGAATGCTCCAACACTGCAAGCTTTTAAGAAGAGATTGGACAACTATTTGTCTGAAATTGTGTAGGGCAGGGGTACCAAACTCATGTCACGGTGGTATCATGTGATGCATTGGGACTTTTTCTCCCTTTGCTAAACCAGGCATGGGCATGGCCAGCACATGATGCATCCAGCCCGCAGGCTGGGAGTTTGACAGCTGTGGTATAGGGTTTCCTGCCTAAGCAGGGGGTTGGACTAGAAGACCTCCAAGCCCAAGGTCCCTTCCAACTCTGTAAGTCTATATAATTCTATATAAAACCCTATCCAATACAGGTGGTCCTCAACTTTTGACTACAATTGAGATCATATTTTGTGTTGTTAAACAAAGTGGTTGTTAAATGAGCCCTGGCTTATTTTGCAACCTTTTTTTGCCTTAGTTGCTACAGGAATGTGTGTATGTGTGTGTACACTTATATACATATATACACAAAGTATGACAATCCTGAGACCATTAAGTGTGTGTGTGTGTGTGTGTGTGTACACTCACACACACACACAAACATAAAATTTAATTTTGATGAGCACTTAGCAGGTTCCCCTTTTGTTTTGACTCTTTCCCTTGAAGTCTAATTAGTCCATATGTCCTTTCATATTGTGTCTAATCTGCAATTGTATTTCTCATTATCATTTTGTGAAGATATGCCGCTGTTTCCCCTGGTCTCATCCGATCTCTTTTATGTTTCGCTTGTACAAAATTAATTACATTGTACCTTCAAGCATAATTTTAACAGTGTCTCCATTGCGCTGTGCTTGCCTTTAATTAATGCTCTTCTAATGTGGGTTTTAAAGCCAAATGCTGCAATATTCTAGGCATCAAAGAAACAAAAGATGTAACAAAGCTGAATTGAAAAGGCGAGACAAAGGAGTCGACAATGTATTCTTGTTGAAAAATGTCACTTTGACTTTATTTTAGATAGCACAGCCAAAGAACAATTTTTCCACCGCTCTCAATGAAATTGCTCGGGAAGGTTGCATGCTAAATTGGAAGACGAAACTATTATGTTTTATTACATGCCAAATGAAGGCAGATATCTTTATTATTGTTGTTCTGCCTAGGTATGCACCTTTTGTGAATATATAATTTTTTCTACATAGTCGAGTGGGTAACCATGCCCTAAATTCATATGGTAGTAAATGGAAGTACCCAGAAAGTTGGGGGGGGGAAACAGTTTCTGCATTTCTATAGGATAACATCACAGACTAATATTTTGGAGAATAGAATAGGATTCTTTATTGGCCAAGTGTGATAGGACCCACAAGGAATTTGTCTCCGGTGCATAAGCTCTCAGTGTACATTCAAACAACAACAACGAAGTGATAAGTCATAAATCATAAGATACAATCATAAATCATAAGATACAAACAACAGTTGATGAATCAAAATATACCAATAGGAGAAGGTAGTAGAAAAGATGAGAGGTGAGAAAGATGAGGAGATCAGAAGATGGGAAAGATGAGAAGATGAGAAGGATTATAGCAATATAGCCTCACTACATGGATAAATATCTTTAGGCAAAAGACACAGCTGTGGGAGATAGCAGAGCGAGGATGGGATGGGATGGGATGGGATAGGATAGGATAGGATAGGATGGGATAGGATATAATAGAACAGAATAGAATACAATGTCCTACCCATCAATGACTACTTCAGGTTCAACCGCAACAATACAAGAGCACACAACAGATACAAACTCAATGTAAACTGCTCCAAACTTGATCGCAGAAAGTACGACTTCAGCAACAGAGTGGTCAATGCCTGGAATGTACTACCTGACTCTGTTGTTACATCCTCTAACCCCCACTCCTTTAACCTCAAACTATCCACTATTAACCTCACCCCATTCCTAAGAGGTCTGTAAGTGGTGTGCATAAGTGCATAATCATGCCTACCGTCCCTGTCCTATTGTCCCCATTTATTCATACTGATTTCCTGTATTCTTACTCATATTTATACTTATACCTATTATCTTGTAAGCGATTGACAAATCAAATAAATAAAAAATGAATAAAAATAAAAGTAAAGTAAAGTAAAAGAATAGAATAGAATAGAAGAGAAGAGAAGAGAAGAGAAGAGAAGAGAAGAGAAGAGAAGAGAAGAGAAGAGAAGAGAAGACTGGCCAAATGTGATAGACATACAAGGAATTTGTCTCTGGTGAATAAACTCTCAATATACATACAAAAGAAGAAAGTAATAATAATCATAATATTAATGTGATGATGATGATGATGATGATGATGATGATGATGATGATGATGGAAGGTAAAAGTAATACATATCTTTAGGCATAAGACAAGTGCTGTGGGAGTAAGGTGTTCAACAGAGTGATGGCATGGGGGAAGAAACTATATCTGTGTCTAGATTTTTGGGCATGCAATGCTCTATAGCAGCGTCCTGAGGAGAGAAGTTGAAACAGTTTATGTCCGGATGTGAGGGGTCTGTAGATGTGAGCAGGGATGGGATTCAAATTTTTTAACAACCGGTTCTGTGGGCATGGCTTGGGTAGTAGGCGTGGCTTGGTGGTCATGTGACTGGGTGGACATGGCTTGGTGGTCATGTTATTGGCTGGGTGTGGCCAACTCAATATCACTCACATCAAGGCACGGATCTCCTCACCTGGCCTCTCATGACTGTGGGGATGCTGCAACAGTCGTGAGTGTGAAAAATGGTCCTAAGTCACTTTTTTCAGTGCCATTGTAACTTTGAATGGTCACTCCACACAAGCAAAGTACCAGCAAAGGAAGGGACAAAAAACTCCAGAGACGTTCCTGAGAGAAGAAATCTATTCCTGCCAAGAATGTAATAAGGGTTAACGGAGAGGCAGTTTCTGTAAGCAACACCAGAATGTTTCCTTCCTGCCTTCCTTACAGGATTAGGCCAGTAATTTCTTCTAACAACAGGTTCTCCAAACTGCTTAGAATGTTAACAACTGGTTCTAGCGAATAGGTGTGAACTGGTAGAATCCCACCCCTGGATGTGAGGGAATGGAAATTGGAAAAACAATTGAAAAAAGGTGAGAATGGAAGAGTCCTCTGGAAGGACAAAGCATTGAAGCAAGTTGTGATATCACTGGAATGTGCAGTGCCAAACATTTTTGACCTATGGTAAGGGTGAAGTTTAGGGGCTTAAGGAATAAAATTCAGAACCTGAAGTTTGTCCTTAGAACCCTTTCAATAGGAGAAAAAAATCAGCTGATTTTTTTGAGGTTTGGTATTCTAAGTGGAAATGAATCCCCTTTCAAAATTGCCTTTCACAAAGTCACTGTCAGGCACAAAGGATCAGGACCTTATGTTAAATTACAGTCAATAAGATTTATTGTTCATACATATGTACAGGAACCTGGTCAACTAACGTTCAATACTAAATCAGCCCCAGATAAGGGTCAACAGAGTTCAAGAGGGATTGAACTGTTTGTGGCAATGTAATGACTCTAAGCTGAGGACATGCTTGACTTCATCTCCCCAGCTCTGCCTGATCTTTTTCTATAGTCCCAAATTGTGGGACCTGCTCACTCAGGGACTTCCTTTTGGGCTCCTGGGGAATTTCAGAAGCCAAGAAGCTTCATTGGCTACCGGTGGTCTTCCGGGTGCAATTCAAGGTGCTAGTGACAACTTTGAAAGCCCTTCATGGCTTAGGAGCGGGATACCTTCGAGACCGCCTACTGCTACCGTATGCCTCCCAGCGCCCAGTTAGATCCCACAGGGAGGGTTAGCTCCGGATACCATTGGCCAGACAATGTCGGCTGGTGGGGCCGCGGGCAAGAGCCTTCTCTGTGGCAGCTCTGTCCCTTTGGAATACACTCCCTGCGGAGATTAGAACCATCCCCAATCTACTTGCTTTCTGCAAAGCCGTTAAGACCTGGCTTTGTCGGAGAGCATGGAATTGAGACCTTTGTTCTTCCCTTGTGTATGTTTGGATGGTATGAATAAGTTTTTTGATTTTATATTGTATAGGCAACTGTTTTTTTTAACTTCTTGTACAGGTTTTTTTTTTATTACATTTATATGCCCCTTCTCCGAAGACTCAGGGCTTACAATTTTGGGGATACAACCCAGTGTGCTCAGCAATAGCCTTCCTTCCATTGTATATGCCTGCTTATTACTAAGCGGCATTTTTACAAAGTCAGCTTATTGCCCCCAACAATCTTGGGTCCTCAATTTACCTATCCCGAGAGGATGGAAGGCTGAGTCAACCTTGAGCCTGGTGGGATTCGAGCCTACAGTAATTGTAGGCAGCTGGAACTTAAGCACAGGCATTTAACAGCCTGAGCCACCAAGGCTCAGTTCCCCGATGGGGGAAGAGAGGCGGGATATAAATC
This sequence comes from Naja naja, assembly GCA_009733165.1. NCBI lineage: Eukaryota > Metazoa > Chordata > Lepidosauria > Squamata > Elapidae > Naja > Naja naja. Next base: position 15,619,910 of record CM019150.1, on the reverse strand, counting down.
TAATAAATAAATTAATAATAATAATAATAATAATAATAATAATAATAATAATAATAATGAATTGATGTTGGATCCGGAAGACTTCTGTGGACAATAAGCTGCAGGTTGCTTTCTGCAAAAAAAAAAAAAGATAGTTAATTGGATTTGATTTTTTGGGAAAACAAAGATTCCTACCGCTACTAAAATTTGCCTTTTTATTAAAAATAGTTAGCAATTAGAAGTTAAATTAAACTCTAGTTAAGTTTCTAAACTACAGGTACATATCCTAAACCCAGGGCTCCCAGGAGTGCCCAAAGCCTCAAATGTAAATCCCAGAAGCCTCCAAGCATTGGTTCATCTTTGAATGTTTTTAATCTAGCTGCAGCACAAATATTATTAAATCCCTGATTGAGGAATACTCACTATTGACTCTGTTTAATTATAATAGAACATAAGTGGAGCCAGATCAGGTTTCATTCTTCTCCTGCCTCACTCTTGTTATTTTGAGTTGGGCTCCCAACAGATCAAGTTTGGCACTCAAGTCACAAACAAGATGTCCATCTTGGATGGACTCTTCCTAATTTTCAACCTTAAAAAGCCTTAGTATCCTTCTTCCCTCTCATGCCATTTTCTAGATGCTTTTTCCTCTGAATCTACAGTTTTTAAAGTCTTGATTCCACTTAGGTGGCTGGTTAGAGACATTTTGCTGTTTGAGGGCTGGAGGTAAGATACAGTATGGCACCTTCCTTCTCATCCAAGGCAAGGTGCAGATTGTTCAACAGTAGACAAATCATTTGCCTGCCATCACCAGAAGAAAATTCTACAAAGACTTCTCTCCATCCCTGGGATTCATCTACACAAATCTCACAACTGTCTTGCCATTTTATAACTATCTAAAACAGGGGTGTCAAACTCAATGCCCATGGGATAGATCTGGCCTGCAATGTGGTTGGATCTGGCCCACAGGGCCATCCCGGTATATCCATCTTACTTTGGCCCACTCTACTCATGTTGCTTCGCCCGATCTACCCAATGCGGAGAGGAAAGATCAGGTCAATGTAGCTTCAGCCCAGTCTACCCAATTAGGCCAGCATGGCTTCGGCCCAGTCTACCCAATGTGAAGAGGGTTAATGCCGGCTGGCGGTCCCCTGACGATGAGCCTATTCTGTCGCGGCCCCGGACCTCTGGAATCAACTTCCCCTGGGGCTCCGCCTGGCCCCTGACCTCCGCACCTTCTGCCATGATCTAAAGACCTGGTTGTTTGACCAATCCAGGCTGTGACCCTTGGGGTGGGATGGTTTTATATTTTTAAGTTTTATAAATTCGTTTTTGGGCTTGTAAATTTGTTTAATTTCTTTTTAATTATTTATGGTTCTGTTTTTAGTTGTGAGCCGCCCTGAGTCTTCGGAGATGGGGTGGCATACAAGTCTCAAAAATAAATAAATAAATAAATAAGAGGAAACATGCCAGCAGTTTGGGGAGTGGTGTCAAGCTGGCCAGCCCACCTAGTTGGCCACACCCACCCAGTCAGCCACACACCCTGGCCCCCGAGGTCAACCTCAGCCCTGATGTGGCCCTCAGTGAAATTGAGTTTGACACCCCTGATCTAAAAGATTCTTCAGATTGCCCAAGTAAGATCCCCTTGAATAACTCCTGACATTTAAGGAACCTGTCACTATCTCACAAGACAATCCATCTCACAGGGTTGTTAATATGGGGGAGGGGGGAAATGGAGGTGAGCATGCTACAAATCAACAAAGAAACAGATCATGCCACTTTAAAGATTGATAGGGATTTATGACCTGTAAAGTGTAGGATATTCATTCATTCATTCATTCATTCATTCATTCATTCATTCATTTCCTATAGCCATCCAACTCGACCAAATGACTCTAGGAAGCTTATAATTCTAAAATTATAAAACAATTTAAAACAATAAAATATCCAGAAAATAAATGCATACAGCAGCCAAGATAATTAACCAGCTAGCAGTAAAGCCAATAAATTCATCCCCTCAGGATGCTGCTACAGGGCATTGCATGCCAAAACAGCTAGACACAGAGACAGGTTTTTTCCCTTGTGCCATCACTCTGCTGAACATCCAATTCCCATAATACTGCCTCAGATCTCAGTATATTTACTCATATAATATGACTGTATTACATTTACTTTCTCATATGTTCTACTATTTTCTATTATTGGTATCACTGTTATGATTATTTTACTTTAATATTATGATTATTAGTTTGTTGTTTAACATGTACATTGAGAGATTATGCACTGGTGACAAATTCCTTGGGTGTCTTTCACACTTGGCCAATATTCTATTCTATTCTGTTCTGTTCTGTTCTGTTCTGTTCTGTTCTGTTCTGTTCTGTTATATTCCATTATTTTCTGCTCTATTCTGTTCTGTTCTGTTCTGTTCTGTCCTATCCTATCCTATCCTATCCTATCCTATCCTATCCTATCCTATTTTCTGCTCTATTCTACTTTCTGCTTTTAACACATTCCCAGCCCCAAGTCCAGGGGTGGGATTCTACTGGTTCAGACAGGTTTGGGTGAACCAGTAGTTCTGGTGATCATTTGGCCCCGCCCAGCCACCCCTGCCCTTTTCCTGTGCTTTATTTCCTTGTTTTTGAGCACAGCTGATTCCCATGGCAGAGCGGTTTGCCATGCATCAGCTGTTTTACTCACCGGGGCTGCAGCAGAAAGTAAATATTATAGCTAAAAATGTTCTTTTCTAAATGTTGTGTGTGCGCACGAAGCACGCATCTGGCATGCGCACACACAAAGAGCACGCTCACCCAACCAGTTGTTACACCAGTTGAATTGCACCACTGCCCAAGTCTGAGTACTAAACAAGTTTGTAGAGCCTTGTGAAAAGCCAACAGGGTTGGAGCAATTCTAATTTCCAAGGGGAGACTATTCCACAAAGCAGGGGCTACAACAAAGAAGACCTCTCATTTTGTTCCCACCCATTGACACTCTTTGGCTGATGGGCTCTGTAGCATGCTCAATCTGCTAGATTGAATTGTATGGGTGGAGACCCTCAGAAAAAGACAGTCCCTCGGGTAACCCAGTCCCAAGCCACATGGAGCTGTAAAGGTGACAACCAACATCTCGAATTGCACCTGGAAACACCCCAGCACCCTGTTGATTTCTTTCAACATTTCCCTCTTTGCTTTGTTTCAGTTCTTTTCAACATAGCCTGAATTTGCCAAATTTAGTTTTTCATTCCTTTGTCTCAGGGAGATTAAATTGAAAAGGGGCATGCCTGGGAGGCTGTCCTTTTCAAGTGGGGGTAGAAATGGCATCACATATAAAGCTTCCTGAAGAAGCTGCCAGAAGAAAGGAATTGTGCTCGGCAGTCATTGAACTGCTTCCCAGGGGTATGCTCAAGAGGATAAGTTGGCCTAATGAAGATGGTTATTTTATGCAATTAAAAGGGTTATGGCTGCTCTTTAGTCATGGCTGGTTGGAATCTCTTGTCATTCAGAGGGCTAAAATGTATTAATCAGTCTTCTCCTGCAGATACATTTGTGGTCTAATGAAAAGGCTGTTCTAGGCTGATCTCTGAAAGAATTGCAGGAGATCTATCACAGGTTAGAAGACCAATGCTCTTTTCCTTTTCATCAAGCCTGTTACATTTTGTATCAGCTGGGTTCTCTAAAATAAATCAGAGCCTATTTCCTCCGGTTCTTCCATTGGATGGGATGAGAAACCACCCAAGACAAGCCATGACATATATTGGTCTCTGCCAGAGCATCATCTTCAATGGTGTTGAACATGGAGAAGCTCTTCATGACACTTTCTCTATGTATCTCTTTTTAGAAGAGCCTTTAATCTACAATATAATTATGTTGCATTCATTTTAACAACAATATTATCATTACCATCAGTGTTACTTATTATTAATAGAATAGAATAGAATAGAATAGAATAGAATAGAATAGAATAGAATAGAAAATGTGGAATGGAATGGAATGGAATAGAATAGAATAGAATAGATAAAGAATAGAATAGAATAGAATAGAATAGAATAGAATAGAATAGAATAGAATAGAATAGAATAGAATAGAAAATGTGGAGTGGAATGGAATGGAATGGAATAGAATAGAATAACAGTTGGAAGGGACCTTGGAGGTCTTCTAGTCCAACCTCCTGCTTAGGCAGGAAACCCTATACCATTTCAGACAAATGGTTATCCAGTCTCTTCTTAAAAACTACTATAGTTTATTTATTTATTTAATCAATTTATTTATTTTGTCAATCACTTACAAGATAATAAGTATAAGGATAAACATAGTGATGAAAACATGAAATGGATACATATAAGAAAAATAAAAAGAAACAATAGGAGGGGGACGGTAGGCACTTTGGTGCACTTATGCACACCCCCTACAGACGTCTTAGGAAAGGGGTGAGGTCAATAGTAGAGAGTCTAAGGTTAAAGTTTTTGGGGTTTGGGGAAGAAACCACAGAGTCAGGTAGAGTATTCCAGACATTGACCACTCTGTTGCTGAAGTCGTATTTCCTGCAATCAAGTATGGTGCGGTTAACCTTGAGTTTGTATCTATTGTGTGCTCTTGTATTGCTATGGTTGAAGCTGAAGTATTCATTGACCAGAAGGACATTGCAATGTATGATTTTATATACTATACTTAGATCGGACTGAAGGCGGTGTAGTTCTAGGTTTTCTAGGTCTAGAATTTCAAGTCTAGTGGCATAAGGTATTCTGCAATGAGTAGAGGAGTGTAGAACTCTTCTTGTGAAATATTTCTGGACTTTCTCAACTGTGTTAATATCAGATATGTGATGTGGGTTCCAGACTGATGAGCTGTATTTGAATATTGGTCTAGCAAATGTTTTGTATGCCCTAGTTAGTAGTGTGATATTAGCAGAGAAAAAGTTATGTAGGATTATGTTTTCTATTACAGTATGTTCCTGTCCTTTTATTGATATAAGGCCTTGGTGGTGCAGGCTGTTAATAGCCTAGCACTTAGCTCCAGCTGCCTGTAATTATTGCAGGCTCGAATCCCACCAGGCTCAAGGTTGACTCAGCCTTCCATCCTCTCGGGGTAGGTAAATTGAGGACCCAAGATTGTTGGGGGCAATAAGCTGACTTCGTAAAAATGTCGCTTAGTAATAAGCAGGCATATACAATGGAATGAAGGCTACTGCTGAGCGCATTGGGTTGTATCCCAAAAACTGTAAGCCGCCCTGAGTCTCCGGAGAAGGGCGGGATATAAATATGAATTAAAAAAAAATAAGGCATCAAGACCCATGCAGTATACTAAAGATTTAAATCCAAGAATAATAGCATTTCATTTGAATATTATGAAGAGTTGTGGTGGCACAGTGGTTAGATTGCAGTACTGCAGGCTACTTCTGCTGCCTGCCGGCTGCCTGCAACTTGGTAATTTGAATCTCACCAGCTCAAGGTTGACTCAGCCTTCCATCCTTCTGAGTGGGTAAAATGAGGACCCAAATTGTTGGGGGCAATAGGGCTGACTCTGTAAACCACTTAGAGGGGGGCTGTAAAGCACTATGAAACAGTAAGTGCTATTGCTATTGTTAATACATGTATAATACATATAATACATGATAGCAGTATTCTGGTATTTTAGAGGCTGCCACAAAGAGGTAGGGGTCAACTTATTTACCAAAGCACCTGAAGGCAGGAGAAGAAACAAGGGATGGAAACTAACCAAAGAGAGAAGCAACCTGGAATTAAGGGGAAACTTCCTAACAGTGAGGACAATTAACCAGTGGAACAGCTCACCTTCAGAAATTGTCATGCTTCATCACTGGATGTTTTTAAGAAGAGATTGGACAACCACTTGCCTAAAATGGTATAGGGTCTCCTGCTTGAGGAGGGGGTTAGACTAGAAGACCTCCAAGGTCCCTTCCAGCTCTATTCTGATTGATTGATTGTAGGACTAGACCAAACTTTCTTTGTGGACCAGTATTTTCTGATTTTCCCAGCCAGCATGATAAAGGTTTTAGAAGTTGAGGTTTTCACATCTAAAAGAAGCCAGGACAGGATTTTTTTTGTCACTGTTAATTAAAGTCCAAATTTTAAAGCCCATACTTACTCACACTGATAATTGGGTACTAAAACGTCTCTTTTTTAAGCACAGTTCTCCTGCATAGATTACCCTTCTGAAAAGGTTTGTGTTATGTATGTAGGTTTGAATGTTATTGGTTTATTTGAACTGTTCTTGTAAAATGTTAAATGGTATTGGTTTAAATACTGTGGGACGAAACCCTGCACTCCCATTGGCTGGCAACTACGGCTGCAGGCTATAAGAGGCAGCCGTAGCCCAGCCAAGTCGGGTCCACTCGAGCTGTAGTCACTGAATAAACTCTTCACTGAAGCTCTTCGCGTCTGACTCTTCATGCAAACCTAACAGTTTGTTTTTAGATTTTTTGCTCTGTTTTAGTTCTAGGAATGACTGGTTGTATTAAGCTTCTTCAAGGACAGAGCAGAGGTATAGGTAGGAGAAACTAAGGAAATGCTTTAGAAAAATACAAATTTCTGAATTTGTAAAAAAAAAATTAGAAACATGCTTTTAAAAATTCTCATTCTCCATTCATCAGATGGAAAAGCCATTGCCGTTGATGGTTATCCCCACCCAAGATAAATAAAAAATAATCTCAAGTTAAATTTGACTCTGGCTGATGTCACGGACCATGCAGTCTTCTTGGCAATATTATGGAACTGGTTTGCCAATGCTAGTTTCCCAGTTTAGTTTACAGCCTGATATGCATGGTAGTCTCCCATCTGATATTCCAGGGGTCCCCAACTCCCTGTTCCCTGATCCAGTGCTGGGCTGCAGCTCATTTATTTTATTTTATTTACCTAGAGAGATTTCTGTTATAGTTATCACCACTGACTATATTCCACCTGATGCAAATGTTAGCACAGCACTCTCTAAGTTAAATGATGCCATCAAGAGGCAGCAGCACACTTACCCTGAGGGCACTTTTGTCATATTTTGAGACGTATTTTGTGTTTCGGGGGAGGGGGGGCTGCACCAAGGGAAGGTCATTCAATTTTAATGTGCTTTGACAATAAAAGGTTTCGTTTGATTTGATTTGATTTGATTTGAAACTGAGCTGCAGAAATGATGGGCGAATACTTCTTCTCTTTCTTGTGCTGTATCCGTCATCAGACATTGGTGATCATGTTGCAGATCCTATTTTATCAACAGCCACACGAAAAAATGCCACTGAGTTTTGTACAAACCAGTCCCTTAGATTTTGAAACCATGATGTTCTTCTGCTGCCTGGACCTCGTTTGCCTTCAGTCTTTCCCTGGAGATTGAAGTATGCTGCATTTTTCTGAGTGTCACCTCACATGTCCAAAATATTCTAACTTTTGCTTTTAATGGTTTTGATGGTTTCCCTTGCCTTTCCATGCTGCTTATCACCCCCTCATTTCTGATTTTGTCAACCCAGCTTATACATAACAGCTGTCTCTAAATCCACATTTCAAATGCGTCTAGTGTCTTCAAGTAGCTTTCTGTCAGAGACCAACTCTGCACTCCGTAGAGCAGGATAGGAAAGATGTAGCATCTGACAAGCCTGATTTTGAATCTTAGGCTAATGTGATGATTGCAGAAGACCTTTTACATTTTGAAGAATGATGTTCGAGCTTTCTCTATCCTTGTCTTTACTTCAGTGGTCATGTCCCAGCTTTCATGTAAATTAGAACCGAGGTACATGATAGCACACACATGTGTGTGAAACCATCCCCTTCCCTTTCTCCCACCACCTCTGCCAATCTGCTGAGCCAGAAAAGTTGGAGGCCTCCGTAGTGTGCTGTAGAGCAGTGGAGAGAAAGGAAACAGAAAACATCAACCATTTCCCAATCAAGATGCCAAGTACCTCAAAGATGAGATCGAGAAAGAGAAGCTTCTTTTGCAAGAGAAGAAAACTTTTGTTGAGAATTGCAAGATTATTATTACTATTATTTTCCTCAGGACTCATTTTCCACAGTACCAGCAAATGGCAGCACTTGAAGATGTAAGCTCTGGGCACTCTGATACATACTTTTTAAGCTGAAGGAGCAATGGAGTTAATCAAAGTCCTGCCTTTCATATCCTGACAAAATGTCAGGAGAATTACCTTTCAAACTACGCACAGCCTTTTTCAAGAGCTACTCCGTTGTGTTCCTTTTTTTTTTCATTTTCAAGACAAAGGAAACCAAAGCGTTGGGTGGGAAGGAGAGAGCGAGAATGTGACACAAAGAATTCTTCTCCTGGATATTTTGGGAGTTGCAGGTCAAATCTAAAAAGTAACTCGCCCTCTTATTAGTTAACAGGAAGGAAGAAGGTGGCTGCCTGTGGTATCTTTGAAATCTCAAACATTTGAAGCTAGTCAGTGGGCTACATTTTGTAAGATCCAAGTACTGAAAAATGTCTTAATGTTGCTTTCATATGAACCAAAGGGAAGCTTTGTTCCCAGAGGTGAGCTGCATTTTCATTGGCAAGGGGTTCAGTGGTTGTGAGAACCGAGAAATACCACCTCTGACTGGTCCCGGCAAATACCACCTCTGACTGGCCCCGCCCCCACCTATTCTTTGCCTCCTGAGTCCCAGCTGATTGGCTGGGTCTTCTTTTGTTGCCCTGCACAGGAGAAGGGAGCTGGAAAGCAGGTTAGTGGGGTGGGGAGGGAATGTGGATTTTGCAGTAACCTTCCCCCAGGAATGGGGAGGGAATAGAGATTTTACAGTATCCTTCCCCTGCCACAGCCACTAAGCTTTGCCCACCAAGCCATGCCCACAGAACCAGTAGTAAAAATTTTTGAATCCCACCACTGTTCTGTATCCATCTGCATTGTAAGAAATCTAGCAACAATTGTGTTTCTTGAAAAAAAGTAAGATAATTTGGTAGTTTGGCATAAACATGTGCTTAAAAGGCATCACAAACATTCACTCTATACTGGCTAATTTAGATTTAAATTATCCAGTCAAAAGCATCCTTCCCAGTGCATTTTTCCAATTGTCTTTTTTGCTTAAGAGGAAGGAAGGCAGCTGTAATAGGAATGGCGTTAAAGCACCAAAAATCCACAGCGCTCTAATGCCAAGGTAATGAGCACATTCGCATAAACGCATTTCATGCTCGGGTAGTTTTTATTGTTTATGGGATGGCTATTAATAAATCCAACGGTGCAGCAGAAGAATAATGTTATTTGAGCAATATCGCAATTGAGTTCTTTGAATTTTATATAAGATAGCTTAACTGAGGTTCATTGGGGAGGAAGGAAGGAAGGAAGGAAGGAAGGAAGGAAGGAAGGAAGGAAGGAAGGAAGGAAGGAAGGAAGGAAGGAAGGATGGGCAGATGGATATATTGGCAAATGCTTGAGGAGTATAATATCAACACAGTAGGGGTATCAAACTCAAGCCTCCAGCAGGGTGCTTAGATCTGGCCAAACAGTGAAGGACCAGCCTTCAGTGACTCTGCCACTGAAAACGGACCTTAGGACCTTAGCAGCCCTCCTGAGCTCCATTTTTGCTGGCAGAGGGTTGCAGGAGGCCGTTGCAGCCAAAAATGGGCCCTGGGAGCCTGTTTTTGCTGGCAGACTGCTCGGGCCACCACAGGTGCCTCCAACATGAATGATGTCGAGCTGGCCACACCCACCCGAGCCCCCTGAGGTCAAACACAACCCTGATGTGGCCCCCAATGAAATCAAGTTTGACACCCCGCAGTAGAGATATTATTTCTTTAATAAAGCAAAAATATACCTGATTTACAGAAGGAAAGGAAAATATACTTTGAAAGCACAATCCATTCAGTATTTTTAAAATGCAAGCAAGCTGTATAAAAAAAACCCACTTTTTTTTTACAACCTTTCCCAAAATTTTTGCTTTTATTTTATTTTATTTTTTACTTAGTGCTCCAAATACATGGGGTATGTTGTGTCTATGCAGGTATTCATTGGAAAGCGCATACTTCCAGCCAAGCCTCCTGTCAGCTTTTGTGTGAAGCCTAGAGATATATGGAGGCCATTTGCAAAGGCTTTTGAGACTCTGCAATTCTCTTTAAATGTTTTCGTAGTCATGTTGGATAGAAACAGCACTATTGCTTTGACCACCATGGAAAACAGCATTTGACCACCAAGGAAACACACACAGACCATGAGGTGATAACAGTGTTTGGACCTTTTTCTACTATAAAACAACAGGGGGAAAAAATAAAGCTTAACTCTTTCCCACAATGATGATGTGAGATGCTTAAACTAAGGGGATATTGGCACCATCTGTTTAAGTTGCTCCTATCTTGGGCTAGTCTCTAAATCAGGGGTGTCAAACTCAATTTCATTGAGGGCTGCATCAGGGTTGCGTTTGACCTCAGGGAAGGAGGCATAGGCAGGGTGGGTGTGGCCAGCTTGATGTCTCACATTTTGGGTGGCGCCCTTGGCCTGAGTGCTCTACCAGCAAAAATGGGCTCCCAAGCTCCATTTTTGGCAGTGATGGCCTCCTGCAACTCTCTGCCAGCAAAAACGACCCCCCCACGAGCTCCATTTTTACTGACAGGGGCACCATGGGCTGGATCTTTGCTGTTTCCAGGATGGCCCTGTGGACCAGATCCAGCCCGTAGGCCTTGAGTTTGACACCCCTGCTCTAAATCATCTTTTTAAAAATCCTTTTGGACTTTACCAAAGAGCTTTAAAAGTATTTTGTCCAGACACGGGCTATCAAACCCTCCAGTTGGACAATTGGACGACTCTTAACACTTAACCACTTTGCTTAACAATGGAAATTCTGGTCCCAATTGTTGTAAGTTGAAAACTACCTGTAGCTTGCTTGCTATTTTGTTTTACTTTATTTTATTGTAGCCTTTTATTTTTCATTGTAAGACCATCAGGCTCTAACAAGTTGTTGCAAAGAGCAAGTTTGCTTCTGGTCCTCTGGTAGTTCCTGGAATGATCGTGTGACTTATATGAATGCCATGTTTTCCATAGTGGGTGAACAGAAACAAGATACACAGCACATCAAATCCACTGTGGTAAGTCTGCCAGGTTTTCTAAAGCAACAACTTTCTAAGTGATTCCTTGGATTCTGGTCTCCATCAGTAAAAACCAAGTGAATTTCACATCTGATCTGATGAATCTTGAACCACAAAAAAAAAGAAACCAATTTAGAAATGGCTGCATCTAAACATTGCACTGTTAAAAGGTACAATAGAATGCATAAGATTGTTTTTATTTTCTTTTGAGATCTGTACATCTATTTCCAGCCTGGCTGATCTCAACTGAAAACCATCTAAAATATCTTAGAAAATTATTTGCCAAAATGACACAGGGATAATGCAGAACCTTTTCAGCATCCTAAGCTTACGATGCAACATTTAATACTTGGGATTTTCTGACTGCACTGACACCCATCTTCCTCCATAATAGCCGCAGCAGAACTTATCATTCTGTATCTATTTGGAGTCCAGAGAACCTGGAAACAAAAAATCCTAGGCCATAATAACCATATCTCAGTTGAGAAATGGAAGAAACCAGTCCTACTGTGCCTTAACATGACTGGTCCCTGGTGACCCCATCGAGACTTAGGCCTGCTTTTATGTTGGGAAGTAAATTTGAAGGTACAATTGGATCTGAGTAGTACAGCAAGCTTGATAAGGGATAGCCATGAATTGGGAGAATCTGTACATCACCAAACAGTAGGTAGCATAATATCTTGTAATCTGCAACCTGAATCCTGAATACCTGAGCTAGTATTGAGCTATACATACCAGCCAACCAGAGGAGACTTGGGGAAGTACAATTATGCATGCTCATGAAGGAAAAGGGGGATATAGACCTAACAATAAGCAAATGTTTTTTGTGTCTCTTGTGTTTAATAAAGTCAAGTCAATAGCAATAACACTTAAACTTCTATACCACTTCACAGTGCTTTACAGCACTCTCTGAGCAGTTTACAATGTCAGCATATTGCTCTAACAATATGGGTCCTCATTTTACCAACTTTGGAAAGATGGAAGTCTGAATCAACTTTGAACTGGTCAGAATCAAACTCCAGGCTGTGGGCAGAGTTAGCCATTCTAATAAAACTCTTTCCACTTCATAGAAACAATAAAGAAACAAAACCTACAACCCAGCGACCTACTCATGAGCTTCGATGTCATATTCCTCTTCACCCAAGTACCTATTAAAAAAGCCTTGACAGCTATCCAAAACAAATATAACCCCCCTAAGCACATCCTAGATCTGACCAACCACTGCCTAACCAACACATACTTCATCCACAATGGACAAAGATACAAACAGAAAGAAGGAGCACCTATGGGATCACCCCTCTCACCCATCATCGCTAACCTATACATGGAACACTTTGAAACCAACACTCTAGACAAATCCAAACACAAACCTAAACTCTGGCTTAGATATGTAGATGACACTTTTGTAATTTGGCTACACGGGAAAGAAAAACTGGACAACTTCCTCACACATCTCAACAGCCTACACCCCAAAATACAATTCACCATGGAAACAGAAGTCAACAACCAACTTCCCTTCCTGGACGTCCTAATTTACAAAAAACCCAATGGCTCCCTAGGACACACCATCTACCGGAAGAAAACACACACCAACCACTACTTAAACACACAATCCCATCACCACCCTGAACAGATCAACTCCGTAGCCAAGACCCTCATCTCCAGAACCAAATGCCTAGCCAACAAAGACCACCTGAGAACAGAATTACACACCCTCACTAATATATTAATTTCCAATGGATTCCAAAGAAACACAATTACCAACCTAATCCTAAGGGAGGCACCCCCCAAAAACCAAGACACAGAACAGGACAATGGTATCACCCTCCTCCCCTACATCAAAGGCACCACAGATAAAATCAGCAAAATTCTCCACAAAAACAATATCAGGACAGCCTTCGGCACTGACCAAAAAATAGCCAACATCTTAAGAAACCCCAAGGACAAGATCCAGCTAGAAAACCAAGGAGTTTATGAAATACCATGCAAAAATTGCCCAGCCACATACACTGGACAAGCCAACAGGAGAATAAATTCACGCATCACAAAACACAAGAATGCAGTCAGAAAAGAAGAAAATACTTCCTCCCTTTTCCAGCACCTTAAAGCAACAGGACATGAAATTAATTTTGAGGGATCCAAATTAATCTCCAATACTGAATACTTCAACAAGAGAATAATCAGGGAAGCCATCGAAATAGAGAAACACCCCCAAAACATGAATAAACAGGATGATACCTCCCACCTACCAGACATCTGGAAACTAGCCCTTATCAACAAATGAGCCCCAGCCATGAAAACCAACACTGGTCCCAAAACAACACATGACGCCACCACCAATCTCCCTCACCAGACTCAAACCCAAACCCATCCCATAGACAAAAGGCAACCACTGTCCAGAAAACAGACCACGGCAGCATCACAAGCTGCTATACCCTCTGATCCCCAAACTAAGCAAACTGACACATGTCATGAACACATAGCCAGACCTCAAACTCGGAGCCAAACCAAAGCCCAGAACGTTACATCACAGCCATCCACTCAGGATATCACATCACGGAACTCAGGAGGTTACACCACAAAACCTCAGGATGTTACAACACAGCCAATGACCCAGGAGATTACAGCACAAGACCCAGGATGTCACAACAATAGAACTCAGAAGGTCAGCACACAGCCCATTACCCAGGTCGTTACAACACAAAAGGCTGAGAGACACACAGCAAGTACCTCAGCCACACAGGTTCTTATGAAAAAGCCAACCAATCTGCAAACATCAACTCCATCAACCAATAAATAAGTAAAAACACAGCCAACCAACCCGCTTACAACAGAGCCAGCACACCACACCTCCCCAACAGTATTTATAGAGAGACGGCAGCTCCGATCACACTTTGCTCACACAAGCACGAAGCCGAAAGCACCAGCCTGAAGATGGTGAGTGGGACCTCATCGAAACATCACCAAGATACTCTTAATCTTACATGGGAAAAGACCCGAACATGCCAAGACCTGCATACCTGTACCCGTGAAAATCTACGAAAACAAATATATATATATTTCCCGTGTAGGATTGAAAAGACCCAAACACACCAAGACCTGCATACCTGTACCCATGAAAATCTAAGAATATATATATATATATATATATATATATATATATATATATATATATATATATGTTTTCGTAGATTTTCACGGGTAAAGGTATGTAGGTCTTGGTGTATTCGGGTCTTGTCCCGTGTATGATTGAGAATACCTTGGCAACGTTTCGACAAAATCTCATCCGTCATCTTCAGGCTGGTGTCTTCAGCTTCGTTCTCCTGGGAGAAGTGTGTGATCGTGGCTGTTTTTCCCTTTTAAACTCTAGAGTTGGCTGTGTTGTTACTTCTTGATTGGTTTGTGGAGTTGATGTATGCAGATTGGATGGCTTTTTCCTGAGACCCTGTGTGGCTGAGGTGCTGGCTGTGTCTCTCTCAGCCTTTTGTGTGTAACCACCTGGGTAATGGGCTGTGTGATGACCTTCTGAGTTCTATTGTTGTGATGTCCTGGGTGTGGTGCTGTAATCTCCTGGGTCGTGTCTGTGCTGCAACCTCCTGATGTTTTGTGTTGTGATCTCCTGAGTTCTGTGATGTAGTATCCTGGGTGGAAGGCTGTGATGTGGCATTCTGGGCCTTGGTTTGGCTCAGTTTGAGGTCTGGCTATGTGTTTATAGCGTGTGTCAGTTTGCTTAGTTTGGGGGTTGGGGGGGGTGTAGCAGCTGTGTTGCAGCCATGGTCTGGTTTCTGGATGGTGGTTGCCTTTCATCTGTGGCGTGGGCTTGGGTTTGAGTCTGGTGAAGGAGATTGGTGGTGGCATCATGTTATTTTGGGTCGGTGTTGGTTTTTGTGGCTGGGACTCGTTTGTTGATTAGGGCTAGTTTCCAGATGTCTGGTAGGCGGGAAGTATCATCCCGTTTATTCATGTTATGGGGGTGTTTCTCTATTTCGAATGGCTTCCCTAATTATTCTCTTGTTGAAGTGTTCAGTATTGGAGATAAGTTTGGATCCATTGGACATTCCAAAGAAGCACAATCACCAACCTAATCCGAAGGGAGACTCCCCCCAAAAACCAAGACACAGAACAGGACAATGGCATCGCCCTCCTCCCTTACATCAAAGGCACCACAGATAAAATCAGCAAAATTCTCCACAAACACAATATCAGGACAGCCTTTGGCACTGATCAAAAAATAGCCAACATCTTAAGAAACCCCAAAGACAAGATCCAGCTAGAAAACCAAGGAGTTTATAAAATACCATGCAAAATTTGCCCAGCCACATACATTGGACAAACCAACAGGAGAATAAATGCACGCATCGCAGAACACAAGAATGCAGTCAGAAAAGAAGAAAAACTTCCTCCCTTTTCCAGCACCTTAAAGCCACAGGACATGAAATTGATTTTGAGGGATCCAAACTTATCTCCAATACTGAACACTTCAAAAGAGAATAATTAGGGAAGCCATCGAAATAGAGAAACACCCCCATAACATGAATAACGGGATGATACTTCCCGCCTACCAGACATCTGGAAACTAGCCCTAATCAACAAACGAGTCCCAGCCACAAAAACCAACACCGGACCCAAAATAACACATGATGCCACCACCAATCTCCTTCACCAGACTCAAACCCAAGCCCACGCCACAGATGAAAGGCAACCACCATCCAGAAACCAGACCATGGCTGCAACACCAGCTGCTACACCCCCCTCCAACCCCCAAACTAAGCAAACTGACACACGCTATAAACACATAGCCAGACCTCAAACTCGGAGCCAAACCAAGGCCCAGAATGCCACATCACAGCCTTCCACCCAGGATACTACATCACAGAACTCAGGAGATCACAACACAAAACATCAGGAGGTTGCAGCACAGACAACGACCCAGGAGATTACAGCACCACACCCAGGACATCACAACAATAGAACTCAGAAGGTCATCACACAGCCCATTACCCAGGTGGTTACAACACAAAAGGCTGAGAGAGACACAGCCAGCACCTCAGCCACACAGGGTCTCAGGAAAAGCCATCCAATCTGCATACATCAACTCCACAAACCAATCAAGAAGTAACAACACAGCCAACTCTAGAGTTTAAAAGGGAAAAACAGCCACGATCACACACTTCTCCCAGGAGAACGAAGCTGAAGACACCAGCCTGAAGATGACGGATGAGATTTTGTCGAAACGTTGCCAAGGTATTCTCAATCATACACGGGACAAGACCGAATACACCAAGACCTACATATATATATATATATATATATATATATATATATATATATGTAGGGTGTATTGGTCATCCCTATTTGTCAAACGTTGCCAAGGTATTCTCAATCTTACACGGGAAAAGACCGAATACACCAAGACCTACATACCTTTACCCGTGAAAATCTACGAAACATATATATATATATATATATTTGTTTTAGATTGTAAAGTAGCTTGGTGCATCTCCTTAAGGTTGAGAATACTGGCAAGAAATTCAACCGTCATCTGGCTGGTGTCTTCAGCTCTTCTCCAGGAGAACGAAGCTGAAGACACCAGCCTGAAGATGACGGATGAGATTCGAAACGTTGCCAAGGTATTCTCAACCTTACACGGGACAAGACCGAATGCACCAAGACCTACATATATATATATATATATATATATATATATATATATATATATGTGTGTGTGTGTGTGTGTGTGTGTGTGTGTGTGTGTGTGTTTTCGTAGATTTTCATGGGTAAAGGTATGTAGGTCTTGGTGTATTCGGGTCTTGTCCCGTGTAAGATTGAAATCTTACACAGGACAAGACCCGAATATACCAAGACCTACATATATATGTATGTATGTATGTATGTATATGTATATGTATATGTATATGTATATGTATATGTATATGTATATGTATGTGTATGTATGTATATATCCAAGCATCAATCTTATTTAAATTCCAACCACAGAGAAAACTGTCCAGATGCTTCCACCAGCACTGATATTTCCTGGACTTCTCCCATCGAAGCATAAATCAGGATTGAACCTACTTAGTTTCTAAACCCAGCAATGCTCAGCCTATTTCTCAGATTACTAAATCATTGTGTTTAATAGTTGATGGTGCTTACAGCTTGACAGAGCATCAATGGGATGACTTGGTGGAATTTGAATATCAGTGAATATCTGAAGATCAAACATATATTCCATAGGAACAAAGCAATGGTTGATCTGAAACTATACCAGTCAGTGGGATCATTAATTGTGACTTTATAGCTCCTCATTTTCTCAAAGGTGAAAAAAAGGCTCAAAAGCAAGCATGAGTTTATAATGAGAGAAGACAGAGTAGAGCTATGCAAGGTTAGCTAAAAAGGGGCAGGGTTCTGAATGGATTAATGATAATATTTGCTCAAGGAATTAAACCCTGACTGTTGGGGTCCAATACAAGGTTGTTTTTTTTAAATTACATTTATATGCCGCCCTTCTCCGAAGACTCAGGGTGGCTTACAATTTTTGGGATACAACCCAGTGTGCTCAGCAATAGCCTTCATTCCATTGTATATGCCTGCTTATTACTAAGCGGCATTTTTACAAGGTCAGCTAATTGCCCCCAACAATCTTGGGTCCTCAATTTACCTACCCCGAGAGGATGGAAGGCTGAGTCAACCTTGAGCCTGGTGGGATTCGAGCCTACAGTAATTGTAGACAGCTGGATCTTAAGAGCAGGCGTTTAACAGCCTGAGCCACCAAGGCTCAAGGTTAGAACAGAAAAGAAGGAATTGAGAGCAATTAATGAGGAAGGACAAAGAAAGTTGGAAGCAAGAAATTGAAAGGGTGTGGAACTAGGGAAGGAATAGACCAACCAGAAATTATTTTTTATTATTATAAAGTTTTATTAATTTTCTACTGTTGCATTTAATTAGTGCTTACTAAACTTCGTGTTGTCTGGGTTATTTTATTTGCTTAACAATACAAATTATATTCCTAATCTTTTCTTTACCCCTTTTTTCCAGCCATTGATAAAATAAATTCCATGTTTGGTAGTAGTCTGCATCTTCTTTCTGTTTAATCTTCAATGTCCATTTATGCACAGTCCAATATCTTCTTAATTATCTCTTCATCTAGTGGTATTCCTTAATTTTTCCAAGGCTGCACAAATACAACCCTTACTGCTGTTAATACATGCAATATTAAACATGAACTTTATTTATCCATTTTTTTTCTGGTACTATACCTAATAAAAAAAGTTCAGGGTTAAAATCTACATGTTTTCCTGACATCTTTTCTAGCCACATGTGTAGTTTTGCCCCAATTTTTTTTTGCTTTAGCACAAGTCCACCACAGATGATAATATGTGCCAGTTTTTTGGTTACATTTCCAACATTTACTGGACGTATTTTTTGAACATTTTGGCTAATGATTGCTAAACAAAAAGTTGTTATGGGGGTCTTCGGTGCTGTCTGAACTTGGTTGTTTTCTTGCAGATGTTTCTTGCAGACTGCGGTGGCACAGTGGTTAGAGTGCAGTACCACAGGCTACTTCTGCTGGCTGCCGGCTGCCTACAATTTGGCAGTTCGAATCTCACCAGGCTCAAGCCTTCCATCCTTCTAAGGTGGATAAAATGAGGACCCAGATTGTTGGGGCCAATAGGCTGACTCTGTAAACCACTTAGAGAGGGCTGTAAAGCACTGTGAAGCGGTATATAAGTCTAAGTGCTATTGCTGTTATCCAAATTAGGTAGCAACTTCAATGCAAATGGTAGTAAGTCAGGGACTACCTATAGACAGAGACATAATTCTAGAATATAGGAAGTTGTATTCTACCAATTCTTTAAAGAGCATTTGTACCTTTACTTTCATAAAAGACTGAAGGCTCTTTCATCAACTCCTTATCAGTCATCAGAGACTCAATCCTGGGATGCAACATGCAGAACGCATGTCATGTCACTGAGTTATAGTCTCTAGCACAGACCAATTTCATGAGGAGTATTAGAGTAACTCTCCAATATATTTAGTAGGGTTTATTTCCAAGTGCTGTTATTGAAGAACCTTTTAAATTAAAAGCCCCAAAATGAAAGATGAAAATGGAGACCTTTCACACAAAGCATATGCCTCACCACTGAGAAACCCTCACGCCATATGGGTTGAAGCATCTATTGCATTTTGTAGAATCCTTACTCTGAAATAAGACATATGGAAAATTTCTTGGAAATTGCAGAATTCAAATCTATCCAAGCTGAATCTGATATGTAGTTTGCAGGCTAAGCCAGCTTTGAGTAGTTTATTGTTCTGTCCTTCTTGTGAAGGCAGAAAATGGGTAAAGGTTAAGCAAGATGCATGAACATAATAATCTCTGGAGAGAAGAACCAGGGGAATACACAAGTTAAGGAGGGGTGAAACTTGCAGGCTAATAGACTGTTAATAACAACATACTGTGATGTCCTTGGAGATCTTTGAGCTTGGTTGTTTTCTTGCAGATGTTTCATTTACCCAACTAGGTGACATTGACAGTGCTAGAAGGGAATGTTGTTCAATAGTTCAATCCTGAACTACAAATGTTCTTTTCTATTGGTATATGTTGTTTTACTTGTGCTCCATCACTCTTCTATTTAGAGTTTCTGTGTCCTTGAGTTAACCTCCTGTGGTCAATTTTAAAAATTGGTATTTACAAAGCCACAAGTGAAAAGAGGAAGAGGAAGAGGAAGAAGAAGAGGAGGAGGAGGAGGAGGAAGAAGAAGAGGAGGAGGAGGAGGAGGAGGAGGAGGAGGAGGAGAAGAAGAAGAAGAAGAAGAAGAAGAAGAAGAAGAAGAAGAAGAAGAAGAAGAAGAAGAAGAAGAAGAAGAAGAAGAAGAAGAAGAAGAAGAAGAAGAATTATTATTCAACCAGAGGCTTAACACTATTATTTTGCTTCTTTCTTTGGAAGTGTCCATGATATTTAGTAGTTGGCTGCCCTGTTTTTAGAAGTATGAACTTGGGAAGAACCAAGAAACCTCTTGTAGCTTGCACCCCATGGATTGCCAATTCCTGTTTCAGACAGAGGAAAATCAAAAGCCTTGGTGGCTCAGGCTGTTAATTGCCTGCACTTAAGTTCCAGCTGCCTACAACTGCTGTAGGCTCGAATCCCACCAGGCTCAAGGTTGACTCAGCCTTCCATCCTCTCGGGGTAGGTAAATTGAGGACCCAGGATTGTTGGGGGCAATTAGCTGACCTTGTAAAAATGCCGCTTAGTAATAAGCAGGCATATACAATGGAATGAAGGCTATTGCTGAGCACACTGGGTTGTATCCCAAAAACTGTAAGCCGCCCTGAGTCTCCGGAGAAGGGCGGCATATAAATGTAATTAAAAAAAAAAAAGCCAAGATAATTCAGAATCCATAAAAGTTTTGGTGGTGTTTTTGTTTTATGAGGCATTCTGGCAGGAGTCACATCAAGCACCTAGTAATGATTCTCAACCAAGAAAACAAGGTTTTCAGAATCTCATTAGTCAGATTTATTGAAAGGGGAAAAAGGGGTTAGGCTGTAGAATTTTGGAAAGTGAGTATGTGTAATTTAATCCCAGTGAGTATGCTAAACCCAGGTTTGTTTGATCTCTTTGATCCTCTTTCTCAGTCCCTCTTAATCCAGGGGTGGTGGTGGGGATGTTGCTCTGTGCTTGCTGAATGTGGAAGGAATATGCATGTCTTCTGCCCTGTAAAATTCTGCAAATAATTGTTAGCTTTCCTGGGGTCAGAATAATCCATTACAAGCCACCACAAAAGGCTTTCAAAGTTGGTGATGACAAACAGTGCATGATATTCATACAACATATTAAACTTGGATTTTAAAGTAATCCTTGGTCTCAATTTGCATAATGCACCAAACCATAAATTAACCAAAATAACTGTATCCACATCGGAAGCTTTAAAAGAAAACCTTGTACAAGGTTAGACAAAATAAGTATAGCATTCGGTGTCCATGAAGCTGTTACATTTTTACCTGACCTGGTCAAATGTCTTGTTTACACACAGAGACATGAAATGCAGCCTGTTAAAAATGATCCAACTCAAAAACAAGGAAGGTTTTCTTGGAAAAGGATTTCCATTGCTCGATGGAAAGTTATTCTTACTTGCTTATCATTTAACGTATTTCCATATTTAGAATTGAATAGTATATCAGAGCTGGAAGGGACCTCAGAGGTCTTCTAATCCAACCCCTTGCTGAAGCAGGAGATCCCATACCATTCCAGACAGGTGGCTGTCCAGACTCTTCTTAAAAGCCTCCAATGATGGATCACCTGCCACTTCTGAAGACAAGATGTCCCACTGGTTCATTGTTCTCACTTAGTTCTAGGTCTATAGGTGCAGGGAGATGTTGGATATGATCCTTTCAGCTCATCAAAGGGATAAATGCTGGTTGAAGGAATTTTTCAATGGACACTATTAACATGGTGGAGACAGGCATGAAATGAAAGGTATACGAATGTGACCTGAGAGCAGGGGTGTCAAACTCAACTTCATTGAGGGCCACATCAGGGTTGTGTTTGATCTTGGGGGAACCAGGGTGGGTGTGGCCAGCATGAAGTCAATTGTGTTGGGGGTGTGTCTGTAGTGTCCCGAGTGCTTTGTCAGTGAAAACGGACTCCATATTTCCATTTTTGGCTGAAATGGCTTCCTGCAACCACCTGG
Source organism: Naja naja (assembly GCA_009733165.1). NCBI lineage: Eukaryota > Metazoa > Chordata > Lepidosauria > Squamata > Elapidae > Naja > Naja naja. The sequence continues at coordinate 15,598,231 of CM019150.1, read as the reverse complement.
CACTGAAAATGGAGCTGGCGGGGGGAAGTGCAGCCCTTGCAAGTTCTGTTTTCAGCAGGGATGGCCTCCTGAAACCCTCTGCCAGTGAAAATGAAGCTCGGGGGGACACGCACGGCCCTTGCAAGCTCTGTTTTTGGCTGGGATGGCTTTCTGCAGCCCTCTGCCAGCAAAAACAGCTTGGGAGGAACATATGTGGTCCTTATGAGTTCTGTTTTCACTGGCAGAAGCACCATGGGCTGGTCCTTTATTGTTTCCAGAATGGCCCTGGGGGCCAGATCCAAGCACCTCATGCAGGGATGGGATTCTACCTGTTTGGACCGGTTCGAGCAAACCCCTTGCTCCAAAGATCAGCTGTCTCCAAACTGGTTTGCTGTGATGAGCATGTGAGGACTCTCCCCTGCCCCTGCACTTTCCTGTCCTTTACTTCCTTTGTTTACAGAACAGCTGATTCGCGTGGCAGAGCGATTTGCCGTGCCTCAGCTGTTTTCTTCACAGGGACTGCTGCAGAAGATAAGTATTAGAGCTGTTCGTAATGTGGAGCACGCATTACAAGGAATTGATCACCAAACCGGTTGTTATACTGGTGGAATCCCATCCCTGACCCCACGGGCCAGATCTGGACTCCAGGCCTTGAGTTTGACACTCCTGCCTTAGAAGGAGAGATTACCAAAAGAAAAAAGAAAAAGAACATCAGCAATAGTTCTCAACTTCTTGGACTTGGTCCCATTTCAAGGAGAAGCTGGCATGCAGCCTACAGCCACTGGTCAGTTCACAGGACACCACTGGCTCACCAAGGCTTTCTTTTCATAATGTTTCTCTTTTACACCATCAATGCAACAGATGCTGAAAAGGCTGCACACTGAGACTCTACCAGCAGAAATAACAGATGCCTTGCTGTTCCTGAATGTTTACAGATATCTGTTAAAGAAAATTCAGACAATCAGCACAGTGGTGACCATAAACAGTGAATGGGTTTTAAATGGTGTTCTGATAAAAGCAACTTTCTCAATACATTCCCTCTCTTGGCTGAGAGTTTGGCTGCTGGCTAAAGAAAAAGCTGACAAGAACTGTCAGACCTACTCTTTAAGACGAGTGTCCATTTTCACAGGATATATTTCAGTGGTGGGATTCAGAAAATTTTACTACTGGTTCTGTGGGCGTGGCTTGGTGGATGTGGCAGGGGAAGGTTATTGTAAAATCCCCATTCCCTCCCCACCCCACTAACCTGCTTTCCAGCTCCATTCTCCTATGCAGGGCAACCAAAGAAGACCCAGCTGATCAGCTGGGACTTGGGAGGCAGAGAATAGATTGGGGCGGGGCCAGTCAGAGGTGGGATTTGCCGCTTCTCCGAACTATTCAAAATTTCCACTACCAGTTCTTTAGAACTGGTTAGAACCTGCTGAATACCACCTCTGATGTATTTCATATCTAGTCAGGTTTGTTTAGCTCCCAAAAGTGGATATCTCTTGGAAATCTAGTTAACTTTTTCTTAATTTTTAGCTATTGCATTTTCTTTCCTGCAGTCATATCAGTTTAATCCAATTCAGTCGAATCACGAATGAGCTACCGATAACTGCAAGAACCAGTAGCTGTTTTGCAACTCTACCATGGGCAACATTTCTTGTCATTGTTTAGGCAGAAACATACATGACAGCTAAAAGAGATGTAAGTAATAGAATTCCTTTCAAGATGGACAAGTTGTTTTCATATCACAATACAGGCAGTCCTTGACTTACAACAGTTCACTTAGTGGCTGTTCAAAGATACAATGGCACTGAAAAAAATTACTTATGACCATTTTTCACACTTATGACTGTTGCAGTATCCAGATAGTCACGTGATCAAAAATGGTATGCTTAGCAACTGACTCATATTTATGACAGTTGCAGTGTCCCAAGGTCATGTGTTTTTGTGACCTTCTGACAAGCAAGTCAAAAGGGCTTTGAGCTCCTGATAGATAACAGAATAACATAATATATATATAATATACATAAATATATAAATAAACTCTTTTTTTTAATTGAAGGAACTCAGAGGTGGGTTGGCTTCTGATTTTTCCCCTTAACATTTAATTCCTGTTATGTCAGGTTTTTTTTTTAAATTTTAATGAAGCTTTATCACAGCATATACAGAGGTGGCCTTTTAACTTGGCTAGAGGTTTAGGAATTGCTTCATCAAACAAATAAATAGATAAATCACAGTGGGAAGAAACTAACCACAAAATATTGGTCAGATAGTGCTGACGAATCTGCGTTGCTTTCAAAATTGCTCACTCACAGCTGAGTCTTTCATTGATTTTGTAGATGTTCTTTTGTTCCATATTGTTCTATAAATAATCTTCCTGCTCTTTATGTCACACAGTGCTCCATGGATATCTTTGATATACTGGTCCGGCATGAAAAATCACAGGGCAGAATTTCCCCAGTGAATGTGACTCAGGTTTCTTACATCTATGTCAGTAATTCATTTAGAAAGTAGCATATATCCTTAAAGCCCTAGGTGCATTTTAAGCCTAATTTATTATGCCTGCATTTAAAATTCAGAGTAAGCATGTATCAAAGTTACACCATTTGCCCAAGGGGTGTGTGTGCTCAAAAAGATCTCTCTAGATATTATGGATGAATGCTTCCTACCCTTTCGTAAATCGCTCTGCTCCATAACACTAAAAGAGTCCTTAAGTTTAATCTAAATTAAAAGTATTTAGTAACTTTCTAAATATGAAGTAAACCCGTAATCATTATCGTTATACATGGGATGACACCTGGTTGTGTTGGAAGGGCTTATGATCCTCCATGAAGTTGAGGATTATGTTGGTGGTGTTGTAGAACTTGTAGATCCTAATAGGATCTCCCAAGCCAGACTGAAATTAACCAAGAGGATTGAATAAAACAACTCTGTTATCTGTTCTTAATGGTTAAAAACAAATGTCTGGGATTGGACATTGTGCAGGTCAATAATGGGACCGCAGTTGATGGGGTAAGCATGTTATAAGCTTCAGTTCTTTCTGCCAGGAAAGCATGACAAGGAATTGCATAGAACTGAACAGTGATTTATACAAAAGCTTTGTGTATATCCATTTCACCCACTTTTTTCTTTTCTTTTTTTATGCAGAGATGTGCTTAAATGTTATGTTGAAGCCTTCAGGAAAAATGGAAAAACGGCTACTGCTATTTGGTCTTTTTGGAGAAAGAAACTGGGAGCTTAAATTTGTATTTTTGTTTATTTGTTTATGCAATGCATGCAATGGGATTAGTTTAGTTTACTAGAGTCAATGGCAATATCTAGGATCTTTCAGTGGTATTTTGTCTCTGGTTTCCTCTCTCTCACTGTCATGGTTCTTTTTTTTTAAATATTATAACCATTTGATTGATCCAGGTTCCAGACAGACACAAAAGCATTAGCTTCTCAATCAAGTGGCTTCTATATATTTCACTATAAGGAATAAGGTGATTCTTTATTTTCTATAACAAAGAATTTAAGTAAACTTGGAAAATGTTCAAACTTATATGAAGGGGGTCTATGACAATTTGCCGTGGCCAACTCACCATGGCCAACTCACCATGGCCAACTCACCATGGCCAACTTGCTGTGGTCAACTCTTTGCAGGGCAACTTGCTGCAGGCAAGAGTTATACTAATATCAATGAAATAGTATCATTGAAGAAAGGATGCAAAAGGAGGGACACGAATGAAATGGAAATGGAAAAAAATAAAATATGTTTTATTTATTTTAAATAATTAAATAGAATTGTTAAATTGTCCCGCAGCAAGTTTTCCCACAGTGAGATGACCTTGGCGAGTTGTCTTGCTGTGAGTTGGCCATGGTGAGTTGGTGCTGGAGAGTTGGCCATGCAAGTTGGGGCTGGACAGTTGGCCATGGCGAGTTGGGGCTGGAGAGTTGGCCATGGTGAGTCGGCCACAGTGAGCTGATTGTGGCAAGTTGTTCCATTCTGATATGAAGGTACTTCTAAACCTTAAGCTTTGGAATAAAACTTGGATTGACCCTGAATTACCAGCATCTGCCGAGCACTTTCCAGCAGAAACTAAATCATCACCACCACCACCATCATCGTCGTCATCATCTTAATTATCATAATCAAAACTAGAACTCTCAAATACTTTGATCTTTCCTTCTCAACGTGGAATTTTGGCAACATAGTCCTAGATCTGAAGAATATTTAAATTATCTTTCAAACTTTTCCTCTTTTTTAAACTCCACTGAATGGAAATATTTTGATTCATATTGTGGCTTGTCAATGATTGAAGAGAGAGACTCAAATTAGAGCTTTGTAAATGTTACAGGAAGATCTTTTGTGCTGATGAGAAAAGGAGATGATTGTAATGCCAATGAAGTATAATTAGTAGTATTACTTTTGGTAGTAGTATGATTTTTCATGTGCCTATAACTAGATGTAGTACAAAATCAGACATTCCGATTTCAAAAATTAATAAATAGTTCACTACAATCCAATTTAAAATCACAACTAAAATATAAAGTTCCCATAATCTGAATGAGCCATAACATTTGGTCTAGTGGTTAAAGTGTCATATTAGAAACCAGGAGATGGTGAGTTGTAGTCCTGGCTTAGGCATGGAAGCCAGCTCAATGGTTTTGTGCCAATGACCAGGAGACCATGAGTTCTAGTTCTGCCTTAAGCATGAAAGCCAACCAAGTGATTTGGGGTCAGTCACTCTCTCTCTCAGCCCCACTCACCTCACTGGGTTGTTGTTGTGAGGAAAACAAGAAGGTTTAAGGCTTAAGGTTTAATGGGATTTATATGCTGCTCTATCTCCTGAAGGACTGAGGGTGGCTCACAACAGTAAAAAACACACAGTACCAAAATTTAAAATTATTAAAAAATTATTAAATAAAGCTCCCAAACAATTATCTAAAACCCACAACAACCAATATACTGTAAAACCAATAAAAACCCACCCCCAGTCCAGGCCGGCCTGTTGGAAAAATGATGTCTTCAGGTCGCGATGGAAGGAACAAAGGTCAGGGGCCATCCCCAGCTCTTAGGGCAACTGATTCCACAGGGTGGGCACTCCCACAGAGAAGGCCCTCCCCTGGGGGTTGCCAGCCGACACTGTCTGGCCGACAGCACCCCAGGGAGGCCCTGTCTGTGGGAGCACACAGGACACTGGGCAGTGGTTGCTGGCAGTAGATATTCCCGCAAATACTCTGGCCCTAAGCCATGTAGGGCTTTATAAGTGATTACCAGCACCTAAGAAGGTGCTTCTAAGAAGAAGGAATGTTGTGTGTGTTCACTGCCTTAAGTTATTTATAAAAATAATAAAGTCAAGATATAAACAAACTAAAAATTGACAAAATCGTCCCGAAAAGGAAGATTTTAAAAATGCTTTTTAAAATTCTGATAAATCAGTCTGGAAGTGTAATTCTGATTAAAGTTGACTCAAAATGGAGAAAAACTCACAACTGTGATGCAGCTATCTTGGTGGGAGTAGGTACCTCTGAGCCTGTCTAGAAAATTTTTGTTGAATTTAGGTCTCTGCATGAGCAGATTAGCCAAACAATTAGGTGTTCCTGTCCTTATGCCGTGATCCAATGAATCAATACCAGTAACTTAAATAAATATCTTTAGGGAATATCAAGCCAATGTACAGTAAAACCTCTGGTCATGAATGCTTCTGATAACGACCAAATCGGGCTCCGACCAAAAAATTCACAAAATTTTTGAATCTGGTCATGAACACATACTCAGGTGGCAATCAAACACAACCCCTGACTCAGCAATTCCTGAAGACGAAACATTAGAAGACGAAGAAATCGCCAAAGTTATGGAATGAATTATGATTGTGATCAAAGGTTCTACTGTATAGAGTTCAACCAGCTCTGTATATGGAATAGGAAAGCAGGAGCAACTGGTTCACATCTTTATCATGTCAGCTTTGTTATCTTTCCCTTTCTACAGGGAAACTATATTAGCATTAACTTTCTTGCTATCATCAGAAGCATCAGAATAGCAATAGCATTTAGGCTTATATATGCCCCATAGTGCTTTAGAGCACACTCTGGGCAATTTACAATGTAGGAGCATTATTTGCATATTGCTCCCAACAATCTGGGTCCTCATTTTTCCAACCTTGGAAGGATTAAAAGCTGAATCAAATTTGAGACCCATCAGGATCAAACTCCAGACGTGTGGGCAGAGTTTGCCTGCAATAATGCACATTAACCACTGCACCATCAGGGCTCTTTTTCTTATTTGTTGCTAGATAGATAGATGATATCTTTGGGAACACCCTGTTATTGGAGAAAAATTAGATTATAGTTTGGCTTCCTCAGCTCAATGGATTTTTCCATTAGTACTGTTAAGTGGAATATCATGTGCAACGATCACTAAGGATTCTTATTTTTGTGCATATCCTTTCAGGATGCTTTTATGCAAGCCGCCTGGAGTTGTGAAATTGCACAGGATATAAATTATGTAAATAAAAGCAAATAATGAATTCATAAATTAACATATACATTCCCTTCCTTGCATACATTTATCAGCTTCTTTCTATAGGATCAAACTCTTCGAATTCAGATCTATTACATCCTTCCCCATTGGCTTTATTTCTCAAAAAGCTTATTTTTCTTTCATTCCTTTCACTCATTAATTCATGCTCTTTACCATTTATTGTACTTTCTGTATGTTCCAGGCAAAGATCCTCTATATCCTGTGATCACCAATAGATGGACCCATAGATATCGATTTCTGCCATCCATTATTGCCATCCATTATTGTGTGGGTCGATCAAAAAAATTAAATATAATGTTTAATAAGACAGTATTGGGCTCCAGCGCAGAGATGGCTGTAAAATCCAGCAATCCATACTTTTTACCCCTTTGTTTGATAAGATTAATCTCTTGATTACAGACAAAAATGAAGTCATAGACACCTAGATATCTTGTACACATGAGTCAAAACCTTTCCAAGGTATTGAACAAGTAAAATCACAACTTTTTTTTCTCACTGGCCATAGATACTTGACTATTATATAGGAGGCCTTGAAAATCACCTAATGTGTTAATATAACAATTCTGTTTACCCTGGGAACCACTGGTTACTGTTTTGCTGTCTTCATTCCTTACAGATAGCATCAATCCAATTATCACCCTTAGAAAGGATATAAATTATGTAAATAAAAGCATATAATAAATTCATAAATTAACATGCATTCCCTTCCTTGCATCTATTTATCAACATCTTTCTATAAGATCAAACTATCAAACTATTTGAATTCATATTTTTCACATGGCACATGCACCACTTTCTACTAATTGTAAGAAAAATACCAGTCGGTGATTCTGTTTATGCTAAGAACCTTATGGGTGAACTTTTATGGATTCCTGCTGAGATAACCCAAATCACAGGCCCTCGATCTTACAGGGTTCAAACAGAGGATGGTGTCCTCTGGAGCAGGCACATTGATCAGCTTAGATCCAGATTACCTCAGGAACATCGCAATTGTTCCTCTCTAGTTCCCATACCTAATACCTCTTCTAGGGGGGAAGGGGAGGATCATGAGTGTAATGAACAAGCAAGAATCAACCCCATGTGTAACGAGCTAACACGACAGGAACCATCCCAAAACCTGTCACAATACCAACAAAAATTTTCACAAATGGAAGATTGCACATCATTACCTGATTTAGGTGCTGACATTGGTTTGGAGATGGATTGGGAGGAGAGACCAGGTTGTAGTAACCAAACAGGTTCTACCATTACTACAAGTCCTAGTAAGGAAATGTCAGCAGATATATTTCCTCCCTCACAAGGTGAGAACCTTAAAACATCTGAACCACGTAGGTCTCAACGTACACGTAAGAGCCCCATCTATTTAAAACAATACATTAGATAGGCTGGGGTTTGAGTATGGACTGAACCTAGTGGGGAGGGGTGTTATATATGCAGGTTTGAAGTCATTGGTTTAGTTTGAACTGTTCTTGTAAAATGTAAGAAATGATTGGTTTAAAAAGTGTGGAAAACCCTGCACTCTGATTGGCTCGCAACTGCGGCTGCTGGCTATAAGTAGCAGCCACAGCTCAGCCAAAGTGGGTTCATTCTGAGCTGTAGTCACTAATAAACAAAGAGCTTGAAGCACTCCGCGTCTGTCTCTTCATGCAAACTTAACACCAACAATCAGCTGGTTGGCATGGGGTGTGTGTGCATGCACAGTGGACCTGATCCAGGATGACAGTTCGCGTGCCAGCAGAGATGGCTCTGTGTGCCACTTCCGGCATGTGTGCCACAGGTTCTCCATCACGGGTATAGGGTTTACTGCCTGAGCAGTGGGTTAGACTAGAAAATCTTCAAGGTCCCTTCCATCTCTTCTCTTCTCTTCTCTTCTCTTCTCTTCTCTTCTCTTCTCTTCTCTTCTCTTCTGCCATGGCTGCCAATTCCCCTCTCAGAATTCCAGCAACTCCTTGGAGAAGAGATATATTCATTTCCTATGCACAGCACAATCAGGCCATTCTCTTCTTAGTGGCATCTGCAGCTCCTTTTTTTTAATCATCAGATAGGATTCTATGAATAAGTTTGGAATAAATGAGGAAAACTTTTGAAATATTAATAAAACCCTCATTGATAAAAGCCTTGACTTGTACAAAGCCTGCCTTTAAAAACTGCCATGGATGTGCAGCAGCGCAGCGCACTGCTGTTTGTGTACAACTGCAAATATTATTCAACTGGCACTTAAGCGAAACAAGAATATATTGATTAATTGATGGAATCCTTGCTGCTCAGATACTCCGAAGTTAATTATGGGAGGGCAACATGAAGGGAAAGGAATTCTTCAAAGGAATTTGTTCTTTTGCCCAACAAAAACCTGAAAGAAAGTAGACAGATGGGAGGGAGCCCACAAATCTGGATGAAATGCAGCTGTGTGAAAATAAAGAAAGGCAACCTGAATAGAAATGTGTCACTAAATCGGATTTCAGGGGTGGGGCACTGATCTAGTTATGGTGGGGTGCAAAAATCAAGAACGGAATAACAGAGTTAGAAGGGACCTTGGAGGTCTTCTAGTCAAACTCCCTGCTCAGGCAGGAAACCCTATACCATTTCAGATAAGTAGCTGTCCAGTCTCTTCTTAAAAAGCCTCCACTGATGAAGCACTCATAACTTCTGGAGGCAAATTGTTCCACTGGTTAATTGTTCTCAATGTTAGGAAATTTCTCCTTAGTTCTAGTTCCTTAGTTTCTTTTATTAGTTTCCATCCATTGTTTCTTGTTTTGCCTTCAGATGCTTCTTGGATGAGGAGCAGAACATCTGCAAGAGAAAAAAAACACACAAAGGAAGTCCAGCTGCCTTTTGAAAAAGCATCTTTGGGATGACCATTACTTGAATGATTGAGAATCTCCATAGACCAGGGGTGTCAAACTCAAGGCCCGGGGTGGAGGGCAGATCCGGCCCAAGGGATGCTTAGATCTGGCTCACGGGGCCACCCTGGAAACAGTGAAGGATTGGCCTGCAGTGCCTCTGCAAGCAAAAACAGAGCTCGGGAGGGCTGCGACCTTCCCAAGCTCCGTTTTCGTTGGCAGAGGGTTACAAGAGGCCGTCACAGCCAAAAACAGAGCTTGGGAGCCCATTTTCTCTGGATGAGCACTCGGGCCACCACAGGTGCTTCTGACACGAGTGATGTTGAGCTGGCCATGCCTACTCTCCCCCACCCCAAGATCAAACACAATCCTGATGCAGCCCTCAGTGAAATCAAGTTTGACCCCGCCCGCCATAGACGTTCATCTTTTTTCCATCAAGTTTGGAAGAGTTGCTTAACCACTTAGCACCAATAGGGCTTATGCATGAAATAACTTATATATTGACTCGAAGTAGATTTATTTATTTATTTATTTTTATTTATTTATTTGATTTGTCAATCGCTTACAAGATAATAGGTATAAGTATAAACATAGTTATGAATACATGAAATGGATACATATAAGAAAAATAAAAAGAAACAATAGGACAGGGACGGTAGTCACATTGGTGCATTTATGCACACCCCCTACAGACCTCTTAGGAAAGGGGTGAGGTCAATAGTAGACAGTCTAAGGTTAAAGTTTTTGGGGTTTGGGGAAGAAACCACAGAGTCAGGTAGAGTATTCCAGACATTGACCACTCTGTTGCTGAAGTCGTATTTCCTGCAATCAAGTTTGGTGTGGTTAACCTTGAGTTTGTATCTATTGTGTGCTCTTGTATTGTTATAGTTGAAGCTGAAGTATTCATTGACAGGTAGGACATTGCAATGTATGATTTTATATACTATACTTAGATTGGATTAGATCCCCGATTGGGCCAAATAGTATTTGGCAGATGAATGGAACCATTATCCCAAAAATGTTACAAGATGTGATGCATTTTTTCTCTTAGGGAAAAAAAGTGTCTTTTAGAACAAACCAGCATTGTTTTCTGGCTGGGGAAAATATCCCAGTTAAGAGAATTCTAGTTCTCATTCCATTTACAGAGATCAGTGTGGCAGAACAACTATCCCTGAAGAAATGGTGATCTTGGGTTGGATTAAATAGTCCTATCTTCAAAGGAACTTCTGCATAAAGAAACTTCTGTTCACTAATGATTCATTAATAACATTATTAATCATAGATTATTTTTTCCTGAAAGATCCCTGGCAAACATTACCAGGGCTCATGCAACCTACCACTGAAGCAACTTCCTGTGAATTATGGGATTTCTTTGAAGTGAGAAAAGTTAAGCGGCTTCCAGAATTATGGGACTGACAATAGACTTGCTTCCAATTCCCTGAACATTGACAGTTCCATTTAATTGGTTAAACAGATGATCAAGCAGGACCCTAAAATCAAGAAAATATAGGTTGCTCGCTCTGAAGAAAATACATTTATCTTGAATGTAATAGTGTGATTGACTAAGGCAAAGTATTAATTATGGGCCTGTTTAACTTTGGGGCAAAATGCTTGAGTTTTCAAAAGCCTTTATTTCTCCCAAATTGTTTGGTTCTTCATTGTTGTATTTTTCTCCCTCAGTTTACCCTTAAGACAGCTGCTATTTTGCATGTAAGTCTGAATAAAAAAGCTGCCAGTTTAGCTGTCTGGCAATGCCCTGTGTGACACTTCCTCGCTTTGAGTTAAATGACATTTGTCACACTTAAGCGCAAACAATTATTAATAATTTTCATTTCATTAGGAGCACTACAATGAAATGTCAACAACTTTTAAAAAATGCAGCAGGAGTGTACAAATTAATTTTGATTTTCAGAAGTGTAATTATTTTTGTAAGTACCAGACTGTGTAATCATTTTGGGTGCTATTACTCATTCAATCAATTATCCTGAGATATACTTATCTGGTCTCAAACATGATTTCCTACTGTCACCTGTTTGTGGAATTTATGTTTTTTGTTTTTTGTTTAATGGAAAAACATTAGAAACCAGTTTTTGTATGACCCATATGTTGTAATAGAGAAGAGAGAAGAAAAATAAAGAGACTCTATAACCTTCTGCTTTGCTTTTAAATAACAACATATGCTTTGTAAAATAAATACGTTGTATATTTCTAAAAGACCAGCTTTGCAAATTCCTGGGTGTGCCATATACAAAAATATTAAACAATGTGGTATGTAAATCAGCTGGAATCCTTCCAGATTTAACAACTGACATTTGTTCAAAACCATAATTCAGTCTGTTTTTCATGCTTTCAATTTTGGAGGCAACATAATATGATCAACCACTTGGAGATTTGAGATTTAGGTTAGAAAATGTTTTGACCATAGTATATAATGGAGAAATATCAAAATGTCTGCAGCTGCTTCATTATTTTGGCTGAACTAAATAGAAAATATGCTAGATCTTAAAATACTTTAAAGACATTTATTGTATTTTTTAAATATTTTCCCTAAATCTGGTATGACAGATGAATGGAGCAAGAAAGAACAGTTATAGAACTTCCAAATAGTTTAGCAAAGAGTCTACAGAGAAATTGCATTAAACTAATGCAAAATAAAAACTTGCAAAAACTGATTTTAAAAAATAAGATCTTACTTTCCACAAGATTGCCTTCAACTGATAAGCTTCATTAATAAGGTTGGCATTTTTGGGGGAATGACACTGTCAACTAAAAGGATACTCTTTTGGTCTTTTTAGCTGCTAGAAAAAGGGAGTGGGGAAAACAAGGCATTCTTGAAATGCCTAGATAATCTCCTCAGCAGCCCAAAGTTGTTGGAGCATAAGAAGGTTACTGGAGAGCATGATGGATGATTCTTGGTGATGGATGTGTCCCATTGGAGAAGTCACATCCAGGGGGTGGGGGGAAGACCAGGGTCAAGGGGGAAATGCATGGTGTGATTTAGTATCAGCTGCACCCAGCCATGTGCCAACATGGCAACTTCTAATAAACCAATTTACTTTTTCTGAGATGCGGCTAGAGACTTTTGATTTGAATGAGGGTGGATTTGTTGGAGCCCTGACAGACACTGTAGAATACCCATTGATAGGGTCTTTTGTCATGTACATCTCTTCATAATGGAAAATTATGTGTATACAATGTGGCTGCAATTCAGAATGTCAATTTCTCTTTAGAACTAAGAAGAATTTCTCCCTAGAATTAAGAAGAAATTTCCTAATGGTGAGAGCAATAAACCAATGGAATAGCTTGCCTTCTGAAGCTGAGTATACTCCACCACTGGAGGTTTTTAAAAAGAGACTGGACAGCCATTTCTCTGAAATGATATAGGATCTCCTGCTCAAGCAGGGGGTTAGACTAGAAGACCTCCAAGGTCCCTTCCAATTCTATTATTCTATGTTCTGTGTTTTGAAGTTCACATTTAAAGCTGATCTGAAGAAATCTCCAAAGTGAATTGATTTTCAGAATCAAACTACTTTGTGTGTGCTTCTTTCAGAATTGGAAAGTACTTAGGAAAGAGATCAATAGTATGGTAAGCTGGATGGGATTGGCCAAATAAGTAGTAAAACAGAATTACTTGTTCTGCGCTGTGCTATTATGGAAATTCATTCTAGGTTCTCTGTCATTAGTTCTGCTTGATCAACTAAATGTCTGAATTCTCACCAAATTGTCTGAATACTCATAATGCATTACCCCATAAACTGAACAGACTTGGTTCACACAAAACAATCAACAACCCTAATAACTTTCAGATGTAGACTATATTTTTATAGCTAATAAATTAATTGTAGCATGTTGTGTGACTGTATCTGTTCATTGCTAAACTAAATGTAATCTTGTTACCTTAGTTTCTGGTATGGAACTGTCAATACAGTAGATTTTAACTGAAAGTTGTGGGGGCACAAACTCCTAACACTAAGAACTTATTTACAGATTAACAGAGTTGGTTGGGACCTTGTAGGTCATCTAGTCCAACCCCCCACCCAAGCAGGAAATCCTACATTATTTCTGACAAATGACAGTCCAATCTTTTCTTGAAAGCCACCAGTGATGAAGCTCCTACAACTTCCAAAGGCAATCTCTTCCATTGGTTGATTGTTCTTATTGTCAGAAAATTTCTTCTTATTTCTAGGTTGAATCTCTCCTTGATCAGTTTCCATTCATTATTCCTTGTCTGGCCTTCAGGTGCTTTGGAAAATAGCTGGATCCCCTCCTCTCAGTGGCAGCCCCTTAGATTTGGAACATTGCTAGCATGTCTTCCCTGGTCCTTCTCTTCACTAGACTAGCCATGCCCAGTTCCTGCAACCATTCTTCATATGTTTTAGTCTCCAGTCCCCTAACTGTTCAATAATACAGTAAGTTGCCCAGAAAAATGATGGAATTCCTTTCATTGCAAAGGTTCAGGCAAGGGCTAGACAGCCATCTGCTAAAGGATGCTTTCATTTCGATTAAAAGGGTTGGATTTGGATTAAAATAATTGCTGTAAGTGGAGTCTTGAATGACTTCAGCTGACTTCACAATATAACTTTACATATCAATCTATATCAATCTATATCAATCTATCTATCTATCTATCTATCTATCTATCTATCTATCTATGTACATACATACATACATACATACATACATACATACATACATATTAATTATTCAGTCTTAACACCTTCAAGGCTGTGTGCACTATCAAGTGAAATCTCCATGGTCATTTTAAAAAAACTGTTTTAACACAACAGATATTGGGTAAAATGTATTAATCAGTGCCATGCATAGGCGTTACATTGAAACAAATATTAACATAGTGGAAAAGACAAAAATTAACAAGATAGAGAATGTCAGGTTCCCTAGAGGCTTTATCTCCAATCATAATATAAATTCTCTTTTAAAGAACAAAAGAACAAAAGAATCAACATATGACGGGAAAAACAAGGAGAAAGTTTGCTTTATTATGCTTTAGTGATACAACCACGTTAGTTGGAAAGATGCTTACAGGGTCATCTCTTGACTTAAGCTAGACCTGAATTGCAGGTATCCCTTGGTTAATGGCCACTCGTTCAGCAATCATGCAAAGTTACGACTGTGCTGAACAAGGAGACTTATGACCAACACTCAAAGTTGCGGCTGTCACAGCATCCTTGCAATCACAAGATGGCAATTTGGGCACTTGGTAATTCAGGCATTTGGTACAATTACCATGGTAGTAGTGTCCCACAGCCACGTGAGACCACTTCAGTGGTGGTATGCTGTTGGTTTGGACTGGTTTGGCTGAACAAGTAATTAAAAAAAACTACCGGTATGGCCCAGAGGTGGTATTCAGCAGGTTCTGACCAGTTCTGGAGAACCAGTAGTGGAAATTTTGAGTAGTTTGGAGAACTGGCAAATACCACCTCTGACTGGCCCCGCCCCCATCTATTCCCTGCCTCCTGAGACCCAGCTGTTCGGCTGGGTCTTCTTTTGTTGCCCTGCACAGGAGAACGGAGCTGGAAAGCAGGTTAGTGGAGTGGGGATTTTGCAGTAACCTTCCCCTGCCACGCCCACCAAGCCATGCCCACCAAGCCACTCCACTCCATGCCCACCAAGCCACGCCCACCAAGCCATGTCCACAAAACCAGTAGTAACATTTTTTAAATCCCACCACTGGTACGGCCGAACCGATTCCTCAGACGATCAGCTGAGAGGATAAAAGAAGTGACAAGTGCATGGATAGGTGGTAGGTTCACTTCTAGCTTTTTGTTACTTCATCGTCTCAGCTGATTGGCACATTAGGGGCATGCACATACGCATGTTAGAGATGCAAGCACATGTGTGTTAGGGACACATGTGCAATCACCCTCCAAACCGGTAGCGACCAAGGTAGGAACCCACTACTGGATCACTTCAACTTTCACCATCGGCTTCTAGCAAAGCAAAGTCAGCAGGAAAACTGGCAAATGGTTCAAATGGCAATCAGGTGACATTGTACTTAACAACCACATGGGACTGATTTAGTGATCAGAACTGCAGCTTCCGCCTCTGCCATTGTGAATCGATATGAACATGGGATGTTGCCTTTTAAGCTGCATCGCTTGGAGGTTAGTGAAGCAGAAACCATTGGTTCCTAGGCTCAAGGGAATACAAAAGACATCTCAACTGCCTTGTAAGGCTATCTAGACACCACCCAGGTATCCATTAACAAGACACCAGACAAGTATCCATTAAAGTTAGGCCAGGTGAGAAAACCAAGTTGCCTTCTATCATTTATTATGCTGTATGGAATAATGGTGTAGTTATTTTACTCTCTTGCTTATGTTTACTGCGGGTTTCGTCTTCATTTTTATCCATTAATGACTTCTGCATTCCTTTGGTAACTACACTTCCCTCTACATATGGGAAGTAAAGTCTTGAATTTTAACTCTGGAACGGAGAGATAGAGATGATAGAGATGGGGATGATGGAGATGGAGATAGAGGGAGAAATAATAGAGATGGAGATGGAAATAATGGAGCCAGGGATGAATGGAAAGAGATAGCGAGAGATAGAGATAGAAGGAGTCCCTATAGATTTTACTCCACTTGTTGTTGGTGACTATCGGGGGCAGTGCTCATCTCTGTTTCAAGGCCATTGAGCTCTGTTTCAAGACTATTTCTGCAGTCACGTGACCAGCATCACGACATGGAGTGTTGTTACCTTCCCACCATAGTGGTCCCTATTTATCTACTTGCATTTGGATGCTTTCTAACTGCTAGCTTGACAGGAGCTGGGGCAAGGATGGGAGATTACCCCATCACATGGCTCTCAGATCTTGAACCTGGCTGCCAACTTTCCAACTGACAAGTCCAGCATCTTAACCACTGAGCCACTGCACAGCTCCTTCAGATGGAAGAGATATACACAAATGTAAATGTTGTGACTTATTTCTTCGGCAGCAGATTATGGCGGTTGTGTATGAGAGTTCAATGTTTTCTGTAATACAGTAATACTGTAATCTAGTCAAGTCAGATTTGGAAGCCTTTTGCAGGTCAAACTGGGAAGCTGAATTAAGAGATAAGTGTCTGTACAGTTACAATTTAACACTGAATTTTGGTGTGAAGCCCCAATATATATAACCTCAGATCCATGAGACCTACAGAAATTTCTTGTGAACTCACTCAATGCGGTCCAATAATGTAGAAATTAGAGAAGAATATAGATCTCTTCCATAATTACATCAGCTTCTAATATTTGCATGGAAGAAAACTGAGGCATTCTCCCCATCCATTTCCCTTATTTGAAAATTGAAAATTGATTAACAGCCCTCACATCTCTACAACATTGCCTGAACCAGTTAATAGACTAAAGATTAATGAAGCAAAAAACTAATTAATTAATTAAGATACCTACAGTAGGACAAGTGACAAGTACTGGTAATATTGCTTTACCTAACATCCTTATCTTTTCTGGCTCATTTGACTATCATTTCTACCAGAATCAGAGGTGACCAAGTCATAGATCCAGTTTCACCCAAACAAACCAAACAGAAGCTATTTAGTCATGCCCATGAGAAATTCAAGAATTTAATATCAGAAATATTTGCAGGAGAAAGTTAGGAGGACATACCCCAAAGAATGTCAGCAACTGATGTGGTTTCAAGAGTGAGTCCTTGTTCAAATCCACATGCAGTTATTTTCTCTTCCCATCCTATATAACGAAATCCCCATCCTCATCTTTTCCCAGGTCTGGCCTGTATCTATCTCTCACTTCTTTCTTCAGTAGGCAGATCTGGTCTTCTCTTGTTTGTCACAGAGTTCTCACAGTCCTGGATGCGACTCTGATCACTTTGCTGAAAATAGCATGTTGGCCTAATAAAAGTGTCCTATGTTTAATTTAGTATTGAAATACATTATTTGGGGATTTTCTAGCTTTTTTGTTAGAAAGAGGGTTTAAAAAAAAAACCTTAGCCAGCTTGGTGTGATATCTCTACACGCATTTCCTTGGCTTGACTGAAGAGAAGAGAAGAGAAGAGAGACAGACAGACAGACAGACAGACAGATAGACAGAGACAGAGACAGAGAGACACAGAGAGAGAGACACAGAGAGAGAGAGAGACACAGAGATAGAAAGACAGAGAGAGAGAGAGAGAGACAAACACAGAGAGAGAGAGAGAGAGAGACAGAGAGAGAGAAACATCCGAAGTGTTATTCTCTACCAGTGAAAAAAGCTGTGCATTCTGAAGACAAATTAATCATAGGCTAATGTCATGGTGATGTAAACTTCCAACTCTTTGGTTGGAACCACTTGTTTGCATCTTTTAACTTCTAAATTCTAGACCACTTTATTCTATGTCAATCCATATGTCCTCTGATCTTCAGAGTATTTTCAAATTTTTCCAACATTTTCAGAAAATGTTGATAGCTTTGGAGCAAAGAAAGTACAGGTAGTCCTTGACTTAACACCGGTCACTTTAATGACTGTTTCAAATTATAACAGGCCTGGAAAAAATGTTTTATGCCCCTTAAAGCACTTCTGCCATTGTAAAACATTCAGCCAGCAGACACTCCCTCTGTGGGCAGTGTGGTGGCTCAGCAGTTAAGATGCTGGGCAGCCCAGGTTCAAGACCTCAGCACCACATGACAGGGTCTCAACCCAGTGCTTGCCAACCTAGCAGTTCGAAAGCATGCAAATGTGAGTAAATAAATAGATACCACTTCAGTGGGATAATAATAGTGCTCCATGATGTCATGCTGGCCACATGACTATGGAAATGTCTTCAGGCAGTGTTGGCTCAATGGCCTTGAAACAGATGAGCACCACTGCCTATGAGCAATGACTAGTGGAGTAAAATCCGCAGGGACTCCTTTACCCTTACTTTACTCCCCTTTAGTCACATGACTACATTTTGGGCACTTGTCAACTGGTTCACCTTTAGGACTCATGAAGGGAAAACTGTGGTTATAATAAATGCAAATCTGTTCTTCTGAATGGGGTGATTTTCTTAGAGACTGTAAAAAAAATGTCAGAAACTGGACCAAAATGTTGCAAATCATGGTCATGGGACACATGCAACATTTTTGGCCAATTTCTGACAATTTTTTTTTGCAGTCTCTAATAAAATCACCCCATTCAGAAGAATTGCACTTATAACCACAGTTTTCACTTCATGAGTACAAGATTCGCTTCACTACTGCCTCAAAAAACATTTGTAAAATTGGGTCTAGTCATGTGGGTGCCTCAACTTATGATTGTAATGATTTACTGTCAGAGTATATTCATGAACAGGAATAGAGCATGGTAACAAAGTCAGCCAATGAATAGGCTAGTGACTAAGTCAGCCAATGAGGACTGTTTGGAAACTGAAATTAGAAGTAGCCTAGGCATGGCTATATATTAAGCTCTGCAGCTCTGAAGCTATGTTTAAGCTCTGAGTCTGTCTATTGAAAATGAAACTGCTTCTCTCCTCTGCTGTGTGTCTTGCTTGCCTGCTTAACTAAAGTGAAACTGATGTCTGTTTCTGAGCTCCTGAGTTGCTGTTCTGCTCTGAACCTGTAACATGTCTGCTTCTGTTTGAGTTTGCTTCATGTTGGAGAAATCTACAACTGGTATTGTAAAATTTATTTTATGTGTTTATAAAGAAGTTAAATGAAGTCTCAGCCATCTGTGTTTATTTTTCTGGTGCTGAATTTACACTGCAATACTCTGAACATTTACAACTGGAAATCTTATCCCAGTTGTGATTGTAAGTCGAGCACTACCTGTAGCAGAAACCCTTTGCTTCTTCTTGTTGAATCTATACATTTGTGTGTAAGGACATGTATATATGTCTGATTTTTGGCTTGCGAATCATTTTTGTGTGCTGTTGCTGAAGGCCTGTTGGAGCTGGCATAGTGGACTTGAGAATAATTAGCTTTTCCATACAAGACCAAAAGTGTTGAAATTCATCCTGCAGGAGAATTTTGCCAAACTTTCATTTTGAGCAGGAATCTCCAACTGGCTCGCATTTCAGATATCATATGCTTGAGATACTTTATGCAGCTTCAAACTGCTTGTCTCTGCTGCTGCTATCTAGCCAAGGGCTGGTTATGAGAAGCTGACCTCCTTCTTATGTTGCATCACACTTGTGAGCCGTCCATAAAGTCTTGCAGGACTGGGTCCCATCTCTGTTGCGCAGGTTAACAGAATTAGCATCTGCTGATGAAAAAATAAATAATGCAAAATAACTTTGAAACAAACAGAGAAATCATGGTAGTCATTACTGACCCTCTAGAACTTTTGAGATGCCAAAATATGTGACAGATGTGCTGAAAGTATGTGTTGCCTTAAATCATAAATACAGATGTGGTGCTAGCTCTGAAAATAGATCAGTATTAGCTATAGCAGGGTGAAGTGAGTTTGATCCTGTTTGTATTTTTGGGGGAAGTTAAATCTGATTACTGCAGTGGACCTTTTCCTTCAATCAAGCCACTAGACAGATGCTGCATTTATGCTCTTCTATATCATAAGAACCCACTTGAATGATGCAATATTTGAGGGTTACAATATTTGAGGGGCTCCTACAAAGACCAGGAGGTCAAATTATTTTCCAAAGTACCAAAAGACAATAAACAATGGGTGGGAACTAATGAAGGAGAGAAGCAACCTAGAACTAAGGAGAACATTCCTAATGGTGAGAGCAATCAACCAATGGAATAGCTTGCCTTCAGAAGTTGTGGGTGTTCCATCACTAGATGCTTTCAAAAAGAAACTGGACAGCCATTTGTCTGAAATGATATTGGGCCTCCTGCTTGAACAGGGGGTTGGATTAGAAGCCTTCCAAAATGCCTTCCAACTCTATTATTATATGAATTGAATCCATTGCACAGTCCTAAAGGTAATACCCAAGACATTATAAGGGACGCAGTGGCTCAGCAGCTAAGACACTGAGCTTGTCGACCAGGTCAGCAGTTCAGCTGTTTGAATCCCTAGTGCCAGGGGTGGGATTCTACCGGTTCACACCTATTCACTAGAACCAATTGTTAACATTCTAAGCAGTTTGGAGAACCGGTTGCTAGAAGAAATTACTGGCCTAATCCTGTAAGGAAGGCAGGAAGGAAACATTCTGGTGTTGCTTACAGAAACTGCCTCTCCATTAACCCTTATTACATTCTTGGCAGGACTAGACTTCCTGTCTCAGGAACTTCTCTGGAGTTTTTTTCCCCTCCTTTGCTGGTACTTTGTTTTGTGGAGTGACCATTCAAAGTTACAATGGCACTGAAAAAAGTGACTTATGACCATTTTTCACACTTACGACTGTTGCAGCATCCCCACAGTAATGAGAGGCCAGGCGAGGAAATGCGTGCCTCGATGTGAGCGATATGGAGTTGGCCACACCCAGCCAATAACATGACCACCAAGCCACGCCCACCAACTTTGCCACGCCCACAGAACTGGTTGTTAAAAATTTGAATCCCACCCTTGCCTAGTGCCGTGTAGTGGAGTGAGCTCCCATTACTGGTGCCAGCTTCTGCCAACCTAGCAGTTCGAAAGCATGTAAAAATGCAAGTAGAAAAATAGGGACCATTTTGGTGGGAAGGTAACAGCGTTCTGTGTGCCTTCGGCATTTAGTCATGCTGGTCACATGACCACGGAGACATTTTCAGACAGTGCTGGCTGTTCAGCTTTGTAACAGAGATGAGCACTGAGATAAACGACTAGCACGTATGTGCGAAGGGAACCTTTACCTTTACCTTTAAGACATTATCACCATTAATGTTGTTAGCCTTTCCTTCCAAACTCTCTCTCAGAATGTTAAAAGGAATGTCATATTGAACATTACATCAGCTTCTAATATTTGCATGGAAGAAAACTGAGGCATTCTTCCCATCCATTTCCCTTATTTGAAAATTGAAAATTGAGTCCATTTTATTTCTTATGAGTGATAGTTTGGGAGGAAGTAGATCAGGCCATCAAGGAGAAAATCTATTACATGCTGCCAAGAGTCAACACCAAGTTGATGACACAAATAGGCAGCCCTTGACATTCAACCATGACTGAGTGTGGAATTACTGTTGCTAAGCAACAGTTGTTAAATGAATTGCATCTGATTTTACAACCTTTGTTGTGCCATGGTTGTTAAACAAATCACTGTAATTGTTAAGTGAATCATGCAATCACTAAGCAAATCTAGCTTCCCCCTTTGCTTGTCAACAGCTACGATAGCTGGGAAAGTCACCAATGGAGATCAGATGACCCTGAGATGCTGCAACCATTCTAAATACATGTCATTTGCCAAGTGCCCAAATTTTGATCATGTGATGATGCTGCAACCATTGTAAATGGAAAAACTCATAGATCATTTTTCTCAGTCCCATGGTAACTTCAAATAGTCACCAAATGAATGGTTGGAAGTCTGGGGTTATTTGTAATCAATTTAAAATGAATCAAACCAGGAAGGGTGGATTCTGCTTAGAAGAACAAAAGACAGAAAGAAGAATAAGAGAATAACAGATTTAGAAGGGACCCTAAAGACCTTCTAGTCCAACCCACTACGCAAGCAGAGACCTTATACCATTTCAGACATGAGGCTGTCCAGTCTTTTTTTAAAAGCTGTGATGGAGCATCCATAACCTCTGAAGGCAACCCGTTCCATTGGTTAATTGTTCTCATGGTTAGGAAATTTCTCCTTAGTTCTAGGTTGCTTCTCCCCTTGAACTATAACACTAGATTGTTTTCAATTTTATACAGCAAAAAGGAAACTAATGAAAGAATGATATGTAAGATGGATAGATACCAAGGGGAGAAGACTAAGGTCATTTCCACATTAGCTTCTCCCAGTCATTGTTGAAGTGATGTAAAATCTATCCACATTACTATATTTTGGCATAACAAAATTGGTTGGACGACTCTAGGAGACCCTATAAATCACTACTGCAAAAATGACCTAAGCAGGGCACTTGCAAGATAATTGCCTTGAAACAAAATAAAAACTTGGATAAGTTGTAAAAAGGGAGGAATAGAAAGGATAGGAAAGAGGAATAAATAAAAGGTAGGATTATTGAAAAAAATACTGAAGGAGGTTCAAGAGGGGTATGCAGTAAGTGAGAATAGATATGAAGGTACTGAGGTGAAAAAAAATGGTTGTTTTTTGAAGAAAAAAAATAGCGTAATTCATAAAATAATAACAACAACAACAACAAAAAACAGAGCCTGGATGTAAACAAAACGTGATTACAATGATAGCTAATAAGGATTTTCCTTCTTCAACTATCCTCTTGTTCTTTCTATTCCCGATGATCTAGTCATTGCAGAAGAAGACCAGGTAGAGCTGGAGGGGCAGAATTAAATATGTCATTAGCTTAGAATCATTACATTGCCACAAACAGTCCAAGTTCAACCCCCGCCCTCAAGCCCCTGGGATTTCTGTTGACTTTTATCTGGCTCCAATTTAGTATTGAACTTTAGTTGACTAGGTTCTTGTTTATAAGCTTGAGCAATAAATCTTCTGAACTACATCTTAATGAATGTCTTAATCCTCTGCCCATTCAAAGTATCATGTTGTGACTATTGATCCCAAAGTTCCCTCTGATTAATCCCCATTTTCAATACCTCCCTCCCTTCCCTGTTGATAACAAACTATTATTTGTTATGCTAATGAATACCAATTTTAATGGATAAACAGAGTTGGAAGGACCTTGCAGGTCATCTAGTCCAACCCCTGTCAAAGCAGGAGACAATACACCTTTTCTGACAGATGGCAATCCAGTCTCTTCTTGAAATTTTCTGAAGGGATTCTATTCTATTGATTCTAAAATGAGTGCCAAGTCACACAACAAGGAGATTCTGAAGACCATCATAAAATGACAACTGTGGTATCAAGCAATCCACAAACCTTACAAAACTTGGAGCTTTGGTCTTGATATGGACATGACAAGAATGGCCAATTTCCCACCCATAGCTGACCTGTCCAAATCACAGGAAGAAACAGTGGAAGCCCTTCCTGACAAAGAAGAACCTAGGATGATCCACTAAAGTTCTAGAGAACTTCTCAGTGAAGAGACAACTAAAAAAAACCCAATAATTTTGAAGGCTACCTGAATGTTATTACATCTGGTGGAAACCAAACTCTGTAAGAACCTGACAAATTAGTGTGTGGAATGTGAAGGACTGTAAGAACCTGCCAAATTAGTGTGTGTGAATACTTGGATTACATCTCAATTGCATTTGAATTTACATCAAATGTAAAACTGGAAGGGATTTTGAATGAGGGAAAGATGCTGTTTAGATGTCCATTCCCCCTCAAGTTGTCCCATTTCACACTGAGTTCAGGTTTCATGCTAGGTCAAAGCACAGCCCCAGTTCTTCCTATCCCATCAATTAGTGCATTTTCAAATGTAGTGGATTCTGTATCAGAAAATGAACCAAATGAACACAGCCCTTCTCTGAGGGTTTTGGTGGTTAATAAACAAACAAACAAATCTTCACTAGTTGATGAACTAGAACTAGAAGGGAGAATATTATCTGTGGTGCATATAACAATGAAACATCTCTTGATTTTTTGCAAAGCAAGGAAATCACCTCTCATTCAAACAGTTCTAAGAATTAATAAAGGAGAATATTTGTAGCTCAGGGTTGAAATGAAGGGTCTTTGGTGCTCTCTAAGCTTGGTTGTTTTCTTGCAGAAATTTCATTACCCAAACTAAGTAACTATCAGTGTCCCAGCAAAGGTAGTTTCAAGATAATGTCAGCATTCCAGCAAACTTTCATTCCAATCAGTAACTCAGAGACAAGCATAATCTCAAAAGTACCTTTATTAGAATAGCACCTGGCATATCTGTGAAATCTCAAAACTAAAGTTTCCCAGATTTCCCAGAATGTTCCAAACTGCAATCCATCCCCCTTTCTCCCATAATCAGATCCTTTTTCTCTGCTGCGCCACACTTAATATCCTTGAACTAAGAAAATAATTTTATTTTGTCTACTTAGAACTACTCAGTTGAAATCCCCTCCCAACTTCTCAGGCTATGTGGCAGCATGGAATATGACTTCCAAAGCTGACAGTAACATCATCAGTGCTAGTATGAAATGTCTGCAAGAAAACCACCAAGCTGAAAGACTGCCAAAGGCAGAGGTGGTATTCAGCAGGTTCTGTCCAGTTCTGGAGAACCGGTAGCGGAAATTTTGAGTAGTTCGAAGAACCAGAAAATACCACCTCTGACTGGAGACTTTACAGTATCCTTCCCCTGTCATGCTCACCAAGCCACACCCACAGAACCGGTAGTAAAAAAAAATTTGAATCCCACCACTGGCCCAAGACCCCCTCATTCTAGGAACTCTTCTTCTGCAGATTCCTTTTCTCCTAGAATTAATTATTTGTTTAGCCTTTTTTTTTCACATGCAGACCTTCACACACTCACTTTCCAGGTTTATGCCTAAAAGTCTACCTTAGATTGTAACACCACAGTTGCCTCTGTTCCCTCTGACATGCCTTGCTTATTTTAAATAATGAGATAGGGGCAAATGAATATTTTTTCCCTTCCATCCTGTTTTGTTTTGTTAATTTTTAAAAGGTGAGATGCATTTATTTAAAAGAAGAAGAAGATGGAAAACATTATCTTCTCAGCACCAATTACATTCTCCAAATCCAGCAGCTGAAAAATAACATAATTCAAGGTCTCTGTTAGCATTTGCCATTGTTAATTCATGGACTAGTAATTTAGATGAATTCTGAATGGGAAATTGAATTTAAGATAACTGGTGCATTCTATTACTGAATGGAAAAAAAAACATTGCAAATTTATCCCTGTTTTGCTTATCATGTATTATGGAGAATGTTAAGTTTGCATGAACAGTCAGACGCGAAGAGCTTCAGTGAAGAGTTTATTAAGTGACTACAGCTCGAATGGACCCGACTTGGCTGGGCTACGGCTGCCTCTTATAGCCAGCAGCCATAGTTGCCAGCCAATGGGAGTGCAGGGTTTTTCCCACACTATTTAAACCAATACCATTTGACATTTTACAAGAACAGTTCAAAATAAACCAATAACATTTAAACCTACATTCATAACACCCCTCCCCACTAGGTTCAGTCCATACCAAACCCCAACCTATCTAATGTATTCTTTTAAATAGGTGGGGCTCTTACGTGTACGTTGAGACCTTCATGGTTCAGAAGTTTTAACAATCTCACCCAGTGAGAGAGGAAATGTGTCTGCTGACATTTCCCTGCTGGGACTTCCTGTGAAAGAAGACCCTGTTAGACTGTTAGAATCTGGTCTCTCCTCCCAACCCATCTCCATTCCAATGTCAGCACCCAAGTCAGGTAGTGATGTGCAATCTTCCACTTCTAAGGATGGATTTTGGCATTGTGACAGGTTTTGGAATGGTTCCTGTCGTAATGGCTCGTTACACATGGGGTTGATTCTTACTTGCTGATTTTCCTCCTGTTCTTCCCCTTCCCCCCTAGAATTGACATCAGGTAAGGGAACTAGAGAGAGACAAGAGCGATGTTCCTGAGAGAACCTGGATCTAAGTTGATCAATGTGCCTGCTCCAGAGGAGTCCATCCTCTGTTTGTACCCTGTAAGAACGAGGGCCTGTGATCTGAGTTATCGCAGCAGGAATCCACAAAGGTTCACCTATAAGGTTCTTAGCATACACAGAATCATCCACACTGAATGTATGAACTTTGGAAGTGGAATCCAGTGGTGCATTGGGTAAGTGGGATGAAGGCGTCAAGGGAAGACCTAAGTTTCCTACCCATCAACAACTCTGCTGGGGATAAGTTATTAGATGGGCTAGGAGTGATGTGCTCGACACTAAGAAGTTTTTCAAACTTCTCAGTGATGTCCCCAGGACCCAGTTGCTGAAGCTTCTCTTTGGTAAAACGTACCATGCGTTCAACCCGGCCGTTAGCCGAAGGGTGCCCAGGGGCAGTAAGGGCATGTCTGATACCCTGTTGTGCTAGATAGGATTCAAAAATGTTAGATGTAAATTGAGGGCCATTGTCAGAGACAAGAACATCAGGTAACCCGTGGGTTACCAACAGTTTTCTGAGTTGCTTGATGACAGCATCAGTTGTGGTGGATGTCATGGGAAACACCTCTAGCCATTTGGAATATGCATCTACTATAATAAGAAAAGTGTGCCTTCTAGTAGGACCTGCGAAATCAATGTGGATCCTAGACCACGGGCCCCTAGGACATTCCCATTCCTGTGTGGGGGCGTGAGGTGGGGCAGGCCAGACTACCTGGCAATTGGGACAAGATGTAACCCAGTTTTCAACCATTTTGTCAATACCTGGCCACCATACATAACTCCTGGCCAATCCCTTCATCCTTACAATACCAGGATGACCCTCATGTAACATTTCCAAAACCTCTCTTTGCAGTTTTGCAGGAATAACCACCCTGTTACCCCACAAAATACATCATCTTAATACAGATAATTCAGTTTGCCTGGACTTAAAAGGTTGGGCAAGGTGAGGTAGATCTTGAAGAGGCCAACCTTTCTTAATCCAGCCTATAACAGGAGCCAACACAGTGTCTTTGGCAGTCTCTCTGGCAATTTCAGCAGCATGAACTGGAAGCTTGGCAACAGTTTCTAGGAAAAGGTGTGTGTTTCAGGTTCAAAGTCCTCCTTGTGACAAGGAAGTGGGCAACGACTCAGTGCATCAGCATGTCCAATGTCCTTGCCAGGCCTGTGAATCAGTTTGTATGAATAAGCTGCAAGAAATTCAGTCCACCTCAGCATTCTTGGTGACAGGATAGTAGGTGTAGGCTTGTCTCCTGCCACAATGCCTAATAAAGGTTTGTGATCTGTAACAATGGTAAATGTTCTGCCATACAGATATTCATAAAATTTCTTAACAGCTGCAACAACTGCCAATGCCTCTTTATCCAATTGGCTGTAATTCCTCTCTGCTGTGGTCAAAGTGCGAGAGTAAAATGCAATAGGGGCTTCTCTCCCACTGGGAAGCCTGTGGCTCAAAACCCCCACTCCAAAGGGGATGCATCACAAGTCAGTACAACAGGCAAATTCTCAGAGAACTGTATCAGCACAGCATCAGACGTGATTAGTCTCTTAATACTGTTAAATGCTGATTGTTCCTTCCTCCCCCAGACCCAAACAGACTTCTTATCCAGTAATCTGTGCAAAGGTTCAGCAATGGTTGCCTTTTGAGGTAGGAACATGTGATAAAAGTTAATAAGTCCAAGGAAAGCTTGCAAATCTGATTTGCATTTAGGTTTAGGGGCTTCTTTGATTGCTTTAACCTTGGCATCAGTAGGGTGGATGCCATGCTTGTCAATCATGTAGCCCAGGAACTCAACCCTGTCAGTCTTAAGTGTGCATTTTTCTTCCTTGACTTTTAACCTCGCTTTCCTGAATCTGGTAAGGACTTCTCTGAGTCTTTCTTGTAGCTGAGTGTCATTTTCAGCAGAGATTAACACATCATCAAAGTAAGGCACTACCCCTGGCAGTCCTTGGAGCATTCTTTCCATAAGGCTTTGAAAGATGCCTGGTGCCACGCTTACTCCAAATTGTAACCTTTTACATTTGAAGGCACCTCTATGAGTCACAATGGTTTGGGCCTCTGCAGTGGCATCATCAACTGTTAGTTGTTGATATGCCTGGGCCAAGTTCAATTTGGCAAAGACTGTACCCCTGCCAAGTGAATGTAACAGATGATACACCACTGGAACTGGATATGCGCTCTGCTGAAGCACGTCGTTCAATGTCCCCTTATAGTCTCCACAAATTCTTACTGACCCATCAGCCTTGACTGGTGTGATTATGGGTGTCTCCCATCTGGAGTGGTCAGTGGGCTCTAAAACCCCTTGAGCAATTAACTTGTCTAATTGTGCATCAATTTTTCCTTTAAAGCAAATGGAACCCTCCTGGGCTTTAAACGAATTGGGGGCACCTTGGGATCTAGGTTGAAAGTGGTAGGGGTCCCCATATACTTGCCCAGTCCTTCGCTGAAGACCTCTGGAAACTCAGACTTCAAGGCCTCCTCCCATTCAGAGTTGCTCACGTGATTGATGCCTGTCACCTCGATGCCTAGTGGCTTGAACCACTCAAGTCCCAGCAAGCTTGGGCAATCCTTGTCCACGATGGTCAGAGGCAAACGTTTGGTGTGGCCTTTAAACTGCACATTGAAATCTCTTGCTCCAACTACTGGAATCTTGTTCCCTTGGTAGTCTTTAAGAGTCAGTGCTTGCTTCTGGAAATGTTTCTTCTGAATGTTGGGAAGTAGTCTGTGAATAGTGTCCCATGACACCATAGATAAATAAGAGCCTGAGTCCACTTCCATTTGGCAAGGCCTCCTTCAATGAACACCTTCATGTGTACTTTTCTGCTTCTCAAGGGTGAAGAATGACCAATGGTGATTGTTTGATGAGTTTCATTCTTCCCATTTGCTTCTGAATTGCGCCCCATCTTTTCAATGAAGTTGTTGGGCTTAAAATCCTTTTCAGGAAATTTCTTCCTACTAGGTGGAGTTCTGGATGATTTGCAGACTCTGGCTAGGTGACCCCTTTTCTCACAACGTAGGCAGATGGTGTCTCGTGCATTCAGGCCCCCACAGCCTCTGCAATAAAATTCTTGCCTCTTTTTTCTAGGGTCTTTCCTTTTCTTCTCCAATCTGAGTCTAAAAATTCCTTCCTCCACCTCACTGCAATCTGAATCAGAGTCTATTTGCTCGCAATGGGTTGTTGTGGATTTTTCCACATCAGAATGGCTTGAGGCCTGGCTTGAGGCCTTGTTAATCTTTTTCATGGCCACTGCTGAGGACTTGGTGGCTTCCGCTGAAACAGCTTCTTCTATGGCCTCCTTAAATGTGATCTTAGGTTTCATTAACACTTTGCTTTGTAAGACATTATCTTTGAGGCCTAGGACAAACCGATCACGCATGGCCTCTTCTAAGTTGGTAAACTCACAAGCACCCCCAATGTCCCTTAAGCTTGCCACGAAGTCATTAACGTTTTCGCTTTCCCCTTGATCCCGATGGTAAAACTCGTGTCTCTTAATGAGGCACGATACTTGTGGGGCGTAATGGGCTCTCAAAAGCTTTTCCAAATCAGGCCATTCCATTACCTTCAACTGTGCAGCTCCCGCCAACGCCTTCACCATCTTGAAGACTGCCGGACCGCAGTGCATGAGAAATACCGCCCTCTTCCGCTTCTAGGGAATATCGGCGAGGTCGTTTCCTTCCAAGTACATCTGGAAGCGATCCGCATATGATTCCCAGTCTTCCGCCGCCGGATCGAACGGGGCTGGGGGGGTGTTCAGCGCAGCCAATTTGCTCTTCTGCTCGCCTTCCATGTTGTCTCTTCTTCAGGGCAATCCCACCTTCGTCGCCAGTGTTAAGTTTGCATGAAGAGTCAGACACGAAGAGCTTCAGTGAAGAGTTTATTAAGTGACTACAGCTCAAATGGACCCGTCTTGGCTTGCCTACGGCTGCCTCTTATAGCCTGCATCCGTGGTTGCCAGCCAATGGGAGTGCAGGATTTTTCCCGCACTATTTAAACCAATACCATTTGACATTTTACAAGAACAGTTCAAAATAAACCAATAACATTTAAACCTACATACATAACAGAGAACATGGAGAGGAGCTTGCAACATGGAAGCTGTTTATGTTTTGCTGAAATCATAAAGAGACAAACCAGAACAAAGAAAAGGATGGTTGTGGAAAGGAATAAGATAACTAACCCACAAGATGACAATGTGCTGCTGATTTCAGGTGTTAATCCAAGATTAATTCTATATTCAGGAAAATTTTTGGTTTAGTTTAGTTTACTTTATTGTCATTGTACAACAAAATTAAATACCATGGATAAACTAGATCAGGGGGTGTCAAATTCAATTTCACTGAGGGCCGCATCAGGGTTGTGTTTGACTTTGGGGGCCAAGCATGGGCGTGGCCAGGGTGGCCACCTCAATGTCACTCCGTGTTGGGGGAGCCTCTGGTGGCTTGAGTGCTCTGCCCATGAAAATGGGCTCCTGAGCTCCATTTTTTGTCTGCGACAGCTTCCTGCAACCCTCTGCCAGCAAAAACACAGCTTGGAAGGGCCACCTACAGCACTCCTGAGTTCTATTTTTTCTGGCACAGGCACCACCAGTCAGTCTTTTGCTGTTTCCAGGGCAACTCCGTGGCCCAGATCTAAGCACCCCGCAAGCCGGATCTGGACCCCGGGCCTTGAGTTTGACACCCCTGAACTAGATGATACTATAGCAGAATTTCCTAGTCTGATTGTCTCCAGTTCAAAACATTGCATGATTTCATTTTATGTTTTGTTGTAGATTGAAAGCCATAATATTTGTGGCAAGAAGAAGACAGTTTGAGGGAAACAAAGAATGCTAAGATTCAGTGCTGGTTCCATTTATGTCACAAGAGAAGTCATTCAATATGCAATGTGCCAGTGCGACAAAATAATCACAATCCATCGTTCAGTCAATTCAATTAAAGAGCTAACTTGGGCCACTCTGTGAATATTTTATTATGCAATTAGTATAATATTTTATTATACAGTTATTATACAATACATAAATCTTACAACCCTTGTCATAGAAAAATTCTCACTACATATATTTTAGAACCAAGTCCTACCTTACTCAAAATAAATTTCTTGATCGCCGTTAAAAAAACAAAATAACTGATACTTATTCTTTTGAAAAAGGTGATGTCAGACATGCTCTTGAAATAGAAAATATTTCAGACCATCATAATATGTCCAAGAGTGACCATCTTGTAAAAATCACTCTAGTGACAGAGCATAAAACCATCTCAGAAGAAGATCTCATATCCAAGGAATTCCAAAGCTAATTTATATCTTGCCTTTGCTAAAATCAGTATTCACAGCTCTACTACTGTGTCAGAAAATCAAAAGGTAAAAATGGGATCAATGGGAATCTAGCATGGTGGAAGCCACTGATTAGTAAGAAGAACATGGATATTCAGTTCAGGTTTGTTAAAGAGCACTCTTTGGTCTAGTGGTTAAGGTACCAAGCTAGAACTTAGGAGATCATGAGTTCTAGTCCTGCGTTAGGCAAGAAACCTGGCTGGGTGCCTTTGGGACAATCACCAGGAGTCAACAAGTTCTAGTTCCACCTTAGGCATGAAAAGTGGATGGGTGTCTTTGGGCCAATCACCAGAAGAAGTTCTAGTCCCCCCTTGTCAATGAAAACTGGTCGGGTGATTTTGGGCCAATCACCAGGAGACTGTGAGTTCTAGTCCTGCTTTAGGCATGAAAGCCAGATGGATGTATTTGGGCCAATTACCAGAAGACTGTGATTTGGGCCAATAAGGAGCAGACTGTGAGTTTTAGTCCTGCTGTAGGCATGAAAGTCACTTTGGGCCAATCACGCTCTCTCAATCCACCATAGTATTGTGGTGGGGAAAATAGAAGGAAGGAGTATTAGGTAAACTTACAACCTTGAGTTATTTATAAAAAAAATAAAATAAAAGTGGGATATAAATAAATAAATAACCTCCCAGACTTTTGGAGCAATGCTTCACTGACAGATGAAAGAAAAGTAGAATTGTTCAAACTATGTGGCTATAGTTATGTCTGAGAAACCAAATGCTTCATTCCCCAATAAGAACCTCATACCAGCTGGAGGTGTTTTAATCCTGATCTGGGGAGGCTTCACTGCCTCAGGGCTTAGATGAGATGTCACCCCTGGAGAAAGCATGAATCCTGCTTCTTGCCAGAGAACTCTGCAGGAGAAATTCTGTCTGCCAGCTAAAGCTGAAATGCAAATAGTTCAGGCAACAAGACATTGATTCTAATCATAGAATCAAATCTACATGGGAAAAGATGAAGGAGAATAAATTCAATGGCCTGCTATAGAAAAGTTAAAGTCCAGACCTAAAACTTACAGAAATGTTGTGGCAGGACCTGAAACAAACAGTTCATCCAAGAAACCCTCCAAAGCTGATGAGATTTAGGATTGCTAAGAGTCCTCTAAAGCAGGGGTCACCAAGCCTTGGGCTGCAGACCATTACTGGGCCAAAACCAGTGGTGGGATTCAATTTTTTTTTACTACTGGTTCTGTGGGTGTGGCTTGGTGGGTGTGATGTGGCTTGATGTGGCAGGGGAAGGATACTGTAAAATCCTCATTCTTTCCCCACCCCACTAACCTGCTTTCCAGCTCCATTCTCCTGTGCAGGGCAACAAAAAAAGTCCCAGCCAATCAGTTGGGACTTGGGAGACAGAGAATAGATGGGGGCGGGGTCAGTCAGAGATGATATTCCAAAATACTCAAAATTTCCGCTAATGGTTCTCCAGAACTGGTCAGAAACTCCTGAATACCACCTGTGGCCAAAACCCATTGAGGACTGGGCCAGGTAAACACACAAAGCTTTATTTATGTGTGTGAGCAGAATTTAGATTGGGTGAATGAAAGCCATTCCACTCTGCTGCTGAAACTGCTGAATTGTCCACTGCTACCATGGAATTAAGAGATTGGGGACCCTGCTGTATATGGATGATGGTAGATAAATGTGATTAGGGGAGGCAACTTGTTTTCCTAACCAAACTGGAAGGCTATATGGTATCACCAGATGGGTGATGAGATCAGTGGAAAGGAAGAGTCTTCTTAAGACAAGGGTTAAAAGATAGGAATTGAAACAGAAAAGTTCTGGAAGTCCAACCACTCCCAGTTCTATAACTCAACTTGGCCAAATTTCAAAACTCAAACAATCAATCACAATAGAGCTGGAAGGGGCCAAACCCCTTACTCAAGTAGGAGACCCTATACCATTTCAGATAGGAGGTTGTCCAGTCTTTTCTTAAAAACCTCCAGTGATGAAGCCCTTACAACTTCTGAAGGCAAGCAGTTCCACTGGTTAATTGACCTCACTGTTATGAAGTTTCTCCTTAATTCCAGATTGCTTCTCTCCTTGGTTAGTTTCCATCCATTGTTTCTTGTCTTGCCTTCTGGTGCTTTGGAAAATAAGTTGACCCCCTCTTCCTCTGTGTCAGCCCCTCCAATACTGGAATACTGCTATCACATCACCCTTAGTCTCTCTTTTCTCTATCTTGATGCACAAGTTTCTATTCCATCCTCAATTGTGGGAGAAGAAAATAATAGAATTCTTTATTCTTTATTGGCCAGGTGTGGTTGGTGACACAAGGAATTTGTCTTGGTGCATGTGCTCTCAGTATACATAAAAGAAAAGATACATTTGTTAAGAATCATCAGGTACAACACTTAATGATAGTCATAGGGTACAAATAAGCAATCAAATCATACTAGAAAACAATCATAAGGATACAAGTGACAAAGTTACAGTCTTACAGTCACAAGTGGGAGGGGATGGGTGATAAGGAGTTATAAGAAATAAATAAAGGTCACCCCAAATGGATTGTTTGTTGCTAAATTTCAGCAGTGTGAACTCAAGCTACAGAGTACTCCAGTGAGTTACCGTGGCCACAGATAACCCATAAAGGGACGTGAAACATACAACAGGGGAAATGCAACATGTCTGCTCTTGACATAAGTGAGACCATTGTGACAAATCTAAAATTCAATTTGGGCCACAGGAAGAAGTCTCCATCTGTCATATGGCAGGCATTCTAAGCAACGCCTCATTGTTCACCTTTCTTTGTCTTATCTAATTTCCTGACTAGTTAATTGGTATGTTGTTTGGGGCCCAGCCATTTCTGCAGGTCAAATACAATTTCCTTCTGTTGATGCTCTGAATTTAAAAGACCACTGTTATCTGGAAGAAGGGTGGTGTGATCTAACATTGTTAAGACAATAATATGGGCCTCAGAGCGGTGCCCAGTCCTGCATGAGAGAGGAGGCAATGTCAGAAGAATCAGTATGTAAAGGAGATGGTTCCTCCTTTTTAAAGAGAAGAACAACATTCCTAGAATGTCACCATGGCAGACATCAGCTAATGAATAGCAACAGAATTTATTGTCCATTATTCAGCTTAATGACTTTGAGTCATTCTGTTGATTATTTTTTGCTGGAATTAGAAAGAGAGACTTGAAAGGTATCTAAATCTGGTTTGAAAATCCATTTAAAGTTAGAAAGAAAGATTATAGGACACATATTTCTCTCATTTTGATATAGTTGTGGTTGTGGGTATGTGGCTTGATGGAATACTGATTGTGTACTATTTTGAAGACTTTGTAGTAGTAATCACAAAATTTCTTTCTTCAGTCTTCTTTGTCCTTCTTTCTTCATTTTCCATCTCCTTCCTCCTGCATTCACTATATTATTTCCTTCTATCTGTCCTCTCCATCATTTCAATCTTTATTCTTCTTTCCTTTCTCTTTTTCCATCAAATGGTTCCTCCCAATTTTCTCCTCCTCCTTCCTTTCCTTTTGCTTGTATCTCCCATCTGCTCACTGCAGTCAACTCACCACTGCCAATCTGACATGGACAACTCACTGTGGAACAAGTCACCATAGAGAATTCAGCACAGGACAAGAGTTATCAAAGAAATGGATGACAGGTAGAGACATGATAGAGATAGATAGATGGATAGATAGGTAGATAGATAGGTAGGTAGGTAGGTGGATAGATAGGTAAGTGGATAGATTAGATGATAGATAGATAGATAGATAGATAGATAGATAGATAGATAGATAGATAGATAGATAGACAGACAGACAGACAGACAGACAGATCTGCAGTTAGATAAGTAGGTAAGTAGGTAGGTGGGTAGATAGATAAATAGATGATAGAGATAGATAAATGTAGATAGATGGATAACCATTAGAGACATGATAGATTAGATAGATAGATAGATAGATAGATAGATAGATAGATAGATAGATAGATAAAAAAAAAAAAAAAGGTGGAATAAAATAATTAAAGAAAAAGATGCCAAAGGAGGGACAATGAAATATGAATGACAAAAATTATTTTTAAAAAATTATTTTAAATAATTGAATAGAATTATTGAATTGTCCTGTGAGTTTTCTTGTGGTGAGTTGAGCATGACAAGTTGTTCCATGGCAACAGTGAGTTGTCCCATTCTGGGCCTTCCATGTAAGACACAGATGTTACCCAGGAGCAGAACTATTCAGTGGCAGGCCTTGACTTGGAATGTAGCCTTGGTCCCATCTCTATTGTCTTAAATGTAAGCCAGCCAAATACATCTTTATTATTGCACACCTTTTAAGGATATATAAATTCATATGTTACTGTGATCGTTTTATCTTCTCTGATGCTGCTTTTACTCTCCATGTTATTGCTGGATTTATTATTTTATCTTTATTGCACACACACTTTTAACTTCAGTCTTTTCATTGTGTCAGTGAATTTTATTGTAAATCAATTTGAGATTTTTGGTGGAAAGCAGTACACAAACGTTTTAAGTACATAAACAAAAAGCCCCAATTATTTTAAATAAATAAATACAAACCGTCCACCTTTCTCTTTTATTTTCTGGTAACTGGATGTAGCTTCTTATTGCGATGATTCTCTCTCGCTCCCTCTCTCTCTCTCTCTCTCTTATTTTCATTTTCTAGATATGAAATTTAAAACGAATGAACTAAAGGCAGTATTTAAAAAAAATATGAGACTTGGTAAAGTCATATAAAACTAGGTTTCAAGCAGTGTGAACTTTTTCCATATAAAACATAAGCAGGTTTGCGATATATAGTGCAACCTATATATTTTTAACAAACCTACCCTTCCCTAACCAGCATATTATTGTTATTATGGAATAATAATAAATAATGAATTTGAAAGTAGAGAAGTCAATTTGATGCAATGGTTAAGCACTGGGTTAGAAACTGGGAGACTCTGAGTTCTAGTCTCACCTTAAGCATGAAGCAAGTTAGGTGACCTTGGGCCAGTCACTCTGTCTTCACCCTAGGAAGAAGGCAATGGCAAACCTCTTCAGAAAAACCTTGTCAAGAGAGTTGCAGGGAATCATCCAGGCTGATCACCAGGAGTCAACAACGACGCAAAGGCATAAAATAAACAGATGGTAGAAGATAGATTAGATCAGATTAGATATGAGAAAGGGAGGGAGGGAGGGAGAGAGAGAGGGAGGGAGGGAGGGAGGGACAGAGAAAGAATAGATGGAAATATTAATCTCCCTAGAGTTTCAGATTTTCTCCAAACTAAAGAAAATTATTGTTAAAAGTTTAGGAGCAAAAGATCAAAAGATCTGCCTTTTGCCAACAAAGTGATTATATTATGAACCAAATCTTGGTTTTTAAAAGTTCTGGAAATCTTGCTATCTCTGTGGGTAAAAAATCCCTGTCCTTGAAACTTTTCCACAGGATCTGAAACAGCAGAGAAACACAAGCTAAATCCTCAAAAAAGCCATATTAAAATGGGAATACTATCGTTGGCATAACGCCAATATGAACATAATGCCTTTAGATACGAAAGACAGAATTGTGCCCTGTGCATAAGGAGTCATTGAAAGACCAGGAAGCTATTGATAATATCCTATGGCATACAGTAAATCACATCATTGAATAATACTGTGATAGGAACCAGAGATCAACAAAAATGTAGTTAATTATACCCTGTTTACTAAACCAACACTCTGTTCCAGACAGGATTTATAGGATATGAATCAGTTATATTATACCTACCAGATGGTTATCTGACCTTTGCTTAAATACCTCTAAGTGGATATTATATTCAGAAATTCTGGATCTAATAATTTTCTCAAAGACATATGGTATTCCTTAGATGTCTTGCCTGCCTCTACGATAGACGCAGCTAGCTTCTCACACATATTACAGAATTAGTAACTCTTGACTCCTTGCTGAAGGTTTTTTCTCTTCCTCCTGGATTATATTCCTATGTTGAACTAAATTTTGGCACATCACACTTGTGAGCAAATGTGTAAAAAAAGGGTTGGAAGTCAAACCACTCATTGAAGATTTTGGCAAACTGTTTGAGATCTAAGGCAAATAGACAATTTCATGATAACATAACTTTCCAAATGTTTTGGGTTTTGTGCATAAATTCACATCCAGTAATAAAACACTCCAAGGAAAGGGTATCGTAGGAATTGATCAACAATGTTTTTAAACAGAGCACAAATATATCAAATTAAGTATTAGGACAGAAACCACTTTGCATCCTTTTCATGTGTCTGAGAATTTGGTTGTTGTTGTTGTTTCTTTTATTTATTTATTTATTTTGTCAAACGCTTACAATATAATATAAATAAGAATAAACATAAGTTTAAATACATGAAATAGGAACTAATAACTGGGGACAATAGGACAGGGATGGTAGGCATGATTGTGCACTTATGCGTGCCCTTTACAGACCTCTTAGGAATGGAGTGAGGTCAATAGAGGTTAGTTTGAGGGTAAAGGAGTGGGGGATAGAACAGGTGACAACAGAATCAGGTAGTGAGTTCCAGCCATTGACCACTCTGTTGCTGAAATTGTATTTACTGAAATCAAGTTTGGAATGGTTTATATTTAGTTTATATCTGTTGTGTGCTCTTGTGTTGTTGTGAAAAGCTGAAGTATTCATTAACTGGTAAGACATTGTAACATATGATTTTATGTACCATGCTTAAGTCCAATCTTAACTGGCGTAGTTCAAGGTTGTCTAAGCCTAGAATCTCAAGTTTGGTGGTGTAGGGTATTCTGTTGCAAACAGAGGAGTGTAGTAGTCTTCTTGTAAAATACTTCTGGACTCTCTCAATTGTATTAATGTCTGATATACAGTGCGGATTCCAGACAGCGGAGCTGTATAGACTGTGTTGGTCTAGCAAAGGTTGTGTATGCCCTAATTTGCAAATCAGTATTACCAGAGGAGAAGCTTCATAAGATCAAATTTACAACTCTTAAAGCCTTTTTTGCAATGTTGTTGCAGTGAGCTTTGGTGCTTAGGTCATTCGATATGAGAACTCCAAGGTCTTTGACAGAATGAGGGTAACCAACGAGGTCATCCGCCTAGCTTGTATTTGGTGTATTGATTTTTTTTTACCGAAGTGTAGAACAGAGCATTTGTTGGTTGAGATTTGGAGTTGCCAACTGTTTGACCATTCAGACATATAATCAAGGTCACTTTGAAGGACGGTAGCATTGTCAGTGGCGTTGAATATTTTTACATCATCAGCGAAGAGGATGCAGTTGCTTATAAGGTGATCACAAAGGTCATTTATATAGAGTGTCAAGAGTGTGGGTCCTAGAACACTCCCTTGGGGGACACCGCTGTTAACTGGTGTAGGGTTTGATAGGGTGTTTCCTATTTTTACTATTTGTTGCCTGTTTGACAGGAAGGCCTCTCCACTTATGAAGGGATCCAGAAATGCCATAAGATTTTAATTTTAATAGTAGTTTGTCATGTACCACTGAGTCAAAGGCTTTGCAGAAGTCTATGCAAATTACATCTATTGCTTTGTCATGGTCAAGTAATGTAGTCCATATGTTTTTGCAGTGTAGAAGTTGCAAGTTGCAGGATAATTTTTTTCTGAAACCAACTTATTTGTTGGAGAATAGGTTGTTTGACTCTAGATGGAAGGTGATGCGTTGATTAATAATTGATTCCATAACTTTTCATGTGACACAACACAATGAGATTGGTCTGTAGTTTTCAACCAGGCAGGGGTCACCTTTTTTGAAGATAGGGATGACCGTTGCTAAAGACCATGTGCAATAAAGGCCTTGGTGCAATAAGGGCCTTGGTGGTGCAGGCTGTTAATAGCCTAGCACTTAGTTCCAGCTGCCTGTAATTAGTGCAGGCTCGAATCCCACCAGGCTCAAGGTTGACTCAGCCTTCCATCCTCTCGGGGTAGGTAAAGCGAGGACCCAAGATTGTTGGGGGCAATAAGCTGACTTTGTAAAAATGCTGCTTAGTAATAAGCAGGCATATACAATGGAAGGAAGGCTATTGCTTGAGCGCATTGGGTTGTATCCCAAAAATTGTAAGCCGCCCTGAGTCTCCGGAGAACGGCGGGATATAAATATGAATAATAATTTAAAAAAAGACTGATTGGAGCTGGTTCTTAATGATATCTCATATATTATGCTTAGGGGTTCTGCCATGGCATGGTGAGTTTTTTTTAAAGAAGTATGCACATAAGCCATCAGGGCCAATAGATAAGGATGGTTTTAGGTGACATAGTGCATTTTCTACATTATCTTCAGTAAAGTCAATATCATTGCAGTTAGTTGTGGTATGATTAGGAAATGTAGGGCATGAGCCATTACTGTTTACAAAGACTGAACTGAAGAAAGTGTTGAAGAGGTTTGCCTTAATGGCTTCATCGCTATAATCTTTCCCATTTGGTCCTTTTAGGGGTAGGATGGTTTTTGAGTCTTTAAGTGTGATGTTTACAAAGTTACAGAATGTACATCTGCACCCATTCATGCAACCCTGCGGGTGAATTTTGTGCATAGAAGGTTTTCCTCTTGCTTGCAGTGGTAATTGGTGCATTCTGCCTTTATCTGTCAGCATAAGGTGTTGTATTTGTTTTTAAAGTTAGCTACGTATTTAGTTTTGTTTTTACACCATAAGGATTTTTTTTAGATGAAGTTTTCTTATTATCTTGGGTAAATTTGTTTTTGTTTTTGGGGGTTACTAATGGAACATACAGTTTAATGACTCTTTTGAGTTCAAGCAAGGAAGTGTTATAATGTTCTTCTGTAGTATTACAGCTAGAGAACAGAATGTGCCAAACAAGAGATGATAAGTCAGCAGCTATGAGTTCATAATTGGCTTTTTAAAAATTGTATTTTGGGGATCTTCTTTGAGATGGTGTAAATTTAGACAAAAGTCAATCATGCTATGGTCACTGTTTGAAAATGGTTCCTGTATTTGTAGATCATAAATTGAGTTAGAGCTGTTGCAGAAGATGAGGTCAAGGCAGCTGCTTAGTCTAGTGTTGTTATATACTAATTGATCCAGTACCAGTATGGTAACGACATTGCACAGGGTTGCATGAATAGGTTCGGATGTACCTTCATTTAGTGTCAAATGTATAATTTGTTGTTGTTGCTGTTAAAAGATCAGCATCACAGGATTCTCAGAGATGATTCCTGTGATGACCCAGAGTATCTCAGATATGTAACAAAAACCAAAACGTAAATAAAAGTCCTAAAATGCCTTCAAATTGGCTTCACTGTTTAATTGTTCACAGTGGAGGAGTAAACTATTTTCAAAATAACATTTCAAAGGCAAAAAACACAGTTCACATTCAAAGAGTGATAATGAAGCAAAAACAAAAAACAAACCACACTGAATAAAGTTCCTAGACAGAACCAGGATAGATAATTGCCAACTTCAGGAAGATAATCAGGTACAGTCCGTTGGAAGAATGCCAACCAAGATAAACCTTCTTTAGGAGTAAAACACTAATTTGTCTCCAGCGTCTGTTAGCACCTAGGTCCAAACTCTTATGCAAATCTCACACCAGCAACCCATGAAGAGGATCATGGCCCTCTCCTCCCGAGTAGACCACATTTTACCCTGATCCTCTCCTCCCTGCATGCCCTAGGATGGATAGAGGATGAGCCTGGGTCTTCCTCTGACTGCTCAGCCGGCCCCTGCCCTTCCCCAGCCTCCTCCACCACCTCTGGAGCCACACTTCCATTCCCTGTTGGCTGTTCCTCCTCTTCCTCAGAGTCAGTCTCCACCAGGGGCATGACAATTCCTTTTAAAACTGTGTTCATATAGCTAAACCAGGGGTGTCAAACTCAAGGCCCATGGGCCAGATCCAGCCTGTGGTGTGCTTAAATCTGGCCCATGGGGCCACCCTGGAAACAGCAAAGGAATGGTCTGCTCCTGGAAATGCTTGCTCCTGGGGAGGAAAACTATAGCAAATCTAGACAGCATACTAAAAAGCAGAGACATCACCCTGCCAACAAAAATGCATATAGTCAAGGCTATGGTTTTCTCAGTTGCAATGTATGGCTGTGAAAGTTGGACCATAAGGAAGGCTGAGCACCAAAGAATTGAGGCCTTTGAACTCTGGTTCTGGAGAAGACTCCTGCGAGTCCTTTGGACTGCAAGGTGATCAAACCAGTCAGTTCTAGAGGAGATCAACCCTGACTGCTCTTTAGAAGGCCAGATCCTGAAGATGAAACTCAAATACTTTGGCCACCTCATGAGAAGGAAGGACTCACCGGAGAAGAGCCTAATGCTGGAAAAGATTGAGGGCAATAGAAGAATGGGATGGCAGAGAATGAGGGGGCTGGATGGAGTCACTGAAGTGGTAGGTATGAGCTTAAATTGACTCTAGAAGATGGTGGAAGACAGGAAGGCCTGGAGGAACGTTGTCCATGGGGTCGCAATGGGTCAGACATGACTTTGCAACTAACAACAACAACAACCTATAAATGGAATGAATAAATAAATAAATATACACATACATATATAACATACATATATCTGATTTTTAGAGTGACAATTCTCTTAGTTT
The DNA here is from genome assembly GCA_009733165.1 of Naja naja. Taxonomy (NCBI): domain Eukaryota; kingdom Metazoa; phylum Chordata; class Lepidosauria; order Squamata; family Elapidae; genus Naja; species Naja naja. The sequence goes on along the minus strand of CM019150.1, from coordinate 15,556,555 downwards.
TCATTGTTTAAACCCATGTTCAAGTTGCCTTTTATTCCAATTTATTTCAGAGCTCATAGGGCGGTGTTTCCTGTTTAAATTTTCAAGTGGATTGCCTGCTAAATCCTATTTCCTTCACCAAACTGGGAGAATTCAAACCTAAGGAACGACGTTCGGTGTCAGTCTGAGCCTGAGATCAATTGAAAATACTAATATTGAAATATCAGCTTAACCAGTATGTCTACGTTCCCTTAGTGAGCAATTCTCCCGTGTGTATTTTTCTGTGTGTACAGACATAGTGCAAACTCTCTCACACACATATTTGCATGCATATGAGGTTCTGGTGGATAAGCTGGTCTGCGCACATACAGGAATTTCTTGACAAATTATTACAGAGAGTGAAGAAGGTTTTGAAGAATATTTCCAGTTTTCTCTTACTAATCAATAAGCTTTGTTTTTATCCCCCAGAGACTCCTCTGCTTAAAAGGGGAGGGGCAGTGTCTTTATTTCTGCTTTGCTGTTGGTTTTAAAGCCTTGCTGTATGCATCAGTAACAGCACAATTGGTGAGCTGTTGAAATAAATACTTTTCATAGCAGCATGAAAGCCTTGCATTTTTTTTTAATTCAGCAGAAATGGGGACTTATGGTCACATCGTCCCACGGGGGGGCTTCAAAAAATTTAGCAATGGATTCTCTGCCTGGTTGCTGGTTGGGCATGGCCATTGGTGGGCATGGTCTAGTTGGCCTCCTGCACCACGGTGGGGGAGCATTTTTGCCCTCCTCGGGCTCCGGAGGTTTTCCTTGATCAAAGGTGGTATTCAGCAGGTTCTGAATACCCAGTAGCAGAAATTTTGAGTAGTTTGGAGAACCGGCAAATACCACCTCTGACTGGAGATTTTACAATATCCTTCCACTACCATGCCCACCAAGCCACGTTCATAGAACCGATAGTAAAAAAAATTTGAATCTCACCACTCCCCTTGATCCTCGGGGAGGGTGAAAACATCCTCCCTGGGCTTCCAGAGGCTCTTTGGAAGCTGGAAATTGGGCTGTTTCTGGCCTTCCCGAACTTCTGGGAGGCCTGTTTTTCACCCTTCCTGAGCCTCCATGTACACCCTGCACTTACCTGCATCCAAAATGGGCCACATGGGGACTCCTAGGTGGGGATGGGTGGGATTTGGGGGTTCTCCAAACTATGCAGAATCTTAGCTAGGGGCTCTCCTGAACCTGAACCCCTGCAAACCCCCAGCAGCCCACCCCTGCATTGTCTCAAATCATTCTACATCATTTTGTCTAACTATACAACTTCTCCCATCAAAACTAGATTCTACCAAGGACGTACTAACAGAATCAAAGAATTTTAAAAAATGGTGTAGTTCCCTTCTTTTATTGTTGCACATCTTGCTGTTAAGTATATTCCCAAATGTTTAACTTTCTTGTCTATTTGATATATTGATATTTCTTGTATGTTTAATATTGCATGTTATTAACAGCAGCGAGGATTGTACTTGCTCAGCATTGGAAAAATGAAGGAATAGCACTAGATGAAGAGGTAATTAAGAAGATATTGGACTGTGCAGAAATGGACAGACTTACATTGAAGATCAAACAGAAAGAAGGTACAGAATGCTACCAAACATGGAATTCATTTTATTAATGGCTGGAAAAAAGGGGTAAAGATTAGGAGTATAATTTGTATTGTTAAGAAAACAAAATAACCCAGACAACACGATGTTTATTAAGCACTAATTAAATGTAGTAGTAGAAAATTAATAAAACTTTATTTTAAAAAGAATAAAAGAATTTTAAAAAGTTGAAAGAGGCCTGGAGATCTTCTAATACAACCCACTGTTCAAGCAGAAAACCTTATATAGTGGGCAAAAAACTTTGAATGTAATATAGAATTAGAGAAAGGACAAAATAGAAGAGAATAGAATGAATTGGAACGGACTTTGGAGGTCTTCTAGTCCAACCCCCTGCTTAGGCAGGAAATGCTAAACCACTTCAGACGAATGGTTATCCAATCTCTTCTTAAAAGCTTCCAGTGTTCTTCTAGGGATAATTAAAAGGAAATACAATAGAAGGATAAGGTATTTGGTGTTCCATGTATTAACAGCAGCAAGGATTACCTCTGCACAGTGTTGGAGAAAGATTGTGTTAAGTTTGCATGAAGAGTCAGACGCGAAGAGCTTCAGTGAAGAGTTTATTAAGTGACTACAGCTCGAATGGACCCAACTTGGCTGGGCTAAGGCTGCTACTTATAGCCAGCAGCCGTAGTTGCCAGCCAATCAGAGTGCAGGGTTTCCCCGCACTTTTTAAACCAATCCTATTTGACATTTTACAAGAACAATTCAAACTAAACCAATGACATTCAAACCTACATACATAACAAATTGCATACCATCCAAAGGCTTAGTAATTAAAAAAAAATTGAGTGCGTGGAAATGGACAAATTGACTATAGAATTAAAAGGAAAAGTAGACTCTGAATCAGGGGTGGTATTCTCCTGGTTTGCACCAGTTCTATAGAACTGGTTGTTATGATTCTGTGCAGTTTGGAGAACTGGCAAATCATGCCCCTGGCTGGCCCTGCCCCTCTCTGGCCACCCCTCCCCTCCTAATCAGTCCTTATTGCACATGTGCAACATTGCATGCATGCCCGATATTGCTGACTGCATTCTCCCCTGCCCAGTCACTCCTTACGGTATTTCCTTTTTTCCTCTATCCTGACGATCAGCTGTTCCAATGATCAGCTATGCCAGGATCTCCCTTGCTGTCTTATTGCTTCACCCAGGAGGCCTCCCTGAGGCCCAGGAACAAAAAAGGGGCATGGGGGAGTGCAGAGGGGGAGAGCTGTGCCACCCCCAAGCTCCATTTTTTGCCTTCCTGGGCCCAAGGGAAGCTTCCTATGAGCAAAAATGCCCCCTGTGGAGGCTTCCCTGAGGCCCAGAAGGCCCCAAAACAGAGCATGGGGGTGGGGGCACAGCACCAGGCTCCATTTTTTGCCTTCCTGGGCCCCAGGGAAGCCTTCTGGGAGCAAAAATGCCCCACCAGGAGGCTTCACTTGGGCCCAGGAGGCAAAAAAAATTGGGGGAGAGGGGTGCTGCCCCCCCAAAAGAAGCCACACCCACCCAGTCACATGGCTACACCCACCTAGTCATGCCCACCTGACCATGCCCACAGAACCGGTTGTTAAAAAAATTTGAGTCCCACCTCTGCTCTGAATACTATGCAATATGGGAGAAATGGTACGATTGGATAGACAATAGAAATAAGAAAAGAAAGTGTATACAATAATGTAGAAGGTATAGAAATAGAATGTACAGATTGTATTGGTTAGGAAATGTAAATGTATAAAATTGTCACAATCATGTTTATTACAGAGATATGTAAAAAGGAAAAATCCAATAAAAATAATTTAAAAAAAAAACCTTCCAGTGTTGGAGCATTCACAACTTCTGGAGGCAAGTTGTTCCACTGGTTAATTGTTCTTACTGTCAGGAAATTTCTCCTTATTTGTAGGTTGCTTCTCTCCTTGATTCGTTTCCATCTATTGCTTCTTGTCCTGCCTTCAAGTGCTTTAGAGAATAAGTTGACTCCCTCTTCCTGGTGGCATCCGCTTAGATTTTGGAACACTGCTGTCATGTCACCCCTGGTCTTTCTTTTCATTAAACTAGAAATACCCAATTCCTGCAACTGTTCTTCATACGCTTTACCCTCCAGATCCCCTACTATTATACCACTTTAGAAAGAGAAAAAGGTATTTTTTTTGTTAACTCCACAAAAATTGTCAAGTTTCCATCAGTGCCACTTGGCAGAAATCCTCTCCCACCCAGCCCACAAGCCATTCTCTTCTTACCATGATCATTTGAACAAAACTCCAAATCCAATGTCTTGGCAAAAGAACTATCTCAAGAGGCGTTCAGGAAGATTTTTTTGATCAGAGGAAGAGAGAGAGAGAGAAAGAGAGAGACATTCTGCTGTGAGAGATCCTTCGTGTAGGACAACTGCTGAATCACATGCCTGCAGGGTGAGTGGAGTTCAAAGCAGCGAGAGATATTCAGGAGAAGATAATGAAAGGGATAGAAGATTTACTATGAGGTTGTCTCCTCTGGACAAATATTGTGATTAGTCCAGAGGGGAACTGAAGATGTGAAACTTGATTTTGATGCTGAGATCCTAGAAAAAGTTCAGAGAAGAGTAAAAAGACGATAAGGAGTCTGGAGGCTAAATCATATTATGAATGGCTAAGGGAAGTAGGTATCTTTAGCCTACCAAAGAGAAGGCTTGGGAGAGACTTGATAGTAGTTTTCCAATATGTGAAGGCTGTCACAAGGTAGAGAGCATCTTTATTCTCCAAATCACCAGAGGGTGGGACAAGAAGCAGTAGCTGGAAGCTCATCAGAGGGAGATCCAACCTCAAAATAAGGAGGTATTTCTTAACAGTGAGAACAATTAATCAATGGAACAGGTTGCCTCCTGGAGTTGTGGGTGCTCCATCACTAGAGGTTTACAATAACAGGTTGGGCACCATTTGTTCAAGATGGTGTAAGGCAGGAGTCTTCAAACTTTTAAGACTTGTGGACTTCAACTCTCAGAATTCCTCCTCTAGTCATGTTAGCTGAGGAATTCTGGGAGTTGAAGTCCACAAGTCTTAAACTTGCCAAGTTTGAAGACCCTTGGTGTAAGGTTTCCTTCCAGGGGTTGAACTAGAAGACCTCCAAGATCCCTTCTAGCCCTATAGAATGACCTCATTCCATTCCTAAGACCTCACTTCATTCCTAAGAGGCCTGTAAGGGGGCATGCATAAGCGCACCAGTGTGCCTACTCTCCCTGTCATACTGTTCTCATTTATTCCTACTCATTTATTATGTATGTACTTATACCTGTTCATACATATGTTTATATGTTATGTTCATACTTATACTTGTTTTCTCATAAATGCTTGACAAACTAAACTAAATAAATAAACATAAATAAATAAATAAATAGAGACTTAACAGCTATGGTGGTAAGAATGCAGTTTGGCAGTTCGAGTCTCACCAGCTCAAGGCTGACTCAGCCTTCCATCCTTCTGAGAACAGTAAAATGAAAACCCAGATTGTTGGGGGCAATAGGCTGACTCTGTAAACCGCATGGAGAGGTCTGTGAAGCACTTGAAGTGGTATATAAGTCTAGGTGCTATTGCTATTGCTATTATAATTTCTGAACAGAATAGGACATGAAAAGTTAAATAATTGTGCAACTTGTTTTACTCATCTCATTTACTATCATGACATCCTTCCAGATGTATCCATATGAATAATTTCAGTTAACTTGGCTGTAGAGTCCAAGGTTCATGATTCTCACAGCCTTCTGATCCAGAATCTATCTATCCAAGCTAATTGGCCTTGCCCATGAGGAGATATTTGAGGGAGGGAAAATGAAGCCTGGAGAATCTATCAAATGCTTTTTAAAATGCATGTGCATTAAAGGACAGAACCACTCTTGGTTATTGATGAGATGGAATTGAAGCAAAAGATCAGGATCAAATGGTCAAATAATGGCCACATCTGTGCAATCAAAGATCTGCTCTTTTTAAACATTCAATGCAAGTTTTTTTTTAAAAAGGGTGTGTGTGTGTCAAGCATTGATCACACAGTCATAGCTGCCATTTTGACATTTTGGACCCCATCCTAAGGAAGTGTCTTATGTGTCTCCATATATCATATATTCAATTTCTGTATCTTGGTAAGAGCACAATTGGAATATTGCATCCAGTTTTGGTCACCACAATATAAAAAAGATGTTGAGACTCCAGAAAGAATGCAGAGAAGAGCAACAAAGATGATTAGGGGACTGGAGGCTAAAACATATAAAGAATGGTTGCAGGAATTGGGTATGTCTAGTTTAGTGAAAAGAAGAGCTAGGGGAGACATGATAGCAGTGTTCCAATATCTCAGGGGCTGCCACAAAGAAGAGGGAGTCAAGCTATTCTCCAAAGTACTTGAAGGCAGAACAAGAAGGAATGGATGGAAACTAATCAAGGAGAGAAGCAATCTAAAATCAGTGGAACAACTTGCCTCCAGAAATTGTGAATCCTCCAACACTGGAAACTAATCAAGCAGAGAACCAAACTAGAACTAAGAAATTTCCTGACGGTTGCTGTAGAACAATTCATCAGTTGAATGACTTGCTTCCAGAAATTATGGGTATTCCAATACTGGAACGTTTTAAGAAGAGACTGGACAACCATTTGTCTGAAATGGTATAGGGTTTCCTGCTTGAGTAGGGAATTGGAGCAGATTAACCCTGTTATTCTGTTATTCTGAAATTTTCTTTTCCAAAAAAGCTCCATAAACATTCATATTTATGTGGGTGTTCATTTTCCAGAAAATACACTTTATGAAAGCATTTTATTTTTAACTACAGGCATCGCTGTGTGTACCATTCTCCAGCCTATGTTGAACATTTCAGAACTAATTTTCATTCAAGCTTAGATCTACAGTGGAGAATTTGGCAAAATGCTGAACTTGAAGGAAAACCGGCTTTCAACTCTCATATGAAGCTAGGGAATAGAAAGAGGGGAAAATGCAGATAAAAATATGCATTCCCCTCCCTCTACCCTCCTGAGTATTCGGATCATAAGTAGCCTAGGACCGTGGAGTTGAACAGAGACCTGAAACCTCATAGGCACGCAAATCTTTTTTGCATTTGCAACAATGGTGAAATTAGTAAGGGAAAAGAATAATTTTCACAATAGCCTGGCCTAGGACTGCCCCTGCTGGCTGTCCCCACTGCTGTGAGCTGCAGCAGTAAGTAGCTTTCTTTTCAGGGTCATTAAATCTTGAATCCAGCGCATTGCCATATCGGTTCTCAGCAGTGCCCGGAATCAGCATTTTCGCCTTGCAGCCTTTTAAATCTTTCCACACCCTGCTCTATACGTCTGAGCTAGCTGGCAGTGCCTGGCTTTCTCCCAGTGGGAGTCCACTCTTCGATTTGTCGTGCTGCCCCCCCACCCCATCCTTTCTTTGCCAAGCAATGAAGACATTGCAAGAAACAATATTCAGCTTCCCCAAAGTTTGCACTGATGGTCTGAGTAATGGGAGCCGTTCCAAAGCCAATTGCATATTCAAAAGACGAAACTGAATACCAAAGGATTAGCTGCTGCATTGAAACCAAAACTAATATAACCAGGGCTCCTTCCTTCAAACAAGAGAGCGCGAGAGTGAGAAATGAACAGGTGGCGTTTTAAGTGTAACCAAGATTAACCCATATTCAATGATTTTTAAAGCATTCCTATTGACTCTAATAATGAGTCCTAATTATGCATTCTTGGGAAGAATATAAGTTAGGCTGAGTTTTTCCCAATTAGAATTTGGAAGCCGTTCCAGTTATCTCCCTCGTACAGGACAGAGTATATAATCAGCTTGAGGATTCAAGCCGTGCAAAGCCCATTAAAAATAACACGACTTTCCAGGCGGCTGTGATAGACTACCTCAAGTAACTGTTACATTCCCACTCCTGCTCCTGGCTCCTGGCCAAAAGTGGCAATTACATCACTACCTCCAAGAGAGATACTTGTGCCAAACAAGGCCCACACAATAGCAAAAACGAATGATATGGTCCTGGGTTGAATCTGATGCCTGGCAGAGAAATGGAAAAACTGGACCTGTTGTGTGCGGGTGAAGAAGCAAAATGTATGAAACAGCCCACACGTCTCCCATTCTAATGGTACAGCCTTGTGTTGCTTGCAGAGATGTGTCTCAAAATGTAGAATATATAAGGCCAAGCCACCTTCCAGGCAAGCTTGATTTTGGATGGCTTCAAACATACGTCTTGTGGTTGTATTGATCACAGTTGGCTTTCTTTGGTGATGAATTCTCTTTTAAAGGAGAATGTGCATAGCTCAGGGTTGAAATGCAGTGGTCTCTGAGCTTGCTTGTTTTCTTGCAGATGTTTCATTACCCAAACTAGGTAACATGGTCAGTGCTAGATTAGCTAGCTGAATTCTCTTTTGCTTGAGGTATTGAAACTCTCAAGAACGCCATAAATTCCATAGCTCAGTCAAGGGTTGGTTTGGGTGATCTCCAAAGTCCCCTTCAGCCCTTGCTTTCTACAGTTCTTTCAATGTGAAGACACATCATCAATATCCATCTAACCTGTATCCTGGCTTTCCCTATAATTTTCTATCTATATATTTAACAAAGAGGCTGACCCCTGCTTACCTGCCAAGTTCTGACAAGTAGGTGTGCATGAAGAATCATGCCCATTCATCTACGCACCCACCTACATGCACACACTTACTCAACATCTCTATAGCTGTTATATATGAGAGTTCTATATTTAGTTAATTGAAATCGATCTTTCCTGGTGTTGGCAGAGCTGCTGACATGCAAGGCAAGGTGTACGAGCATTCCAATTTCTGAATGTTTTGCAAAAGTTTTGCTTAAAAGTCTCCTGGATTTCTAGTAAGAGATAAAGTAAAATAAAGTATGGAAAAGGAAACAACCTTCCTAGCATTCCAAATGGTGCAACCAGTTGTGATGTTGCAGCATCATTAAGTCACTGAGCCACCATGTCCCCTTATACCTCAGTATTGTTCTATGAACTGTATGGGCTCCCAGTGGGGCTCAGGGTGCAACTCAAAGTCCTGATTGTCACCTATAAAGTTCTTCAAGCAGAGGGGTTAGGTTATTTGAGGGATCACTCAGTGTTTCTGCCCAATAACCAGATCTGAGTCCTCATTTTACCAACTTTTGCCAACAGAGAAAAGAGAAGAGAATATTTTATTGGTTGAATGTGATTAGACACACAAGAAATTTGTCTCTGGTGCATCTCAATTTACATACAAACAACAAAGTAATCTATATATATATAAAAGCAAAATGCCACTCATGCATCATCACAAAATCTCCAGAACCGTAAAGCCTACAAACTTGAAATTTGGCATATATGTTCCTCTTGGCTTCTAGGTGCTCACTAAGAAAGGATTTTTCAAAATGACCCTCAGAGCTTTAGTATTTCCCATATTATTATTATTATTAACATGCTCTGATGCTAAGGAATTCTACTCCCCCTCCCCACCTGAAAATAAATCTGTTCCAAATGCGAAACAAAAGCAGAGGAGAGGAGTTTCAGTTTCAGTTTTAGTTTTGCAGTAGCAACCAGCTTTCTTTCTTTCTTTCTTTCTTTCTTTCTTTCTTTCTTTCTTTCTTTCTTTCTTTCTTTTCTTTCCCTCTCTCCCTAAGGACTCAGGGCGGCTCACAGAATAAAAATACAGTACAATAAATTAATTAAAAAAGGATTAAACAATACAAGCCTAATTAAGAACAAGAACAATTAAAACTATTAAAATTTTTAAAAGACAGAACCCCGCCCCTTCTTGGTTCAGTCCAGGCCGGCCTGCTGAAATAGCCAAGTCTTTAAATCATGGCAGAAGGAGCGGAGATCTGGAGCCAAACGAAGGTCCATGGGGAGTTGATTCCACAGGGTGGGTGCCCCCACAGAGAAGGCCCTACCCCTGGGCACCGCCAGCCGACAGTGTCTAGCCGATGGTATCCCAAGGAGGCCCTGTCTGTGGGAGTGTACAGGGCGATCGGAGTGTGATGCTGGCAGGAGAAATACAGAACAGAACAGTTGAGCTAAGCCATGCCCAGGCTCCTTGATCTCTCCTTCTTGCTCACACAGCAAATACTGCTTCAGTTTCCAAACAGCCCTCAACTCTCTCACACACTGACAGGACGCTAGCCAGATGAATACCGATGGATGCTGATAGACAGAGGCAATATTCCCCCCCCCTTATTTTCCTCCCCAAAAACTAAGCCCGACCACATAGTTTCGTAGTGAAGCACAGGTATCGAGCTACTATAATTATAAGATACCAGTAGGAGAAGGACAATAATATGGTCTGATAAATGAAATCTGAGACTGAAGGAGGGGTAGGAGTGAAGATAGCATCTCAGAAGACACCCTCCCTAGTTTGTGGGAAAGAAAAGTAAGAGAGGGGAGAGATATTTTCAGACTTGCAAGATCCTTGTCAGCCCTTTGAGGTAGTCTAGGCAAGGATCACCAATTGTGAGTGCTAATGCTACCTCTATTGAAAGATTCCAATACCAGAATCATATAAATTTCAAAGCACTTTTACCCCTCTTTACTTTTACTTTCCAGAAAACTAAGGAGGAGCCTTTGTGAGGTGTTTCCCCCCGCTCCATCCTCCCTTCAGACTCAGATTTCATTCATCAGACCAGTGGGTAGATTGCTGCTCTTCCTTCTGTCTCCCAAGGCCATTCCCCCATACCATTACACAACTGAGATTTGTAGATCCCCAACCCTGCTAGCATTTTGGAAATATTTAAAGACATGGATGTCCTCTTGTAATACGATATAGTAATTGATCGATGTAATCAATAACTAATAATAAATATTACAGTAATTTGCCCTCTGTGGTGTTAGGTCATCAGCTGACCAAGGGGCAACTTGACAAGTCCCAGCTACAATTAAAGGGTCCCAGGCTGCTTCCTGGTAATCAGTTAATAACTTTGATCCGAAAAATAAAATAAAATAGGCAGGGCCATATTTTCTTAGATGGGAGACCATGAGGAGATCCCAGGGTTGTGGGCTAAATTAGAAATCTGGAATAACTCCCCAGAGAATGACAGTGGCAATCCATTTCCCTCTGATTGCCCAAAATGTTATGGCCATGTAATCACCAAAAGCTAAGCTTGACTAGAAAGAGACTTCACTTAATTTGCTTTTAGGAGAGAAGTCCAGGTAAGCAAATTGGAAATGCACATTAAAAAAAATGCTAATGGAAGCTCCCCCTTCCCAAACCCTCAATCCTAATTAGCGTTCATGTATCTCCACTTATAAATAAACTCTTAGATGCTGTAAGTTTTTCGCATGACATCTTCATTTTAAAAAATGCTATTAGCTAGTTTGAGTATGAAATCATATAAAAATGGAATTAGCAATGAAGTTTGTTGAATGCTTCGGAGTGGAACTGGATAAGAATAACCATGATTATTTTTCATCACCTATGTGAAATAGACTGCATTTTGAGAGAGAGAAATGGGAAAGCTACTAGCTGATCTAAGCGCAATAATAATAAACATATTACAGTATTTGGTATTGCTATAGAATTTGGTGGCTTTGGGCTATTCCTTATTTTCTCTGTTCAAAGAAAAGCTTGTGTTTTAATTTTTTTAAAGACCTCGTTATTTTGTGAGCTTTTGTCAGCCAGATGTGTTCAAAAGCTTCCCTTTCTTTTCCCTCTTGATTATTTTATTTTGTTGCAAGGCGAATTCCGGATCTTTCCTTTGGTGCAATTTCACACTCCCTGCAATTGTCACTAGGTTCATAATTCCAGTGATGTAAGTTTTTGGTTTTTTTTTTGCAAACATGAGATGAGAGCCAATTTCACATTGTCAATAATAAGGCTGTTCTCCCTGGAAGGAAGAAATGGCTCTAATTTCACCATGAAATGGGCCTGCATTTTACTTTCTCTAAATAGATGCATACGCTGTTGTGTGTTCTGAAATAACCAGGGCATGTGATACTTCCTGATATATTTTCTTCTGAGTATGCTGGGACTTGAAGCTTATCATTATACTGTATATTCCAGTGGTGGCTAACCTTTTTCAGCTCCCGTGCCAATAATTGTGCGCACGCCCATGTGCCAGCACCCAGAAAACAATGCGTGCTGGTCCCACACACACACCCTGCACATGCACGTGTGATCCCCCGGCCACACACTGTTTGTTCACATGCAGTGCATCTCCACCCTCCGCCTCTTGGCATGCATACCAGATACCTACTGTATCTGACAACACCTCAGCTGTCCAGATACCTGGTATCTGACAATCAGCTGCGGTGGTGGTGGCAAGCTCTTCCAGGCAAGCTCTAGTGTGCCGGCAGAAGTGGCTCAGCATGCCACTTCCGGCACATATTCCATAGGTTCGCCAACATGGGTATATTCCTTGACATACCCCATGATTTTCCTGTTTCCTTCAGGGAGGCATCCAACATGGTTTTTATTTATTTATTTAACCATCTCAGATTCGGGACAGTCAAGTGCAAAATTACTGGCCTAGATGAAGTCAGAAGAAGTGGAGCAGATGACCAATTCAGGATCCTCTGGAGAAAACCCCAAAGTAGAAGAAAGTCAAAGTCACATTGGAATCAATGATAGTACAGGTAGTCCTCAACTTATGACCACAATTGAGCCCAACATTTCTGTTGGTAAGTGAGACAATGATTAACCGAGTTTTGCCCTGTTATGATATGTACAGAATAACCCTTGAATAACAAGGATATGCACATGGAGATGTTTATGAGAGTAGTTACGAATAATTATTCAGCCACACAGAGATACACTAAACTGAGTTAAAGTTTACTCAAAGAAATAGCACAGTCCAATAAACGGTCATATACATTTAACAGTCCAAATAATATCCAATTACAAAGTATTCTTACCAGTTGCAAGTCATTTACGGTAAACAAAGATTCAAGGTCCTTGTGATAACATTCAAAGTCCTACAAGGCATGGGTCCAGGATATTTACGAGAACGACTCCTGCCAGCATCAAATACCAACCGCCCTGTGTGAGCGCACAGACAGGGGCTCCTCGGGATGCCGTCGGCGACTCAATGTCATTTGGTGGTGACCCGGGGGAGGGCCTACTCTGTAGTGGCTCCCACTTTGTGGAATCAGCTTCCACTGGAGCTCCGGCTGGCCTCCGATCTTCGCTCCTTCTGCCATGATCTAAAGACCTGGTTATTTGTGCAGTCCAGGCTGTGCTGACCTCCGGCGGGTGTGCTGATGGGTGTTTTTAGTTTCTGGGGTTTTAAACTTGTACATTTGGCTTGTTTTGTTTAATATGGTTTTAGGTAATTATTTATTGTTGTGTTTTTAGTTGTGAGCCGCCCCGAGTCCTTTTGGAGAGGGAGCGGCATACAAGTCAAATAAATAAATAAATAAATAAATAAATAAATAAATAAATAAATAAATAAAGTATAAGCACAGCATAAATACAACAGAGAATCTTAGATAGCAACTGAATGTCAGAGAAACACAAAATGTCAGAGAGAATGTCAGAGAAAACAAGCTATGATCTCTAGCTCCCTCTTGTGGTAACTTGCAATACAATCAACCAATCGGATTCAATACAGTGATTCTGTCTAAAAGACACAAACACACATTGTTGGTTTATATATTGCCAATCCAACTAGTTGGTTTACAGAAACCTAACAGGGATCCTCTGGAGAAAACCCCAAAGTAGAAGAAAGTCAAAGTCACATTGGAATCAACAATAGTACAGGTAGTTCTCAACTTATGACCATAATTGAGGCCAACATTTCTGTTGGTAAGTGAGACAATGATTAACTGAGTTTTGCCCCATTTTTTTCTTGCCACAGTTGTTAAGGGATTCATTGCAGTTGTTAAGTTAGTAATACATTGGTTGAGTGAATCTGGCTTCCCCACTGATTTTGCTTATCAGAAGGTTGCAAAAGATGTTCACATTGGTTTTCCCCCTTTCCCCCATCTCCCTCCCCCCATAGTTTATGGCAGACTGACATCTAATGAAACAAAGCTGGAGCAAAAAGAATGGCAGTCCTGACAGAGGTGCTAGTCAGCAGGTTCTGACCAGTTCTGGAGAACCGGTAGCAGAAATTCTGAGTAGTTCAGAGAACCAGCAAATACCACCTCTGACTGGCCCAGCCCCCATCTATTCTCTGCCTCCCAAGTCCCAGCTGATGAGGACGGAGCTGGAAAGCAGGTTAGTGGGGTAAGGAGTGAATGGGATTTTGCAGTAACCTTCCCCCAGGAGTGGGGAGGGAATGGAGATTTTGCAGTATCCTTCCCCTACCATGCCCACCAAGCCACGTCCACAGAATCCAGTAGTAAAATTTTTTGAATCCCACCATTGAGTCCTGTCAGACTGCCTGTACTTTCTAGCCAACATACATCTTACCAGTAAAATGAAATTCTGGAACTTCATCTCTCCTAATGACTGGCTTCTGTGCTTCAAACCGTGACCAAGAAAGCTGCAACGACATGTCACCAGCAGCTAAATTTGACTAAGAAGAGACTTTACACTTACTTCATTTATCTTCTTGCAAGTTCTTCTGCATGGATGGTCCCTGGCTTCAAAAGGGAGGGTGGAGTCAGGTGTACTCCTATCCTTCTGAATAGGTTTTGAAGGATTGTTGGAAGGAAGGAAGCATGCAGTTTTAATCACCTAAGCCAGGGGTGTCAAACTGGATTCCTTTGAGGGCTGGACCAGCATTGTAGTTCTCCTCCTCAGAGAGCAGGGGTGAGATGGGACAGATGCCTCCTGCAGCACCCTGCTGGCCAAAATGGAGCATGCCCCATTTTTGACCTGAATGGCCTCCTGCAGAACTCTGCCGGCCAAGAAAGGCCACGTGGAGGGATCCCGAGGCCCCAGCATGGCCCATTTTTGGCCTCCCCAGCTTCTAGCAGCACTCTGCTGGCCAAAAACTGCTCAGCAGAGTGTTGCTGGATGCCGGGGAGGCTGAAAACAAGCTACACAGGGGCCTCATAAGGCCTGTTTTGGCCAGCAGAGGCACCGCAGGCTGGTCCTTTGATATTTTCAGGCCAGCCCTGCAGGCCATAATTAAGCACCCCATGGGCTACATCTGTCCCATGGACCTTGAGTTGGACAACCTTGGCCTAGTTGAAGCTGTGATGGTTGCATGGATCCCGCTGTCTTCATCGTCAAATTGAACAAAACCACAAGTTTCTGAGATGGAGAAGAACTGAAAAGGAAGAATGACACCAGAGCGTTCAAAATACACTAACAACTCAAGCACCTCTCCTAATAATGAACATGATTACTACTAAGTTCCACTCAACACTCTCATCCCCACAATGCGTAGTTCATTTTGTTGTGCACACTGTAGTTTTTCAGATCAGGCTGTTAATTATGAGCTGGAATGAATCACTAGAGTTATAACTTGATTTTCTAATGAGTTTTCCATAAATCTGCTTTTTTTTCATCTTGGCATGTCCATGAAAAATGAATATGAATTCTACACAGTTCCTGTAGAATGCCTATGGACCTTTTTTCCTTTTTCAAGGCCACATTGTGATAGAGGCACACAAAATAGACATTATAAGGAACTATTTCTACAGACTGTGGCACATGTACTCAAACTCTGAAACATAATTCAAGACCACTTATTGTCGGACAAGGCTGCTCTTAGGAATTTTCTATCATGATTATAAGTTCACCTTGCTACCTAGATAGCAGGTAATGGAAGCAACCAGAGATGTCTATGAGTATAGCAAAAGAAGATTTGTGACATTTAAGAAATTGTTAAAGATCTGGCTGCTCCCCTAGTCCTTGTAAATAGAGTTCTTGTGGAACCTCTTTAGTTACAGTTGGTTTATTCATTTAGTCATTTGTTTTATCTGTTTTGTGCCTTCAAGTCTAGGTCGACTTCTTGGCAAGATTTTCAAAAATGGTTTATTTTCTTCCTGGGACTGAGAGAATAACTGGCTCAAGGTCATTGAGCTGGCTTCATTCCCAAGGCAGGAGTAGAACTCAAGTCTCCTGATTTCTAGCCTAGGGCCTTTGAACACAACACCAAACTGGCTCTTCTAGTTGATTTATAGTTGGTGTTTTTAAGTTGAACTAGAATATTTTCTGCATGCTCATAACTTGGACTTTATAGTTAGTGCTAAACTCTTCCAACCTATTGTATTCTCTGTATTTGTCTGTATTTGTGTTTGTATTATTTGTATTTGTATTCTTTTGATTTGTAAGCTGTCTAGAGTTGTCAAGGAGTCAGATGGACTCAACATTTGATAAATAATAAAACTTTTTTTTTAAAGTAAGCTCTTCAACAAATCAGTAGAAATCAACCATGACTGTTCTTTGGAAGGTCCAATACTGAAGATAATACCTGAGATATTTTGGACCCCTAATGAAAAGAGATGACTCTTTGGAAAAGACCCTGATGTTGGGAAAGATGGAAGGCAAAAGCAGAAGAGGATGGCAGAGGATGAGATGGTTAAATAATGTCATTGATGCAATGAACATGAATTTGGGTAGACTCCAGGAAACAGTGGAGGACAGGGGTCTGGCATGCTATAATTCATGGAGTCACAAAATATCGTAAACAACCTAATGACTGAACAATAACAGCAAAAACAACTAGGACTTAATTCTCCACTTGCTCTCCTATTATATTAAGCTTAGGATGTTGTTGAACAATGCTTTCCACTTGTGCTTCAACGTCTCTGATTCTGGGTTGAATAGAGTATCAGAACAACTGGATAACAAACTTGACTCCTCCTAGGAAAAACTCATCCTTGTCCCCTGCTTCAGCCTTGGGTTTCAAAATGTGTCTTGTTAAAATTGATTTCAATTGCCATAATGTAATTACATAATCGAGTAGTATACTCACAGTTCATTGGAGACTAAGTCAGGAACAGTGGAAGGAATCGACACAACCATTTAAAAACCTAGAATGTAAGGCTGGAAAGAGAACTTGGAGATCATTTACTTCAACATCCTACTCAGGGTAAAAATCCAGCTCTATCCCATTCCTGCCAATTAGCCATCCATCTTTAAAAATCTCCATTAAAAGAAAGTCGACCACTTGCCACAGTATCCTGTTCCACCATAGGATGCTTTTTCCCATTGAGAAACTACTCGAGATGGCCAATCAAAACTGGCTTCATTGCAGTTTAAGTGCATTACTAAGAAACATCAGTTACATTCTGAGTAATATATTTTCAAATTCTGTTTTCCATCCACTACTTTTTTTCCACACTACTTCATGTGTGTGTGTGTGTGTGTGTGTGTGTGAGAGAGAGAGAGAGAGAGAGAGAGAGAGAGAGAGAGAGAGAGAGAGAGAGAGAGAGAGAGAGATTGACAGGTGAATTATGAGGATAATAAAATTCTGGAAAGTCATCTTACCGAAATGATCTCATATGAGCTCATATAGATTTATTTTTCCACATAACAAACTGTACCATTCTGTGAGGCATACTTGTCTTTCATTATGTGTAAGGAAAGCTGAAGAAATGTTGATCTTCTCTTCTTATCTTGTTTACTGCATTTTAAATGAGAAGAATTCATTTATATCCTCTTAGGCCACATCTAAATGAAGGGAAAGAAGCAGCAACAGCAAGGAGAGGAAAAAATAGATTAAAAGCAAGAAAAGTAATACTACTAAGTATAGAATAATAAATCATAAGTATACAGAAGCTGTGTTCTTTTGGGGCAGGGACAGAGTTGTATTTATGAGCTTCCAGGGAGAACTAAAATATTGTGGGATTTTCAGAGAAAAGATAGCTGACAGACAAAATGGAACTGTTTTTTTTTTTAAACAGTGTGGCTAGGCTCTAAATCAAAGTTTTTGTCAATCTGAGCCACATTTTAGTGGTTTAAAATAATTTACATGAATATTGAGTCACTATGGTTAAAATTATGCCTTAGAAGAATTTCTTTGGTTTAGGGAAAGCTTTGAAAAGCCTTTGGGAAATCTATGGGGCAGATACTTTTAAAAGAAATAATTCCATTTCAATATTTACCCTACAGTTGTTAGGGTAATATAAGTGGTGCAGTGGCCTAGAGGTGGAGTTCTTGCCTCACAATCAGGAGGTTTGATCCTAGATAGAGGCAGATATTTCTCTCAGGGCACAATGAGAATATATCTGCTGAATAAAATTCCGTATTGGTGACAGGAAAGGCATCCAGCCAGTAAACACTCAGCTCCATTCAGTTGCCCAGACTTCACCTCGCAAGTGATTATGGGGTCATTAAAAGGAGATGATGATGATTGTTACAGTAATATACAACACTCCTCCACTTCAGAACATGGTAGCCCCTAAGGTGAGATTCACATTTCTTCTCCTGACAATCTGTAAGGATCTGAAGATCTAGTTCTGCCAGTTGGCCTGGGCCCAGAGCAGGGGTACACCACTGTACTCCTATGGGCTATTGGATTACAAAAACCCACACCTCTCCCCATGTGCTTTCTGCCCTCTTCTTCCCCATCTTTTAATTATAAATTATGGTCAGCCAGATATTCAGACTAGATTTGGCATTTTTGTCTACCTATTGAGTCATTTCAAAGGACCTGGGATAAGCAAATGTGAATGTTTGATGATTACACATATCGACACAGGATATAAGCTGTTCCAGGTAAAGATGCCTTTTGCAATTGACTGATGGTGGACTTGTCAATGCCAATGGTATTCAGGTGGTGCTCCAGTTGTTTTGAGATTTCACCCAAGACATGTATTATTATTGGCACTATCTTTGCTTGCTTTTGCCACAAGAGCCTTGGTGGTGCAGGCTGTTAAATGCCTACCACTTAATTCCAGCTGCCTGCAATTACTGCAGGCTCGAATCCCACCAGGCTCAAGGTTGACTCAGCCTTCCATCCTCTCGGGGTAGGTAAATTGAGGACCCAAGATTGTTGGGGGCAATAAGCTGACTTTGTAAAAATGCCGCTTAGTAATAAGCAGGCATATACAATGGAATGAAGGCTATTGCTGAGCGCATTGGGTTGCGCTCCAAAAATTGTAATCTGCCCTGAGTTTCTGGAGAAGGGCGGCATATAAATATGAATTTTAAAAAAAATTGTTCTATTTTTATATGCAGGCCTTTGTTTTTTGTTATCTTCTCCAATTCTTTTTCTTTTATTATGCTGTCTCCAAGTACTGCCACATTCAATATCCAGACTTTTTTTGTCTTTCTTATTGACAATTGTTAAATCTGGGGTGTTATGTGGCAGGTGTCTATATGTTTGAATTCTAAAGTCCCAAGCACTTTGGTTTCTTCATTTTCTATGACTTTCTCTATTTTATGGTCCCACCAGTTCTTGCTTGCAGGCAAATGGTATCTCTTGCAGGTCTTCCAATGGATCATTGTTGCTACATTATTGTATTTTATTGTGTTCTTATTTTAAAGTTTACCAGTTTTTAATGTTTGTAAGCTGCCCAGAGTCACCCCTAGACAAGATGGGTGGCACACAAGTCAAATAAAATCAAAGAAAAAAAAGAAAGATAAGCAGACAGACAGATAGACAACACTCAAGTCTTATCTTGACACCACACTCCACCCCAAGGTAGATTAAACTGACTGATAAGAATATTTTGAGATATTACATATTAAAAAAAACTTATATTAACTTTATATTAAAAAAACCTATTAGGGAATATTCTTGGGAATTGTAGTGGCATAACTGAAAGTTAGAACTGAGATGGAATTGGAGAGAGGGGAAATAATGGAATACACTTCCTTAATAATAAGATGATGTAAGAAAAAGAAAGGAAACTAGAATTTGATTGAGGATGATATGAAGTATATTCAGATAACATGAAAATTAGCATAAAAGAACTAATACAATGAAATGTTGAATATATAAATGAATATGAAATGTTGAATACATAAATGAATAGAAGGCTATAATGGAACATAAGGATGTGTATTATTATAGAATGAAATAAGACTGTAAAAAAATAGCTAACATGATTATTAACATGCTACTGGATGTAAAAGGAAGATATTTGAATATAAGGATTGGTATGCAAATAAGATATTGAAATATTGAAAATCAAACAATGAGAATTTTGGAAATAATAAATTTAGGTAGGAATATTAGAAGTATATAAGTTTATTAAAGTTAAATATATTAAGTATTATTTTAATTGTATTAACATGTAAAACACCCAGGTGTCATATTGTTCACACATTGATACATATGTAAAAATAAAAATAAAAAACTTTATTTAAAAAAAAGAATATTTTGAGATAAACAAAAAGGAAATTGAACCCATTTATTTCATTTTCCAGCCAGGGAAATCTTGTAACATGGATTAAACAGGGCTAGATGGTTGGTATCACCAGATTTAATGATAAATTCAGTGACTGAATTCCATATAGATATTTATACTTGTATGGATCTTTTCTTTGTTTATTAACTGGGTTTATCTTACATTAGTTTAGTTCATTTATTCACAATAATAGATTTAGTTGTTTTTTCCTCTTACCATCACCATTTAATGGAGACTGTTTTGTATTTCATCATTTTAACAATAAAAATTAATTTTAAAAAGATAATGGGCATTATCGGCAATCATTATTATCTTTTAATGACCCCCATAATCCCTCGTGGGGTGGAGTCTGGGCAACTGAATGGAGCTAGCAGAGTCTTTTAACGGCCGGATGCCCTTCCTGTCACCAATGCGGAGTTTTGTTCAGCAGATATATTCTCATTGTGTCCAGAAAGAGAAATATCTACCTCTACTTGGATCGAATTCACAGCCTCCTGATTGTGAGGCAAAAGCTCCACCACTAGGCCACCACATCACTCGTGGGTATGACTGCAATGAAAGACCTTAAATGTACTCAAGGATGCTCTTAATTCTAGGCCAAATCTTTGCCCTAACATTTTTCTTCTCCTGCCAATTTGCAACTGTATTAAGAATAGGAGTAAGCAGTGAAGTCTTTTTCACTGACATTTGTCTTTAAAGAAATATATTAATTAATCACATTCAGTTGATAACCATTATTTTTTTAATAATTTGGCCCCATGGGTCAAAACTATGTGGAAATTGTTCAGATTTTGTACACCATTCTAGATAGCAATAACACTTAGACTTATATACCACTTTGTAATGTTTTACAGCCCTGTCTAAGCAGTTTACAGAGTATCATATTGCCCCCAACAATCTGGCTCCTCATTTTACTGACCTTGGAAGGAAGGAAGGCTGAGTCAACCTTGAGCCGGTGAGAATTGAACTGCCGAACTGCTGGCAGCTGGCGGTCAGCAGAAGTAGCTTGCAGTGCTGCATTCTAACCACTACACCAACATGGCTAGACCTAACATTCTCTCACTGAGAAAAAGGATGAAAACTAAATATTTGTCTTGGTGCACTGTTTCATTCTTGAATGTGTTTATATTCATATTTTCTCTTAATGCATGCATTTTCTTGTGTAACTGCTTAAGTTAGTCTCTTAGTCTTCTCAGCAATGAGTATAGGTCATACTTGTATTTCAGGTTTTCTGATTTAATCAGATGATCCCAAACTGACATTTTTGTAAATGGGTTCTGCAGTGATTTTTTTTTGCTTCACATCTTGAAGCATGCCTTAGAAAAGAAAGTGTCAAGTGCCAGGAAAATCAGGAAATCCAGTCAGTTGAAATGAGCATAAAGATTTATTGTAAGTTTAAGCTCACTACAAGAATCTGAACTACTAACAGCCAAAGTAAATTTGTGGGAGATAAGAGTAGAAGGAATTCAAGATGGGCTGGACTTAGATCCCTTGTGGGCATGAAGGAACTCATGACTGATGACACATTTGACCCCTCCCTCAGTCTCAGCCCAGTCATCTCCTACAGAAATTTGCATGAATTATATATCCTCTGGCTTAAGTAATAAAATGGCTTATTATTATCATTTATTCACATGCAGCAATAACTACAGCAGATGGCTGTGCTTAACCAACCTTGGCCAATCACAGAAAGCAAAACAATAGTCATAGATTGGGATGTTGGAAAAAAATAGTGACAAACTAGTTTTGTTGCAAAACAGCACATGTCCCTAAAATCACCTCGAGTCCAACTCAGCCTATGAAGACTTTGCTTTTGATATACTCAGCAATAATCTGTCATGCCCTGTGTTAGTAAAATGACCTTGCATTTCCACATTATTGCTTCCATCTTTCATCTTAAAATTTAAGAATATTTACTAGAATATTTATCTTTGCCATAGATCTACAGTAGTTGAAGTAATTAGTTAGGTGGCTGAAATGCCATCAGTTCCATGGGCGTTATTCAGCATGTTTCTGTGTTTGGAGTTATTTGGGGGGGAAGACTGATAAGAGAAGTCAAAACAAATCAACCAAGCTACAAAATCCAATCTGGATTCAATATGAGAGATCCCTGATCAAAGCATTCTAAAATCTTTTTCTTAGATTTAAACAACCATCTGCCTCTCTAATCAATTAGCATTATGCTGATGAGTTGAGGGGATAAAGGTTCCTCATCATTTCTTTTAACTGATATCAACAATTTCCCAAACAAATGTTAGGCACCAGAGGGGTAATGAAAGCTAGTCATACTATATATAACTTCCCTCATCATATCTCAGAACAATGTGGGGAGTTAAATCAGAGAAATGGTATGGAGGAAGGGATTGACTCCTTCTGGAGGCCATGGTCAAGATCAAACTCAATCCTTCTTTCAGCACACAACCTTAATAAAACTTGAAATTGAATCACAAATCTCTCTGATCATGTCTTGTTTGACTCCCATAAAATCCCACATGAGCATCTAATAGATTAATAGGCAAACAGACATAAGGCAGATAGGATATTTATATTTTATTCATATAATTAAGATAGGGAAGTATAAATCAAGATGATCCTCAATCACAGCAGGATGCAAAATGGCCTGTTATAGCATTTTTCATGTCAGTGAATGTGACCTAAAGTAGGGCGTGTTACCTCAGAGGTAGTAATTTTCAGCAATTCTTGGCCAAAATGGTTCCAGAAATGACTTAGGGGTCATTTCTAGGAGATTTTCTATTGTGTTCCCCATAGCTGCCTATGGTTATGAAAGCTGGACCTTAAAAAAGCAAAACAGGAAGATAAATAAGTTTTTCTGAGCTATGGGGCTGGAGAAGGCTCTTGGTAATCCTTGGACAGCAAAGATGACTAACAAATAAGTCCTGGAGTGCATAACACCAGACATATCACAGATATATATCAGAAAACAATTATGTTTGGAAGAACTAATGGTAAAAGGAAGCCAAAGAACATGGTGGCTGGACACCATCAAAGCTGACACCAGTCAGAGCATAGAACAACTCAAAGAAGTAGTGTAAGATCTGAAGATGTGGAGATACCTGGCCCATAGAATCACCAAGAGTTGGACTTGACTAAATAGTTACATCATCACCTTCATTATCATCAATCATCATTCCAGGAGATTCAGGAAATTTAAGAAATTTAAAGATAATTATTAGCTTTCCTATTCATGAGGTAAAACAAGATGAGAAGTGAAATCTCTGAAGTTCTCTTTAAAAGTTAAACATGTGCATTAAATCACAGAGGATTAACTTCTTCCTAAAGGTTCTGGCCCCATACAAACAGAAAAACTGAGTCAGGAACCCCCATATTGAAATGCTGATATCTTGCCTATTTTCTCTAGGAAGGAATTGATATCCCATGAACCTTTGGCATGAGAAGACCTCAA
This sequence comes from Naja naja, assembly GCA_009733165.1. Lineage (NCBI taxonomy): Eukaryota > Metazoa > Chordata > Lepidosauria > Squamata > Elapidae > Naja > Naja naja. The sequence continues at coordinate 15,533,362 of CM019150.1, read as the reverse complement.
TGCTTCACCAGGGTCTTTCCCATTGGCCAAACAGACAGCATTGGGTGAAGTTCAGATACTATCAGCACATCAGAGGAAGGAAGGACATTGTTCTGTGCTGCCAAACCATGGAAGAAAGTTTGTGATAGTCAACCAAGCTTTTTCAGCCCCTCCATGGCTGTGTTCACACAGCATGCTTAAGCAGTTGGTCTATCATTTTGGCAGATGGATTCAGATGACCATTCTGAGCTCAGTCGGTATTAAAGTTGATAAGAATCAGAATCAGTGGTTATGGTTTGGGACATTGAACATTCCAGCTGCTGAAGTTCATGGTTGACTTTGTATGGTGATAAGATTATTGTGGTGATTTTTTTTTTTGAAAAGAACTCACATTATCTAACCTTGAACTCTGGAATAAAAGCACTATATAAACAAATTGCTTAGCCTGGTGTGTAACCTACCATACATTTGTTTACTATATATATCCATCAAATAGGTTTGCAGATCACTGTAGTATATTGTTTGAACATAATCTGCATCAGTGTTTTGTCAAACTTGGCAACTTTCTATGTTGTGTGGACTTCAACTCCCAGAATTCCATAGCCATCATGTTGGCATATCTCAAAGTTGCCTCATTTAAAAATCTCTGGCCTACATCAACAATCCTTTTTTCTACTTATAGAGTTTAGGTTGAGAACTTTAGAGTTTTGTTTTCTTTTTCCCCCAGCTTGTCTTAGAGATGTAGTCTTAATGATGGTTGTCAGCATTTTTGTGTATTCTGGGGTCACGGTTTGTTCTAGCTGCCCCTCAGTGTTGCAGTTTAGTATGCTGCAGTGGTGAGATTCAAAATATTTTACTACCGGTTCTGTGGGCATGGCTTGGTGGGTGTGGTGTGGCTTGGTGGGCATAGCAGGGGAAGGATCCTGTAAAATCCCCATTCCCTCCCCACTCCACTAACCTGCTTTCCAGCTCCGTTCTCCTGTGCAGGGCAACAAAAGAAGACCCAGCCGATCAACTGGGACTTGGAAGGCAGAGAATGGATGGGAGCAGGGCCAGTCAGAGGTGGTATTTGCTGGTTCTCCGAACTACTCAAAATTTCCGCTACCGGTTCTCCAGAACTGGTCAGAATCTGCTGAATACCACCTCTGGTATGCTGGCATTTGTTAGTCTGAGGTGAGCATCTATAATCATTAGCCATATCATTTTTCAGCTGCTTCATTGAGCTATTTTCCATCCAGCTGTGCAGCTTATTGGAGGTTTGAATCTGACACCAGCAGACAGGGCATGCTATCATAGGCATTCATGCAGAAAACATAGTTGTTTCTTGGTGGATGTTTGCCTATATGCAAATTTATCCCATTTGTGGCCTCTCTTACATTACCATAGCACACAAATCAATGAAAGCCCTCCAAAACACCTTAAGTAAACAAAAACCTAGGAACCCACACAGTCCACTCCTGAGCTGCATATATTCTCTTCCAAATTTGTTTGTGGAAGGTGGGTGCACTAAATGCAATGTGGATTCCAAACTTCAGACACTAAATCGACACATATTTTTTGCAGGTCCTTACACTTTGCAATAATGTGCAAGGCTTTCATTCCTTTTTAATATGCATCCCTTAATTTTGGTGCATTAACTAAATGCACTTTGATTCAATTAACATTGGGGCTTTTGATTAGCCCTATGCGTAACTCTGGTCCTTGCAATCAAAAATTCTATCATTTCTGTAATTGTAAAAGTGAATAAACTGGGAATAGCATTACTCCAGAACCTGCAGCACAGATCTTCCCGGGGATATAAAATAAGTTAAAGGAATAACAAAATGCTAATCAGATCTCTTCTCCTTCCTACAACATTCAGTCTTTTTACAGGGGAAGATGTTTACCCGCAAACACTATCTAATGAAGTAAATGGCTACAGCTGCACTCATGTCAAAACAAGCCAACAAACAAGGATTACGCAAAATCAAAGAGGTTGTGCCAATTTAATCTAACAGACAGGATGATGTTCATTCTTTTTTTAAATGATATTTCTGTAGGAAAAGCAGAAATACAACTGCCAGTCAACTCCATTAGTATTTCAGAATGGGAAAGGATCCATCAATTGTTGTCTAGATGGCAAAAAAAATGCAATTGTGTACTGCTTCACCCTGGATAGACTGAGATGACCGATACACAGAAGTAGCATCCAAATCTAGATCTGAATTACAGGTAGTCCTTGATTTACACCCATATTTGGGTCTAGAATTTCCATTGTTAAGCAAGGTGGTTGTTAAATGAGTCACTCAATTTTTAGGGTATCTCTGCAGTTGTTAAGTGAATCCTGTGTCTTTTAAGCAAATCGAGCTTTCCTTCATTGACTTTGCTTGTTGGAAGCTGGCGGGGAAGGTCGCAAATGCCAATCACATCTGTAGAACATTAGCACCCACCCTTCTCCTAGAAGAATGAAATATTATAGGAAATATTAAAAAGGCAGAATATTATGTTTCCCCTAAAAGAGAAATAGAAGTCTTAAGGGAGACAGAAACTCAGAGACCCAGCTCCCTGCCCCCAGCCCATTGAGAAGGACTGGGCCAGTCTAACTACAAAACTTAAGACCTTCAGCTCCAGGGTGATGGGATTAAGATATGATCCTCCAGGACATAATAGGATTATCTAGCAGCAGGGCTTGCTGCATTGCAAAATCACCTGGGGACATTGCATCACCCAGCAACTTCAACCAAACTTATCTCAACCTCAGCTATGACCCCTACATAGCCCCACGGAAGTCTGACAGCAACCAATAGAATACATTTTCTTGCACAGGAACAGGAAGCTCAAGTTCAAAGCCTAAGAGAGGGTATCAATACCTCTCTCTCTCAACTTAATGTGGTCAGCTGCACTAGGACCATATGCTTGATGGTTCTGCTTCATTAAACCACCTTTCCAATCAGCCTCCTTCTTTCCAATGTCTTTCTCCCTGCTTGGAACTGAACCAGATGGATATTTCTTCCAATACATCCCTGGACAATCATAAATACATGCTGGTTGCCAAGTACCCAACTTCTGATCACGAGATTGTGGAGAGGCTGTGACAAGGCTATTAAGTGTCTGCCTAATTTAGCCATCAACATGGCTGTAACTAGGAACTTAGAATCCTTGAGAGGACTCAGACAGTAGCTTTAACCCATGTTCTGCTTAAACCTGACTTAAGGACAGGAGATTTACATCACGGTTAAGGTGGTAGATGTGAATTTGGAAGAAGCATGTTAATCTCCTCATAGGTCTGTAGAGATCACGGTGTGATATGGGACCATTTAATCTGTATCAGATCAATATACAATAACTGAAGGGATAATATGAGGAGAATCTCTCATATAAGCTGCTTTGGCTATGGTGGTGCAGTGGTTGGAGTGCAGTATTGCAAGCTATTTCTGCTGCCTGCCGGCTGCCTGCAATTTGGCACTTTGAATCTCACCAGGCTCAAGGTTGACTCAGCCTTCCATACTTCCAAGGTTGGCAAAATGAGGACCCAGATTGTTGGGGGCAATACACTGACTCTGTAAACCACTTAGAGAGGGTTGTAAAGCACTGTGAAGCAGTATATAAGTCTAAGTGCAGTTGCTATTGCTATTGAGCTTTTAGAAGGAAATCTCTGATATAATACAAAAAGCAAGCAAGTAAACAATATTAAAATGTTATGCTTAAGGGGTTTTTTTTCAGTCCATATTTTACTGGCCAGATTTCTTGAACTCATATGCAGGCTGGAATACAGTTTTGTAATAATATTCTTGATGCACAAATGAAAAAGGAACCAAGAAGCATATAAAAACATTGGTGTCCTAAAGTGCTAAACATGCATAGAATAATGCTTCTTCTACAACACAATGGGTGTTTTATGAAGTAGAATAGAGAAAAGTTTCCATTTTAAATTCACAGTGTAAAAATAAAAATGGGCTTAAGAATAGACACCTAAGAATTAGGTTTTCAAAACCATTGACTTCTGCTGCAGATGGTTGCAAAGGAAGAATAAGGTTGGGTTTGATTGCTTTTTAATTTCAATATTTACATACATGGTATGTTGTGAGTTAATTTTGTGAGTTTGCTTGCAGGCAAATTTTATGTGACAGACTCAGGAAGCAGATATCAGAAAGGTAGATCTGTGAGTGAATCTGTGATTCTCAGTCACTTTGCCTGAGCCTCAAAAGTTGCTCTTTTTTATAAAAGAATCAATATTTACATAAATATTTATAATATTTACATACAAGCCATGCCCAGCTGGTCATGTGACCACCAAGCCATGCCCGCTCAGTCACATGACCACCAAACCACACCCACAAATTAGGCCATGCCCACAGAACCGGTTGTTAAGAAATCTGAATCGCACCCCGGGAATGCCGCAACAGTTGTAAATATGAAAAAGGGCTGTAAGTCACTTTTTCCAGGCTGTTGTAACTTTGAATGGTCATTAAAGGAACTATTATAAGTCAAAGACTACCTGTACTCTAACAAGAAATGCTCTCAAACATCTTAGTTTCCAACATTAGATAATGACCAAGGGATAGTACTGGTTTGATATAAGAGGAAGCAATTTGTCACCCATTATTGCAATAGCAATAGCACTTAGACTTACTGTATATACTTCTCCATAGTGCTTTACAGCCATCTCTAAGCAGTTTATAATGTCAGCATATTGTCTCTAACAATCTGGGTCCTCATTTTTCTGACCTCAGAAGGATGAAAGGCTCAGTCAACTTCAAGCCCATCAGGGTCAAACTCTAGGCTGTGGGCAGAATTAGCCTGCAATGCTGCATTCTAACCATCACCGCTCCTGCAATTTTTCCAGCTCCAAGGGTAATCTTGTGTCCTCTAGAGAAGACATTCTTCTATTTGAAGAACACTCAGAGAGCACTTGTCCGTTTCAAAGAAGCAAGCTAAGTATGGGTAATAATAAGATGGGAAGAAAATAGAATTATAGGGATCAAAGTTATAAGACATTCTGGAAAAAGAGAATGCCAAGCTACCTTTGGATTTTTACCAAGATAATTATAAGATTTTTGTCCATGTAAATCAATATGGATCAAGCTCAATGCAAGGTCCTGTAGTGGACCCATCTGCAGTTGTAGGATGAACAGTTGTAAATCCTCTCCCAAAAGTCCAGTAGGATTTCACAGTCATTCTCTTGCTTTGAGATAGCAGCTGGTTAGTTCTACTATTTATTTGTTTGTTTGTTTGTTTGTTTGTTTATTTAGTCAATCGCTTACAAGATAATAAGTATAAGGATAAGGTTTTAACAGCAGCTAGAATTGTATTTGCTAAGAATTGGACAAATGATATAATACCTATGCAGGAGGAAGTTATTAAGAAAATTATGGACTGTGCTGAAATGAGTAAATTGACATCTGAAATTAGAGAACAAGAAGATAAACAATTTTACATGATATGGGATTTGTTTTATCAATGGTTGGACAAAAAGAATTGGTAATGTAATAGAGTAGATAATTTTGTAATAGAAGTTTAATAGATTGATATAAAATATAATATAGACATATATAACCATTGGATGAAAGTATAATATAAATTATAACATAAAATTTGGAATATCTCATATAAAATGATGGAATAAATAGTCTAGTCATAGATGAATTATCAGATCTAATAGGACCAGGACAGAGGAAAAACCCCTGTCCTGCGCCCTCCAGAGATCATCCATCAGTGTGACCAATGCCATCTCCGTGCTGAAACCAGGCCGGAAGCCCGATTGGTATGGATCTAGGTAATCCGCTTCATCCAGGAAGAGTGGAAACTGCTGAGCCACCACACTCTCGACAACCTTCACCAGAAAACGAAGGTTGGAGACTGGACGGAAGTTGTCTAACATGGTCGAGTCCAGGGCAGGCTTCTTCAGGAGGGGCCTCACCACCGCCTCTTTCAAGGCGGAGGGAAAGACACCCTCCCTTAAGGCGTTGACCACTGCCCGGAGCCAACCACAGGTGACCTCCCTGGAGGCATAAGCCAACCAGGAAGGGCATGGGTCCAACAAACATGTGGTGGAACTCAGACACCGCATAATCCTGTCCACTTCATCCTCGGAAAGAGGGTCGAACTCAGCCCAGATCACATCAGCCAGACTGCTTGCACCCTGTTCCTCAGACCACTGAAAATCGGAGGACAATCCCCTCCAAATCCGGGTGATCTTGTCCTACAGATATTGATCAAATTCCTCAGCCCTTCCCTGCAATGGGTCCGCCACCTCCCCTATACGAAGGAGAGAGTGGGTAGCCTGAAACAGGGTGGCTGGGTGGTTATCTGCAGACGCTATGAGGGTGGAGAGATAAGACCTCCTCGCCACCCTCATAGCTACCAGGTAAGTCCTAATATGGGCTCTTAGCTGGGCTCGATCGGATTGGGAGCGGGTGGACCTCCACCTGCTCTCTAAACACCTCCGATGACGCTTCATCTCCTGGAGCTCCTCGGTATACCAGGGCACCATCCGGGATCCACGGTGTGTGAGGGGACGCATGGGGACAACTCTGGCTTTAATGGTGTCATCATTGCAGTCTGTACCATTAGGTCATTTCAGGGGTGGGATGCATCTTGAGTCTTTTAGTTTGTTGTTTACAAAATTGTAGAAAGCGTGGGTGGAATTGGTGCGTAGAGGGTTTTCCTCTTGTTTAATGTGGTAATTGGTGCATTCAGTCTTTATCTGGTGGCATAAATTTTTGTATCGGCTTTTGAAGTTGGCAGCGTGACCAGATTTGTTTTTCCTCCAAAGTGAACTTTTTTTGGATTGAAGTTTCCTTATTGTTATGGGTAATCTGTTTTTTACTATCACCATTAATCTTCCTAAGGTTACTTTCTCTAGTATCTTTCTCATAATCTTAAAGTGTGTGAAAGAGGCCTTTTGCTTTTACACCCTTGCTGCCTTTCCAGAGAGGACAAGGAAAAACAAAAGCAAAAGTAAAGAGAGAAGCATTATCATCTCCTGGTTGTATCCTATTAAAACATATGGCTAGAGATTCATTCCTTCTTCCCCTCCTCCATGTGACCCAGACCAATCTCACAAGAGCTAAACAAAATCAACCTTAGTTTTTTGTAAATCAAGAACAAAGATAGGGTCTTTTTCCATCTAAAATACTCAGAATGCAAACTTTTGATGGTGAAGCACATGAATTACAGAAGTGAACAGACTATGGGAATCTCGCAGCTGGGTTGAAAAAAGGAAAATGTAACAATCCAGGCAGGTCATATGATGGTATGGCCAGAAACAAATAACAATCTTCCAAAAGATAAAGAAAGATGCTGGAGCAAATTTACAATTATTAGATCCCACCTAAAAGATGATGCCCTCATGCACAGCTGAAGAATGGGAAAGTTCAGAATAGCAACAGCACTTACACTTATATACCACTTCACAGTTCTTTACAGCTCTCTCTAAGCAGTTTACAGAACCAGTATATTGCCCATAACAATCTGGGTCCTCATTTTACTCACCTTTGAAGGATGGAAGGCTGAGTCAATCTTGAGCCTGGTGAGTTTCGAATTGCCAAATTTCAGGCATCCTTCAGTCAGCAGAAATAGCCTGTAGCACTGCATTCTAACCATTGCACCATCACAGCTCTTATCCACACAAATATCTAAGGGATACAGAAACATACACAAAAGAGAGAAAAAACACAAACACAATAAAACAGAAATCAAGTCTTCATTGATGAGATAATGATAATAGAGTAATATGCACTCTGAAATAGCTTTCATAATATATAAGGGGGAAAAAACCCCATAGACAATGAACAGAAAAAATTTTGTATCTTCAAACAATCCATTGCAGCTCTCAGCCCTAAGCTCAATATCACCCGGCCACCCTGTTCAGGGTCAAACACTCCCTCCTTCCCCAGAGGGGGGGGACCCTCTGCAGGGATGTGCCGAGGAGTTTAGTCAGCATCTGATGGACAAGATCGCTCAGATCCAGACCGGCCTGGACTCCGACTGGTCGGAGTTCAATGCGAGTGATGTGGCGGGTCTTAGGGATGTTATCTGGGATGAGTTTGATCCTGTGACTCCAAATGAGGTGGACAGGATCACGGGGAAGCTGAGTGCTGCCATGTGTTTATTGGACCTGTGTCCCTCCTGGCTGGTTTATGCCACCCAGGAGGTCACACGAGGCTGGCTCCAGGCAGTAATTACTGCTTCTTTGAGTGAGGGATTCTTTCCCCCCGCCTTGAAGGATGCGGTGGTGAAGCCCCTCCTCAAGAAGCCTGCCTTCGACCCAGCTAACTTAAACAACTTCCATCCTGTCTCCAACCTTCGCTTTGTGGTGAAGGTTGTTGAGGCTGTAGTGGCTCAACAGCTCCCGGTATTCCTGGAGGAAACCGATTATCTGGACTCGCATCAATCGGGCTTCAGGCCTGGGTACAGCATGGAGACTGCATTGGTCGCGCTGGTGGATGATGTCTGGAGGGTGCGGGACAGAGGTCATTCTTCTGTCCTAGTCCTGTTAGATCTCTCAGCGGCTTTTGATACCATCGACCATGGTATCCTACTGCAGCGCCTCGAGGGGTTGGGAGTGGGAGGCACCATTTTGCGGTGGTTCTCCTCCTATCTCTCAGGTTGTACGCAGATGGTGTTGATGGGGGGACAGAGATCGGCCCCGAGGCCCCTCCTTTGTGGGGTGCCTCAGGGGTCAGTTCTCTCATCCCTCCTGTTCAACATCTATATGAAGCTGCTGGGCGAGGTCATCCGTGGTTTTGGGGTGAGGTATCATCAGTATGCTGATGATACCCAGCTTTTTATTTCCACCCCTAACCAACCCAGTGATGCCCTAGATGTGATGTCCAGGTGCCTGGAGGTGGTGCAAATCTGGATGGGGAGGAGCAGGCTCCAGCTCAATCCAGCCAAGACTGAGTGGCTGTATGGAGCGGCATCTCGAATTATCCAGGATATTCCATCCTTGGCTATGGGGGGAGAGGTGTTACCCCCCATGGATAGCTCGCAACTTGGGTGTCCTCCTGGATACACAGCTCAGTTTGGAGGATCAGGTGGGAGCCGTCACCAGGGGGGCATTCGCCCAGGTTCACCTGGTGCACCAGTTGCACCCCTATCTGGATTGAGATGCCCTACGCACGGTCACTCATGCGCTCATCACTTCCCAGCTGGACTACTGCAACGCTCTCTACATGGGGCTGCCCTTGAGGACCACCCAGAGGCTTCAACTTGTGCAGAATGCGGTGGCGTGGGTTGTGATGGGAGTGTCCCGATACTCCCATGTTACACCCCTCCTGCATGTGCTGCATTGGTTACTGGTTGCCCTTCGGGTGAGATTCAAGGTGCTGGTGCTGATCCATAAAGCCCTCCATGGCTTAGGACCGGGGTACTTGAGGGAGACCCTGCTGCCAATAACAGCTTCCCAATGTCCCGTGCGCTCTCACAGACAGGGACTGCTTGGGGTGCTGTCAGCCAGACAGTGTTGGTTGGTGACCCCTAGGGGTAGGGTCTTCTCTGTGGGAGCACCCACCATATGGAACCAGCTGCGCCTGGAGCTTCGGGTGGCTCCTGACCTCTGGTCCTTCCAGCAGGGCCTGAAAACATGGTTGTTCCAACTCGCCGACCTGGACTGAGGAGGGGGATGGGGTTTTAATGAATAGTGCTATTTTTAATTTGGATTATTGGGTTTCATGTTTAATCTCTTTTTAAATTATATAGTATTTATATTGCTTTTATGATTGTATGCCGCCCCGAGTCCCTCGGGAGATGGGGTGGCATAGAAATCCTATAAATGAATGAATGAATGAATGAATGAATGAATGAATGAATATTCCTGTTGTTTTTTTACTACTACCCACTACTCACAAACTTCCTATGGTTTTATAAGAAAGGAGTCCCATGATCCAATCACAGCTCCTGACAACAGGTTTGTAGGAAATGGCTAATGGTCCAAAAATTCAAAATGGCCACCACAACTGTGTAACGAAACCACCCCATTTTCTATGTGCCATACATAAAGACTTTTTCAATGGCCCTGCAAGCCATTATAATTTACTTAATATGTATTCTTTCAAGTCATTGTACTATTCCCCCTGTAACAACCTGTGAGGTTGACCGGCTAAACTGACAACTTGAACTGCTGGGTTGAATGAGGACCTGGGCTTTTCTAGTCCAAATCCAATACTTTAATCTCTACCCGACCAAAGATTGATTTTTTGAAAATTATTCCCTTTGATCCCCAGAATGCTAAACACCAGCATCCTGCTGAACTGTCAAATTATACAGCAAAGGAAAACTCTACAGAGGATTTGAGGTGTTAGAAATCCCTATGAATTAAAAAATCACCCCAGGCAGCATCACTGCATGGAAGTTTTCAGCTTCATGCTAAGTCAGAGCAATGCCACAATGTGTAATTAGCTGATATACTTATTCACACACTTACTTACTTATTTACATACATATTAGTACTGAATTCCCCTAAATGTCAATGTCCCATTGGTAACATTTGAAACAATGCTGAAGGTTTCATTGTGCTGACATGCAGGTGAGTTTGATGGCCTCTTTAGAAGCAAAAACATTTGATGCAGTGTTCTTGCTGTTTGGTCGAATTCTAGAGCTAGGGTCTGGGTTCAAGCCAGGGACTCCTGCGTGTAAAAGCTGCATTAGACTTCTGCATAAACAACAAGGCACCAACAGGAAATTGGAACAACCAATCAGCATGGAGAATGTGTGCCTCCACACAGCATGGAGTTGAAATTAGGGAAATCTACGTACCGGCTTGTCTGAAACCATTTTCAACCTACACCTATCCATCAATGCATTTGCAATATAGGTATGCAGCAATGCCTACATGAAGTTGTGGACAAGTCTAAATCAAGTTTGAGTTATGAGCTCTTCATGGATAAGAGCAGAGGTGGTATTCAGCAGGTTCTGACCAGTTCTGGGGAACCAGTAGTGGAAATTTTGAGTAGTTTGGAGAACCGGCAAATACCACCTCTGACTGGCCCCGCCCCATCTATTCTCTCCCTCCTGAGTCCCAGCTGATTGGCTGGGTCTTCTTTTGTTGCCCTGCACAGGAGAACGGAGCTGGAAGGCACATTAGTGGGGTGGGGAGGGAATGGAATTTTGCAGCAACCTTCCCCCAGGTGTGGGGAGGAATGGGAATTTTACAGTATCCTTCCCCTACCACACCCACCAAGCCACACCACACCCACCAAGCCATGCCCACAGAACCGATAGTAACATTTTTTTTAATCCCACCACTGGATAAGACCATAAGACACTCCAAATGTTTTGGATCTCATCTACTGCCAGCTTCAATCTTTCAGGTATTTGATGGTCATTGAGAGCCAGTTTGGTGTAATGGCTAAGGTGGTGACCTAGAAACCTAGAGATTACTAAGATGAATTCTAGTCCCATCCTAGGCATTAAAGTCAGCTGTCAGGACCTTGCTGGTGTCCTGCCATCAAAGGGGAAGAGGGGGGAAGCATTTGGGGCAATCCACACCTGTGTATCTAATGATGGGAAATGGGGGAAGGGGAGCTGACATGTGAAGAAGACCAGAGATGTTTGTACCAATTACACTGGGCATCTTCAAGGCTGCTTGTCCTGGGTGTGAAATTCTAGCAGCCTAAACAACCCAGAGGGGATGTGGTGGCTCAGTGGCTAAGATGCTGAGCTTGTCAATCAGAAAGACCAGCAGGTCAGCAGTTCGAATCCCTAGTGCTGTGTAACGGAGTGAGCTCCCGTTACTTGTCCCAGCTTCTGCCAACCTAGCAATTCAAAAACATGTAAATATGCAAGTAGAAAAATAGGGACTACTTTGGTGGGAAGGTAACAGTGTTCTGTGTGCCTTCGGCATTTAGTCATGCCGGCCATATGACCACAGAGACATCCTTGGACAGCACTGGCTTTTCGGCTTTGAAACAGAAATGAGTACCGCTTCCGTAGAGCTGGAAATGACTAGCACATATATGTGAGGGGAACCTTTACCTTTACGTAAACAACCCGGACTTTCCCACAACATTGTGGTGATCCCAGATTGGTGGCAACAGACTGGACATTGGGAGGAGAGATGGGGAATGTTGGGTTTGGCACTTTGTATCTGTGAGCAGGAACTTCAGATTCTGTCTCACCTTCCTGCAACCAACATCTTTAGTGAAAGTTATTATCACCTCAATCAATTGGAGGCAAGAGTCTGCTTTCCTAAATGATTGTTTTGGGCCAGGCCTGATACCAGCTGGGTGACTTGGGGCCATTCACCAGGAGACTGTGAGTTCTACCATGTTTCTCAGAAAACACAACCTACCCCAATAATAAGCCCAATCCTAATTTTTTGGGGGTGGGCCTAATATTACCCCTACCCCGAAAATAAGCCTGAGGGATGGGCATGGGCGGTACAAGTGGCGGCGTGGGCATGGGGGGGGCTAGAACTACATTGTCTTCGGTCCAATCTAAGTATAGTATATCAAATCATACATTGCAATGTCCTACCGGTCAATGAATACTTCAGCTTCAACCATAACAATACAAGAGCACACAATAGATACAAAATCAAGGTAAACCACACCAAACTTGATTGCAGGAAATACGACCTCAGCAACAGAGTGGTCAGTGTCTGGAATACTCTACCTGACTCTGTGGTTTCTTCCCCAAACCCCAAAATCTTTAACCTTAGACTGTCTACTATTGACCTCACCCCTTTCCTAAGAGGTCTGTAGGGGGCGTGCATAAGCGCTCCAACGTGCCTACCATCCCTGTCCTATTGTTTCTTTTATTTTTCTTATATGTATTCATTTCATGTATTCATAACTATGTTTACCCTTATACTTATTATCTTGTATGTGATTGACAAATCAAATCAAATCAATCAATCAATCAGTCAGTCAGTCAGTCAGTCAGTCAGTCAGTCAGTAAGTAAGTAAGTGTCCGGGTGCAGAGAGGGGCGAAAGTCATTCTGCAGAGGCATTCTGAGCCTTCAGCGTATCCCAGGATTGCAACGCTGAAGATTCGGAATGGAGCCTTCTGCATTGCAATCCTGGGATACACTGAAGGCTTGGAGTGGAGTTGTTTTTGTGAAAAGCAGGAAAGTGGGGAGGAGTATTTTCCTCCCTGTTATCCATTCCTCTTAGAGCAGGACCCTGCAAGGCTTCCTGTGGGCATTGCACTCATGAATGGCAGCACCTCCATGAGCTTCATCACACTGCTGTAGCTGGAATCCTACTGTGAGCAGGTGCGCCAGTGTATCCAGTGTGCTGCCGCTCGCACACACAATGCCACAGCAATCCTTGCAGGGTCCTGTTCAAAGAGGCTGCGCCGATGTGATGAACCTCACAGCAATGCCACCGCTCACACACACGACTCTACAACAAGCCTTGCAGGGTCCTGGGAAATGCTGAAGGTTCAGAATGGAGCCATTTTTGCGAAAGGCAGAAAAATAGGGAGGGAAAGGGAGCTTGAGGAATAGATGACCAGCAGGAAAATCCTCCCTCCCCATTTTCCTCCCATTTGCCCAAAACCCTCCATTCCAAACACTGAAGTTGGAATTGAGGCTTTTTGATGAACAGGGAGGAAAATGGGGAGGGGGAATTTTCCTGCCTGCCGTTCTTCCCTCAGTCTGTGCTAAGCTTGTGGAATAGCTCCTTTTGGCTGCTACAGAAGGGGCTGGGTGAGAGGCAAGGCACGTGGGGCATTCCTTCGGATAGAAGCAGCCCAGTTGCTGGGCGAGGCGCATGGGGGGGAAATTAAGACACCCCTCGAAAAGATGGCCTAGCTGTTTTTTTGGGGGGGGGGTTCTAAAAGAAATAAGGCCCTGTCTTATTTTCTAAGAAACACGGTAGTTCCCTCTTCGGCATGGAAAATGTGGCTTTGGATCAGTCACTTTCTCTCAGCCCAACTCATCTGACAGGGTTGTTATTGTGAAAATAGGAGGATCCCGTAGTTAATGTGACACTTATGTATAATTGTTGCTACTTCCTCAACAGGGAAATACAAGGTTATTTTCATACTTCATCAGTGTTTTCCTCGCTGCTTTTGTTTTCAATTAGCAGGCTGCAATAATGCTCACACCACTCCTTGAACTGATTAATGCATCTCAGCAAAATTGCTCGGGGTACAATATGCCTACTGTGATTGAAAACATCTGGATACAGTTTTCCATGACTTGCACTTGGCTGTCATTGTGATACATTAGGTCAGCAAGTGCCATTGCATAGGTTCTCACCAACATTCCCAAGTGCAAGTTCCTCAGTTTGAAATGCTAAAGGCATCCGAATTGAAAGTTTTGAAAGAACGATAATATATGAACTTTAATACAAGAACATTCCTTCTTCTCTTATTCCAAATTTCTTTAAACAATTTTCTTTCTATTCTATTCTATTCTATTCTATTCTATTCTATTCTATTCTATTCTATTCTATTCCATTCCATTCCATTCCATTCCACTCCATATTTTCTATTCTATTCTATGCTATTCTATTCTATTCTATTCTATTCTATTCTATTCTATTCCATTCCATTCCATTCCACTCCATATTTTCTATTCTATTCTAATCTATTCTGTTCTGTTCTGTTCCGTTCCGTTCCATTCCATTTCATTCCATTCATTATTACTTCTATTTCTATTCTATTCATTTGTCAAATTTATTTACCACTTATCTTGCCATAGGGCTACTCTAGTCGGCTTACAATAAAGGAAGAAAATGAAAACACGTAAACAGAACACAGGTAAAATAATGGAACCTATAAAATTAGCAATGAACAGGAACAAAATGAGAATACATCAATATGACAAACAAAATATGGGCCTTGGTGGCTCAGGCTGTTAAATGCCTGCATTTAAGTTCCAGCTGCCTACAATCACTGTAGGCTCGAATCCCACCAGGCTCAAGGTTGACTCAGCCTTCCATCCTCTCGGGGTAGGTAAATTGAGGACCCAAGATTGTTGGGGGCAATAAGCTGACTTTGTAAAAATGCCGCTTAGTAATAAGCAGGCATATACAATGGAAGGAAGGCTATTGCTGAGCGCATTGGGTTGTATCCCAAAAATTGTAAGCCGCCCTGAGTCTTCGGAGAAGGGCGGCATATAAATGTAATTTTAAAAAAGATGGATGGGTTAATCCACAAATATTAAATTTCAGTGCAACCACTGTACTTCTCCCTTGGTAAGGTTCCAGTTTGTGATGGCCTTCAAATCTCATCTCCAGATGATCGTGCAATCTTCTATCAACTGCAACCAGCATGGAGAATAAGTGAAGGAATCTTCTGGAGGTTGAGCAGAATTCCTCATCCTGTTGATGAGGTAACTTGGGCTGTGGACAAGGGGCTAGGCCTTCTCAGTAGTGGGTTTTTTTCAGGCTCATGAAAAGAAAATTGTGGACATTTTATTTATTTGTTTGTTTGTTTTTTAATTTGTTCATCAAACATGCATATGATAACAAGTATAGATATGAACACAAACATGAACAAAGGGAGTAAATACAGATAAATGGGGACAGTAAGACAGGGACGATAGGTATGCTGGTGCGCTTATGCATGTCCCCTTTAAGGACCTCTTAGGAATGGGGTGAGGTCCACTGTAGACAGTTTGAGATTGAAGCTGTGAGGGGTTGAGGCTGTAACAACGGAGTTGGGTAGGGCTTTCCAGGCATCGACCACTCTGTTGCCGAAGTCATATTTTCTGCAATCAAGTTTGAAGCAGTTTACCTTGAGTTTGTATCGATTGTTTGCCCATGTATTGTTGTGACTGAAGCTGAAGAAGTCATTGACATTGCAATGGAAGTTCCAACCCCTTTGAACATGTGCATGAGGTCACAACACACAGGATTAGAGGCCGGGCTTGTATGTGAGTCCACCACATTCATGTTTGTCCTCAATCCTCCCAACTTTTTGTTCTTCTAATCTAGATAAATTTTCTAATTTCAGCCAGGAGCTGTTCTGATAAATCACTGGGAGATGTTAGTGTATGTCTATGTGAATGCATTGCTTACTGATATAACTTTTTTTGTGTGTGATGGTAATTCAGTGGTGAGCTGATGCTGGTTCAGACCAGTTCTAGTGAACAGGTAGTTCTGATGATCAGATGGCCCTGCCCTCCCACCCCCATCCTATGTTAGGCTCACAGTGGAATGGTGGAATCCTGAGAACCTGACACTCAGGCAAGTTGTCCCAACGCTCGCTGGCCACATGTTGCCTAAACCTCATGTGCCTGTTTTTCCACCCCAATGTTCACCAGACACATACCTATTCTCAGTATTATATTGGGGTGTCGATGCGTCTTCTCTTTACCTGCCAGCTGGGGGACCAACTGGAGATGACACCTGCCTCCCCGATATGAAGTGAAACAAACTACGATAGTGGACTGTGCTGCAGCTGCGCAGTAACACTGATGCGAACTCTCAGCTGTTTGGCGGTTCCCATTTTGACAGCCATCAGCTGTTTGGTGCAGAGAGAGGATCGGTGAGAAAACGACTGGTGGCATTGGACTTGTTTGTGATGTTGGGACAGGGGATTTATTGGCTTTGCTTTGGGGGGGGTGTTGGAGGCTGTAAGTGATGGGGTTAGGGAAAGGTAGGCATAAGCAGATGCAGGGTGGAGGCAAGGATGAAGATGGGCAGGTGTAGGTTAGCTGGGTGGGGTTGACAGGCAACTATAATAAGCACTGTGAGGCAGTTGGTCTCAGAGCTAGCTTTACTTGGAATTGATCCAGTGTTGCCTTTTGGAGATTATTGTGAATTGACTGAGAAAATAAACCCTGGTTACTGCAAACAATCATGAGTACCATGGTTTTTCCAGTACAAATCCCCAGTTATCCAGTGGGCTGACACTATATTTCCATCTTTTTCATCTCAGCTTATTCGTGTGGGACAGTGGATTTCCGTGCCTCAGCTGTTCTACTTACTGGGGCTGCCCTGTAGAGGTTCAAATAGGTGTTTTTTTTTAATGCTGCACATGCTCACAGAACCTGTTGTTAAACTGGTTTCAGCTTACCACTGTGGTAATTGTATTCTAGGTCTTGGTCTTATTTGTGTAACACCAGAGAAAACCAGAACATGGTGGAAAAAAAAATACTCCCTTGTATAAAAATACAGTGCATTTCAAAAAATTACAGTACTATACAGCAGTATCATAAACAGCTGATACGATGCTATCAATTTAAAACCAAGCACATTTAAGCAGATAACAATTCAAATAATACATTTTTAAATACATTTTTCCATTTAAAAAAAAATGCACCAGGCCTTTATAGATTTTTTTTAATCATTGCTAGTAGGAATTTTCTTTCCCCTTTCTTAATGTAAAGTGGCCACCTCCTTTTTATGTCCTGTTCTGAGGTAGCAAATGAAAATAGGAAATGATTCTTCAAAGGAAGAAAAGTTTAAAATTTACTTTTAGGGAACCTTGGCCAAAAAAAAAGAGTTTAAACTTGAGAAGCTATAGGAATAGAAAATAAGGATGCTACAGCAGATAACTGCCCTTTTGGAAAAAGAAAAAAATGAATTATTTTCCAGTAACATGACTCCAGATCTAACAATAATCACAGAGTATTTAAAAAAAAACAATTAAGCATTGTCATTGGGTGTGATTGCGGAAGTCATTTAATAATGTCAGCTCTGAATCTAATGTCTTTTTACGCTTGCATCTTTTACAAAGACGTTTCAAGTAAGTAATTTAGTAGGAATAAACTGTGAATTTAATTTATATGTTCATTAATTGTACAATTAAGCTGAATACTAACTGACTGTAGAATTATAGTCAAATGGAATAGTGAACTAAGCATAATTAGTTCTACTTCTCTTCCCCTCCTTTTTTTTATTGCAAACATAATTTTGGATAATCTCCCCTACCCAATTCATTTTTGTTTGGTTTTATTGATGCATAAATCACTGCAGCACAGAGATTTAATTGTGCAAAATATGGCTTATTCTCATTGTTCTCTTGCTGAGACAATATCCCATGAAGAAGAGGATTTGATTATGGAACAGGAGAATGGGAATTTACATGCAAAATATGCTGAAGAAAATAACCAGCTGACCAGCGTTCTTATACCCGAACATCGTCTTATGTCAATTTTCTCTGCTGTGTTGTTATACTTGTAGTAAATAAATAGAATCTATTTTATATTTAATGCATACGTCATTGGACCAATGCACCAAGACATTTTTTCCTCCTTCTTCTAGGAACAATTTCTTCTCCTAGGAACAGTTTTCTAGAAAAACTGGAACAGTGGAAAACTAGTCACAAAAAACAGGTAGGAAATGTAGCTTTTCTTATGTTGCCTTTTTCTACATTCTGATATTCTGTGTTCATATCCTCCTGTCTACAAATGTACAGGTAGTACTTGACATATGAACACAATTGAATCCAAAATGTCTGTTGCTAAGCCAGGCCATTGTTAGTGAGTTTTGCCCCATGTTATGACCCCTTCTGCCAAAGTTGTTGAGCAAATCACCGAGGTCGTTAAATAAATCATGTGGTCATTAAACAAGTCTAGCTTCCCCCATTAACTTTGCTTGTCTGAGAAGGTTACAAATGATGATCACATGACCCTGGGACAGTGAAACTGTCATAAATACACGCCAGTTGCCAAGCACCAGAATTTGGTTCACGTAATCGTGAGAATGCCTAAATAGTCATAGGTGTAAAAAACAGTCATAAGTCACTTTTTTTTCAGTGCCATTGGTGACTTTGAAGGTCACTAAACAAATGGTTGTAAGTCAAGGACTACCCATATGTTTTCACAAACTGGATATAGGTTTTTGGTATAGACAGTTTTATAAATAAATCTCCATGTAAAATGGAGCAACAGGAAAGGAGACAGAATCAGGATGTATATAGATGTAACCTTATCATTTCCATCTCCTCCTCCCCCCCCCCCCTCCTCCTCCTCCCAAATTTCTCCTTTATGGATTTAAGCTGAACAGATGCACAGACATGCAGTGTAATAGCTAAGCTACTGGAGTACGAAGACCTAGGTTCAACTCCATCCTTGAACCATGGAAACTTCCTATTTTAAGGTGGGTTTAACAGATTTAACAGATTAACAGAGTTGGAAGGGACCTTGTAGGTATCTAGTCCAACCCACCACCCAAGCAGGAGACCCTAGACCATTTCTGACAAATGACAGTCCAATCTCTTCTTGAAAGCTGATGAAGCTCACACAACTTCTGAAGGCGAGCTGTTCTATTGGTTGATTGTTCTCACTGTCAGAAAATTTCTCCTTATTTGTAGTTTGAATCTCTCCTTGATTAGTTTCCATCCATTATTCCTTGTCTGGCTTACAGGTGCCTTGGAAAATAGCTGGATCCCTTCCTCTCTGTGGCAGCCCCTCAAATACTGGAAGACTGCTATTATGCCTCCCCTGGTCCTTCTCTTCACTAGACTAGCCTGCCCAGTTCCTGTAACTGTTCTTCATATGTTTTAGTCTCCAGTCCCCTAATCATCTTGGTTGCTCTTCTCTGTACTTTTTCTAGAGTCTCAACATCTTTTTTATAATGTGGTGACCAAAACTGGATGCAGTACCCTAGGTGTGGTCTTACTAAGGCTTTACAGAGTGGTATTAGTTTAGTACTTCATCCTTGTAAAGATGAAAGGAAGGTCCCTCTGTAAACTTCCTGGCAAAAAGACAGAATAAAAACCTTGCAAACCAGCAATACATAAATAAAATAGAAAGTATCTAGCATAGCTGTATCTGCAGCACTCTCTTAAACATGATCTCCTGCAGAAATGATGGGTTAACAAAAGCCAGAGTTTCTAGTTATGTAGCCAATGATGGAAGTGATGGGGGAGTCTGAGAATTGAACACCTGTCATGCATTGTATGTAACTAGTTTAAGAAAAGCTGCTGAATTAGCATAGCTCTTTCTTCTGCTCAACGCAAGGGAAAACTTATTTCTCTGCAGAAATGTATAAATGCTTATAAGGCAAGCCTTGCTCACTTGACTAGATCTAGCATCTTGGGCCATGAAGCAAATCCAAGCTCTTGGGTATGTCCTAAGAGTCTGTGCAATTTATTTGTATATTTTATTTGTATATATTTATTCTGAATTGGATACCCAGCTTTATTTGTATATATTTGTTCTGAATTGGATACCCAGCTTTTTTCAACTTATATAAGCATCTAAAGCAATTGGAAGGCAGGTCCATTGAGATGATCTTTTGCTTAATCCCAATCACGTGCTTTTTTTAAAAAAAGGGATATCTCTGATTTAAGTTTGCAATGTATTATTACTCTCTTCTAATGTTGTAGTCCTCAGGTAGTGTGTCCCTTAAGATGCAGCTACACTCATGGTTTCTTTTTAATCCCCACTGTACCAGGCTGTCCATGGGGGGCTGAAGACAAGATTGCCAACTACTTAAGAATCTAAGAAGCATTAGAAATTTTAATGCTCACAATAAAACGTTTATGGCTCTTTTAATTATCCAACTGTGCATTGGCATCTAATGTGTATCTGCCTGCAGTGCTCTGTGTGTGTGTGTGTGTGTGTGTGTGTGTGTGTGTGCATTTATGTCTGCTGCCTGCCTGTGTCTGTGTCTGTGTGTGTGTGTGAGAGAGAGAGAGAGAGAGAGAGAGAGAGACAGAGACAGAGACAGAGACAGAGACAGAGACTGAGACTGAGAGAGGGAGGGAGGGAGGGAGGAGAGAGAGAGAGAGAGAGAGAGAGAGAGAGGGAGAGAACAATTTTACACTACTGTATAATTTTTTTTCAACTGATTTGAGAAATCTCCCTGCAGTTAATGAGGCTTTAGGACACGGTAGTGAGTTGATAGGAAACCAGTTACAGTCAAAAATTATAGCTATAAAATTGCCCATTACTAGATTGATTTCTTTATTCCTCTAGTTTTGCAAATCAGATGCCACAGGGTATAAACTGGCAAAAATAGAGGAGACAATTGTGCCTTTGGATTAGGTTGGGTGGGTAGCAGAATGGTACATGCTGATACATTATGGCTTGCACCCAGCACTTGGTTTTTTTACATCTCTCTGAACACTTGTGGCTAGCTCAAACCTGCCTCAATTTTGATAACTGCAACATCAAATGACATTCTGCATCCAGCTGAAAGGGTCAGCTGAAATATTGCAATGCAAAAGCAATCCATATGCCTCTTTGCATTGCACCATTTCCTAACGCAATGTGTTTCAGTGCAGTCTCTTCACACAATTCAGCTTAAGTGTAGGGCCATCAAGAATAATTTTTTTAAAAAAAAGTCAAAGGGGTTTAGAGAGCAGGTGGAGGGGTTTAGAGAGCAGGTGGAGGGCCACCCGCTCCCAATCCGATCGAGCCCAGCTAAGAACCCATATTAGGACTTACCTAGTAGCTATGAGGGTGGCGAGAAGGTCTTATCTCTCCACCCTCATAGCATCCGCAGATAACCGCCCAGCCGCCCTGTTTAGGGCCACCCGCTCTCTCCTACATCCGGGGGAGGCGGTGGACCCTCTTCGGGGAAGGGCTGAGGAATTTGGTCAATATCTGTCGGATAAGATCGCGCGGATTCGGGGCGGGTTGTGTTCCACCTTGCAGTGGTCTGAGGATCGGGGTGCAAGTAGTCTGGCCAATGTGATCTGGGCTGAGTTCGACCCTGTTTCCGAGGATGAAGTGGACAGGATTATGCGGCGTCTGAGTTCCACCACTTGTTTGTTGGACCCGTGCCCTTCCTGGTTGGCTTATGCCTCCAGGGAGGTCACCTGTGGTTGGCTCCAGGCAGTGATCAACGCTTCGTTAAGGGAGGGTGTCTTTCCCTTCACCTTGAAAGAGGCGGTGGTGAGACCCCTCCTGAAGAAGCCTGCCCTGGACCCGACCATGTTAGACAACTTCCGTCCAGTCTCCAACCTTCGTTTTCTGGTGAAGGTTGTCGAGAGTGTGGTGGCTCAGCAGTTTCCACTCTTCCTGGATGAAGCGGACTACGTAGATCTGTACCAATCGGGCTTCTGGCCCGGTTTCAGCATGGAGACGGCATTGGTTGCACTGATGGATGATCTCTGGAGGGCCTGGGACAGGGTTTTTTCCTCTGTCCTGGTCCTATTAGACCTCTCAGCGGCTTTCGATACCATCGACCATGGTATCCTTTTATGACACCTTGAGGGGCTGGGAGTGGGGGGCACTTTTCTTCGGTGGCTCTCCTCCTACCTCTCGGGGCGGTCTCAATTGGTGTTGACAGGGGGACAGAGGTCAGCCCCGAGGGTGCTCACTTGTGGGGTCCCTCAGGGGTCGGTCCTCTCCCCCCTTTTATTTAATATCTACATGAAACCGCTGGGTGAGATCATTCGTGGTTTTGGGGTGAGGTATCACCAGTACGCTGATGATACCCAGTTATACATCTCCACCCCAAACCAGATCAGTGATGCCCTCTCCATGATGACTCGTTGTCTGGATGGATCTGGAAGGACGGAAACATGCTTCGGCTCAACCCGGCCAAGACTGAGTGGCTGTACATACCGGCATCTCAGTCCAGTCAGGAATGTCCATCGCTGACCATAGGGGGAGTGGTGTTGCCTCCTGTGGATAGGGCACGGAACCTGGGGGTCCTCCTGGATGTGCGGCTCCAGTTGGAGGAGCATGTGGGAGTCGTCGCCAGGGGAGCCTTTGCCCAGGTCTGGCTGGTTCGCAAGCTTCGCCCATTTCTGGACCGAGATGCCCTGCATACAGTCACTCATGCCCTTGTCACTTCCCGACTCAACTACTGCAACGCCCTCTATTTAGGACTGCCCTTGCATATCATCCAGAGATTGCAGATGGTGCAGAATGCAGCCGCGCGGGTGGTGATGGGAGTTACCCGATTCTCCCATATTACCCCCCCTCCTGCGCGGCCTGCATTGGTTGCCGGTTGCACTCCGGGTGAGATTCAAGGTTTTGGTTTTAACATTCAAAGTCCTACACGACATGGGTCCACAATATCTAAGGGAGCGACTCCTGCCGATATCGAGTACCAACCACCCTGTACGGGCACACAGGCAGGAGCTCCTCGGGGTCCCGTCGGCAAGCCAATGTCGGCTGGTGGTCCCCCGGCGGCGAGCCTATTCTGTGGCGGTCCCCGACTTATGGAACCAGCTGCCTCTGGACCTCCATCTGGCCCCTGACCTCCACACCTTCCGCCATGATTTGAAGACCTGGCTATTTGACCAAACCGGGCTGTGACTGCCTCACGGGGGGGTATGGGATAGTTTTAAATTATTTTAAATTTGGTATTATTGGACTTTATATTTGTTTAATTCTTTTTTAATTATTTATTGTATATGTATGTTTTGGCTGTGAGCCTCCCCGAGTCTTCGGAGATGGGGCGGCATATAAGTCCAATAAAATAAATAAAATAAATAAATAATAAATACCTGCCTTACTGGCTGCCAAGCAGATTACATGAACTGCATGTTCGGTGACCTTTTTAGTTGATCTTAGGCATGTTTGGTTGGGCTGTAACTCTTGCATCAAGGGTGCTCTAGGGATGGAAGGATGAAATACAATTAACCATTAAAGCCCCGTGCTAGACTGGTTTGGTAATTCTAACTATGACAGTCTCTCCCCACAAGCCAAGTCCATGACTAATGTAAACAAGAAAGGCTGATATGTAGGACTGGATGAACAAAAATGTTCCCTTTGGTGAATATTTATAACACAAACAAAGAAAGCAAAGTGAAGAAGGATTGATGAGAGATAGGGCTAAAATACTACACAAAATATGTATGTAATATTTGCATGGGAGAGACAAAGAGTGAGTGAGAGGGGGGGTGTACATGTGATACCCAAGCCACTCCCAATTTGCTGCTAAATGTTGATTCCTATCCTGATTAACTCCTTCAAGAGATGGGAGTAACAGACCACCTTATTTGTCTTTTGAGAAACCTATATGTGAGTCTAGAAGCAGCAGTGAGAACTGGACATAGAACCACTGATTGGTTCAAAATTGGGAAAGGAGTCTGGCAAGGCTGTATACTGTTGTCCTGCCTATTTAACTTATATGTAGAGCACATCATGAGAAAGGCAGGGCTAGATGAATCAAAAGTTGGTATTAAAATTGCCGGGAAAAATATCAAAAACCTCAGATATGCAGATGATATCATTCTAATGGCAGAAACTAAAGAGCCTCTTGATGCAGGTGAAGCGAGAGAGTGCAAAAGTTGGCTTGAAACTCTTTTAGCTATATATTTGCATGTCATATATTCATAAGTTGGCTTAAAACTCAACATTAAGAAAACTAAGATCATGGCATCCAGCCCTCTCAATTCCTGGCAAATAGATGAGGAAGAAATAGAGGTAGTGGCAGATTTTATTTTCCTGGGCTCCTCAGATGGGGACTATACCCAAGAAGTTAAAAGACGCTTGCTCCTGGGGAGGAAAGCTATGGCAAATCTAGACAGCATACTAAAAAGCAGAGGAATCACCCTGTCAACAAAAATGCATATAGTTCAGGCTATGGTTTTACCAGTTGTAATGTATGACTGAAAATTGGACCATAGGGAAGGCTGAGCACCAAAGAATTGAGGCCTTTGAACTATGGTGCTGGAGAAGACTCCTGTGAGTCCTTTGGACTGCAAGGCAATCAAACCGGTCAGTCCTAGAGGAGATCAACCCTGACTGCTCTTTAGAAGGCCAGATCCTGAAGATGAAACTCAAATACTTTGGCCACCTAATGAGAAGGAAGGACTCCCTGGAGAAGAGCCTAATGCTGGGAACAATTGAGGGCAAAAGAAGGGGATGGCAGCGAATGAGGTGGCTGGATGGAGTCCCTGAAGCAGTCGGTGTGAGCTTAAATGGACTCCGGAAGATGGTAGAGGATAGGAAGATCTGGAGGAATGCTGTCCATGGGGTTGCGATTGGTCAGACACAACTTCGCAACTAACAACAATAACAACCCTGATTGAATTCATATGAATTTTTTGAGCAATCATGCAATTGGGATTCCCACCTCTAATATATTTACTGTAATAATAATAAAAAAACCATAGTAAAAATTATTTTACAAACCTACAATAAAACTGTAGGGGAAGGAGTGGCAGACCCTGGAGGTGGAGTTAAAATTAGAAGGTTAGAATTCCTACGTGTATGCAAGTGAACTAATTCCAACTTCTCTGGAATTCCATTGACCCCTGTCTAACCAAAAGAACATGCTAGCTATTAGTTGAGAAGATTCCTGATTGAGTAGCAATCAGTCAGTTTAATTGGATCTTCATGTGTGGACCTGATCTTTCACGCCTGAAAAAAATGGAGGCATTGCTTGCCAAAAAGGATGAGACAAAACTGATTACAGAAATATAAATGGAAAGATGGGTACACTGGTGTCTCATTTTGTGGGTCAGAATGAGCACCATGATGGTTCATTATCAAAGTTGTACATACATTTGATATCGACATTTGAAAAAGGGCTTTGAACATGGCTGCCATCTTGCTGGTTTGACCCTCCATTATGGATGCTACTAGATGAACATGGCTTTTTTCCCCATGATATTCGCCATTGAAGGTAGCCAGGTCTGGAAACAGAAGTGTATTTTATTGAACACAATAAAATATAAGATCAAAATCTTCAGAGTCCACCTGTGTTTTGCCTTGCCTCACTTTTCCACCCTATTAATTTAAGATAGAAACAGTCTGAGTTTATTTTGTATACTTTTTTCTGTTTCCTGGGCTTAAAGATTGCTTTTCTTTTTGTAAAATATAGTTTCTTCATTTCTCCAACATTATCTCTATTGCTCTCTAAGGATGATTCCTTTTCAAAACAAATCTCGAACAAAGCAATGGGATTTAAGCTTCCTTTTGCAAAAATGGGAAGGGGGTTGTGTCAGCAATGCTTACATAGATGTGCTACAGAAATACCAGCAGAAACACTCTTGCTTCTATCTGGATATTTCAGCACTCATAGAATTCTTGTGCAACCCGTCCTGAAGAAGTGTTAGTTCAATATCAGCAATTATTTGCTTTCCACTCACTGATCTGTAGATCCAACTCCCTTATTAAAGAGACACCATGAATGATTCACTTCTCAATACTAAAATATCTGTTTGCTGGATTATTTGAAGGGGAAAAAAGAAAGAAAGCAGAAAAGGTGAATAAAAACCTCTTGCTTCAAGGTTTTTTCATTTTAAAGCTAAATATTAGAACAAAGAAGCAAACCAAAACAGGCCCACTGGTAAAATATAGTTGACAGAATTTAAGATTTGTTTGTCACAAAACACTCATACACACACAAACAAACCCCCAAACAAATTAGATAGGTAAGTATGACAGTTGATAAATTTGTTTGGAAGAAAGTAAAAATGGCATTAAAACATATATCTACTGCATAAGAACAGATATTGAGGTAATGGGGTTTTTGTTCCTGGTGATATAAGTTATGGAGCAGGATGACAAGATGTTGATAATTAGTGGCAATATTTTGTATCTATATTTGAGAATAATGGAAAATGTTCATAGCAGAATTAAAAACAGTGTAAATATAATCAGAAATTATAAATATAGGTACAGCAAATATTTCTGAAGTACATATATGTTTTCCTCAGGAGGTAATATTAAATTATTGAAAATAAAAGCATTCCCAATAATTTAATTATGATTGTGTTGTTAAAGCTTGGAGCTTCTACTGAGTTACTGAGAAATTTTCAGATTCTGTTTTCATTGAGGAACAGAACAAGAGATGAAAACATTAAAGTGATTAAGAAAGTTAAAGGAAAAAAGGAATGGCATCCACTCATCTATCCCTCTACCCAACCAATCTGTCACAGCAATAGCACTTATTGCTTTTATAGCCTTCTCCAAGGAGTTTACAAAGTCAGCATGTTGCCCCTAACAATTTGGGTCCTCATTTTACCAACCTTGGAAGCAGAGGTGGTATTCAGCAGGTTCTGACCAGTTCTGGAGAACCAGTAGCGGACATTTTGGGTAGTTCGGAGAACCAACAAATACTACCTCTGACTGGAGATTTTACAGTATCCTTCCCTTGCCACACCCACTAAGCCATGCCCACAGAACTGGTAGTTAAAAAATAATAATCCTACCACTGCTCAGAAGGCTAAGTCAACTGTGAGTCAGTCAGGATTGAACTCCTGGCTGTGGGCAGAATTAATCTGCAATAATACATTCAAACTGCTGTGCAACTATGGCATAATCTTTCTAGGTAACAGATTTGATGGCATATATAATCAGTCAAAAAGAGCCTTGGTGGTGCAGGCTGTTAAATGCCTAGCACTTAATTCCAGCTGCCTGCAATTAGTGCAGGCTCGAATCCCACCAGGCTCAAGGTTGACTCAGCCTTCCATCCTCTCGGGGTAGGTAAATTGAGGACCCATGATTGTTGGGGGCAATAAGCTGACTTTGTAAAAATGCCACTTAGTAATAAGCAGGCATATACAATGGAATGAAGGCTACTGCTGAGCGCTTTGGGTTGTGCTCCAAAAAAATAATAATTGTAAGCCGCCCTGAGTCTTCAGAGAAGGGCAGGATATAAATATGAATTTTTTAAAAAACTAACAAAAAAATGTAACCTCTGCTTTTGGAGTGTGTGAGTTATACAGAAGGAACCTGTGCAAAGGAGGCAAGATTTACATCAGCACATCTTTAAGCTTCCAAAGTTGAAAAGCAATGCCTTACAATGTCCCAAAGGTGCTTTTTTCAAGAGGCAACTGACTTTCTGGGTTTTTTTTCTTTGAAGATGTTTTGCTTCTCATCCACGAAGCTTCTTCAGCTCATTCTCTTGGATGAGAGGTGGAACATCTTCAAAGAAAAAAACCAGAAAGTCAGTTGCCTCTTGAAAAAGCACCTGTGTGGGACAACCATGACCAGGATGACTGAGAATCTCCATAGAAACTGCCTTACAATCTAGGAAAATGTAGCATCATAGAAGTTTCAGTAAATATATACATTGATTGAAAGGTGATAATCCATCCATTTGTTGTTTATGGTGGTTAACCTTTTTTAAAAAAAAAAAAAAAGAAAATTGCAGGTAGTCCTTGACTTATAACAGTGCATTTAGTGACCCTTCAAAGTTACAACGGCACTGAAAAAGTGACTTGTGAGCATTTTTCCTATTTACAATCTTTATAGCATCCCCATGATCATGGGATCAAAATTCAAATTGCAACTTATTCATATGGCAACTTCAAATCTCAACAAACAAATGCTCTGTCTTACATATTGGCAAAAAAAATCAGAAAATAAAATACAAGCTGAATAGTCAAGACCTTGTTGATGACCCCAACTATGTCAAGGACCTTGGAGTACTCATCTCTAATGATCTAACTGCTAGAGCCGCCTGTAACTACATAGCCAAAAAGGCATTAAGAGTTGTTAATCTAATCCTGCATAGCTTTTTCTCCTGTAATAGCACGCTACTAACTAAAGCATACAAAACATTTGCTAGACCAATACTTGAATACAGCTCATCAGTCTGGAACCCACATTACATATCAGATATTAATACAGTCTAGAAAGTCCAGAAATATTTCACAAGAAGAATTCTCCACTCCTCTACTCATTGCAGAATACCTTATGCCACCAGACTTGAAATTCTGGACCTAGAAAACCTAGAACTACGCCGTCTTCGGTCCGATCTAAGTATAGTATATAAAATCATACATTGCAATGTCCTACCTGTCAATGAATACTTCAGCTTCAACCATAACAATACAAGAGCACACAATAGATACAAACTCAAGGTAAACCGCACCAAACTTGATTGCAAGAAATACGACTTTTATTATTATTATTTATTAGACTTGTATGCTGCCCTCTCTCCCCAAGGACTCAGGGCAGCTAACAATAAAAACCCAGTACAAAATTTACAATAAAAAAACATTAAACCATTACAAGCCTAATACAATAAAATTAAAATTAATTAAAACTCTAAAGCAAACCCCGCCCCCCTGGTCAGGCCAGACCGGCCTGTTGAAAAAGCCAGGTCTTCAGGTCACAATGGAAGGAGCGGAGATCAGGGGCCATACGAAGGTCCAAGGGGAGTTGGTTCCACAGGGTGGGTGCTCCCACAGAGAAGGCACTACCCCTGGGCACCGCCAATCAACAATGTCTAACTGATGCTACCTCAAGGAGGCCCTGCCTATGTGAGCATACCAGGCGACCGGAGCGAGATGCCGGCAGGAGACGTTCCTGCAAGTACCCTGGACCCAAGCCATGTTGGACTTTATATGTTGTTACCAATACCTTGAATCTCACCCAGAAGGCAACCGGCAAACCAATGCAACAGAGTGGTCAATGTCTGGAATACTCTACCTGACTCTGTGGTTTCTTCCCCAAACCCCAAAAACTTTAACCTTAGACTGTCTACTATTAACCTCTCTCCTTTCCTAAGGGGTCTGTAGGGGGCATGCATAAGCGCACCAACATCCATTTCATGTATTTATAACCATGTTTATACTTATACCTGTTATCTAATATGTGCTTGACAAATTATATATGATGGTTGCAGTGTGCTCCAGTGTGATCACCTTTGGCAACCTTTTGACAAGCAATTTCAATGTGGAAGCCGGATTCATTTCAATGGTGGGATTCAAAAAATTTTACTACCAGTTCTGTGGGCTGGCTTGGTGGGCATGGCATGGCTTGGTGAGTGTGGCTTGGTGGATGTGGCAATGGAAGGATACTGTAAAATCCCCATTCCCTCCCCACCCCACTAACCTGCTTTCTTTCCAGCTCCATTCTCCTGTGCAGGACAACAAAAGAAGATCCAGCCAATCAGCCGGGACTCGGGAGGCAGAGAATGGATGGGAGAGGGGTCAGTCAGAGGTGGTATTTGCCAGTTCTCCGAACTACTCAAAATTTCTGCTACCGGTTCTCCAGAACTGGTCAGAATCAGCTGAATACCACCTCTGATTCACTTAACAACCATGTTACCAACTTATCGACTTCAGTGATTCACTTATTAACTGCAGTGATTCACTTAACAACTGTGGCAAGAAAGGTCTCAAAATGAGGCACAATTCATTTAAAAAATGTCTCACTTACCAACAGAAATGTTGGGCTCAATTGTGGTCATAAGCCAAGGACTACTGTATTTTCCCAGTCCTTCATCAATGTGAAGTTTTAAAATGTTTACTCTTTTTGCACTAATTTTCCTCACAACACAAACAATTTTCTATATATTTTCACTCAAAGTAGACATTTTGTCCATTTTTCAAATGGAGAACTGGATTTATAAAACATAAGGTATGTAAAAACGGAGTTCTCTCTTAATTATATGTAGTAAGAATCAATCATTAAACTTGGATATGGAAAAATATCTGGGGTTCAATAAGTTGGAAAGTTCCCTTCCAGTTCTATTCTTCTGTTATTCTATTACTTCAAATATGGGCATGCAGTCTGAGGCTGTAATGTATATGTATAAAGAATATACTGAATTTACAGGTGGTTCCACATACTGTTTTTCCCCTTTCTGTTGGGCTGCAATCCCCAAAGCAGGGTCTTTCTTGTTTTTTATTTGTCTTCAAGACATCCTGAGGGATTTTTTTCAGCTAAACATTGATATAAAAATATCTCCAATAAATAAAAAGAACCTCAGGCTAAATAAGACCCATGTAATTACATTCTGGTATTTGTGGATGGAAAATGGGGTTAAAAAAAATTTGCCGGAAGGGAAATTCAGAACCAGGGAAGGAATTCATGGTGTGTTGGTGGTAGTGGGAGAGAAAAGGCCAGGTGATACTCACCTGTGCTTCCCCTTGACAAGGTCCTTGTCACTGCAGAATGAAACTAGCCCATCTGCCTGAGATGCTAAGATGCCTCAACCAAATGCCATAGTTATGCTTCAAGGGTTTTCCAGTGTTTTTAAAAAATGAAACAAAGCAGCCATACCACTTAGGAGGCCTTCTCTAGCATGTCCAGTAGCTTCAGGAGGTTTTCACACATACTTTCATGTTACTGGAAGTGTTGTACCAGAAGCAACATGCCAACTCTGTTTTATTTTTCTAGAAGGTCTGGTCTACTTTGCCTCTGAAGCAGCTTCAAGGGGTTTTCAAAGCTTCTTTGAAACAAAGTTCCCCTAAAGAAGCTATGGATGACCCAGGAAACAGCCTTATATTTTCTTGTGGCTTCCTTCCTCCCTCTCTGTCCAGTGTGTGTGTGTGTGTGTGTGTGTGTGTGTGTGTGTGAGAGAGAGAGAGAGAGGAGAGAGAGAAGGAGAGAGAGACTGAGAGAGAGAGCAGACAACAGACAGACAGACAGTATTCATAACTAAGTTTATACTTATACCTGTTATCTTATAATTGCTTGACAAAATAAAATAAAATAAATAAATAAATAAAAGATTGTTGGGGGCAAAAGGCTGATTCTGTAAACCACTTAGAGAGGGCTGTAAAGCACTATGAGGCTGTGTATAAGTCTAAGTGCTATTGCTGTTGCCATAGTTACATTATGTTTGGAGGTCATGAGATTGTGCAAAGAGTGATATCGACCCCTTAAAACAATCAAAGGATATTGTATTTGAAGTATTTGATTTGTCCCAATGTTTGACTTACCATTTCTGAGAGCAAGTTCAACCATCAAGTCAATTGAATAACTAAACTTTCTGCTCTCTTTCCTATTAGTGTGATCTGAATCTAAGGATCCTTCCACTTGATCCTTCCTCACTTTAATGAAGATTAGGTAAACAGAGCAACCCATATGACATTTCTCACCAATTATAGTGCATGATTTATTTTTCTTATGATGCCACACCAGTGGACTTTTTTATATATATAAAAAAATAATCCCATTACCTTGGTTGATTTTTTTTTACTTTTCTTCTTAAATTATAAGAAATTGCTACAGAATAAAAGGGAGAAGGAAAGATATTTAGGATACTTTCCAGAGACTAAATTGGCATTATCTTGCTGCTGAATTGCAGGTTGAGATATACCTGAATGATAGAATCTCATTAAATGCAATCAACTAAAAAAAAACTCATTGAGTGACATGAAGGTCTGATAAAACTCCATGCAGGGAAATTATGATTCCCAACACTGATAGAAGAGAATATTTGTAGCTCAGAGTTGAATTCTGGGATTCTTGATGCTCTCTGAGCTTTGTGGTTTTCTTGCAGATGTCTGTAGAGATTCTCAGTCATCCAGATCATGGTTGTCCCCAAGGTCCTTTTTCAGGAGGCAACTAGACTTTCTTGTTGTTGTTTTTTTCTTTTGAAGACCTTTTGCTTCTCATCCAAGAAGGTTCTTCAGCTCTGACCAGATAGTGGGGAATGGAATGGTGGTTTTCTTGCAGATGTTTCATTACCAAATTTGGTAATATAACCAATGCTAGAAGGGAGTGGGTTTTGCTCTTATTTTTATATACTAGTCACTTGCTCTGTCAATGTTGGTAATTGTAATCTTGGTGGTTCTTTGATTAGTCTGTTATTTATAGTTAGATGGTTTGTCTGCATTAGTAGTTCTTTGTTTGGGGTATTGCTTACTTTTTAATTGTTGAGCTAGTATTAATCTAGGTGTTATGCTCATATAGGTGTTGATTGCTGAATGTCTCTTTGAAGTGGTATGTAGATATGTATATCTCTATGTCCCCATTGATGACCCATTTGTCTGAGTGTCAGGCTTCCAGGAATTCTCTGGTGTTTTTGGCCTTGGCTTGATCTAGGATGCCCACAGTTATCCTGTTGAAATTATGATTGAGCCTGTCCATGTATTGTAATGTTAAGAAGTTCTCATCATGTCTTCTGACTGCTAGATGGTGTTCATGGGTGTGCTGTGGTAGTCTTTTTCCTGTTCATCCTACACAGTGGCTGTTACAGTCCTTACACTGCATGTTCTACGAGATTCTTGTTTTTTTCTTCTGGGACTGTTAGGTCTTTTGGTTTACTTCAGATGTTCTGAAGGACTTTAGTTGGTTTATGTGCTACAGTGATACCAGCTGGTTGCAATAGTCTGTTGGTGTTTTTGATATATGGTAGTGTAGAAAATTAGCACCCAGTAGAAGAATGAAATATTTTAGGAAATATTAAAAAGACAGAACATTATATTTCTCCTAAAAGAGAAATGGAAATCTTAAGGGAGAGAAAAACTCAGCCCCAGCTCCCTGCCCCCAGCAATTATTTGGTGCCCATTAAGAAGGACTGGGACATCCTATCTACAAGACAAAAGACCTTCAGCTCCAGGGTAGTGAGATTAAGACATGACCCTCCGGACATAATAGGATTAACCCATCTAGCAGCAGGTCTCTCTGCATTGCAAAATCTCCTAAGGACATTACACCAGTCTAGGCTTCAACCAAACTTATCTCAGACAGACTCCTAGGATTTGCACATGACCCCTACAGCAGCCAATACAATACATTTCTTGCACAGGAACAGGAAGCTGAAGGGCAAGGCCCAAGAGAGAGTATAAATAACTCTCACTCTTCACTTCATATGGTCAACTACCCAGGACCTCAAACCCATGTGGTCCTCTTAATCAATAAACCATATTTCCAATCAGCCTCCACGTTTCCAGAATCTTTCTCCCCACTTGGAACTGAACCAGATGTATATTTCTTCCAACAATTGTGTTATATTTTTCACAGCATTTGTGTTGGTTGAGCTGTAATAGGTTGAATGGTCAGGCACTTTTTGATAAAGTTGTGTGGGTGTATTTTTCATTGGAAGGTGTATAGATGATGTTTCCTTTTTCTGGTGTTCACAGTTGCTGCAGAGTTGCCGGAGGATTCCCAGAGCTGTTTAGACTGATGAAAATATTGTCAGAGACAAGGTTTTGATCCCCATTTGTAATGGAACTCACTAATGTAATGGGCACAGTTGTAAATAAGGTATATGACTATTGGGAGTTTTTAACCACAATATAAGAATTCTCCATGGTGGAAAGGCCAGCCAAGTGAAAGACAAAACATTAGATCATCCCTTGCAGCATTCTGACAGACTCAAGGCATATTCCCATTGATTTCTTTAAAGGAAGAAAGATCAATAACTTTCAACAGTTGAAGACTTTAGGTATTTTTGGAAGATCTAAGGAGTCATGCTTGTGGTGGGGAAGAGCTTAGAATTACCTGATTAAATAACATTTAGTGGTTATTGGTAAGTGACAAGCCAACACAGGTATGAATGTTTGCCTTGATTAACAAGAACACTGATATTGATCAGTTCTCCACCTTTCAATAGAGACATTTTGTCTTTTGTGCATTCAGGACTTTCAGCCTTATCTCTTAATGAGCTCAGAAAGGCACTGCTGTTTGTCACTGTTGCTGTAAATAGGGAGAAGAAAATAATGAGAGCTCACATATATGTATTGTGAGGCTGGAAATGAATATGCGTACTAACTGGGGATTGTGAGAGTTGGTCTATCATATCTGGAGGGCCGTAAGTTGGAAAAAGCTGATACATGGCTATTAAAAGACAAATTAGATCTTTACAAACATTCTGGTGAATATATTGATACGAACACTGATCTGAAGAGATATTCACATCTAAATGTAGATTGAAACAAACACTGGAGGATGCAGGTGACCACATATCTAATTAAAAGGATGCATATCCAAGAATAAATGACAATGAATAAAATGGTGAAGTGTCATGAGAGAAGCAAACACAATTTGAAAACAGAGAAAAACATGATTAGCATTGGCAAAATGAGATTTAGCAACATTTCTTTTTATTTTTTAATCTCATGTCTTCAATTTGTAAGGTTTACGACTCTGTTCTAATGCATTGCACAATGTTGCACAATGTTATCTTGAAAGAAAATAATCAGATTTTGGTCCGACTGTCTGTCCATCCTATCTATCTGTCTGTCTGTCTGTCTGTCTGTCTGTCTGTCCGTCCATCCATCCATCCATCCATCCATCCATCCATCCATCATCCATCTATCTATCTATCTATCTATCTATCTATCTATCTATCTATCTATCTATCATCTAACTCAGTTCCTAGACAGAAGGCCAGTTTTGTGTAGTGGTTAAAAGGTACTTAAGCAATGTGAGATTGTACCATCCATCATCATCCATCCATCCATCTATCTATCTATCTATCTATCTATCTATCTATCTATCAAAATGATTTAGCATATCATCTCAACTTAATCGGTTCAGATTCCACTGTCTGTCCATCCTATCTATCTGATCCATCCATCCATCCATCCATCCATCCATCCATCCATCATCTATCTATCTATCTATCTATCTATCTATCTATCTATCTATCATCTAACTCAGTTCCTAGACAGAAGGCCAGTTTTGTGTAGTGGTTAAAGGTACCCAAGCAATGTGAGATTGTACTATGGTAACAGAAGCCAGTTGGGTGACTTGGGCCCTAGGAAGAAGGTAATGGCTCCTGACAACTGTATGGATTTATGCATCTACTTGCCAGAAGTCAAAATTGAATCAAAATTGCACACATGCATGAACATACTCACACAAATATTTCCATCAGGAATATGTTGAGATTTCATCCAAATAATAAACTTACATCGGGACACAAACTATGCCCCTCCACTGATGCAGAATATAAGTACTAAAAGGGCAGCATTTGCATTGCAACATGCAGTTTGACATTTGTACCCCATTGTGGACATCCACATTTATACCACATACTGTTAAAAAGCCGATTGTGGACTCCAACGATTTGTTTGGATTTAGGGATCGACTTCTTTTACAACAGCTGTTGTTTGGATCTGCAAAAATCAGCACCTGTTGCTATTTTTATGACCTTCAATTCACCATCAAATTCATCAGGTTATTATTATTTTTTTCCTAAATGTCTGGAACATTTTAAACATTAGTTATTGTTTTATTGTTCCATATCCTTGAAAATTCAAGTGTCCTTCTTTTTGTCCTGAAAGCTGCAAATTGCCTCCTATAAATACAGAGGGAATCTTGTCTCCTGCAGTCTCAGAAGCTTCCATGGGGAAACCAGCAGGTCTCCTTTTCTATGAGAAATGAGACAAGATGTGACAAGATAGACAAGGCAAGATACAGGTGAAACTCGAAAAATTAGAATATCGTGCAAAAGTTCATTTATTTCAGTAATGCAACTTAAAAGGTGAAACTAATATATGAGATAGACTCATTACATGCAAAGCAAGATAGTTCAAGCCGTGATTTGTCATAATTGTGATGATTACGGCTTACAGCTCATGAAAACCCCAAATCCACAATCTCAGAAAATTAGAATATTACATGCAATCAATAAAACAAGGATTGTACATAGAACAATATCGGACCTCTGAAAAGTATAAGCATGCATATGTACTCAGTACTTGGTTTGGGCCCCTTTTGCAGCAATTACTGCCTCAATGCGTGGCATGGAAGCTATCAGCCTGTGGCACTGCTGAGGTGTTATGGAAGACCAGGATGCTTCAATAGCGGCCTTCAGCTCTTCTGCATTGTTCGGTCTCATGTCTCTCATCTTTCTCTTGGCAATGCCCCATAGATTCTCTATGGGGTTCAGGTCAGGCGAGTTTGCTGGCCAATCAAGCACAGTAATCCCACGGTCATTGAACCAGGTTTTGGTGCTTTTGGCAGTGTGGGCAGGTGCCAAGTCCTGCTGGAAAATGAAGTCAGCATCCCCATAAAGCTCGTCTGTGGAAGGAAGCATGAAGTGCTCCAAAATCTCCTGGTAGATGGCTGCATTGACCCTGGACTTAATGAAGCACAGTGGACCAACACCAGCAGATGACATGGCTCCCCAAATCAACACAGACTGTGGAAACTTCACACTGGACTTCAAGCATCTTGCAGTGTGTGCCTCTCCATTCTTCCTCCAGACTCTGGGTCCTTGGTTGCTCTCATCAGAAAAGGGACTTTGGACCACTGAGCAACAGACCAGGTCTGTTTTCTTTAGCCAGGTAAGAGCTTCTGATGTTTGTTGTTCAGGAGCAGCTTGACAAGAGGAATATGACATTTGAAGCCCATGTCCAGGATCCGTCTGTGTGTGGTGGCTCTTGATGCACTGACTCCAGCCTCAGTCCACTCCTTGTGAAAGTCCCCAACACTTTTGAATGGCCTTTTCCTGACAATCCTCTCCAGGCTGCGGTCATCCCTGCTGCTTGTGCACCTTTTTCTTCCACACTTTTCCCTTCCACATAACTTTCTATTAATGTGCTTTGATACAGCACTTTGGGAACATCCAACTTCTTTTGCAATTACCTTTTGAGGCTTTCCCTCCTTATGGAGGGTGTCAATGATGGTTTTCTGCACAACTGTCAGGTCAGCAGTCTTTCCCATGATTGTGATTCCTAC
Source organism: Naja naja (assembly GCA_009733165.1). NCBI lineage: Eukaryota > Metazoa > Chordata > Lepidosauria > Squamata > Elapidae > Naja > Naja naja. Next base: position 15,496,278 of record CM019150.1, on the reverse strand, counting down.
TGAACCAGACTGAGAGACCATTTAAAGGCTCAGGAACCCTTTGCAGGTGTTATGGCTTAATTAGCTGATTGGAGTGGGACACTTTGAGCCTAGAATATTGCACCTTTTCACAATATTCTAATTTTCTGAGATTGTGGATTTGGGGTTTTCATGAGTTGTAAGCCATAATCATCACAATTATGACAAATCACGGCTTGAACTATCTTGCTTTGCATGTAATGAGTCTATCTCATATATTAGTTTCACCTTTTAAGTTGCATTACGGAAATAAATGAACTTTTGCACGATATTCTAATTTTTCGAGTTTCACCTGTAGAAAAGAAATGAGACAAGAAAACACATCATGCTGTGTTCAAAGATCCAAAAGAACTCGGGTTCAATTGTTTTTACTGAATCTCATCCAATTATGAAATCCTAGACATTAGCATATAGTGTAGCTCAAAGCAAATGTATGATTAAGTTTCCCATTCCTGAAGGAACTTCTTTACACAGGTAGCCATCACTCATGCTATCCATTCAGGATATGTACATTCAAAACAATTAAGACTGGGACATGCAATTTTGGTTCTTCTACTTCCATTTGGCAAAAGGGACTAAATAATCTTATACAATGTAAACAGGTGAGATGATAATTGAGAAGTGAAGACAATAATGATTAATAGCCAGCATTCATTCCAACATAGAATTCTATGAAAGAGTCATTGCAGGAGAAAAGCAGGCAGAGGTGAGAGGTGGAGATAAACAGGTCATCAGCCTGGACTCATTACATTACTGCAAATGATCTAAATCAAACTCCCTTTGAATTCCATTGACTCTTATCAGGAACCAATTTAGTGTTGCATGTTAGTTGACCAGATTCTTGTACATAGGCTTGAGGAATAAATATTCCAAACTGCAACTTAACATATATCCCTGATTCTTTGTTCCTGACAGTAATTCCATCATTGCATATTTATTTTCCTTTGCTATGAAACAGCATATTTATTCTGCCTTGTTTCCTCATCAGTCATAGAATACATTAATTTTGTTTATTGTTTGTTATATTTATATTTTTACATCTTACAATGCAGTTTTAAGGAAGTTCCAAGCCAGTTCCTGATATATAGCAAAGAGAAAAATGAATATAAACCACAACACACAGATATACACACAGCATTTCTAAAAATACATTTAAATTTCATATTTGTGTAAAGGAGCAGACTGTAACACTGAAATGTTAAAATCAATAGCCAGTATCTTGTGAGATAGAGACAAATGTATCATCTTTTCTAAAATTTTAGACAACTGTCTATGTTGGATTGTTGTGAAAATAAAAAAATAAGAAGCTTGAAGGAAATAAGATCAGTTTCTATTGGTTACTGATTTAGACATTGTAAAGAATAGAAAAAATACAGAGAAAAATAGTAGCAGTTAAAGACATAAAACAAAAAACCTCTAGGGTTTTAATTAGGACAGAATAGAGTGAAAGTACTTAAGAAAGGTGTAGAGAAAATGGGTGCATACAGAGCAATCTATCTCTTTGTCTCTGTTTCTTTCTGTCTTTCTCTGTCTGTCTCTGTTTCTCTCTCCTGGTTTGTCTCTTTTTCTATCTCTGTTTCTGTCTCTCTCTCTCTCTGTCTGTCTGTCTCTCTCTCTCTGTGAATGATGACCAATAAAAATTCCCCAATTTTGTTTTAAAAGGATAGACTTGATTAGTATATGAAAACTTGTAAAAATAGTCTGGAGCTATTTTAAATACAATAATATAAAAAGATGGATTGTGCATAGCAAAAACATTTTTTGCAAAGTTAAAGGGGTTTATTACATTAGAACAAGATGAGTTCTTATGCATCCATAAGAACTTATGCAATTCATGGCCAGATTCATTAAGAGACACTCTTCAAATCAAGCTTGGCTGATCTCAGAAGCTAGTAACTAGAAGACAACATCAAGCAATGAGATTTTCAGGTGTAAACCTTGACTTGAAAGCATCTTCATTTAAAAAAACAAAAACTTAATTCAGATGAGTAAAGATGTTTTATTTACAGTTGTCCAGATGCTCTTTTCATTTTTTTTAAACAGAATGGCCCCACACTGAGATCCTGCTGCACTGTGAAGAGTCTTGGTTGCTCATCTTGATGTTGAAAACACTTCCTAGAGTTTTGGGATCATTCTAGGGCAAACGTGGCATCACGGAGGATTCTAGGATTTGCAATCAACTGCTGTTTTGGGCTTCTGCAAAAGAACTGGGAAAGCTGCCTAAAATACTAAGAGGTGTAGGGAAGGAAAGGTGATTGGAATCCAGCAATTAGCAGGGGTTCTCTTAATGCCTGCCAAGGTTTTGCTTTGTTTTGGCACTCAGAGACTATGACACTTAAAAAAAAGTGTTTGGACACAGAAACCTCTCAGTGCCTATAGAAAACAGATGGCACAAAGCAAATCAAGAAGCATAGCTCTTATGAATATTTTTCCTCTGGGGATCCCCAAAAATCTTTTAAAATTCTAATGCAAAGCATTAAAAAGCCACCATACACACAGTGGTGGGTTTCAAAAAAAATTCTTGCCAGTTCAGAGACTTTGCTTCATGCGCTTTGCACAGGGCTCAAACATGGGCCTCTGTATCAATGCTGGTAAGCTGTGCAGCTGCACCTAATGCATGCTGCATGTGCACGCATGCAGGGCTCAAAGACCACCCTCTGTATCAACACTGGTGAGCTGTGCTGTTTTTTAGCTCAGAAATCCACTCTGCTGTGCAAATCAGCTGAGCTAATAAACAATAGAATATAGGAGAGGTAAGAGCAGGGGCAGGTTGGCGGGGACAACCGGAGGTGACATTTGCTGGTCCTGTGAACCAGTCAAAATTTTTGCTACCAGTTCGTGAGAACTGATCCGAACCAGATGAATACCACCTCTGCATGCACATATACTTAAGGCTGTGTAATTTTCCACAGAGGTCAGTGAGCATTGTGGTCAAGGGGCAAGGAGATCAGTGAAATATCAAGAAAGTCTTCCTGAGGATCGGACATTGGTGCAGGAGCCAGCCAGACGGGATGTTTTTCTGAATGGTTGGAAATGCTTCCATTCCTGGTTCCCATTGTGAATCTGTGGGTACCACATGCCCAACGATGCCTCTTTTGATTCTTGTAGAACTCCCTCTCCCACTGTCAGTCAACCTGTCAGTCAATCACTTGATCAGTCGATCAGTCAATCAGTCAGTTGTAGTTAATCAGACAATCAGGCAGGCAGGCAGGCAGGCAGGGCAGGCAAGCAAACTTTTTTTTAAACAAGGGACCATATTTGAAAAGAAGATGTCATGGAAAGAAAACCAAGTACTAGTTTTTGAAAGTAAAATTTAATTGTGTTTGAAGTTCACATTTTTTTTAAATGGGTAGATTCTCTCTGCCTAGTGAGCCACAGTGGCACAGTGGTTAGAATGCAGTACTGCAGGCTACTTCTGTTGATCACTGGCTGCCTGAAATTTGGCAGATTGAATCCCACCAGGCTTCAGGTTGACTTAGCCTTCCATCCTTCCGAGATGGGTAAACTGAGGGCCCAGACTGTTGCGGGCAATAGGCTGACTCTGTAAACCACTTAGAGAGGGCTTTAAAGCACTGTGAAGTGGTATATAAGTCTAAATGCTACTGCTACTGCCTGATGGCTAAGTGGCCATGCTGAAAATATTGCTGTGGGAAGTCAAAAGGGAGGGAGCCTGAAAACAGAGCTTCTTGGTAGTGTTTCCCTTGTTCTGGAAAGCCTATATAATAATAAAATAAAAATAAACAGCAGCATGTTAAATGATTAGTTAAAAGAACACTTGCCAGATATGGGAAGCATCTTTATCCTGCATTGTTAAGGCATTGCTACCTGTTTGACAGTTTACCTCTTCAACATAATGAGTTTTGTGCATGTATTTTTAATAACAACAGGCCTCAGCACACTCAATAAATAAAATACTAATGATGGGAATAGAGCTTCAGTGAAAAACATTCCGCGTTTACCATCTTTTGTAGCAATAAGAGATTAATTTACCAATTTTTGGAGACTGGTGTCAGTCTGGGAAAAATAACAACAATAACAGCAGCAGCAGCAACAATAACAACAACAAATACATACAAAGCCAGAATTGAAAAGACAGCAACAGGCAGTAAAGTGCCGCCTTTGCAAAGAAGCTGAAGAAACAGTGGGCCATCTGGTAAGCTGCTGCAAGAAGGTTGCACAAACTGACTACAAGCAGTGGCATGACAAAGTAGCAACAATGGTGCATTGGAAGATCTGCAAGAAATGACAAAATAGCAACAATGGTGCATTGGAAGATCTACAAGAAATGACAAAGTAGCAACAATGGTGCCTTGGAAATCTGCAAGAAATCATTTGCCTGCAAGCAAGAACTGGTGGGACCATAAAATAGAGAAACTCAGAAAATGGAGAAGTTAAATTGTTCTGGGACTTTAGAATTCAAACAGATAGGTACCTGACACGTAACACCCCAGACTTAATTATTGTCGATAAGAAACAGTCTGGATAGTGGTTGTGGCAGTGTCTAGAGAATGAGAAAGAGAAGAGAAAGAATTGGAGAAGATAACATAATACAATAACTTAAAAAAGGGGAGGAAGAGGTGGGCAGTGATAGGAAAATGCAATGAGGCAGAATAGATTGTATCCCAAAATCCTCTTATTTGAGAGCAGCACCGTTTGCTTCTCAGCAATTTGGGCAGTTACTTATCTTCTTCATCTACCTTCAACTCTTAAAAAAAAGGCTGATATCATAGGCTCTTTTTTAAATTAAAAAAAAAACCTGAGTTGGAGGAATCCGTTTATGTAAAACTGAGCCATCCATAATTTATGTTCCTAATTTAGAGAACAAAACAGTGACAAGACATCTGCTTGTTTCCCATCCCTGAAGTCTTTCTTTCTCAGAAGCCTGGAACTTGTTTGTTGCCTCTCCCAAACATAGAATTGAGGACAAGCAGTGATCACTAAGACCTTGTCCTTATTCCAGGCTTCTACCTTGTGGCCATCCCATCACAGAGACAGACTAACGTTAACTCTATATTCCTTATGCTTGCTAAGTGTCATATTCTTCTTTCGTTCTTTCAATAAAGTGAAATGCAATGCTCATTTTTTCCCCCAGATTCCATGTAGTGAAAATATATCACATGATTTCCAAGGACTTCTAACAAATGCAGTAGGAATCAAGTTATGGAGAAAGCCTTGGGTGTTGTTATATTTTAGGGGTGGGGGAATGTTAAAAGAGAAAAAGAGGGGAACATTATTGATTATATATTTCTAGATTGCCTAGCAACCATGTTTCGTTATGTAGGAATATGAATTTAAAATGATATAATATTTAACCAATCGATGTCAATCAATAAAAGCAGCTGCATATTATAGAGATAAAATCAACAATGAAGGAACAATAGTAATATACAGATAATAAACGTAGCGGATAACATCACAAAAATGCTAGCAAAAAAACAATATTCAATAATTCTAAAATGATTGCCAAACCTCCTGGGAAAATAAGGTCTTCTCTCAGAGCTTCACTGAACGCTCTGAAGTAAAATCTATTTCTTTCTGGGATCTTAAATGTCCGCCCAGTAGCTAGCAATGAAGAGCCAAGAGCAAAGTTCAGTGAGGTAAGTAACTTTCATTGCTCATGCAAAAAGCTCAGATCAGCTATTGAAGAATCAAGCCCTTAATTGTTGGTTTATAGCAGTTACAAGCTGGACATCCCAGGGAAAGATTGAGAAAATCAAGATGGCCACTGTAACAAGGCTATCAAAGTCCTGCCATGTTTTTTGCTTGGGTCACACATGCAGCATATAAAAAAAGAGAGGGGATTTTGCTTGCATAGTTGTAGCCACCACCTGAATTTTCTAATCTAAGTTTGGACAACATTGATCCCAGGATTCAAGTCTTCTACCTCTTTATCCTGCAGGATAATAGCCTACTCACTGTTCTTTTTTCATTCTCTTGGGTGTTGAGGGAACTGACATTCTACTTTGATCATGGTCTTTGTCTGATCTCAGGTTCTTTTTCTACCTTTCTAGTCTTCATATAATTTAGATCCCCTCAAGGTTTTTCTGTGTTGGGGGAGAGAATATTTTCAGGAAAAAGTTCAGTTCACCCATCATAGGAACATGTTTTATGACAGGTCTCAGCAGGCAGAAAAAGCTAAGTAACGTTAAGTCCAGTGGTGATATTTGACTGGTTCTGCCCGGTTCTGGAGAGCTGGTAGGAGCGATGAGCAGCAGAGACTGAACTGGTTCTCTCCGCTGTTCCGGTGGCTCTGCTGTTGGGCCCACCCACTCGTCCGGGCTCACCCTTATCCGCTGAATTTGAAGTGCAGCTGCTTTGTGCAGCACAGAATAGCACCACGCGGCAGCTGCTGAAGTGACTGGGATCGTGCAGGCTTGCAGGAAGCGAGTTAGAATGCCTTTCCACCTGCACAAATGCCTCTGCGCCTGCACAAATGCCTCTGCGCCTGTGCAAAGTATGTGTTTGATGCACGCATGCACGCAAAGTGTGCGCACACGTGCAAAGTGTGCCCACCAAGCCTTGCCCACTGAACAGTGGCAACAATATTTGAATCCCACCACTGGTTAAGTCATGTGACTTGGATGGAAGAATATAGCTACTCTTTCTACTCTGCGGTGTATTTTTTGTGCCATCTGGATTTTTGTGGTCCAAACGTAAAAGATCTAGACAGGATCTTCAAAGAGGTCCAGCTGAACTCAATGGTGTCCTTAAACTTTACCTTTATAGTAGAGCAATCACTAAATAGCAGAAGTTGTCCTTGGTCACAGTGTAATAAAATCAAAGGATTAGAAGAGACCTTGGAGGTCTTTTAGTCCAATCTCTACCCATAGCTGGATTTTTTACAGCATCTCAAACAAATAGCTGTCTGTATTTGGTTAGAAAGTGTTGATCAGGAATCTGATTGGTTTGATGGCTGGCTGAAAGGAACATATGTTGAGATAGTAGAATTATTATTATTTTTATTATTTAATTACATTTATATGCCGCCCTTCTCCGAAGACTCAGGGCGGCTTACAATTTTTGGAGCGCAACCCAATGTGCTCAGCAATAGCCTTCATTCCATTGTATATGCCTGCTTATTACTAAGCGGCATTTTTACAAGGTCAGCTAATTGCCCCCAACAATCTTGGGTCCTCAATTTACCTACCCCGAGAGGATGGAAGGCTGAGTCAACCTTGAGCCTGGTGGGATTCGAGCCTACAGTAATTGTAGACAGCTGGATCTTAAGAGCAGGCATTTAACAGCCTGAGCCACCAAAGCTCTTGAAGTTCTTGAATTGAAGTTCAGGCCTTGGAAAGTTCCATAGGAAACCACTAGCCTGTGGCTTAGGCATATGACCAAAACTACGTAAGGCATGCTTGAGTATTTTTTATAATGTATATATTTTATACCTTATCTGTTGTGTGCCAGCTTCCTTTTATGTAACTACGTAAAAGCAAAGAAATGCCTTACACAGTGTTTGGGGTTCTTCCACTTTAAGGGAGGATTCATCTGAATAAACACGTTTAGCTTATGAAGACAAATCCAGATTCCATCCTTTATTTTTTGACCAAGTCATACCTGAACTCCTGCATAACCAAAGCTGCAGTGATGGAGCCCCTGTGAAACCAAGAGGTAGATTGTTCCCAATGATGGGATTCAAATTTTTTTACTACCAGTTCTGGGGGTATGGCTTGGTGGGTGTGGCATGGCTTGATGGGTGTGGCAGGGGAAGGATACTTTAAATCTCTATTCCCTCCCCACTCCTGGGGGAAGGTTACTGCAAAATCCCATTCCCTCCCACCCCACTAACCTGCTTTCCAGCTCCGTTCTCCTGTGCAGGGCAACCAAAGGTGACCCAGCCAATCAGCTGGGACTCAATGGGAGGCAGAGAATAGATGGGGGTAGGGCCAATCAGAGGTGGTATTTGTCGGTTCTCCGAACTACTCAAAATTTCTGCTACCGGTTCTCCAGAACTGGTCAGAACCTGCTGAATACCACCCCTGGCTGTTCCACTGTTTAATAGCTTTCTTAGCAAGGAAATTCCTCCTTATTTCATATTATGCTCTCCCCGGGTAAAGCTTGACCTATTTGTTCTCATCAAATGAAAGTTATTAAGGATAATAACAAATACAAGGCATTTTGTGTGGGAAGTGATTGGTAGAGGAAGAAACACAAAGCTCAGTAGGTGAAGAATGAAAGCAAGTTGAACCTGACATATTGATTTGACAATTCTCATGCATGGTTGGTGTTTGGGGCCATTTCTGATGCACGGTAAGGAAATCTTTCAAGCCAGCATGACTCACTCCACAAATTAATGGCAGATGAAAACTGTTGATCTTTTTATTCTCATCATAATTGATGAGGAACGAAGAAAAGTAGCTATTAAGGCTGGTTGACCGATGTCGTGGTGACACAGAAAATGAGTTTTTAATGCAATCTACACTCTACTTTGGCATCTTTTCTCTCAAAATGCTTTCCAAAGTTGCCAGGGCTCATGTTATGCTTGAGAAGAGAAACTATATTTGTAAATTATTCACTGTGAACTTACGAGATAGCCACGCCAGTGGCATAAAAAGACCGAAAAAAATTAACCATGCATGGAGAGAAAGGATTCACTCTTTTTATCCATTTCTCTCCCTACCATACAGACAATTTTTTCAACTTACTATTTTTGAGTGTTCCCACAAAAGAATGCCTTCGATGTTATGTAGCTGATTTCCATTTTACTCATCATTTCAAAAAGGTATTTCCATCAGAAGAAATTTTGATTCTGTCTTATTTGGGGCAAAAGGGGGATGTTTCATGAGAATAATGCCCTTGGTGGACTTTTTAATAACTGCAGTTTTTAGAGCTAAACCACATGCAGTGCGAGCTTCTGCAATCCCCCTAAGAAATAAATATTTTCAGATTCAGGAGGATTTGATCCAGAGGTGGTATTCAGTAGGTTCTGACCAGTTCTGGAGAACCAGTAGTGGAAATTTTGAGTAGTTTGGAGAACTGGCAAATACCACCTCTGACTGGCCCCGCCCCCATCTATTCTGTGCCTCCTGAGTCCCAGCTGATCGGCTGGGTCTTCTTTTGTTGCGCTGCACAGGAGAACGGAGCTGGAAAGCAGGTTAGTGGGGGTGGGGAGGGAATTGAGATTTTACAGTATCCTTCCGCTGCCATGCCCACCAAGCCATGACCACAGAACTGGTAGTAAAAAATTTGGGAATCCCACCACTGACTTGATCCCAGGAAAGAATAATGCTGCCATTCAGAAAGGGGGTGATGATGGTGGTTATATGTTAGTTCTCCAGTTCCAAAATTACACAGACCAGATTGGTTTAATGGTTAAGGCAAAGGCTAGAAACTATGAGGCTGTGATGTCTATGGAGACCCTCAATTATCCAGGTCATGGTTGTCCCAAGGGTGCTTTTTCAAAAGGCAACTGAACTTTTCTTGTTCTTTTTTTCCTTTGAAAACATTTTGCTTCTCATCAAAGAACCTTCTTCAATTCTGAACAACCTTTTGAGAAAAAATTGATTGACCAATCACTAGGAGACTGTGAGTTCTAGGCCTGCCTTAGCCATTAAAGCTGGTTGGGTGATTTGGGGTCAATCAGCCCAACTCACCTCACTGGGTTTGGGGAAATAGAAAGAGGAAAGAGTATTGTGCGTGGTTGTCACATTGACCTTTTGTATTATTTACAAAAATAATAAAGTCAGAATAGCAACAGCAATAGCACTTAGACTTATATACCGCTTCACAGTGATTTACAGCCCTCTCTAAGTGATTTACAGAGTCAGCATATTCGCCCCAACAATCTGGATCCTCATTTTACCCACCTCAGAAGGATGGAAGCCTGAGTCAACCTTGAGCCTGGCGACATTCGAACTGCCAAATTGAAAGCAGTAGGCAATACTGCATTCTGACCACTGCACCACCACTCCTCTTAGAATAAAAATAAAAATAAAACATTGTTTTCTTTGTTTCATTAAGGAAATGCAGGACCTGTGCAGGACCACTTGGGTCTCTTTATACATAAAGAAGGAAACAGAGAAAGTGTGAGAGACAAGAAACAAGAGGAAGGGAAAGAAGTGGAATAAGAGCCAGAAAAATGTTGCATTAACCATATTCATACTTTTTTTAAAAAATTCATATTTATATGCCACCCTTCTCCGGAGACTTTTGGAGAGCAACCCAATGCGCTCAGCAATAGCCTTCATTCCATTGTATATGCCTGCTTATTACTAAGTGGCATTTTTACAAAGTCAGCTTATTGCCTCCAACAATCTTGGGTCCTCAATTTACCTACCCCAAGAGGATGGAAGGCTGAGTCAACCTTGAGCCTGGTGGGATTCGAGCCTGCACTAATTGCAGGCAGCTGGAGCTAAGTGCTAGGCATTTAACAGCCTGCATCACCAAGGCTCTTAATACTTTAATACTTTATGATTGGTTGTGACAAGTGGCTCTGAATTGTTATGATGCCAAATGGTGCCCAATCTGGGAAATTCATCAGAATCAGCTTTGTCCCTTACAAACTGGCATGCAACACATGACACACATACAAAAGAGATAGACTTCTCCTATTGAGTCCAGCATTTTAATCACTACACAACTGCAGTTCTCAGTTACAAACTCAATGGATGCCTTAACTAAATATACTCCCTGTTTGACATTTAAATTCCATTTATAGGGACTGGCTTACAGTCACATAAACCACAAAAAGGAATTGTTTGGTTTTGGTTTAGAGAGATGTGAGAACTAAGCATTCAGCAAGCACAGTGAAGAAAATCTTGGCTTAACATTTACTGTGAATAGGCTTACGACTTTTATTTTTGCCTCAAAAAAAAAGCCGTGTTGCAGCTTTGACCTTGACATAATTTGTAACAAGGTGAAATAAATGTCATATGTTTGACAGAGGAGGTTATAAGGGTAGATGAGAATCTGCAGAGGAGCCAAGATCACATGTTGTTATGCCCACTGGCCATTTCATTGCAGCAAAAGTATCTGTAATGGGTCTCCAAAAAAAAAACCAACCCAAGATTGTGGCTACAAACACTCAGTTAAAATTGTTTTACATGCATGCAAAAAGGTGAGGATGCATAAACAGGACTGCACCCTGATTTTTCTGACCCTCATTGCCTTAGCAAAAATCAGTTAAATGAATTGTCAACTGTGTGTATTCCAGGCATAGTAGCATAGCATAGAATCTATATTGAAGCACTCTCTAGAGGGAAGACCTCTCAGTCTAGTGAATCCATACCTCTTAATATATCCAGTGTGGTGGGATGTAGTCTGGATTCTCAGAAGGGAATGGCTGTATTCCAGAGGATCAAAATATAGTAAAGTTTAGATAGCTTGTGTGGGGAAAAAGAAAGAAGACCGCTGCTCCCTACTAATTCTCCATGTACATGGTTAATGGTACAAATAATCTGCCTTAGATTTCTGTCTATAGGCGAGGGACAATGAAGGAAAATGCTCAGAAGGACTTCAACATTTGGAGCCTGGCTTTCAGAGATATAGCCAGGATTTCCTCTCATATCCAGCAGAAGTGCCAGATGCACTTGGCCTGGCTCTGCCTCTAGGACCATCAAAAATATCCATGTCATTCTACCACCATGCTGTGCATGGGTGACCTTCAACCACCTTTCAACCAGGAAGAGACTAATTCCTTTGTTCCTTTGAATATCAGTCTTGTCCATGGCCAAGAGTCTTGCTATGAATCCTGAAGCTTCTTACTTCATGCCTCTCCTCCAAGTGTGAAAATTAAACTATTGTCCTTGTGACTTGTTGGGTATTGTGATGCATATTACTGAATAGGAAAGGAGATGCAACACGGCTGTGTTCCTAACACGGATTGACTTTGTGTTTTATTGTCTGTTACTACTTTTCTGGGTATCCTGGATCAAGTCCTTAGCATTAGAGAACTGTCAGGGTTCCAGTTAACGCACCCAACGGAATCAACACTCCAAGGCAAGCGTGTTCTTCAAAGTGTAGATTTATTAGGCATGTCATATTGGCACATCTGGGGAAAACCTGACTCTGAAGGTCCCAAGGTTTTCCCCACCCAAATCAAACCCCAAAGTTCTTTCCCTCCAGGTCACACATCTGTCACATGGTCCAACACCACAGACACCATCTTGGCTGGCTTTGGTCCACGCCTCTCCAACACCTGGCTGAGATCCTTGGCTCCCAAGGGAAAGAATGTTGTTTTGGCTACACATCCCCAGCTATCTATATCTCCCCCTTATGTTCCCACAGCTCCAACAGGCCTCGCTGTGGCAGCCCTGAAGATTCAGGGCTGACAAACATCTGGTACAGAGAAGGTGGATGATGTCTTACACTCTGTCCATGTGGCAAGAGCAGATGTATGTAGATGTTGACCTTGCAGCAATAATCCAAAACCATCTTACCTTTTGCAGGGCAGCAATAAAAATCCAAATATATTTAAACTGACAGTAGAGGATATTAATGCCTCTACTTGATGCCTGGACTTTGTGTCCATGACCAGAAAGTAATGTACCCTATTTTATTTGGCCTCTGTGCGGTATCACTTACTCATACTTAATTTAGATACTAAAATTTTTTAAGTTTCTGGGGACATTTTTGAAGTCATATATATGAAGGAGCATGATGATTTCCTACACAAATGTCATAATGGTGCCATCAAAAATGTCGAGATGGCATCTGTGATTGTGCAGTGCACATGAAAACAAATGGAGCTTTGACTGCATCATCACAGCTGCCATTTTGATGGCACTCTGAGGACACTCCTGCTTTTGCAAGTTGTTAAGGTTGTACAACCAAGTTGATTTATATCAACTCTAAAATGTCTAAAACTGTAATTAAGAACTTAGCAAATATATAGAGGAAAATATATGTATTCTGGTGGGATCTCTCCTGGGAACTCCAACTTTTCTGAAGCTTCCTGTTTGGCATCCATTACTTTTTGTTGTTCAGTTTCTAAGTCATATCCAACTCTTTGCATCCCCATGGACTTATTAACATCCAGCTCAAGAAGCCAAATAAAACTCCAGGTTCATTCCCGTTTGGAAAATCTTACTGTTTATTGAATACACTGCATGGTAATGTTGAAGCAAAACTAACTCTGAAATTCCCAAACACCACTTCATAGAATTAAACAATAATTTCCTCAGCCAAAACCCCAACTTCTCACGTAGACCATGTAAACAAGTTCACTTTGTTATGGGAACTGGTTGCTTCAACTCCACACCTGTTATGATGTCCTTGAAAAGGTTTCAGGCTTTCATGGTCTTCAGTGGAATCATAGAGGGTATTTTTAATCATAGAGGGTGATTTCTTACAGAAGAGATTACATGCTATATTGTCTCATACTTGCAGGTGTGGGCGATAATTTGCAGAATATACCTAATGTAGATTTTTAAATGTATGCTACATTTAGGTAGGAGTCAGTTCCTGCACTCAACTTCAAAAACAGAATCAAACTTCCAGAAGGCCTCGAGTTAATAGAATATATGTTGAACGGTGTAGTCTTTGGTATTTTCTCCATTTTGTTGTTTGCTTGTATACATATCATTACGCAACTAGGTAACATCATCAATGCAATGATGTTAATGTTACATCATTGGATGATGAACCATTTACATGCAAACAACCAAATTCAGAGAGTATCAAGGACTCCACAAACTATATCTCCATGTAATATATCTGAGGGAGTGAACATTTTATTTATCTTTCAGTTCAAAAGTGGTATTCCCAAACCTGCTCTAGCATCAAATATTTTTCTATCTCCTGGTATCAAATATTGTGTAATAATGAAACACTGTTGAGGGTTCTTCATCTCTGGAGGTTTTAAAAAACAGATTGGACATCCACCTCTCATGATAGCTTAATTAGTTTTCCAGCCCATTACAGAAGTTGTGCTAGATGAATGTGGTCTCTTCCAACTCTGCTATTCAATCATTCTATGATGTCCTTCAGAATAAAGCTTTGATTATTAGTTTGGACATATCATCCACTACAAGGACACTGTTTGATACAATTCATCTTATTGTAGGGATGTTATGGACATTGTATAACTTTTAAAAGCATTAAATGGCTTTTTAAAGAGAAAGTTATAGAAGATAAATCTGTCAACACTAACTTAAGGGAGCTTCCATGGACAGTGACAATAAAATTTGGGATATAAAATGATATGGAGAATTAGCAGATGAGAATTTTTTCTTCATATACTGCCTATGGACTTCCAGGAAAATTTGATTTATCAGTTCTACAATGATGAATATGCAAACCAAGCTTATAGCAATAGCACTTAGACTTATATACCACTTTATAGTGCTTTACAGCCCTCTCTAAGTGGTTTACAGAGTCAGCATATTGCAGTTTGGGTCCTCATTTTACCCACCTTGGAAGGATGGAAGGCTGAGTCAACCTTGAGCCTGGTGAGATTCGATCTGTCAAATTGCAGGCAGCAGAAGAAGCTTGCGGTACTGCACTCTAACCACTGAGCCACCTAGGCTCTTATTCTTTGTTCCAGAATGTTCTTATCTTCTGTCAAATGTTTCTAAGTATCCTGCCAGCAATTGATCAGTGTAAACAAGGAAGAGAATGTATTTGAATCAATTGGAGAACTTGTCTAAATTAATCCAGTATTTGGATAAATTCTTAGCTCTAATCAACCTATTTTTTGAACGCAAGTTTGTAGAGGTTTTCTTCAGAGAGTAGGAAAGATAAGAAAGGGAGTCAAGGCAATGCACAACCTACCTCTGAACCTCATTTCTTCTGAAGAATACTGAAATTTTTACTTGATAAATCAATGAGGTCGATATGTTTTAATAAGCCTCCAATGAAATTGTGATCCAGCAAGTGCATTCTGTTCATTCAGTCAGATTGCTGATTCCCCAGTTGCTTCTCCCATGGAGATTGAAGTGATCCTATGAAGTAGTCTTATGCTGAGGAGAGGAAGGGCCAAGGATTCAGAGCAGTGAAGAAAATGCTGGATCAAGTAAGCAATCTTGAAGGCCTGGAAGCCATTTTGAATGTCTCAGAGTGAAAGATGTGATAATTAACTGGGAGAAAAACCACCAAGCTTTACACTCCTCAGAATTTTGTAGGTCATTCAGGTAGTTCAATTTCCTCTCTGAGAAGGAAGCCAAAAACTTTGCTTTTGAAAAAGAATACCTGACTCTACTACCCTCTGAGACTTCATCTTTCCAAGCTAGGTAATCTTTAAAAATTCCTGAGTTCTCAATTTATTCTATATTTGACAATGGTCTTTGTGCTTAACCAAAAATTAAAAAAAAGGAAAAAGCATGCAAGTTGGTCCATGACAGCCACAGCCTTATTTGAGCCTCAAGAAAAGTGTGTGAAGTGCTCCTGCTCTATCCAAACCTCTTGAGTCATTTTGGCATCATCTCTGCCAAACAGGCAGATGTTGCTCCTTATTAAATTTCCAAGTGGAAGGAACATGCGTAATTTCATTATTTTCCTGGAGCAGATGCTGATAATCTTATTCTCTCAAATGGAGGCTTTGAGCTATAGGTATGAAAGGAAAAACATATGACTGAACGACACTGTGGAACTAAGAGATATTAATTATCCTTCCTCAGTGGCTTCTTTGATTCACTTAATGAGGTGATATGGATTGGTGTAGGAGATTTTCGAGCAAACACCCATGTGGGGGAAATGTCCACTAAAAAGGGATCAATTTCCATGAACAGAACTTCATCTTGAGAGAGGAAAGGAATGAATTTGATCCATCTCTTTGTTTCCCCACTCCACAACTGGGAGTTTTGAACCATATTCTTATCCTTAGTTAGAAGGGGAAGGAAGGAAAGACTGGGAATTCAGTTGGGGTGAATCCAAAAGAAGCTATTGCTATTGGCTATAAAAATGTGAAACTTGACCTTTGGGTAGAATGAGCAGAATGGATCTTCAGAAGGCTTCCTTTGCTACACTCTAAGAGGTGAATTTCCAGAGGAAATATCAGCAGCAAGTTCTCATTTATCAAACAAGATAACAGTGTATGTTTTATAGTATTTACTTCAGGAAGTATATAAAAGAGAGGACATTTTTTCTTCCATTTACTGTTTTATCAAAAAAATGTATGTTGGAAGAAAATTTAAAAAAAAAATTCTCACCTAATCTTTTAGACATGTTCTGGTTTCTTTTGTATAGTTCCCTCTTTTGCTTACATACCAGACAACCTGTGATCCATTGGGTCATTCTTCTTTCCACATATAGTATCTTCTTCTTCTTCTTCTTCTTCTTCTTCTTCTTCTTCTTCTTCTTCTTCTTCTTCTTCTTCTTCTTCTTCTTCTTCTTCTTCTTCTTCCTCCTCCTCCTCCTCCTCCTCCTCCTCCTCCTCCCCCCTCCTCCCCATATGGAATTGCCTGCTATTTTGCTGGGAAAAGAGGGAACAAGAAAGCCATGGACCATGAGGAAAACTGCACTCTCTACTTCTGATTCTGGCATGTCCACAAGGCCCCAATTCCTTCCAGGAAGGAAAAGGTTCATCCATTGCTGTCACACCCATCCCACCAGCCCTCCATCTTCCTTCTTTGACAACTCTCAAGAGAACCCCAATCACTGCCTCCTCCCCCTCAGCTGACCTGCAGACCTGCCTACAAATTTTTTGGGGAGAGGGAGAAAAAGGGAGCCACAGAACACAGAGAAAACTGCCTTCTCACTCCTCACATGTAGCATGTCCCCAAGGCCCTTTACTCCAGAGAAGAAGTTGGCTCACACATCGAGCACTGGTAACCCCAGTCAGCTGGCATCTAAGTTGCCCTCTCATTCTTCCCTCATTGGCTACCACCTTAAATAGATTTCAAATCTGGTTCCTGTTAGGCCTTGTTGCCAGACAGTTGCATACAAGGGCCAGAGGAAGATGGGAAAGGAGATGAGGGTATAGCCTTCCTATCTTTACTTGAATCATGCAACCTACTGGTTTCTGGGAAGTATAGATATAGAAATATGGTAGAATTGAAACAGCTACTATTTTGTCAAATTTCAATCTCACAGGTGTCCTTTGTCTTGGATTTTGGATTCATTCTGTAAATTGGCCCATTTGAGATACATTATTCAGATTTGCTGCTCTGTGGGGCACCATTTTGCTCAACTGAAGTTTAAAAAATATTAAAGATGCTATCTCTCATAAAAATATGAGAGTTTTAGTAGAATATAGATGTTTTCCTACTTACCTACTCTCTTGTTGTACAGTACACCTTCACCTCCCTCTCTCCCTCCCTCCCTCCCATATTAATGTGGTATGTTTTCCACCCAAAATTCACTTTTATGAATCTCAGACATCCCTGCTGTTTATCTCCATGTCACATGGTAATGATTAAAAAGAAATCTGCCAGAATTCCTGCTGAGAATAGGTCTGAATATTTTGTTCCCTGGAGATCCATGCTTAGAGGAATTCTAGGGGGAAAAAACTTGTCTAAACTTTGTACTGGACCATGAAAAATCTCCATGGGCTGGGTGGTAATTGCATTTACATTCTAGCTGCTTTGATTGGATTGGGATTTCAAGATTTATGCTTAATATTTTATTTACTTTTCTAGAGAACTTCATAGGTTCCTCCAGGAGGAAAAGCAGCATCAAAATGAAATAAATAAAAAACCATCATCAAATAAATACAGAAATAAAGGGTATGAGACAAATCCCAAAGACTTTTTCATGGCAATCTTCTTAAAAAAAAACAAAAAACAGAAATGTGGGTGATCCTACAACATGATCAGTAAAGGAAATGATAGATAGTACAAAAGTAACTAGCTGGATATGATTTCACCCTCATGGCTGTTACTGAGCAAAAGAAGGGATAGTTTAAACAGAAGGAAAACAATTAAAAACAAATCAAGAATTAGGACTCAAAAAACAACCTCCTTAACCTTCTTTTGTTAGAACCAATAAGAAGCCAACATTACCAAAATGACTAATCAGTATCAGGTACAAATACAGAACCAACCAGAGACCAGCCCTCACCAATTTAACACCAATCAGAAAGGAACCTCAGCTGAAGACCAATCAGAAGTCTGAAAGCTGGCATAAAGATAGTAGCCCAATCAGTCCTGTTCAGATGTCTGCAATCAGGCCATTAAAGATGCCAGAGATAGCTGCCAGTGAAACATCAGGAAATCATCAGGAAATCTTGTCTAAATCATGGTTCTAAACGCTGAAAAAAACACTGACTCCCTCCAAAAAATAGTACCAAATAAATACAGGCATAGGTTTAGACAGTTGAACATACGTGATTTGCTAATGCAGTTATTTGCTTGATTATTTCTCTCTCTTGTGTTCTGTTTGTCTCTTCTCAAACTCTTTTTCCTTGGAGTGGTTGCTAATGCAAAACATCATTACTCGAGAGCTGTGACCGACTAGGAGAGCACATGCTTGGCATGTAAAATATTTTAAGTTCATTTCATGGCCAGGAAAACCCCTTCTCTCTGAAATGCTGGAGAACTGGCCTCCTTCCATGTGGAAATTACTCCGCTTGATGGGCTGACAGTCTGTCGCTGGGCAAGGCATTTTCTGTTTTGCAAATAGTCTGTGGGCATAATGATGGCAATACAACTGCAAATGGAATGCAGAGGAGAACAATAATCCTTTTTAGAGTGGCAAAGATGACCAATGTGTCACCAGAATCAAAGCCCATTTTTATCTCGTTTGTTCTTGTTAGCATTTTTCAACAATGAGCTCTGGTCATTCTTCATGTTCAGTCAAAAGCCGATCTCAGAACAGTACTGATTTATAGAGGAACCAAGGAAAAGCTTCCATGATCCTAACTTGGTACAGAAACTTAAGAAATGGTAGAGGTTAGGAGGAGGACCTGGGACACAAGAACTTGGAATTCCTAGAAGATATGAACAAAAGTGACTTTATGATGGATGGTTTCATTTATTTATTGGAAAGAAAAGGAAGAGGGCTTTGCATGCCCCTGTCAGAATCTGTCTTGGAGGAGGAAGCCGAACAGCTGACAGGGAGTGGGAGTGTGGCTCCATTGGCTGTGGAAGAAACTGGGGAAGGGCAAAGTCCGACTGGGCAGAGCTGGGGAGAGGTAGAACAAGGTAGAGGGAATTCAAAGGAAGACCCAGGCCCACCCCCTCTTCGTCCTAGGGCACGCAGGGAGGAATGGAGAAGAGAGCAATGTGGGTTGCGTGGCTTATGGGGGAGGAAAGGGCCCTGATTCCCTTCATTAGCTGCAGCTGGTAACAGTGTATAAAAAAGGCAAACTGCATGCAGCAAGCTGTTGGGAACAAATGTGACTTTATCTTGTATCGTGGTGGCTTATCTGTGTTCCTGGCGTCTTCCCAACTGTGTGAGTTTTGCCATGCTTTCAAGTCTGAAATTCCTTCTCCTGCCCTGTCAAGTTAATTACTTCAGTTTGGTTTGTTTGGATTTTAAGTTACAGTTAGTGTGTACCTTGTTTTGGACTGAATTTTCTACAGTTAAAGGCTGTTTCTGGGAGAGTTTTTCTCCAGCCGAAGGTAACCTGGACATTGGGGGCAAAGTTGGAGATAATAAAGGAACTCTTATTGCTTATTTGACTGGGTTGCCTTTGTGCCACGCCCCGGGTCATCACAGGGCTGTAATAGTGAATTCCATCACCATGACAATGTACAGCATCAAGGTGATTTTTAAGATCCTTCCAACTCTAATTTCTAGGTTTTTCCTATTGGGCAAAAGGTAAGATTACAGCAAATGTAGGAACCATTTCAATAATACAAGAATAAGTATTAGTGAAACTACTTAGCACCATGGAAACTAATATGATACAGTGACACATCTTTGTAGGTGGGGACTTAACCCTTAGTTCATATATGGTTTTAGATCTGAAGCAAATCATGTATTTAACTTCTACTAGCTACAGAACTAATATATTATTATTTTGTTCCTTTAGAAAATCTAATCCTGTGGAGATATTTCCTGCAATCATTTATACTTCCAGATACAAAAGCAAAGAAGCTGCAGAGTAGTTAAATTATCAGACAGTTATAACAATCCAGCATTCAGGTCTGAACTAAATAATCACCAAAGAACAACTTTCAGAACTGGATTCATTATTTCAAACCTCCCTGCCTCATACACCAATAGGCAGGGACTAGTCAAAATATGTAGGATGGAGGCAGATTACTCTTCTCTTCCTGGGCAGACTTGAGTCAACATTAGGTAGTGTAAGAAGGGCAGGGAAGTTTGTTTGTATTGGCCTGATAAGATAATTGAGCAAGTGAATGGAAAGGAATAATTTATTTGGCCAAGTGTGATTAGACACTCAAGGAATTTGTCTCTAGTGCAGAAACTCTCAGTGTACATGCAAAGCAACAGAACAATGATAATCATAATAATGATAATACTAATAAGAGGGTGAGTTAGAAGGATAATAATGCTACAACCATATGACCTGGGTAACATAGACATACTACCTGGGTAACGTAGACATTAGATGGCACGGAGAGAATTAGGTGTTCAGCAGAATGATAGCATGAAGGAAAAAAACTGTCCCTGTGTCTGGTTGTTTTAGCATACAATGCCCTATAGCAACATCCCAAGAGGAGGAGTGAAATAGTTTATGTCCAGGATGTGAGAGATTTGCAAGTATCTTCTCAACCCTCCTTCTGACACATGCAATATATAGGACTTATTTGGCAGGCAGGCTGGCTGCAGTTGCTTTTTCTGCAGCTTTAACTATCTGTTGGAGTGTTTTCTTCTTTCTCAAGGTATCTCATTATTGTCCTCTGGCACTTGCCCTTTCTTCCAAACTTTTTCTCCAACCCCCACTTCTGCTTCTTCACAAGAACAGCCTTTATGCTCAGTAGGTACAGAGCCTGCAGAAACTCGTAGCCTACTGCTGCGGCATATTCAAAGGAGGCTGTTGTTTTCCACACACTACAATTATTGTAGTTTTTGTTTTGCTTTGCTTTGTGTTTGTGTGCCACCCAGAGTCCCTTGGAATCAGGGCAAGTCACAAATGGGTACTGTAAAATAATTAAGTACATAAATAAATAAGTCTCTGTGGAAACAGATTTGCAAATTGCATCAACACTGATTTCATCCATTATTTCACAGATGGCAGCATTGTCCTGTTGCATCCCTCCTTTTTCCAGTATCAAATCTGCAGTCCCCTCCTTTATATTCTCCTTTAAAACTACTATCAGTCTCTATAAAGTCATCCTCTCACTCCTGTTATCAATTACAAAGTAGCATTTTCCTCTGCTTGCCAAAACCAGTTAAGCTCCATGCAGCTGGATGAGATCAAGGAAGCAAGACCTACACAAACTTCATTAAGAGATTTTTAGTGCTACTTGGGGGTATTTTTTAAAAAATGGAAATGGTAATAGGATTTTCCCAGCTTCCTTAAAGTGAATTAATTAAGGCATATCTGTTTGAAATGCTTCTTCTCATATTTTCACAGAGCTGCCATGTATGAGATAAAACCAATATCTCTTGAGTGTCTTATGTATAGCTCTGCACACAATTTCTCACAAAACTATGTTTGTTTGACCTCTAAGTCACTCCCAAACAACTGGATTCATGATATTTTACTCTATCTCTTCAAAACTTCCATACTTGAGAAAAAATTGAGGGAGGAAACAGCTGCTTTCTTTCATACATATTTAATTTTTTTAAAAAAACTGTAGACTTGAAGATTGGCCCAGTAAAAATGGAAATTATTCTCATAGATCTTCATTTTCACTCCTCTAAGCTGAAAGCTAGCCTACCCAAGTAGTCAGTGAAAATGAATGAATGTAATAATGTCTACCAAGACATTATTATCTTTGATACACACTTACTTCATTACAAACAAATGATTCCACATTATCTTTGGTGGGTTGTTGCTTGCTTTCTTATTGATACCCATTTTTCTTGACAATGTCCATGTGAGTTTAGGAATCTTCTGTGCAGTTATTCCATTTAATTTCTCTTGCCTACCCTGAGAATATGGCTTGAATAATAATGTGATAGTTTCAACTTTCAAAGCATTAAATGGAAAGATCTCCATAAATTCTTCATTAGCAAGAAAATGTGGAACAGAACTGTAGAATTGCAGGCATACAAAGAAGTCTGATAGAAACTGTGCATAATTTTATGTAATTGAGTTATGGAATTGAATATAGTTTTCCCTCAATTGTTCAGTGACTTTTTTCCTAGGGACATCAGCATAGTAGTAAGCCCCATGATAATTCGAGGTGAGACCAGATACAGTCATTTAACAAAAAGAAAGAAAAATTGATAAGAAGCAAAAATGTTTATGTAATTAACAACTAAGAATGGTGGAAGGTGGCCCTGATATTATTTTAATATCAAAGACATAATTTTAACTTGCCTTAACAACCTACTGTACATTTCATTACTGGAGCCAAATGAGAAATCATAAGACAATTTATATGTGTATTGTATACATGCAGTTTGTAGAGCAAGCGTATGTGTTTTCCAGGATTTTGTGGTATGATTCATAATTTTAAAAATGCCCTCAAAATAGGCAGTTCTTATGGCAGAAACATTATCCTATAACATGGATACCAGTAGTAATAGCACTTAGACTTATATATATTTATTTATTTTATTTATTTATTTTGTCAATCACTTACAAGATAATAAGTATAAGGATAAACATAGTTGTGAATACATGAAATGAATACATATAAGAAAAATAAAAGAAACAATAGGACAGGGATGGTAGGCACATTGGTGTACTTATGCACGCCCCCTACAGACCTCTTAGGAAAGGGGTGAGGTCAATAGTAGACAGTCTAAGGTTAAAGTTTTTGGGGTTTGGGGAAGAAACCACAGAGTCAGGTAGAGTATTCCAGACATTGACCACTCTGTTGCTGAAGTCGTATTTCCTGCAATCAAGTTTGGTGCAGTTAACCTTGAGTTTGTATCTATTGTATCTACCCAAAATGGTTTACAGATCTCTCTAAGCTGTTTTAAGAGTAGCATATTGCCCCCAACAATCTGGGTCCACATTTTACTGATCTTGGAAGTATAGAAGGCTGAGTAAACCTTGAGCTGGTCAAAATCAAACTTCCGGCTATGAGCAGACTACGCCTGCAATATTGCATTCTCATCACTGCACCATCATGGCTAATATAGATGACGTTTCCATGCCACTGCAACAATTCACAACAGGGGATATTGGCTGTGGACCCAGCTTCACGTTGTCTTACATTTGCTTGTATATAGGTATGTTTAAGATCTTTCCATGTGATTCATGTGCAATAGTAAATCTTTGGGTCCAGTCTACCAAGGTCATTCCCTCATAGCATTACATACAGTTAAGGCTAGAAACCAAGAACCTGTGAATTTAGTCCCACTTTAGGCATGAAAGCCATCTGGGTGACTTTGGCCGGTCACTCTCTTTCAGCCCAGCCCACCTCACAGGGTAATTGTTATGGGGAAAATAGAAGAGGGAAGGAGTATCAGGTATGTTACTCACCTTAAGTTGTATTTTTATAAAAATAATAAAGGCAGGATATAATTAAACTAAAATAAAATAAAATTCTTACAGATAATCAGAGTTGGAAGGGACCTTGTAGGTCATCTAGTCCAACCCCCTGCTCAAGCAGGAGACCCTACACCATTTCTGACAAATGGCAGCCCAGCCTCTTCTTGAAAGTCTCAAGTGATGGCACTCCCACAACTTCCGAGGGCAACTTCTGTTCCATTGGTTGATTGTTCTCACTGTCAGAAAGTTTCTCCTTATTTCCAGGTTAAATATCTCCTTGTTCAGTTTCCATCCATTGTTCCTTGTCTGGCCTACATGTGCTTTAAAAAATAGCTTGACCCCTTCCTTTCTGTGGCAGCATCTCAAATATTGGAAAACTGCTATTATGTCTTCCCTGGTCCTTCTCTTCACTAGATTAGCCGTGCCCAGTTCCTGCAACTGTTCTTCATATGTTTTAGTCTCCAGTCCCCTAATCATCCTGGTTGCTCTTCTCTGCACTTTTTCTAGAGCTTCAACATCTTTTTATAGTGTGGTGACCAAAACTGGATGCAGTACTTTAGGTGTGGTCTTACTAAGGAGTTACTTACTAAGGATCTTCTGAATTAAGACAAAGGGAAATCTCCTGCATATTTCACTATGGAGTTCAACTTATCCATATTAAACAATACTTCATATATCCATATGATGGAAATATAGACCAGTTCTAAATCTGCCCCCTGCCACCTCCATGGCCATTCTTTAGTAACTGCTGGCTCTACTGATATTAGAGAGTTCTAATTGCCTGTTTCATGATTCACCTTGAGAAGATAACAAGGGTGAGAAGAGTGTTCCTGAATGGGATTCTCTCAATGACGGAGGATTGGGGGGAGGGGGGAGAAATGTTTGTTTGTTTGTTTGTTTGTTTGTTTGTTTTATTTGGACTTATAAGCTGCCCTCTCTCCCGAAGGACTCAGGGCGGCGTACATAAAAGACAGAAAGTACAAAAGTTAAAAGAAATTAAAAAGATATTAAATTATGCCAAATAAACAATCAAATTAAAAACCCCGATCCCCTGTCAGTTCAGGCCGGATTGCAAAAATAGCCATGTTTTGAGGTCACGGTGGAAGGAGTGGAGATCAGGGGCCAAGCTCAACTCAAGGGGTAGTTGCTTCCAGAGGGTGGGTGCCCTCACAGAGAAGGCCCTACCCCAAGGGGCCACCAGCCTACACTATTTAGCTGACTGTATCCCCAGGAGGCCCCATCTGTGGGAGCGCACAGGGTGATTGGTATTTGTCAGAAGAAGGAGACGTTCTTGCAAGTACCCTGGACCCAAGCCATACAGGGCTTTATAAGTTGTTACCAAAACCTTGAATGTGAATGTTGTGCCCCTTGCAAAAGAGCAGAACAAAAAGAAAGGAAAGGATATAATGTTAGCAAAAGGGCCAATGAAGAGCAGAAAGGTTGCTGTGAAAAAAAGAAGGGAGAGTGTGAGGGGGAAAAATGGCAACCCAGAGTGTGAGAACATTATTATCAAAGGCATCAGGACATAATGGCCTTTCTCAAAGAAGGATAATGAAAGGATGTGACTCTTAGTCAGACTCAGAACAATTTGGAAGGCTTGTCTAAGGAGGAAAGAAAGATTAATGCAGAAAGGGAAAGACTATCATGGAGACTGACTGCAATTGGAGAGAGGAAAGGCATTAAAAACAAGGAGGACCACACATGAGATAGGGGGGGATAACTTAAAAAAAATAAGCCTTCTTTATTGCAGTGCTTCTCCTCTGGAACAGCATCTTCCCCAAAGATTCATAAGGCTCACACTGTGATGTAGATTAAGAAGTCACTGAAAATCTGCCTATTTTTCCAGGTCCTGGACCAGGATGGTGTTAAATTCTTATTGAACTTTATCCAGAGACAGAACTACCTTGTCTTCTTCTGGAACACATAATCTCTGTTCTCATCTTTTGAAGGTCTGCTTTTGTTGTTGTAAGCCACTTAAAGTTAGGTGGCTTCCAACTGGGCAATGTGTAATTGAAGAAAGCAAGAACCCTGAAAACAGAAGCTTAGTTTCTGAAGAGTTGTGACTAGGAAGGACAATACCGCAGGATCCAAAACAACTATAGGTATTTTGGTTTTGGTGCCAGGAAATAAAAGCCTTGCAACAACAGCTGAAGTTTTGTTGGCTTCCCATTGGTTTCCTCAATTTCAGAAACAACTTCTTTTGTTTTGGTTGCCATGATGTAAAAAAGACGTTGAGACTCTAGAAAGAGTGCAGAGAAGAGCAACAAAGATGATTAGGGAACTGGAGGCTAAAACATACAAGGAATGATTGCAGGAACTGGGCTTGGCTAGTCTAGTGAAGAGAAGGATGCAGGGAGACATGATAGCAGTCTCCCAATATTTGACTAGGGGAGTCATGATAGCAGTCTTCCAATATCTCAGGGGCTGCCACAAAAAAGAGGGAGTCAAGCTATTCTCCAAAGCAGCTGAAGGCAGGACAAGAAGCAATGGGTGGAAACTAAAACTACTAAAACTAAGATCTTATGGTATCTCTGGACAACTGCACAACTGAGTAGAAGCATTTCTGTCAAACAGACAACAAATGGTCAAAATTGGGAGGGTCCTATCAAATTCTGTACCTGTCAACAGTGGTGTCCCCCAAGGCGGTGTTCTAGGACCAACTCTCTTCATACGCTACATAAATGACTTCTGTGATCATATTAAGAGCAACTGTGTTCTCCTTGCTGATGATGTAAAGCTATTCAACACCACAGACAATACTGCTACCCTTCAAAAAGACCTCGACTATGTATCAGAATGGTCAAACAAATGGCAACTTCAAATCTCAACAAATAAATGCTCTGTCTTACATATCGGCAAAAAAAAAATTCAGAAAATAAAATACAAGCTGAATAGTCAAGATCTTGTTGATGATCCAAACTCTGTCAAGGACCTTAGAATACTCATCTGTAATGATCTAAGTACTAGAGCCCACTGTAACTACATAGCCAAAAAGGCATTAAGAGTTGTTAACCTAATCCTACGTAGCTTTTTCTCTGGTAATATCACACTACTAACTAGGGCATACAAAACATTTGCTAGACCTATACTCGAATACAGCTCATCAGTCTGGAACCCACATCACGTATCTGATATTAACACAGTTGAGAAAGTCCAGAAATATTTCACAAGAAGAGTTCTACACTCCTCTACTCATTGTAGAATACCTTATGCCACCAGGCTTGAAATTCTAGTCCTAGAAAACCTAGAACTACCACATCTTCGGTCCGATCTAAGTATAGTATATAAAATCATACATTGCAATGTCCTGCCAGTCAATGAATACTTTAGCTTCAACCATAACTATACAAGAGCACACAATAGATACAAACTCAAGGTTAACAGCACCAAACTTGATTGCAGGAAATACGACTTCAGCAACAGAGTTGTCAACGTCTGGAATACCCTACCTGACTCTTTGATTTCTTCCCCAAACCACAAAAACTTTCACCTTAGACTGTCTACTATTGACCTTACCCCTTTCCTAAGAGGTCTGTAGGGGGCGTGCATAAATGCACCAATGTGCCTACTGCCCCTGTCCTATTGTTTCTTTTATTGTTTCTTTTATTTTTCTTATATGTATTCATTTCATGTGTTCATAACTATGTTTACCCTTATACTTACTATCTTGTAAGCGATTGACAAATCAAATCAATCAATCAATCAATCAATCAATCAATCAATAAATAATCAAGTAGAGAAGCAACCTAGAACTAAGGAGGAATTTTCTGAGATTAGAACAATTAATCAATGGGACAACTTGCCCCCAGAAGTGGTAAATGCTCCAACACTGGCAGTTTTTAAGAAGAGATTGGAGAACCATTTGTCTGAAATATTGTAGGGTTTCCTGCCTAAGCAGGCTAGATTAGAATACCTCAAAAGTCCCTTCCAACTCTATTATTCTATTCTATTCTATTCTATTCTATTCTATTCTATTCTATTCTATTCCATTCCATTCCATTCCATTCCATATATTCTATTCTATTCTATTCTATTCTATTCTATTCTATTCTATTCTATTCTATTCTATTCTATTCTATTCTGGCATCCTTGATTTTCCTCCCAAACTTTGATTTGACATTTAATCCTGCTGGAAGCATGAAAAATTGTGCCTCTAAATTTCAATAGCAACATACTGCAAGCTATAGGATTTCAGAATTCTAAAGGGAAATGAAACAGAGGGAATGATGCAAAAGAAGGGATAAAGGTTCCTTTAATTAAATATTTAACTGGAAACGTCGGGGGATCAAGCAGCTGATGGAGAGGGAGGTGGGAATCCCAATTGCATTGCTCCAAAAATTCATCACTATGAATTTAATCAGGAGAGGAATCAACATTTAGCAGTAAATTGGGAGTGGCCTGGGTACCACATGCACACACCCCTCACTCGTTCTTTGTCTCTTCCAAGCAAATATTACATATATATTTTGTGCAGTTTTTTAGCCCTATCTCTCATCAATCCTTTTTTGCTTTGCTTTGTTTGTTTGCATTTTAAATATTCACCGAAGGGAACATTTTTGTTCACCCAGTCCTACATATCAGCCTTCCTTGTTTACATTTGCATACATGGGATTTAACATTTATTTACTCGTACTTTAAAGTTCCAACTGCCACTTATAGAGTAAATAAAATAAATTATATTTGTAATTTGTAAATTACAACGTCTGTAAATCAATGGTTACTTGGTATTTATGATTTTGCTAACCCCCTTTTTCTATGTTTTAATACCAAGAGAGAGGGAGAGAGAGAGATGGAGAGGAATATATGGCAATGCATTTTGTACTGAAATACTTTAATGCTTTATAATTTTCAAATGTCCTTTTGAGAAATTACAGTAAGGACTATTTTACACATTATCTGGGTTTTATTTCTACGTATATTCTCAGTTGGGAACTATAGCTAACCCAGGATCTCCAATAGTTTGCATGATAGATGTGGCTTATACTTATCCAATATTTTAAGAGCATTACTTTAAAAATATCAGTGGTGAAGAACCCAAATACATCTAAGGGAGATGGATGGTTAAGAAATAGGAAAAACAAACAAACAAATATGTAATGTATGCAGAGTTAATCTGATTGGTTGTTGAAAATATGCAGAGTTCAATCTGATTGGTTGTTAAAATGGCGGGAATTCCGAATACCGCCATTGGCTACAAGCCGCGGCAGCCGGCTATATAAGCTGCCGAGACCAAGCCATTCTGGCGTAGTTCTGAGCTGTAGTCACATTATTAAAATGAGCTGAAGCACTTCGCGTCCTGTCTTCTTTCAAACATAACAAAATATATAAACTGTTTTTCTCTGGTATATATGAATGCTTCTAAGCAGCAATTGAATATGTATTACGGAAGATTTATAAAAGGAGGCTGACCATTTAAAAGCAGTGATCTTACAAGATAAATCAAAGCTATCTTTGGAAAACATGAAGTAATGATCAGGGATAAAACAGTTAACATAAACTTTCTGGCACCTTTTTCATCCATTTAAGGCAGAGACATAAATGCAAGGTTTGAGCTTGTTGGCAGCTTTAATGGAAATGTTAGCACCTTGTTAGATATCTTCAAATGGCAACGGGGGATTTGAATTCTTTCTAAACTCTGGTACCAAACTCAAGGAATTATGATTTATGGACCAGAAAAAAGAACCACAGCGTAAGCTTTTCTGATCAGAGAATTCCCAGCTCGCTTTGTAGCTGTGCTTTTTTGCACCGCCAAAAGATATTGATGGATGGTTTTATGACTCATTTGGCAAGATCTATGAATGCAATTACTTCATAAGGTGGCATTTTATCACTGTTGCTTTCGACCTGCTGTAGCTGTCTCATTGATTGGAGTTAGTCAAGGAAAGCAAATTGTACAGACGTAGAGAGCAATCCTATATGTTCTTATTCTGCTTACCTAGAAGTAAGCCCTATTAATCTTAGCAGGCCTTGTTGTTAAGAAGATATACTTAGCGGTGTCCTATTGACAGTATAAAGTTGCTGATACCTGTTTGACATTTTGCATTTGTAAAGCTTTCTTTTCATTACTTAAGGTTTTCTCCTCTATATTGGATGCTGAATCTAACAGGAACAGATGAGTCAATTTGAAGCTGGGTTGAATGAAGATGTAGAACGAGAGTACTGTGGATGATTCTGAGCATCCTCTTTCTAAAGGAATATTGACAGGCTGGAAGAAATTCAAAGGAGGAGAATGAAGGTGATCTTGGAACTCAAATATATGTCCTATACATGCCCTATAGCATAGGATGAAGGAACTTTAGATGTTTTGTCTGAAGAAAAAACAAGACTTACTAGGGACATGATAAGCAAGTACATAACCAAGTACATAAAGAGAAGCTAGCCATTAACTATTTTGCATGATCATAAAAATTATGTCCAGAAATAATGAATGTAGATTGCAGCTACCTAGCTTTCATGTAGACATAAAGAATGTTTTCAGATGATAAAATCTAGGCAACAGTAGAGCAATCTAGGTTTGGAGATGGTTGATAACAGTTTAACAGATTTGGAAGGGACCTTGTAGGTCATCTAGTCCACCCCACCACCACCCAAGCAGGAGACCCTACACCATTTCTGACAAATGGCAGTCCAATCTCTTCTTGAAAGCTTCCAGGGATGAAGCTCGCACAACTGCCGAAGGCAATCTGTTCTATTGGTTGATTGTTCTCACTGTCAGAAAAATTCTCCTTATTTCTAGGTTCAACCTCTCCTTGTTCAGCTTCCATCCATTATTCCTTGTCTGGTCTTCGGATGCCTTGGAAAATAGCTTGACCCCCTCCTCTCTGTGGCATCCCCTCATGTATTGGAAGACTGCTATCATGTCTCCCCTGGTCCTTCTCTTCATTAGACTAGCCAAGCCCAGTTCCTGTAACCATTCTTCATATGTTTTAGTCTGCAGTCCCCTAATCATCCTGATCTCTGGTACTTTTTAACAAAAGGCCAAGAAGACACCTATCAAATATGGGGTTTTTTTGGGGGGGAGGACATTGCTAGGGAATAGATTCTTGTACATTCACATTTTCAAATCCACATTTCTGTTTCTCTATCACTCTGGGTTCATGTGTGCAGAAATTGGGATAAAAGAGGATGCTATCTTACTTTTTGGTTTATCTTTCTTTTAATTTAGTTTCTGGATTTCAAATTTACTTTGGAATCACAATGGTCCCTGATGCCTCTCCTTCTTCAGGGCAGATTACATAGGGTAGATATACAGAAAGGATAGTTCTTGACCTCACAATAGTCAGATGGTTGCATAGTATTTCCTTGTCAGATGAAAATTGTGTGTGAACACCCCAGATGGAGATTTCTTATGCTTCTTAATATTTTTTTGAAGTTCAAACTGCAACAACAAATGGTTATTCACCACTAACAAGAACATCTTTTGCCCTTTCCACCCAATTTTTGCATAATTTCTTTATTGCTATTGAAATTTAAAAAAAAATAATCTTATCACTTTTGAAGGGAGTAATGATCATTATGAACATAGTTCCTTGAATTTACTGGCACCAATGCAGCCTTTTTTTAATGACTTTAAAACCATTCATCCACCCATCCATTCTATTGTGCATGTGCTTTGATGGAACTCTATATTCCATTACAATATTTCATTGTATAGACAACCTTAGATAAGCTTGAACCTGGCAGAAACTTTCTGAAAACCCAATTCAGCCCATGCCTGTGTGAATCCGTCATGTGAAGCAACCATGTGTGGAAACCTGCAAGATAGTAGATAGCACATAATGATGCAAGCTCAATCTCTAGTACAAGTGTTTAGTACATATACCAAAATGTGACTCTTGGATCATGGCACCACAACCACCATTGAGTAGATACTGGTCCCTCTTCCAAGAAACTCAATACTGAATATAACAGCTGATAAACTCTGACAATTAAAGCTAATCAGAATAACAGAGTTGGAAGGGACATAGGAGGTCTTCTCCTCCAGCCCCCTGTCCAAGCAGGAAACCCTATACCATTCCAGACAAGTGGCTGTCTAGTCTCTTTTTAAAATATCCAGTGATGAAGCACCCATAATTTCTGGAAGGCAAGACCTTCCACTGGTTAACTGTTCTCACTGTTATGAAATTTCTCCTTAATTCTAGGTTGCTTCTCTCCTTAATTATTTTCCATCCCTTGTTGCTTGTCTTGCCTTCTGGTGCTTTGGAAAATAGGTTGACCCCCCTCAAATATTGGAACACTGCTATCTTATCACACTCAGTCCTTCTTTAGACAAACCCAATTCTTGCAACCATCCTTCGTATGTTTTAGTCTCCAAGCCCCTAATTATCTTTGTTGCTTTTTCTGCACTCTTTCCAGAGTCTCTGCAATCCCCATCTTATATCTTGCTGATATCCCAAAATGGTGGTGCTGCAGATTGGTTTGTAATTTATTATTGCTGCTTTTAACCCTATTGTCTAATACATCAGGTTTTGGGAAATGGACTGGCACATATTCAATGATTGAAGAATTTTCTTATTTCAATTTTTTCCTAACATTGTGGTAAATAGGTCTAATATTTCTTAAAGTAGATTTTAAGTTACAGTTGTTTATTTTCTCTGTGTTCCTAATCTGGAAAACTCTGGCTCCTGATTGGATTTAACAGTATATCACAACTCTGTACCATACAAATAGTGATTGGAGAAACCACTTTTAAAATTAAGGGGAATGTTAGATTTGCATGAAGAGTCAGACGCGGAGTTCTTCAGTGAAGAGTTTACTAGTGACTACAGCTCATAACAGACCCGATTTGGCTGGGCTGCGGCTGCTACTTATAGCCAGCAGCCGCAGTTGCCAGCCAATCAGAGTGCAGGGTTTTTCCCGCACTTTTTAAACCAATCATATTTGACATTTTACAAGAACAGTTCAAACTAAACCAATGACATTCAAACCTGCATACATAACAGGGAACTTCCTTCCCAGTGTTGACTTCTTAATACTGACTTTTTTTCTGATTTGTGTTCTGCAAAAGACATATTACATCTCCAGGACTTTTTATAATTCTTATTTTTTAATTGTTAGCATGTTTTTAATCTTATTTATGTCAGTGTTTTTCATTTCATTCTGAGAGAAACAGAGAAATTACATTTTAAGGATCTTCTGTTTGAAAATGATGGTCCCACATGAACTCAGCAGTACTTACTTTGCACTGAAGATGAATTCCAATTAAAATGGCTCTCCAGGCCAAGTTACGCATCGACCAATGCCCCTGTGCCTCCCAATAATGTTTAATTAAAGCAGACTGATTATTGATTTAATGTTTACAAATGTTGCTTTGCTGAGAATGTGGTTGTTAGCATATGAATAGCCCTTTCTAATGAAATGCCCCTCTCCAACTCTGAGACTTAGGGAAGTTGTGCACAGGATTTCACTCCATCTTACAAGGGCTACAACTCAACAAATTAGCATATGATTTGCACACAGAAAAGTCTCTAGCTCAATCCATACTACCTGCAAATAAGGCTTGTAAAGCCCATAATGGAATCACTGGAAAGCTACTGGCAGCACTGCCGGTATGCTGGAAGGACTGTTAGTTTGACACAGCTCCCAACATTCTACATGAGCCACATTGGTGCAATGATTGGA
Organism: Naja naja; assembly: GCA_009733165.1. NCBI lineage: Eukaryota > Metazoa > Chordata > Lepidosauria > Squamata > Elapidae > Naja > Naja naja. Next base: position 15,463,241 of record CM019150.1, on the reverse strand, counting down.
GTGCAGTACTGCAGGCTACTTCTGCTGCCTGCTGGCTGCCTGCAATTTGACAGTTCAAATCTCACCAGGCTCAGAGTTGACTCAGCCTTCTATCCTTCCAAGATCAGTAAGATGAGCACCCAAAGTTGTTGAGGGCAATATGTTGACTCTGTAAACCGCTTAGAGAGGGCTGTAAAGTACTGTGAAGTGGTATATAAGTCTAAGTGCTAAGCACTATTCTCCATCAGTTAATGGTTTCTGAAGCCAAAGAAATAGTCATCACCACAACTGATGATGTTACCTAGTTAGGTAATGAAATGTCTGCAAGAAAACAACCAAGCTCAGAGGGCACCATGGACACCAGTGTTCAACACTGAACTACAAATATTGTCTTTTAGTAAAATAGCTACAGGTAGTCCTTGACTTACATAAATTTGTTTAGTGACTGAAAAAAAGTGACATTTTCCACACTTATGACCATTGCAGCATCCCCATGGTCACATGATCAAAATTCAGATGCTTGGCAATTGCTTCGTATCTATGATAATTGCAATATCCTGAGATCATAGCATCCTCACCTTTTGCAACCTTCTGACAAACTCAATGGGGAAGCCAGGTTCACTTAACAATCATGTTACTAACTGAACAACTGCAGTGATTCACTTAACAACTGTGGCAAGAAAGGTTGTAAAATGGGGGAAAATTCACTTAAAATTGCCTCTCTTAACAACAGAAATTTGGGGTTCAATTGTGATCGTAAGTCAAGGACTACCTCCACTGTTAATTCAGAAAGAAGAAAATTTGCCCATCACCAAATTATATGTCAACATAGATCATTGAAGTCCTACCATGTTGAGAAGCACAGTGAGACTTTTTCCATTAAATCACATCTTTTTCTTCAGAGTCCCTCTGTCAGCGTTCTGAGTAATGCACCCATTGAAAGCATAACTCTGAGGCAAGTAGATTCCTCAAAGAATATATTTATTGGATACATCCAAGGGTGGGCTGCTATGGGTTTGGGCGGACCTGTTGCTAATGTTATGGCTGGTTTGGTGAACTGCCAAATCCCACCCCTGGCTGGCCTCTAAGTGCAGGGCCTGTGTAGAGGCTCGGGGAGGGGGCAAAAATGGGCCTCCCAGAAGTTCCAAAAGTCTGGAAATGGGCCTGTTTCCAGCTTCCAGAGGGCTTCCGGAGCCCAGGGGAGGCCGTTTTTGCCATCCCAGAGGCTTGAGGAAAGCCTCTGGTGCCTGGGGAAGGTGAAAAACGGGCCTCCTGGAAGTTCCAGAAGTCCTGAAATGGGCCTGTTTTCAGCCTCCAGAGGGCCTCTGGGGCCCAGGGCAGGCAATTTTTGTCCTCCCAGAGGTTCGAGGAAAGCCTCTGAAGCCTGCGGAAGGTGAAAATGCCCCCCCTGCTGTGGTGCAGGAGGCTGACTAGGCCATGCCCACATGGCCATGCCCACCCAGCAACCAGGCAGAGAACCCGTTGCTGAAATTTTTGTTGCCCATCCCTGGATACATCATATCGGCATAGCCAGTGAAAACCAACTCTGACAGTTCCCGCATTTTCACCTAATGAAAATAATTAAACTTCTCCCTCCCAGATGTCACTGGTCACATTGTCCAATGAAGATGGAAGGCAGGCTTTTCTCCTCCTTCAATGGCTACCTGTTTCAATTACCTTGGTTCCCACAAGAAAACATTTTGTTTTGACTGGAGCCTGGCTATCTACTTCCCCCCTCCCTTTCCCCTCTCTGGCTTTGTGGCAACTATGAAGCAGCACAAGATGGCATCAGCCAGGTTCACTTCAGAGTTGACACTCCCTTCTTGGGTGCCCTCCTAAGTCATCCCTATGTTCCATTTTCTCTGTCTTTCATAGATTCATAACATAGCTCATGCGGCCATACATAAATAAACCAAGAATATGAGATTCCCCCTTTAGTGGAAATAGATACTGAAAGTGTTTGATAAAAGAACCAATTTGTCCTTTTCCCCACTGGGTTTAGACTTGAGTTAACAAAAAGCCACAGAAGAAGTAGCTGGTCATACATCAAAGAGTTTAGATCTAACAGGTTTTTGAATAGATAGTGTAAACATGTGGGAATAGAGGTTTAAAGCAGCTATGCTCCTTTGGAACAAGAGTTGCCTTGCGTGATTTCTTGGCAGTGTTTAAATTTTAAATTGTTTATAAATCAATACGTGGAGTGCAAGTTTTCTCTCTTGGTTGATCCTCATTAAGTAGCTGATATACCCAGTAAATTTATATCTGCATGAAAACAAGTTGGTTTAGATCAATGAAACTTTCAACATTTTGTAGAAAAGGTTTAAAGCATTATTTTGCAGAAAACGTTTTGATGAAAGACCTGTATGACCTCTTTCCAAGGTAACTGTTCTTTTCCTTACTTTGGTTTAGAAGAAACAGAAGATGTGTGTTTGTAATGATCTTCTCCATCCAGACTCTTTCCATAGGGCATCTGATTCTTTCAGTTTTCACTATTTTTCCTCTGTTGTTGGTAGCGGTGAGCAAATTTGTTCAGTCCAAGCTTCACGGAATATTTTGGCAGTGTATATGGACAGTTTTGAGCAGATATTCCGATTCATTTTTCCATATGGCCTGGCAGAGGTTTTTGATGTTGGATAGTCATGGCCTGACTTGTTTAATATTGTTGACAGAGGAATATAAATTATTATTATATACACAAAAATGTAAAATCACAGCTGCTGGCTCTTTAACTGATATTGGCTTCCATATTCATATATACACTTTCTCTGTGTATACTGTAGATCAGAGGTGGTATTCAGCAGGTTCTAAGCAGTTCTGGAGAAGCGGTAGTGGAAATTTTGAGTTGTTCGGAGACCCGGAAAACACCACCTCTGACTGGAGATGTTACAGTATCCTTCCCCTGCCACACCTACCAACCACGACCACAGAATCGGTAGTAAAAAAATTTGAAACCCACCACTGCTATAGATAGCTAGGTAGATGATAGATAGATAGATAGATAGATAGATAGATAGATAGATAGATAGACAGACAAGCACACATACATGATAGATAGATAGATAGATAGATAGATAGATAGATAGATAGATAGATAGATAATAGACAGACAGACAGGCACACATACATGATAGATAGATAGATAGATAGATAGATAGATAGATAGATAGATAGATGGATGGATGGATGGATGGATGGATGGATGGATGGATGGATGGGTGGGTGGGTGGATGGATGGATGGATGGATGGATGGATGGATGGATATAGATATATATATTATTTCTTATATGCCGCCCTATCTCCCAAGGGACTCAGGGCGGCTCACATCATAAAAAACATACAATAACAAATTTTAAAAAGTTAAAAAATTATTAAACCAATATGACCAAATAATTATCTAAAACCAAAACAAACATTTAAAAGTAACCCAACCCCCCCCCCTTAGTCCAGACCGGCTTGTTCAAATAACCAAGTCTTCAGGCCATGGTGGAAGGAACGGAGGTCGGGGGCCAAATGCAGCTCCAGTGGAAGCTGGTTGCACAAGGTGGGCGCACCCACAGAGAAGGCCCTACCCCTAGGGACCACCAGCCAGCACTGTTTAGCTGACAGCACCCCAAGGAGGCCCTGCCTGTGGGATCGCACTGGGCGATGGGAATTCAATGCTGGCAGGAGACGCTCCTGCAAGTACCCCGGCCCTAAGCCATGTAGGGCTTTATAGGTAAGTACCAGCACCTTGAATCTCACGCGGAGGGCAACTGGCCCTCCACATGAGATAGATAGATAGATAGATAGATAGATAGATAGATAGATAGATAGATATAGATAGATAGATAGATAGATAGATAGATGATAGTAGATAGATAGATAGATAGATAGATAGATAGATAGATAGATAGATAGATAAATAGATAGATAGAAAGATAGATGACAGATAGACAGACAGACATAGATGTTAGATGATAGATAGACAGACAGACAGACAGACAGACACAGAGAGACAGAGACAGACACACTTTCCATTTTAATGCATACACCTTTTATATCTTCTAGCTTTTCTTTTCTTTATACTCTGATGATTTTTAAATCAACTTTACACCATAGGCTGATCTATAACTGTAATGAAGATTTTATTTTATATGAATCCTCCTCAGGAAGATGGCATGGTGAATCACCATGGTCATCTCACAGTCTTGAAGGAGGTGGAGAAGGACTCCATCTATGGCAAATGCTGGAGGAGACAGCGGAAGAGCAATGACCTAGAACAGCCTGGCTCCTTCCCATTTCGAAGTGAGAGAGTTGTATTTCATTTTGTGTTGCAGGCTTTATACTGCATCTGCAACTAATTGTACCACAATGCCATTCTAAATAAATAAATCAATGGTTTGTGCCACAGTGGTGCAGCAGTTAGAATGCAGTGCTGCAGGCTACTTCTGCTGACTGCCTGCAATTTGGCAGTTTGAATTTTGCCAGGCTCAAGCCTGATTCAGCCTTCCATCCTTCCGAGGTCAGTAAAATAAGGAGCCAAATTGTTGGGGACAATTATGCTGACTCTGTAAACTGCTTAGAGAGGGATGTGAAGCACTGTAAGTGGTATATAAGTCTAAGTGCTATTGCTATTGCATGCAGGAGAACACACAACCTGGACATGCACTGCTGCATCCATGAGAGTGGCTCATCCCACGAAAAACCACAAATACATGGATTCCTATCGGCTTTAAATTTCAGCAAATGTTCATGTAAATCTCTCCCCCCTCCCCAATCCATTTTGGTAAATTTACTTATTTCACCTACATTGCATCCAGCAAATTACTTGGCTAACTTTTATTCAGATTCTTCACACTACTTTCCTCGGCAAAATTCCCTGGCACTCCAGACTTGATCATGTTTGAAATAAAAACCTTTGCAATTTGTAAACTGTCAAGCTTAATATGGAATCTTGGCATTAATGGGTTTTTATTGACTTCCAGCATCAGCAGAAGAAAAAGCTGATAGAGTGCCATGAAGAAAATGAAGATACAATACTCGTTTTGCTTACCTCTCCTGAGTCATATAAATTTGGTTGTTGAATCTGAAACATTCTGAGTTTATTGGCTGGTTCTTTCCCTTTCATAGGGCAAAAAAGGAGAAGAGATTCCAAGGGACTTTTCTAAACCTGTAAAATCAGCAGCTTTGGAGGTGGGGGGAAGGGCAGGAGAAGATAGATTAAAAGTTCTGTTCAATTACAGAGGGGAAAAATATGAATAACTTATTCTCTCTCCTGACCCTCCAAACCCAAATCCCCGAATCCTTGCCAGATTTTATTTTCTCTCTTTTTACTTAAACCTCAGTTCACCCAGTTATTTTTCCCTTCATGCTAGTTAACAGAAGGGAGTGTAAAATAACATTTACAAACCAAGGAGAAAGATGGATGAGATCCTGCTACTTCTGCAAAGACACATATACCCAATTGGTATATAACTCAAGTTTAAGCAATTCTGGTGCTCTGTATATGTTTTAAAGTTCATCTTCCATCAGTCTTTACTAGCACGGCTAGTGTCAAAGGGTTAAGAGAATAAAAACCTAATGCCATGATGGGCACCAAACTGTCTATACCTATTGCATATGAAATTGAGTTATTTACACACAGTATTTATTTGCATAGCTTTGTCTTTGTCATTTCAATATATTCATTCCTCCTTTGAGAATTAAGTATCTTTAGTTACTTGTAATCAAAATTTAATCACCATGTTGTTCATTCACATCTTGAATGCATGTCAGGACACTGTATGTACATTCTAGTTAACAGGATACAGATAATAGTATGTTGACTTCTGAGGTCAATAAAATGAGGAGCCAGATTGTTGGGAGCAATATGCTGACTCTGTAAACTGCTTAGAGAGGGCCGTAAAGCACTGTGAAGTGCTATATAAGTTTAAGTGCTATTGCTATTACTAATTTATATGCAGGAGTTCCAGCTTGAATCCAGACCACAATCTTATGGTTCAACCAGACAACAAGACCAATGCATAGGCTGACTGCCAGAATTTTGTATGTATTGTTGTGTTCTTATAGCCCAGCCCTTTTAAACATCATTCCATAATGACTCATTCTCTTATCCTCCCTCCAACTTTGCTCTGTATTTCTGGGGACTAGTAGAATTGCAACCATTGTTGTCTGTATCAGTGAAATCAGTAAAGTCGACACACCAGTTAATACTGTGTGTGTGTGTGTGTGTGTGCATGTGTGTGTGTGTGGTGGTGGTGGTGGCAGTGGTGCAGGGCAATGCATGGTGAAATATTCCTCCCGCCCCCCATTTTTTTTGCATCTACTGTGAAGAATATTTGCATGCCAGCATTTGCCAGTGTTATTATGCTGTTGTATTTTCCAAGTAATTATTTTCTCACTTCCCTCTTGTAATGAGAATTCACAGGGTACTGCTATTATAGTCTCTTCGTCTATAGGTATAATATATGCATTAGCATACTTCCAACTCTTACATATTTGCCTAAAACTAGCATTTTTCAACCAGGCAAGAGATTAGAAACCAGCATCAATGATGCAGGTTTTGTAGGTTGCCTATCAATCATATCTCATGCTCAGGAAGCTAAAACCCAAATGGAGATTTTATATATTTGCTGTGGATATTGCCAAGAGTTTTCCCTAGAAAGCAAAGGAATACAGTGGGGAGGGAAGGTGGGCAGAGTAGGGAAAACTGTCAAAGAGTTATTTCTTCTTTTGAATTAATCATTTATTTTAGAGGTCAGGGCACTTTTCTGCAGCTCTACACATGCTGTCAGTTCCTTTCATATCCCGTGGATTTTTGACGCTTTAGAATATTTTCTAAATGAAAGAGAAAATGAAAGGTAAGGTATACTGCACATTATAGTACAGTATACACTTTATAATGTTATTATATACTATATAATAACATTATGTAGTATATAATGCTCCTGGGGAGGAAAGCTATGGCAAATCTAGACAGCATACTAAAAAACAGAGACATTACTCTGCCAACAAAAATCAGGGCTATAGTTTTCCCAGTTTCAATGTATGGCTGTGAAAGTTGAACCATAAGAAAGGCTGAGCGCCAAAGAATTGAGGCCTTTGAACTCTGGTGCTGGAGAAGACTCCTGTGAGTCCCTTGGACTGCAAGGTGATCAAACTGATCAGTCCTAGAGGAGATCAACCCTGATTGCTGTTTAGAAGATGAAGATCCTGAAGATGAAACTCTAAATACTTTGGCCACCTCATGAGAAGGAAGGACTCACTGGAGAAGAGTCTAATGCTGGGAACAATTGAGGGCAATAGAAGAAGGGGACGACAGAGAATGTGGTGGCTGGATGGAGTCACTGAAGCAGTTGGCGTGAGCTTAAATGGACTCCAGAAGATGGTAGAGGACAGAAAGGCCTGGAGGAATGGTGTCCATGGTGTCACTATGGGTCGGACACGACTTCGCAACTAACAACAAAATAGTATATTCTGTTTGGTTTGTTTCTTTTGCAATAAATATGTGGTTGCCCAATCTTATATTTAATTATTTAATTTACTCATTCTTCACATTTATCTATCTGCCCGATCTCACAAACAGGACTCCTGGCGGTGTACAGTAAAGGTCTCCCTGTGAGGTCTCTCTTTCTTCCTTTCTCTCTCTTTCTCTTTGTGTGTGTGTGTGTGTGTGTGTGTGTTTGTGTGTATGTGTTTAAATCCATTGACACCAATGGAAAGGTGACAAAATTTTAAATGTTTGACAGCCAGTTTGGTGCTAGTGGCTCTGGCACCAGACTAGAAAGCAGGAGTTTCAAGTCCTGCATTAGCCATGAAAACCAGCTGGATGACCTTGGGCCAATCGGTTTTTCTCAGCCCAACCTACCACACAGAGTTCGGATTATGGGAAAAATAGGTGTGTTGTATATATTTGCTGCCTTGAGTTATTTGTAAAAAATAAATGTAGAATACAAATATATAACTACATTATAAGAAACTGATGGGGAAGATTAAGCTCCCATCCACAAGCTCTCCATCGAGATTGGCACAGAGTAATTACTCTAACACCCCCTCACCCCACCCCACCTCACACAAACTAATGGGAATAGCTCTGTGCATTCAACTCAACTCAAAACTTTATTATGGTCACAGACCAGTCTAAGGAAGGTTTGCTACAGTCATTAAAAAGAATAGCATAGCATAGCATAGCATAGCATAGCATAGCATAGCATAGCATAGCACAGCATAGAACTCTTTATTGGCCAAGTGTGATTGGACACACAAGGAATTTGTCTTGGTGCAAATGCTGTCAGTGTACATAAAAGAAAAGATACATTCATCAAGAGTCAAGAATCATGAGGTACAACATACAAAGCATAAAGGATACATTCAAAATAAAAATTCATAATAAACATGCACACCTAGAAGATATAAAAAGTTTGAGCTAGAAATTAAAAGTGTGTGTGTGTTCTTTATATATATATATATATATCCTTACATTCATCTAATGCTATGCCTTCTCTCTCTATCCCTCTCCTCTCTCTCTCTCTCTGTATGTGTTTGTGTGTATGTGATAGCAGCATTAGATGAATGTAAGGGAATACAAAAGAGTAGTATTGCATGTGGAAGACTATATCGATCAAATTGAAAAACACACTAAAATGGTGAACTAGGTGCTCATTAAATCTAATTTATAGCACAAGCGAACATTGGATGATTGTTTGAGTGCGGTTGCACAGAACCTTATGATATAATAGGGTTGGTATCTAAAAACAATTGAGTGGCATAAAATTGCCCTGTGCAATCTGAATATTTATGCAGTAATGGAGAGATAAAGCTACAATGAAAGTGTCTGTCATACATTACTCTATAGTACATGCTCTATTGTTCCTGTGTGTCCAGAATCACAGGGACATTTTCTCTTCTGTTAAGAGAACTTCCTGTATTGGCCTTCAAGGGTAGCTGAGAGAAGCAGTGATGTCATGCCAGAGTGAAGGCCCTTGAACTACCTACTTTAGTTAGATGTGCATTAGGAAGAGTAGTGTTGGATTCACTGCCAAATAATGTTTGGGATCCTGTTAGATCCAATTGGTACTCCATGTCTGCTACATGATGTTGAATAAATGCTTGGCCTGATCATACTCCATGCTGAATAAACTTGGAGAAAAGCCCAAGGATGAGATTTTAGTTGCCCCTGCCTGTACAATACATATGTACTGTATCAAACTATTTTCCAAAGCAAATAGTAGTTTTGCTTTGGTAAAATAGGGGGTCAAACTATTTTTCAAAGCACCAAAAGGCAAGTCAAGAAACAATGGTTGGAAACTAACAAAAGAGAGAAACAATCTAGAACTAAGGAGAAATTTCTTAACAGGGAAAGCAATCGATCAATGGAATAGCTTGCCTTCAGAAGCTGTAGGTGCGCCATCACTGAAGGCTTTCAAAAAGAGACTGAACAGTCATTTGTCTGAAATGGTGTAGGGTCTCCTGCTTGAACAGGGGGTTGGATTAGAAGCCCTCCAACATCCCTTCCAACTCTATTATTCTATGTTTTATGTATTGGCCCTTAAGAAATTGGCACATTTTTTCTTCCTGTGTGTATGATTGGGTGTGCTGGAATTGGAACTACTATATGCAGAAGAAAAAGCCAGATGTGTCTACTCTGAGAATCGATCAGAGACTGAAACTGCAACTCTCTATGTGCAAAATGTGTGATTCATCATCGAATTAGGAAAACGTTGCCATAATAGGCATGTTTAGCTTTGAGACATTTAATAACTTGGCTGAAGTTCTGAGCATCCTCAGAGAATAATCAATCCATTCAGCTTGACAACATTGAGTTTTGAATTATTTTATGGTATTTATTAAAGCTGCCATGATAAGGTCAACTCATTGATTGGTGGATCTTTTTTGTGTGTGTTTTATGTTTATTTGATTTAGGTCTCTAGCACTTGAAGAATCGACTTGAGGAAAACTGAGTATATGAATTCCACTTCCTTGCTCAAGTGGAATGGGGAAAATAGGTTTCAAGGTCCCAGGTGACTTGGCTCAAGACACTCCCACCCCACCCCACCTCCTCCCACCCCATTTCTCAAATCTTTACTTTGCCCAATAGAAACACAGCAAGTCATGATCTGTTCTGGTTATTTTAAGATCACCAGGACATTACAAGAAGAGACATGTTTTCTTCTTTGCGAGCTGACAGAGAATCTAAACAGACCTATCAGAAAAGATCTTAGTTAATCCATGTTGGTCAGCAACAGGAATATCACAGGTTTTTTAAAATGTATTATTATTATTATTATTTAGACTTGTATACCACCCTTCTCCCTAAGGACTCAGGGCGGTGAACGAATAAAAAGGAATACATTTACAATAAAAAAATATTAAACAAATACAAGTCTATAAATTACTAAAAAAGCATTAAAAACAATTAAAATTACAATAGTGACAATACAATTAAAACAACCCACCCCCGGGTCAATCCAGGCTGGCCTGCTGAAACAGCCAAGTCTTCAGGTCTCGACGAAAGGAGCGGAGATCAGGGCCAAACGAAGATCCACGGGGAGCTGATTCCATAGGGCGGGCGCTCCCACAGAAAAGGCCCTGGCCCTGGACACCGCCAGCCGACAATGCCTAACCGATGGTATTCCCAGGAGGCCCCTCCTGTGGGAGCGTACGGGGCGATTGGAATGTGATGCTGGCAGGAGGCGTTCCCGCAAGTACCCTGGACCCAAGCCATTTAGGGCTTTATAAGTTGTTACTAACACCTTGAAGGAAACCCGGAAGGCAACCGACAACCAATGCAAGTCACACAGGAGGGGTGTAACATGGGAGTATCGGTATATCTATGCTGGGCTCCAAAACTCCAAGTGAGCAACCCAACTCTTCCTGGCCTCTAGACAATACACCCACAAATACTCAAAGGCTAGAACTGAAAGTTTACTATACCACTCTTCTCTTAGTCTAATACAACTTCTGTTTCTCCACCACCTCTCTTTGCGAGTCCAACTTCTGGAGAACAGTAACAGTAAATTTGCCTTAGGCAGCTTCAGGTTCTTTTAGCTCCCCCCCAACCCCCAACCCCCAAAAACCTACCTTCCCCCCACACCAACACACTCAGCTGCCTCTTTGCTTAACTTTTATAGACATCAGTTGCTGTGATGGCTAAGGAGCAGTCTTAAAGGGACAGTGCACCAGCAGCCCAGGTGCTGGCTATTTTGCAGGCACTATCTTCTTAAAAGGAGACACTGCTATATACTACATGGTACATGACAACAAGCCACTATTCAATTGCACTCTCATCTTGAATATCCTTTAATCAAAACACTTGACAACCAATGTTTTCAACATTTTTTTTTCTTTGACCCCATGGTGTTGATGCTTGCTTCCTGGTGTTGCTGCATGACATAAGTATTGTTCTGTTGCCCCTATGATGTGTGTCTTTTCCACACCAGTTACAGTTGAAGGCTGTTTGGTAATTTAATTCCCAAACAATATTTATCACCACCATGGGAGTTAAAACTGGGCCAAAATAACTGCTGTGTAAAATGTCTGCAAGAAGCTGTCAAGGTAATTGATTGACTTCAAAAAGCAATTCTCTGAATAAAAGGCTGCTTGATAAAGCCATTGCATTGCATGGTTTGTAAAAGTCAATGAGATGATGCTCAAGGCTCAGAAGTTAGCCCTAAAAAAACTTTGGCAAATGTACCAACAAATCAACTACCTTTGTGTCAGTGGTGGTATTCTACCGATTCGGCCCAGTTCAGCCAAACCGGTAGCTCCAAGAATCATCTGTGAGTGAACTGGTTTGCTCTGACGATCAGCTGCTGGGCCCTCCTCCCACCCCGGTTCTAAACTGACCTTTATTTCCTGCTTTTCAACCTTAGCTGCTTCGTGCGGCACAGCCAACTGCTGCACGTAAGCCATTTTACACACAGGCTTGCAGCAGAAGGTGAGTTGCAAACGCTGCGCATGCACAAAGCACACACGCTGAACTGGTAGGAAAAAGTTTTAAAACCCACCACTGCTTTGAGAACACACAATCCAAATATAGTCCAGAGTTGTTGAGGAGTTGGGTGGCCTTGAAATTGAAATAAGCAAATCATCAAACAATTAAAAGAACAGAGGTTGGATTTAGTCTGCTTGCAGCTACATAGAGATTCTAGGCTGATTCCTCTTTTAACTCTGCTCCCAGGTTCTGCCACGCCTTCTACAGTACATCATCTCTGGTAATCCTTAAAGGACTCTTGCTGACGTATTAAGGTTTTAAGGGTTGATAGGTAAGAGATGGTATATGGAAAGAAGAGTTTTATTTTAAGAGAAGGTGATAAATTACTAAAACTGTTTTAAATTGTGATGAAAGGGAAGAGCATATCTTTATATATTACTTTTATTTACCATATTCTTATTTTTCTTTCTTTTATGTTTTTCTTTTTTTGTTTTTCTGCACTATTTTTTCTTTTATTTTTTGTTTGCCTTTTTCTACTGTTGTACTGTTTTACTATGTAAAAAAAAGTACAGAATCTTAATAGAGGAAGAAGGAAACCTCTTTTATTAATGAAACCTTTGAACCTTTGAGATCTTTTTTTCTCTAATAGACTAAGACCAAATTCATTTTGGAAAACGAAATCTCTCACATTCTTGTATTTCTGTTTGCTCTTAAAGATACTCTTCTTTCTTTCTCAGTCCCAGCACAATCTCTTTTAAGCTCTTTCTAGATGTCAGGACAAAATAACACAGATTCAGTTCTGGCTTGATGTATCCTGATGCTATTCAATGCAATGCTTTAAAGTTGCCAGTCAAGACTTTGGTTTGCAGCCAGAAACTTACAGAAAATCAATGTACTGATTGCAAAATTGGTATAATTCTACATAGGCAATATTGTCCCACTATCAATGTAGCTGCTTCACTTTGTACTAGCTGTAATGTCTGCAAAACACTCCATGAAAAGTATGTTATATTAACACAACTAAATGGCAGTAGAAAGTGAAAAGGATATATAACAAATATATAAAAATTACAAAGGAAATCATAAAAGATCAAATATGAGCCATACAATCATTTAAATATGAGCCAGCAGTGTTCAGCAGCAGCCAAAAAAGCTAATGTAATCCTTGGTTGTATAAACAGAGGGACAGAGTTAAGATTACATGAAGCATTAGTACTACTTTATAAAACCTTAGTAAGACCACATCTCAAATATTGCATCCAGTTTTGGTCACCACATTATAAAAAAGATGTTGAGACTTTGGAAAGAATGCAGAGAAGAGCAACAAAGGTGATTAAGGGTCTGGTGACTATATGAAGAACAATTGGGGGAATTGGGTATGTCTAGTCTAGAGAAAAGAAGGACTGGGGTGACATGATAGCAATTGTCCAATATTTGAAGGGCTGCATAAAGAAAAGGGGGGTCAACTTATTTTCAAAAACACCAAAGAAGCTACTCAGAAGTAACTCCACGTCTTGTTCTCAGTTCTTTGCACCTGACCAGAGGTGGTATTCAGTAGATTCTGACCAGTTCTGGAGGACCAGTAGCGGAAATTTTGAGTAGTTCAGAGAACCGGCAAATACCACCTCTGACTGGCCCTGCCCTCATCTATTCTCTGCCTCCTGAGTCCCAGCTGATCGTCTGGGACTTCTTTTGTTGCCCTGCATAGGAGAACGGAGCTGGAAAGCAGGTTAGTGGGGTGGGGAGGGAATGGAATTTTGCATGTGAGGTAGGCATGAAGATTTTACAGTATCCTTCCCCTGTCACGCCCACCAAGTCACGCCCACCAAGCCATGCCACACCCACCAAACCACAGAACTGGTAGTAAAAAAAGTTGAATCCCACCACTGGCCCTGACGTTCACATAGTATATGAAGACAATGGTTGGATTCCCAGAACATGCTGAAATATGTTCCCCCACTTTAGCTTTAGCTTGGTACAACAACTGGTGGAAACCCATCTTACAGATTGAAGAAAATATCTGAGAAGGAAGCCTTATACTTATTTGCAAAAAGAGTCATATCTTTTTTTATTCAAGAAGACTTCTTCTAGACTGATCTACAACTTATCCACAAGTTCTTTGGATTCTAAAAAACTTTACAAAAGATATTATTTCAGCACTCAGTTCCTAATAATAATAATTCCCCATATTTATGAGTTTTCCGCTCCTGATCTGCAAACCTGATGAAAGAAAATACATGTTACATAATTCATTAAAAACCCCCAAAGGATTTTTACATATATTACCATGCCCTTCCCTAATATATGTGCTAAGACTCAGGGCATATGACTTCCAGGATAATTAAGAAAATGAATTGTGATAATGTTATAGCAAGACTTGAATAACCAAATATTTCCCAATTATCTTTTCTCTTACTGGTATAGGTATTTTATGTATTTAAAAAACAACATGATGAACGGAACATTATCAAAGCATTAATAATGCTTTATTTCTTTCAAAGTTCTTCCTACACACCAAATTATTTAGAAGGTACACTGTTCTTCAATGCCAAATTATTTAGAAGGTACTCTAATGTCAAATTTATTTGCTCTGCAAATAAACACCATATCTAAGTAAATACATATGTATATAAAACATGTAAAACAGATTGTAAATTATATATAAGGAATTATCAGCCCCTATCTAATTAAATGTTTTGGCTTGTATTTTTTTTAAAGTATGAAGCCCATCTGCCAAGTAATAACCTGATGTCTATGGAAACACATTCATATTTCATTTTCTTCAATACATCTAATACAATGGGTTGAAAGCAACATCCAAATAGAGACTCCCAAAAGAGATTTGGAAAGCAGTAGAGACAGAACATCTGTAGCTGATTGTGATCTCCAGCCATCAAATTGGTTTATAGTGCTATTACTGAATTATCTACTGAGATAGTAATATCTATAGAGCTTAAAATGGATGCCTTTGAAAGCATAGCCTGAACAAATGATTTCAGGAAAAAAATACAGGTTTTCTTCCATCTTATAATCATAAGTGAGCTTGGTATTATGGTCGTAAGTCATGGTGATCATTAAGCAAGTCACCACATGACTTTGCTTGATTTTATGATCTTCTTTGCAGCAGTCATTAAGTGAATGCCATAATCATTAAGCAAAGACTATGGTCCTTAAGAAATGTCATGATCATTAATAATAATAATAATAATTTATTTGACTTGTATGCCGCCCTTCTCCCTAAGGACTCAGGGCGGCTAACATTAAAACAGCACAAAATTTACATAAAAACAAATTAAACCTAACAAGTCGGAATAAACAGTAAAATATTAAAACATTAAAACTAAAACAGTTAAAAAAAACCCACCAGGGTCATTCCAGGCCGGCCTGTTGAAACAACCAGGTCTTCAGGTCTCGGTGGAAGGAGCGGAGATCAGGGGTCAGACGGAGATCCACGGGGAGCTGGTTCCAAAGGGTGGGCGCTCCCACGGAGAAGGCCCTAGCCCTGGGGACCACCAGCCGACAATGCCTAACCGACGGTATCCCAAGGAGGCCCCTCCTGTGGGAGCAAACAGGGCGATTGGCATATGATGCTGGCAGGAGGCGTTCCCGCAAGTACCCTGGACCCAAGCCATTTAGGGCTTTATAGGTTGTTACTAGCACCTTGAAACTAACCTGGGAGGCAACCGGCAACCAATATAGGTCACGCAGGAGGGGTGTAACATGGGAGTATCGGGATACTCCCATTACAGCCCGCGCAGCTGCATTCTGTACCATTAAGTGAATGTGGTGGTCATTAAATGAATCCATTATACCAAATGGGCATTTTTTTCTGCTGGACATTTTAAGCAAACACTGGAAAGTCATAAAGACAAGCCAGTTGCCAAGCACCTAAAATGTGATCACATGACCATGGGGATTAGAGCATTATAACTTCAAAGAATCACTAAGCAACTTGTCATTAAGCAAGGACTATCTGTATAACTAACTTTAGTAAGTGGTGTGGGAAGCCACCGCCTCCTAGAAGAATGAAATATTTTGAGAAATATTAAAAAAGGGCAGGATGAAATATTTCCCCTGAAAGAGAAATAAATCTTAAGAGAGATAGAAACTAAGAGCTCCAGCTCCCTGCTGCCAAAAGATATTTTGTGCCCATTAAGAAAGACTGGGCCAGCCTATCCACAAAACAAAAGATCTTCAGATCCAGGGTGAAGGGATTAAGACATGACTCTTCAAGACATAATAGGATTAACCAATTAGCAGCAGAGCGCACTACATTGCACAATCTCCTAAGGACATTGCATCACCCTCCAAACTTCAACCAAACTTAGCTCAGACAACCTATAGAGCCAGCTACATTGCCCCATGGGACTCTGACAACAGCCAATAGAATACATGTTCTTGCACAGGAACAGGACCTCGAGTGCAATTCCCAGAGAAGGTATAAAAGCCACCCACTCTCAACTCCATGTGATCAGCTGCACCAGAACCCATGTGCTTGGTGGGTCTGTTTTATCATTAAACCATCTTTCCAATCAGCCTCCAGCCTCCATTTTGTCTCCAGTGCCTTTCTCCCAGCTTGGAACTAGACCTGGATATATCTTCCAACAATGATAAAATACTGTACCCCAAGAAATGGGAAAGGGGACTGTTACTACTGGTTGTGGACTCGCGTGACATGAAATCATATCAGCCATGGGATTCTGCTGCATAATTTGGGACATTTAGGATGCACTGTTTTGTAATGCTCAGGAGACTCCATTTTAGCCTACTGGTTTATGGCATCTCCATGGAGCCATGGTGGTGCAATGGTTAGAATGCAGTATTGCAGACTGACTCTGCCCACAGCCAGGAGTTCGATCCTGACCAGCTCAAGGTTGACTCAGCCTTCCATTCTTCTGAGGTTGGTAAAACGAGGACCCAGATTATTGGGGGTAATATGCTGACTCTGTAAACTGCTTAGAGAGGGCAGTAAAGCACCGCAAAGTGGTATATAAGTCTAAATACTATTGCTACTTCACAGGATTCAGTCTGATCCTCCATTCTGTTCAACATCTGCATGAAACTGCCAGATAAGATCAGAGGATTTGGGCTCTGCCATGATTAATGTAAAGATAACAGTTCTTTATTTTGTTAATTTTTCACCAGGGAAGCTGCTGATTTTTTTAAAATCAATGCTGGACAACAGAAATTTGTTGGATGAGAACTAAAAAAAAAGAAAGGTTTGGATTGAGACAAGATAGTAGTGCTCTGATCAGGAACTGAATAATAAATTCAAGAATATTCACTGAATTTCTTTACTGTCAAATGTATTTATCGTCAACTTTATAGCCACGCGCTCCTGGCATACAAGTGTATGGCAGTTTACAACATAAAATCAAACATTTCCAAATGTAAGAACAGATTTATAAAGGAATATGAAAATACACAATATTTAGACGTGTATTATCCATTCGCACATGCTGTACAATCATAAATACACAAAACAATCATATAAAACCTAGGTAATCAATAATAAAATGACAGTTAAAAGAATAATTGCTTATAAAAATGGGCTTTCAAATGTCCCTTAAAAATCAGCTAGGGAGGATTTAGCCCACATATTAAGGGGAAAATTCTGAGGATGAAATATACAGGTGTTGGAAGAAATATCCATCTGGTTCAATTCCAAACTAGGAGAAAGACACTGGAAACATGGAGGCTGATTGGAAAGTTGGTTTAATGAAGCAGAACCATCAAGCACATGGTCTTGGTGCAGCTGATCACTTGGAGTTGAGAGTGAGGGGTATTTATCCCTTCTCTTGTATTCTATTGACTGTTGCAGGGGATCATAGCTGGCTCTGTAGGTTGTCTCTGAGGTATGTTTGAAGTTTGGAGGGTGTGGTGCAACTGAGATGATGCAATGAAGGATCTTGGGTTCTGAAAGGGTGTTGGGCATTTCCTCTTATGGCCAAGGGCTAACCCTACCTTTGTTCAGACCTTGGTTGCAGGGAATTTGCTTATGAATAGAGCTATCTATCTCTTCTCTTAAGTGCTGATATCTGTTGTGGGCTATTAAGAAAGGTGTGGACTATTAAGAGTGAGTCTGCTTCCTGCCTCTAAAAAGAAACATGTTTCCAGGGAAATAGAATATTCTGCCTTTTTAATATTTCTCAAAAATTTTCATTTTTCTAGGAGAGGGTGCATGCTAACTTTCTACCCAGGTGGTGCCTGACAATTGCCTGGACAAGTCCCTGTAATTTTCTTGGAAAGACTTTCAGAACTGGTTTGCCATTGCTTTCTTCCTAGGGCTGAGAAAGAGGGACTGGCTTAAGGCCACCAACTGGCTTTTGTGTCTAAGGCAGGACTAGAACTCACAGTCTCCCAGTGCCTTAATCACTTAACTGGCTCTCAATACACAGTTTGCCTTCTCTTAAGTTATCAGAGCAGAGATACAGAGTTCAGTCACGTCATGCCCACCTGTATAATGTTTCTCATGGAGATAGAATAACAGAGTTGGAAGGGACCTTGGAGGTCTTCTAGTCCAAGCCTTGCTCAAGGAGACTCTATACCATTCCACACAAATGGTTGTCCAATCTCTTCTTAAAAACCCCTAATGATGGAGCACCCACAAATGGAGACAAGCAGTTCCACTGGTTAATTGTTCTCTACTGTCAGGAAAGTTATCCTTAGTTCTGGTTTGGATCTGTCCATGATAGGTTTCCATCCATTACTTCTTGTCCTGGTGCTTTGGAGAATAGGTTGACCCTCTCATCTCTGTGACAGCCCCCAAACATTGGAAGACTGCAATCTTGTCATTCCTAGTCCTTCTCTTCTCTTCACTAGACTAGACCTATCCAGTTCCTGCCACCGTTCATCATAATATGACGTCCACCCTCCTTCCAGAAAGCAGTATTTTTATGTCCTGGTGTTCTTATTGCACTAAAAGGATTGTATCTGCCCATGACTCTTTCACATAATTAGATCCCTGGAACATTTAATGCCTTGGGCTATATGGAAGAACCTTTCAATCAACCTATTTGCTTTACTTTAATATTAACATGTGGATGTCAAAGGCTGTGGTCAGTGTGATGATTGAGGCAATGGCCAGACTAATGTTGTTCATGGATTCATGAATGGAAATGGATGACAGCATTTAATGACTCCAGAAAAGGATTTGTGAAATTCTTCTCCAGTGGAGGAAATTTCTTTTGTTGGCCGGCACATCAGGGACACTTTCAATCGCTCTTAAATTAAAGGATTTTCATTTAAGCTCTATCTCTAACCTTCTTCTCCAGGTGTTTTATGTCAGTGGTTTCTTCTTCTTCTTTTCTCTATTGCTTTTTCTCAGCTTCCCTGTGTCTGTGGATTCTTTTTTCTGGAGGCAAACAAGAAGAAGGGACCACAGGCAAAAATGAGGAGACAGCGGGAGAGAGTGGGGGGTGAATACCCCTTCATTTTATTTTTAATGCATGTAGCTTGTTAAAACATTTTGATCAAAGTTCCTGTCTGAGCTGAAACATCTCGGTATGTCTCAGTCTAGTAGAAGAAGCCTAGCCGGATGCTCGAGACAATTTCTTTAGGGGATGATGACATAATGTATCCAGCCTCCTGGCATCTTTACTTCCTTTATTGCTGCTTATTCAGCAAATCATCTGAATGCTTACTGACCTTGACAGCACAGTTGAGCCTTATTTATTTTCACAAGACTCCAGCAAGCAGGAAGGAAGGAAGGAAGGAAGGTGGAAGGAAGGAAAAAGGAGGGGGAAAGAGGCTGGGGGGAGGGAGGAAGGGAGGAAGGAAGGAAGGAAGGAAGGAAGGAAGGAAGGAAGGAAGGAAAAAAGAGGGAGGGAGAATGGAAGGAAGAGTTATTCTAATTATTATTTTCACAAGACTCAAGCAAGAAGAAAGAAAGAAAAAGAAAGAAAAGAAAGAAAGAAAGAAAGAAAGAAAGAAAGAAAAGGAGGGAGGGAGGGAGGAGGGGGAATGGAGGGAGGGAGGAAGGAAGGAAAGGAAGGAAGAGGGAAGGAAGGAAGGAAGGAAGGAAAAAAGAGGGAGGGAGAATGGAAGGAAGAGTTATTCTAATTATTATTTTCACAAGACTCAAGCAAGAAGAAAGAAAAAAGAAAGAAAGAAAAAGAAAGGGATGGAAGAAGGAATAAAGGAAGGAAGGAGGGAGGGAGGGAGAGGGGGAGGGACGGAGGGAGGGAGGGAGTGGCATCATGCATTTATAACTAAAAGCAAGATTCAACACAAAATGTGTGTGTCCCATTTATTTATTTATTTTGAGGAAACAGTTGCCATGACAAATAAATATTTGTTTTCTCAGGTATTCTCATTCGATCCTATGGCTGGTTTAATAGGTTCTCTTTTTCTATATATTATATTAACATTTCTTGTAGAAGGCCAGTGACAAAATAAAAAATAAAAAATTAATGGGGACAAACATTATTGTTTCTCATTTTAAGAGTTTTCTGAGTAGCCCTCTTTAAATGCCCGCAGACTATATGTTGCTTTCTCTGCAAGTAAGTAGCATGTTTATTAAAGCATAAAGTTTTATGGATCACAGGGCAATTTATCATCTGCATCGAATGCATCCCTAGAAGAAGATTATTGCACACACACACACACACACACACAGAGCTGTTTATGATGCGGAGATGGAAAGAGGCAAAGAAAAAACGAGAGACCAGAAAGCTTATGCTATGATATATTGGTTCAGATTTAAAAGTGCCTTAAGGCTTTCCCAAGCTTGTGTTGGGAAAGTATGTGTTTCTATTTTGGCAAATGCATAGGCTATGATTTTAACTGGCATGGAATAAATAATTGGATGGACCCCATTTTTTATTCCTTCTTGTAATGCAAATGTGAGAAACTACATATGAATCATTTACTGCAGTCTTCTTCAACTGTGTTGATATCCAGATGTTGGTCTCCAGAGCATAAATGTATGAATACCGTGTGTGCATACAGTATGCAAATAAGAATGACTTCATCTTTTGGAATATATTTACAATCACACCTCAAAGTCTTTTTCCTTATGTCAACCTACCCATCTGCTTAGGTAGAGGTTGAAGAAGTGTCTATCTATCTATCTATCTATCTATCTATCTATCTATCTATCTATCATCTACATCTATCATCTACATCTATAGATGAAACTTGAAAAATTAGAATATCATGCAAAAGTTCATTTATTTCCGTAATGCAACTTAAAAGGTGAAACTAATATATGAGAGATACACTCATGCAAAGCAAGATAGTTCAAGCTGTGATTTGCCATAATTGTGATGATTATGGCTTACAGCTCATGAAAACCCCAAATCTCTCAGAAAATTAGATTGTGAAAAGGCAATATTCTAGGCTCAAAGTGTCCCACTCTAATCAGCTAATTAAGCCATAACACCTGCAAAGGGTTCCTGAGCCTTTAAATGGTCTCTCAGTCTGGTTCAGTAGGAATCACAATCATGGGAAAGACTGCTGACCTGACAGTTGTGCAGAAAACCATCATTGACACCTCCGAGAAAGCCTCAAAAGGTAATTGCAAAAGAAGTTGGATGTTCCCAAAGTGCTGTATCAAAGCACATTAATAGAAAGTTATGTGGAAGGGAAAAGTGTGGAAGAAAAAAGGTGCACAAGCAGGGGATGACCGCAGCCTGAAGAGGATTGTCAGGAAAAGGCCATTCAAAAGTGTTGGGGACTTTCACAAGGAGTGGACTGAGGCTGGAGTCAGTGCATCAAGAGCCACCACACACAGACAATCCTGGACATGGGCTTCAAATGTCATCAGAAGCATCTACCTGGGCTAAAGAAAACAGACCTGGTCTGTTGCTCAGTGGTCCAAAGTCCTCTTTTCTGATGAGAGCAACTTTTGCATCTCATTTGGAAACCAAGGACCCAGAGTCTGGAGGAAGAATGGAGAGGCACACACTGCAAGATGCTTGAAGTCCAGTGTGAAGTTTCCACAGTCTGTGTTGATTTGGGAGCCATGTCATCTGCTGGTGTTGGTCCACTGTGCTTCATTAAGTCCAGGGTCAACGCAGTCTCCACCAGGAGATTTTGGAGCACTTCATGCTTCCTTCCACAGAGATGAGCTTTATGGGGATGCTGACTTCATTTTCCAGCAGGACTTGGCACCTGCCCACACTGCCAAAAGCACCAAAACCTGGTTCAATGACTGTGGGATTGTGCTTGATTGGCCAGCAAACTCGCTTGACCTGAACCCCATAGAGAATCTATGGGCCATTGCCAAGAGAAAGATGAGAGATATGAGACCAAAAAGTGCAGAAGAGCTGAAGGCCACTATTGTAAGCATCCTGGTCTTCCATAACACTCTGCAGTGCCACAGGCTGATAGCTTCCATGCCATGCCGCATTGAGGCAGTAATTGCTGCAAAAGGGGCCCAAACCAAGTACAGAGTACATATACATGCTTATACTTTTCAGAGGTCCGATATTGTTCTATGTACAACTTTTTTTATTGATTGCATGTAATATTCTAATTTTCTGAGATTGTGGATTTAGGGTTTTCATGAGCTGTAAGCCATAATCATCACAATTATGACAAATCACGGCTTGAACTATCTTGTTTTGCATCTAATGAGTCTATCTCATATATTAGTTTCACCTTTTAGTTGCATTACGGAAATAAATGAACTTTTGCATGATATTCTGAGTTTTCACCTGTAA